>CM076582.1:1481182837-1481782837 GCA_034641835.2 Pinus albicaulis
TGACATCAACGGATCAGAGGTCATGGCGACAAGGCAGTGAACAGATGAGAGGTCAAAAGAGATTACCCAAACCCATGGAGGCAAAGTGAAGCAACGAGATGAGATATCCCCAACCCGACACGAATGCAGACAAGTGCCATGTTCAAGAGCGACATACCGCCGACGACAACGACGATGGTTCCATTTTTCCCCCACCATTTCTGGCGAGTACCCCAATTATTTTTGATAACAAGCTTGAAGGGGATAGCATATGCTTGTGATATAAGTCCGCCCTTCGGGCGAATCCATCCTAGTGCATTTAACGAGTCCTAGGAAGGAGAAACTCGGAGAACGTCATTTCGACGAAATCCAATGTCATCGGGGTTTAACGAGTCTGACAAAGGAAGAACTCGGCGTCTTTTCATGTTTAGAGAGTTTGAAAAGACAGCTGAAAAGAAAACTCCACAGGTCCCTTTTCGTAAATAGTTCCCCATATCCGAAAAGGTAGAAAACAATATCCGGGAAAACCTCCTAGTCGCGATAGGCTAGGGTATTCCTTTTTCGTAATCAATCCATCCCAGCCCGAAAAAGGGTTAAACTTATACTGGGTAGATGTCGTTTCGTAGCCACTTTAACGAGATCGAAACGACAAGGGACTCGGCAATCTTTTCATGTTTAGAGAGTCAGAAAAGAGCTGAAAGTTGACTCCCCCTGGAGGAACGAGTGGTATAAAGGGTAGCTACTGGTTCCGGTAATGGTGGAACTACTCAAAACAACTAAAGGTCAAGAGGTTGGATAACAAGACCACTCATCGCAGCGGTTCCTCAGGAACGGGTAAAACAACCAAGTGAAGGCATATGATCGGCCAAGCAGATAGTGACGATGGAGTGAGAAAACCAAGGTTCATCTGGCAAAAACAGGCTAATAAAATGGCAATCACAAGAGGTAAAATGGGAAAGGTTTCATTTTTACACAAGCTTGAAATCAGGAAACTCTGCTTGAAGTTGGTTTCATTTTTACACAAGCTTGAAACAAAGATAAACTATGCTTGAAACAGGTTTCATTTTTACACAAGCTTGAAACGGAAACAAACTATTCCCGGTGTTTACATGCCCCTAGCATGGTGACTCAATTTGAGGTACATGCCCCCCAAGCTTCAATCCATATGAAAGGCAAATGGAGTGAAGGTTCAAGTTATGAGATCAAGAGAAAGACTTGACTAGGATTTTACGAGATCTTTGTTACACTAAAAATTGTCACCTTGACTTTCTACTAAATGTATGAGCTCATTATTACTCATACTTCCCCCTATGCAAGTCTAAACATGTTAGTTCCTCATGTCAAGCCTTGAAAATTAGAGAAATGTTCCTAAAAATCTCCTAAATTTTGGTGTCGAACTTTCTCTCTATCTTGCCTGCGGTCCCGCACCTAATGTTCAGCTCTCTTGCGTACCTAAATGCACTTTATCTGTGTTAAAGGTGCGGACCCCTGTAAGATCAAAAAGGCGCAAGTAAATTCCAAAAAGCTCAATAAAATTAAATTTTGGAAGCTTCTAGAATGGGATTTTGCGGTGGAAGAACCGCTCTTGTGAGGTGCATGAATCCCTTACCTTATGGAGCTAACCCCTTGATCTGAGGAGCTTATCCCTTTGAAGGAGGATTCTATCCCTTCATCCTTGGAACAGAAAACCTCATCTTTTCCACTATAGAAAGAGGCATTGGGTAGCCTCAAAGGGAGGTCAAGCTTAAGAAGATTTGAGGTTAAGTGCTGTTGAGATTTAGACTTAGTTGACTAAGACTTTTGTGAGGAGAGATTACATACCTCTATTTGTCTTGGTTGGAAGAGTGCAAGACTTATCAAAGGAGAGGAGATTCATGCTTTGGACCCCGAGAAGGCCTTTCGAACATCAAGGCTCAGGTTGTAAGGTTTTCCTTCTTTTGAAATTAATACAAATATACTCATTTTTCTCAATAAGCTGTCTATTCATGGTTTATTTCATAGATTCTTTGATCACTATGATAAGCATGGTTTATGATGATTTCTATACAGGTGCTATGTAATATTTTGATTGTTTGTGACTGCAGGTTTATGAGGAAAACTCCTTCAAGCGCGCGAGGGACAAAAACGACTTCAAACAAGCACTGGAAAAACGGTAAGTCTTTTACACCTCTATAGAGCCTTTTGTAAACCTTATATGCTTAGAGAAAGATTAGTATGTTTGAAATTTGTTGGCTTGGTTAACCATCTTGCGATAAGACTGATCTCCCTAAGACAAACTATCTAGCAACAAATTGCAGCCTCAAAGGGAGGTCGCTTTCAAGGATTCATGCTCTTAAGTCGCTGAGATTTAGAATGTTTAGACTGCTTAACTAAGACTTTTGGGAGACGCCTGTTGCGTTATGAGTGTCAAGGAGATTCCTTTCGGGACTCGAAAAGGTTGAGGTCATCAAGGCTCAGTTATTTCCCCGAAATTAATACAAATAAGTACTACACTATCAAGTCGCCTATTCATGGATTATCATAGACGATCGATCACTATGATATGATAATTACATACGTCCATATCCTTTCTGTTCAGGTTCAAAGCAGCTAATAGGAAAACTCCTTCAAGTGCGTGAGGGACAATAACGACTTCAAACAAGCAATGGACAAACGGTAAGTCCTTAACACCTCTATAGAGCTTTTCATAGATCATATATGCTTAGAGAAAGATTAGTCTATTTGGCTGTTTGTTGCTAGATACTTTTAGTACTAGGGAGATCAGTCTTGTCCGCAAGATGGATTTATCCGCCAACAAATTTCCAAACATACTAATCTTTCTCTAAGCATGTAAGGTTTACAAAAAGCTCTATAGAGGTGTGAAAGACTTACCGTTTGTCCAGTGCTTGTTTGAAGTCGTTGTTGTCCCTCGCGCGCTTGAAGGAGTTTTCCCCGTAAACCTGCAGTCACAAACAAGCAAAATATTACATAGCACTTGTATAGAAATCATTATAAACCATGCTTATCATAGTGATCAAGGAGTCCATGAAATAAACCATTGATTGAAAGGTTATTGAGAAAAATGAGTATATTTGTATTAATTTCAAAAGTAGAAAATCCTTACAACCTGAGCCTTGATGTTGCACAGGACTTTCCGGGGTCCGAAGCAGGAGTCTCCTTTACTTTGACAAGTTCTGCACTCCTCCAACCAAGACAAGTAGAGGTATGTAATCTCTCCTCAAAAAGTCTTAGTTAACTGAGTCTAAATCTCAACAGCACTTAACCTCAAATCTTCTTAAGCTTGACCTCCCTTTGAGGCTACCCAATGCCTCTTTTTATAGTATAAAAGAGGATGTTTTCTGTTCCAAGTATGAAGGGATAGAATCCTCCTTCAAAGGGATAAGCTCCTCACATCAAGGGGTTAGCTCCATAAGGTAAGGGATTCATGCGCCTCACAAGAGCGGTTCTGCCACCGCAAAATCCATTCTAGAAGCTTCCAGAATTCACTTTTATTGAGCTTTTTGGAATTTACTTGTGCCTTTATCATCTTACAAGGGTTCGCACCATTAACACAGATAAAGTGCGTTTAGGTACGCAAGAGAGCTGAACATTAGGTGCGGGACCGCAGGCAAGATAGACAGAAAGTGCGACACCAAAGTTTAGGAGATTTTTAGGAACATTTCTCTGATTTTCAATGCTTGACATGAGGAACTGATATATTAGACTTGCAAAGGGAGAAGTATGAGTGTTAATGAGCTCATACAGTTAGTAGAATTTCAAGGTGACAAGTTTTAGTGTAACAGATTTCTCTTTGTTTCAAGCTTGTACAAAAATGAAACCAGTCAAGAGCATAGTTACTTTTCTTGTGTCAAGCTCATTAAAAAATGAAACAAGCTTGTATGAGGACAATTCTTTTCCTGTGTCAACCTCATTAAAAAATGAATCAGTCAGTTATGTAGAGTGTAGATTGATAGATTAGAAATAAGTAGTATATGAGGACAGTTCTTTTCCTATGTCAACCTCATTAAAAAATGAATCAGTTAGTCGTGAGGATAGTTCCTGTTACTAAGTCAACCTCGTTGAAAAAATGAATCAGGTATGAGGACAGTTCTTTTCCTGTGTCAACCTCGTTAAAAAATGAATCAGCTAGTCAAGAGCATAGTTCCTTTTCTTGTGTCAAGCTCATTAAAAAATGAAACAAGCTTGTATGAGGACAGTTCTTTTCCTGTGTCAACCTCGTTAAAAAATGAATCAGTAGGTAGATTGTAGAGTGTAGATTGATAGATTAGAAATGGTGAGGAGAGTTTCTTTTCCTGTGTCAACCTCGTTAAAAAATTAATCAGGTACGAGGAAAGTTCTTTTCCTGAGTCAACCTCGTTAAAAAATGAATCAGTTGGTCCGAGGATAGTTCCTTTTACTGTGTCAACCTCGTTAAAAAATGAATCAGTCGGCGATGAGGACAGTTCTTTTCCTGTGTCAACCTCATTAAAAAATGAATCAATAGGTAGATTGTAGAGTAGTTTGATAGATTAGAAATAAATAGTTTATGAGGATAGTTCCTGTTACTGAGTCAACCTCGTTAACAAATGAATCAGGTATGAGGATAGTTCTTTTCCTATGTCAACCTCATTAAAAAATGAATCAGTTGGTCAAGGGATAGTTCCTTTTACTGAGTCAACCTCATTACAAAATGAATCAGGTATGAGGACAGTTCTTTTCCTGTGTCAACCTCATTAAAAAATGAATCAGTAGGTTATATAGGTAGATTGTAGAAAGTAGATACGAGGATAGTTTCTTTTACGGTGTCAACCTCGTTAAAAAATGAAACATGTAGAAGAGGAAAGTTCCTTTTACTATGTCAACCTCGTTAAAAAATGAAACATGTTGCCATGAGCATAGTTATTTTCCTGTGTCAAGCTCATTAAAAAATGAAACAAATCCTCCCCTAATTGAGTCGAGTCTTTGACTAGATCTCGTAAATGTTAAGTCATATATTTAGGTTAGTTATTTCAGTTCTTTCATAATTTTCTTACAGTTTTAGGTCGGGTCTTTCATGTGATCTCGTAAATGAACCTTCATTCCATCCAGCTATTAATTACCAGTAGTGTACTTAGTTGAATGAAATGAAGCTGGGAGGGCATGCGCTCTAGCAGTTATGCTTAGGGGGCATCAAGCACAGTTTTCTCTCTGTTTCAAGCTTGTGCAAAAATGAAACCACTCTGAAGCATAGTTTTCCTCTGTTTCAAGCTTTTGTAAAAATAAAACCTATCTTGAGTCAATTTCAGTTATTATTTTCAAGACTCGTTAAACTCATGAAAATCCCGAGATTATTTTTCTATCTTTCATTCTCGTAAAACACATGAAAATGCCGAGTTCTTTCTGTCTTTTCCTGCTCGTAAATTATATTGAAAGTTGGCCACAGGAGTACATTTTTATCCCTTTTTCGAACTCGTTAAAACTTACGAAAAAGTGAAAACCATGAGTACATTTTTATCCTTTTTTCAAACTCGTTAAAATTTACAGAAAAAGCGAAGCTACTGAGTATACTTTTATCACTTTTTCGGACTCTTGAAAATTACAAAAAAGCGAAACCTTGGAGTCCTCTTTTTAGCCCTTCTCAGACTCTCAAAAATTGAAAATATTGCCGAGCACTTGTTTATTCGAACTCGTTAAAGTAAATGAATGATCGTCCCTTCAGTATAAGTTTACCCCTTTTACGGACTGAAATGGACTATTTACGAAAAAGGTATACGTTGACTAAATACGATCAATAGAGTTCTCTCCCGCATTATTTTATCCTTTTTCGGGCTCGAGAGACCAAATTTACGAAAAAGTACACCCATGGAGTTTTCTTAAGTTTTTCTTCAGACTCCCTAAAATTGAAAAACACCGAGTTTCTCCTATACTGGACTCGTTAAAAATTAACAGTAAAGGACCTGTTTAATTTGCAACAGGAACGAACCACTCCTTCTTAGGGTTTGAATCTTAAACTAAGTTGGACTCATCCGAAGGATGAGCTTATAAACAAGCAAATGTTATCCTCCTCAAGCTTGTCAAAAATAAAGAGGTACTTGCCAGAAATGGTGGGGGAAAAGAGAGAAAAATGGGCATGTTTGTTGTATTTTGATTTTTCGAAAATTCAGTCAACCACTCTTGAACACGACACTTTCAATCACCTAGGTTGGGAAATCCTTTGCCTAACAGTTAATCGAACCTCATTTGAAAGTCTTCATCTGGTTTCTGGGTATTAGCTTTGGGTCAATTGCTACTAAGACATCTGCAGTGTCGTTATGTGTTCAAGAGGACAGCTCAAATAAACCATTCATCTGCAAAATATCTGTCATCCATTTTGACCATCCCTGAGTCAGTCCTTGCCAATATATTTTCAAAACTTGATCTATGATTTCATGTTGTGGGCTTGCCTACGACGGATCACTTTCTATCGACGACAACTCATTATCTAGGGAGATGATCTAGAAATCGTCAGTACCTTGAAATTTGCATGCTTCAATGGCAGGTTTCTCACTTTCGACGACAGGTTACATCATTGACCTTCGATCAAATGATTCCGTGATATGTTTGACTTCAGCTCATTCATTCACATTTCATGGATTGTACTGAGTACTTTGAGAACCATTGACATTACTGGTGGTTACTCTCACACTTGTTAACAGTTTACATCATTGACTGGTAATCAAGTGGTTTCTACCATGTTCGACTTCAACACATTTATTCACATGGATAGAATCGTACTATTTCGAGATGCGGAAATCAAGACCCCCGGATCTAGTTTCACCATCCAGGTTGCGAGAATTTTTTATCATTTATAAAATGGACTATTTATAAATTTATGGTCGTATCCATGCTATGTTCACACATGTCTATACTCGGTGGATGGGTATGAGAGCGAGTTCTTATCGTATCAGTTGAATCAGTTTTTAGTTAGTTTAATCTGAGTATGGGAATGCCTACCTCAGTGATGATATGTATACATATATATTTTACATTGAATGTTTTTACAGGTGCTGACTGGGGTGTCCACAGGATGATCCTTGAAATGATAAAGTACTGCACTCTTCATATATGACAGACTTCAGTTTCATCTATTCCAGACTTTGCACTTTAGGGGGCAATCTGTTACACTAAAAATTGTCACCTTGACATTCTACTAACTGTATGAGCTCATTAACACTCATACTTCTCCCTTTGCAAGTCTAATATATTAGTTCCTCATGTCAAGCCTTGAAAATCAGAGAAATGTTCCTAAAAATCTCCTAAACTTTGGTATCGCACTTTCTCTCTATCTTGCCTGCGGTCCCGCACCTAATGTTCAACTCTCTTGCGTACTTGAACGCACTTTATCTGTGTTAAAGGTGCGGACCCCTGTAAGATCAAAAAGGTGCAAGTAAATTCCAAAAAGCTCAATAAAAGTGAATTCTGGAAGCTTCTAGAATGGATTTTGCGGTGGCAGAACCGCTCTTGTGAGGCGCATGAATCCCTTACCTTATGGAGCTAACCCCTTGATGTGAGGAGCTTATCCCTTTGAAGGAGGATTCTATCCCTTCATACTTGGAACAGAAAACCTCCTCTTTTCTACTATAAAAAGAGGCGTTGGGTAGCCTCAAAGGGAGGTCAAGCTTAAGAAGATTTGAGGTTAAGTGCTGTTGAGATTTAGACTCAGTTAACTAAGACTTTTTGAGGAGAGATTACATACCTCTACTTGTCTTGGTTGGAGGAGTGCAGAACTTGTCAAAGTAAAGGAGATTCCTGCTTCAGACCCTGGGAAGGCCTTTCGAACATCAAGGCTCAGGTTGTAAGGTTTTCCTTCTTTTGAAATTAATACAAATATACTCCTTTTTCTCAATAAGATGTATGTTCATGGTTTATTTCATAGATTCCTTGATCACTATGATAAGCATGGTTTATGATAATGTCTATACAGGTGCTATGTAATATTTTGTTTGTTTGTGACTGCAGGTTTACGAGGAAAACTCCTTCAAGTGCACGAAGGACAAACAACGACTTCAAACAAGCACTGGACAAACGGTAAGTCTTTCACACCTCTATAGAGCTTTTTGTAAACCTTACATGCTTAGAGAAAGATTAGTATGTTTGGCTGTTTGTTGCTAGATACTTTTAGTACTAGGGAGATCATTCTTGTCCGCAAGACAGATTTATCTGCCAACAATCTTATCAAAGACTCGAATTGAACGGGAAAGTGTTTCATTTTTTAACGAGGTTGACACATTAAAAGAACTGTCCTCAAGACACCTTGTTTCATTTTTTAAGGAGCTTGACACAAGAAAATGAACTGTGCTCTGAACACGTTGTTTCATTTTTTAAGGAGCTTGAAACAAGACAAGGAACCATGCTCCGAACACGTTGTTTCATTTTTTAATGAGCTTGAAACGAGACAAGGAACCATGCTCCGAAGGACTTCATCATAATGAATAAGAAGTCATGGCTTCCAAGATGTTCTCATCTGATGGAAGGAAAACATCTTAGAAGACTGGACCTAATGCCCCCAGCACACTATGCATGATGGCATCATCACTGAGTACAGGTACGGGGTAGGTAGCCACATAGTTGACCTGCGATGGGGTAGATACAACGGGTGGATAAAAACCAGGAAGGGATGATGGCCAGCTAGTTGCCACATCATGACCACATAACGAAAGCTGATCAATGGTCATGATCTGTCCTTCATGTGGAAAAAAGACCACACGAAAAAGGGAGGAGACAAGTGCTCCCATGGCATAGGTGTAATCGCGCCCCAAGAGCAGATTGAAACCCAAGGGGCCTGGAACAACCATCACGTCCATATGGACAGTTTTACCTCCCAAAGTAACATGTAACCTTGGAAGGATCCCTAATGGTTGACTAGTTCTTCTATTAAATGCCAACAGATTCTATGTAACGGTTGCAAGCGGTGGTGAACTGAAAGCTTGCTAGGTAGTTGAGGATAGAACACTAACAGATGCACCTTCGTCTATAATGGTGCTAGGTACAGCCAGACCAAAGGCCTGTACCATTATCTCGAAAGGCACATAAGACGGAAGGTGGTATCCTGCAAATCGATTCCAATCAAAGGAAGAGACCAAACTACTCAGAGGGGCTACCATCGAACTGAGATGGTCTTTCCCTGGTGTTACGGAGGAAGAAGCATCCTCCACGACCTCCATCTCGAAGGTGGGAGGGGTATCCTCCAGGACCTCCACCATGGGAGGCGAAGGAGTAGCTTCTTGAGATATAGGGACAGGAGAATCTTTCTCCACGTCTGAGGAATCTGAAGAAACAAGAAGAACCTGAGGGATGTGAGATCCACTCTCGATGGAAAAGACCTGGTGCACCATAGAATGGGCCAGCTCAACCAATCCCACGACCAATGGTTGGTCAAAGATGGACTCCTGAATTTGAATTTCCGAGGGAGCGGGATCAACCAAGGATGACTCTTGACCAATCGTAGGATCAGCTGGCAGAGGGCTCAAAGAAATCTGTTTATAACCAGCGAGAAGGCACATCGCAGAAACAACCGATTTGTCAAAAACTCGCTTGGCTTCATCCATATACAGACAAAGGTGAATGGCATGGTGCCCTTCACACAACTTACAGGGATTAGTAATCTTACCCTGCTTCTTAGGAGCTTTACCAGTACCAGTTGAAAGCGTGCCTCGAACCTGACTCCTGAAAGCTAAAGGCAATGGCAGACGACCATTGGACCATACTTCGAGCACCTTGGGAATGCCAGGGCATTCTCGAAGAAGATGGTTTCCCTGGCATAACATGCAAGGGAACTTGACTTTCCGCAGAGGGTTGGAAGGTTTATCAAGAGGAGATGTTTCAGAAGCAGTAGTTGCAGCCTTAACCTCTCTCTTATCGGACTTCTTCTTCTTTGTCTTCTTCTTCTTTTTCTTAGCCACCTGGTTACTTTAATCCAGACTTTCACCAGGCGAAGTAGAAGAGGAGGACGCAGAAACAGGCAAAGAAGGGGAGAGGTCCACCTTGGAATCAACATGATGTTGTTCAGGTGGAGGAACTGATTGAACAGTAGGCGGGACGTTTGGAACCGCAGAGGTTGAGAACAACCAAATAGGCAACCCAACAGTTAACCCAAGAAGGGACAACGTTGCCATATAAGGAGCACCAACATTCCCAAAAGGAGGAAAATGACCAGGATTCCCATCGGAGGGGATTCCTTAGTTGGTGAACTCTGGAAAAGTTGCCTTCAACAACCCAAAAATGCACACGGGCTAAAAACCAAGGCACACAATCAAACGACCAAAAAGCAAGATCTAATAGGGTGTGTGATCGCAGGTGATTTATTTTACCACATTGAAACTTAGAAACTTAACCGTTTCATGTTTTAAGAGTCGAGAAATGGATGAAAGGTGACTCTATCTCTTTCAGTTTTGAGGCAAGCGTGAAAGGACAAGCGCTTGATGATCCTTTCGAGTTTAAAGAATCAAAAAAGATCAAAATGACTGCTCAGGAATACTAGGCAAAGGTTGTACCAAATAACCGTGAACTGCAATATACACCTTGGTTTCAAAAGTGAAGGAGAAATCAACCAAGGACTTGACGTACGTGTAGGCAATCTCCTCGAATGTTGTGTTCAGTGTATCATGGGTATAGGGTGGCAGACTCGGCTTCCTATGGATAAAGGATAGAAACCTAGTGTGGTCTCCCTTTATATACATGACGGTATGGCGAGCACAAGTCCGTACTAGTGTTGTCTAAATCCAGGAGGCAAACGACAGCTACTAGGTTTAAAGACGCCGGAACACGTCTCTAGCCTAGACCTCTAAATATTTCGTTAATGTTTCAATGCTGCCTTAACGTAAATTGAATAAATTTTATTGTTAATATTCAATTATGTCTTGGTTTCAAGGCCCTACCGAATGTTATCTGAAAATATCCTATATGCAGCTATATGAGGAAAGAAATCTTTCAATTCGATGAATGCTATCTAGTTAAGGGAAGAGCTTCAAACAATGATGCAACAAACAAAAACACTTGTAAACAAAATTTTTCCAAACTAGATGACTTTCACTATCCAAAAGTAATTCTAAAACACTCACCAATGCGAATTATGCAATGTAATCTATGCAAAATTCTCTTTTTCGAAAACTATGCAATTGTAATCTACGCACAATTTCCTTTTCCTTTTCAAATGATAAGAATGCACTCAATGCATTTTTTGATGAAATGAGAATCTACTTAATGCATGCTTTTAATAAAAGAGAATGCACTCAATGCGATCTTTAGCCTTCAATAATTAAACAATGTGATCTAAGTTCAATGATAAATCTCAAAAATACTTTTCAATGCAATGTGATCTAATGCATTTTAACGAAAAGAAAACTTTGAGATAAAAACTAAAATAATGCAAATCTTCTTAATGAAGTATGAATGCAAAAGAGATGTAAACAAATAGTAAGAATGCAATCGTTGTTTCAAACAATTTGTAACAGAATCCCTCAAAATGCGACAAGACATATGAGGTCAAACACAAAGAGGACTTCCAAAGCAAGAGATCAAAACAAGACATTCATTCCCTTTTACATCAAGAAATCATGGAATGAAGACATTTCAAACAATGAGCAATGTAATCTATGCTCATACAGTGAAAAGACCGGAAGGGAAAGACACACTGGTGAAGGATTTAGGGAAAAATTCTCAAATTTCATACACCCTGAAATTGGCCCGACTTTGTCATTGACAACTAGTGCCAACTGGCACGACTTGCTCACTGAAAACTAGCGCCAATGCCCAATTGGCGCGGGTTGCTAACTAACAACAAGCGCCAACGCCTGAAAATGAAAAAACAAAGAATTTCTCCCAACCAAGACCAGACTCACCACTTCAAGCAGGATCTAAAACAAACCCAGAAGCAAAGTACTGACCAAAAGAAACTTCCGAACAAGGGTAAACCCTAGCACCTACAGGAGATGGTGTGACTGTCTGGCTGTAATCTGTGCTAGATAGGGGATGGCGCGAGTGATGAACTAGCAACCTGCGCCAATTGGCGCGACTGTTAGGGTGGAAACCATGCCAATCAAGCCAACCATGAAAGGATGAAAATTCAGAAAAGAAGAGGTCAGATCTGATCCTCTGGGGCTGAACCAAAAGCCAAACACTCAAAAAAGAGCCAGCCAAAAGAGCTTATCAAGCAAGAAAATTCAAGAATTAACCGAAAGACAAGACAATACTCCAGGTGTTCAGTTCATAAACTAGACTGGAGATTGACTAGAGCAACATTCATCTACTTTCACTAATGCAGAGCAAGAGCGTTTTCGAAGGCTATCTAGCTAACTTCAGGCTCCATCTGTAGCTTACAAAGTAGAACAAAAACAAGCTAGACAATCCCTAGTGGAGTCACCAATTTGTTATGGAGGTAAATCCCCTCTGCGGACAGAGGTGATCCCTACTAGCCCGGACCGGGTCTAGCAACAATCATTACATGCTATAGTGCAGGTTCCTAATTGCAAATAAACCAACTAGCGATGAAGGCTTACTTGGAATCCAACGCTGTCGCTTGTAGAGAAAGTAGCGCTCCCGTTCCTTAGCTCTGGCAGATCACGATCCTCACGATCTCCGTGACCAGACACCTCTACACGCAAGAAACACAACCAACGCAAGCGTAAAATCCAGTATATGCAACTATATGTCAGTCATAGAAGACATAACTCATTATCATAATCAACAAAAAGATTGGAACCATAAACAATAGTCGTTTATCATTAATCAATCAAAGGAGGATGCAACCTGGCTCTGACGCTAAATTCTCCTTCGGGAGGTCACCAGTGGAACACGTCTCGAAAAGCCTGTCGGGGATGGGACAAGCCTCTCTCTTCAGATGTCTCGACAATAATCTCCTTGCTTGGATTTGGCCTTAAGGGAATGAATCAAGGCTCTTGCAACATTAGGCTCTGATGGCTCTTGGGAACTAGCTTGAAAAGGAGATGAGCAAGCTTTTATAGATGGAGGAAGGGGAGTTGGGATCCCTATAATCATGGGATTGGCCCTATCCTCAAGGAAGCTTCCATGAGAGGTGGAAAACCACTTCCTCTACATGGAGATCTGGAGCCAAACCACCCAACTCAAATTAGATACCAGTTTATGGATTGGTTAGAACAAAACTTTCGCCATTTATTTTTTAAAAACACTCCTTAAAATGGCTGGCGCGAGTGCGAATCTGAGACAGAGCGCCAATTGGCGTGCCCTATTTGAATGATTTTCCCCATTGGCGCGGGTACTGAACTGGCTTCCCGCGCCAATGCAAAAAGGGCTATTTTTAGGGTTTTTCACAAGGATTTGTCTTCAGGGAAATGAAAGCTCATGTTGAGAGGGATGTCATGAAAGTGGTCTCAAGTCATGTCACTGCTCACAGGTCACGGAATGAGCCCTCCAATTGTGCGGGATAGGGAATTGCAGGGACGGTGACAAATTGTTGTGTAACAGTTGTGATGATGATGTGGGATGAATTTACCCAATAAAATCAAGTCCCCACTGTTGAAAAGGAGCATTTACTACAATAGGCTTCAGCGGAAGAGGAAGGGGTTTCCTTTTTCCCAAAAAAACTTGACATTCATGACAATTTGTGACAGTTTTGTACAAATCCGAAAATAGAGTCGACCAATAATACCCTGCTCTCAACAATTTATTAGTTTTTTTTTCCAAAACAAGTGGCCTCCAAAATCTCCCCTATGGAATTCATCCATTACATGTTTAGCTTCATCTTCAACCAGACAATTTAAAAGAACACCTCCTAGATATTTCCAATAAAGGGCACTACCTAGAATGCAGTATTTAGCAGATTTTAATTTCAAAGACCTACCCTTACTTTTTGACATTCCATGAGGAGGACATAGGTGATGAAGAACATACACTATATTTGAATACCATGGTAAAGTGAGAAACATTTCTAATACCTATATTAGAGCGCCATCTTCTTCATCATCTGACATTGCTGCAATAAGATTTATGTCAAGAGAATGCAATTTGGATTTAGCCATGAGTTTGGCTAGCCCCTGTCCCTTGCTCAACTTGGTGGGCTTTATCTCAAGATCATACTCTAGCATTGCTGCTATCCATTTACCTCTTTGTCCTTCTGGATCGGTCTACATGAGAACTTCTTTTACAGCTACACTTGGAACATAAGCTATAGTGTGTGAATGTAGAATATAGATCTGGAAATCCTTCAAGGCTTTGATTAAGGCTAAAGCTTGCTTCTTGATAATATTATAGAGAATAGCAACATCTCTAATGGCTCGACTAAGGAAAGCAATAGGCTGCTCAACCTGATCCTTCTTTTGCATCAAAACCGCAGCCAAGGTGTGCTCAGATGCAAATGAAAATATTATAAAATCACTAGTATAATCCAGACTAACCAAACAGGGGTTGTATTTAGAGCAAGTTTTACCAGGTTGAAAGACTTCATAGCATCATTGGTCCATTTTATACTGCTATCCTTTTTCAACGTATTAGTCATTTCACGCAAATGCTCAGGAAAATTAGGAACAAATCTGCGTAAGAAATTCATCTTACCATTGAAATCTTGTATCTCATTTTTATTATGAGGAAAATCTATTTGCTGAATTGCTTTTACTATGGAAGGATCAATGCGAATGCCATATTTAGAAACTATGTGACCAAGAAGTTTTCCTTGCTCCATAGAAAAAATACTCTTTTTCAAATTCAGAGAAATTCTGAACTCCCTGCATTTCTGAAAAACAATTCTCAAATGATATAGATGTTGATCATCCGAACCGGAAAACATTGTCAAATCATCTAAATACACAAATAAGAAAATATCTTTCTCATTGGCAAAGGCTATATCCATCACTCGCTGAAAATTGGCCCCTGCATTCTTGAGTCCAAATGGCATTTTAACATACTAAAAGGTCCCCCATTGTGTTGTGAAAGCAGTTTTACCTTGGTCTTCTTCATGTACCAAAATCTGATTATAACTTGAATAACCATCAAGCAGCGACATCCATGATGCTCCAACGTCTACCCTTTACAGAACATGGTCCATCTTAGGAAGTGGGTAATTATACTTTAAAGACACTTTATTCAAATTTTGGAAATCAATGCACAACCTTATCTCTATGTTCCTTTTCCTTACCAGAACCAAATTTGAAATCCAATCACAAAACCTAATTGGAACAATGATACCGGATTTATACAATCAATTTACCTCTTTCTCGATGGATGGAAACAATCTTGGATTTATCCTTCTTAACATATGTCTGAAAGGTTTTTGATCCGACTTGATGTGAATCGTGTGTTGAATAATATTTTTGTCATAGACCTTCAAATCTGCATAACCCCATGCAAAAATATCAGTAAATTCAGATAACAATTTGATGTACTTATCTTTTTCCTCGGGAGATAATGTTTTAGATAGCTTAACCATATTGGGCTTATCTGTTGGTCCAATTTTTACGTCTTCCACCCCCTTTTTTGTAGGAGTCAATGTTGGTTTTCTCATGAAATCATCCTAATCGAAAAGTTATTCTAAAGTTATGAGACCTCTAGGAATAATATTATCTTTCATCTACAAAATATTCATCTGATTGGCCTCTATTTTTTGATCATTGGTATCACAAAGATCATCAATAAAAGCATCTTTGAATTTTCCTTCATTCTTCACAAAGCTATTAATTTCTTTTTCATCCCAAAAAAATTCCTAGTACCTTAAGTTATCAGGAACACTAGGTCTATGTTTCACATGAATTTCAAATTTATTACTTGATTTCATCAGAATTTTGAGATTACTTACTACCGTATCAAGAGAATCTACAATGATATTTTGAATTCTTGGTACCGTTGTTAATGTATATTCAGAATTTTTTTTTAAGATATCCAAGACTGCATTCCTATAAGCTCTCATTCTCGGATGCTTTGCTTGATATTCTCCTTTCACCTGCTTTATGACAAGCTTAGAATCACCATAAACAGAAATTATTTTTGCACCAAGTTTCTTCAAAATTTTGAGATCTGTGATCAACGCTTCATACTCCACTATGTTGTTAGAACAGTCAAAAGAAAATTTATAAGAGCATTCTCTAACATTACTTGGAATTCCACCCAACTTACAAACAGGACTTCGGATCCAAATACCAATACCTGCACCTTCCTTACCCAAAGCACCATCTAAATCCATGCTCCAAAGGCCATCTTTGTATTCTAGATGTTGAAACTTAACTATTGGTTCTGATTTTAATTTGCTGGTCACCTCATTTTTCTGATATGTAGTGATTTTATTCTCTTTTGAAGGTTGTTCAAAAGAAGTCACCATTTAGTTTTCCTTATCAAGAACTTCTCTAAAACTCTTTGAAACTTCTGGTACATCCTCTACCACTACTAGCTGATTACCTACATCATTCAAATCACCATCATTATACAAAATAAAAGACTCTAGATCTATATGTACAGCCTGTATTGGATGATTTATGGGCTTCTCCTTACTAGTTATCATATAATTCATTTTATTTTCCCGGTACAATTTCCTCAATTGCTCGAAAATGGGAATAGTATCATAAGAGAAGTCAAGTGGTAAAGTACCTTTGAGTTTGGCTCCCCATGATCTAGATAGAAGCATGCGAAATAGAGGTGGTATATCAACCACCACCACATCCATTAAAACATTCTTGGCTGGGATTTTTTCTAAGGAAAAAACTAAATATTTAATGAGACCAATGCAATGAACTCTACCAGAATCAAACAAATACAAATAATAATATGATCGAGTGATATCCATGCCCATATTTTCCATAATAGCCTTTGGAATTAAATTATGAGAAGCCCCAAAATCAAGCATAGCATTATGAAGTATGTAATCATGTAGTCTAAGGCTCAAATAAAAGGGGGGAACTTCACTCTCTTATAACTAACTATCTATAACTAGACCAAAAATGAGCTCAATGTGATCATCTTCAACATTAACCATATCGAACAAAGGATTAACTAGCAAAATTTTAGACACCTGATGCTTATAATGACTATTCTTTACTAATTCTATTAAAGGAATGGACACTTTCAATTTAGCTATTTCATTTTCTAAATTAAAAGTTGTGACTTTATCTACCTCTTTGATAATAGTCTCTCTTACATCATTTTGATCCTTTGTCACATTCTCCTTTTTCTGATTATCCTTCTCTTTAGTAGCTGATCTTGTTGATGGCTGATTGATGTTGTTATGATTCTGATCTGCGTGCCTTTTACCCTTTCTCTGATTATTTGGAAGATCATTCTTTGACTGGACCTCTTTTATTTTATGAATAGGATTGACAGGTACATCTCTGCTCCTTAAAGAATATTCTTTCTGTTGTGCACTCCAAACATTCATATGCCTACGCTGGTAATCATCAGATTCAGTTTCCAAATCATTATCATTTTCCACGATATAGTCCTCATATTTTGGAGTATCCAAATTTTCAGAATACTCTTCATATTCAGTTAGAAACATGGGCAGACCATCTGTTGTAAAGAAATGATTTGTTTCGACCACCGAATCTTCGTATTCTTCCACTTCCACTCCTTTAACATAATTCTGTTGCAATGGGGTCTGAATCTGCAGTTGTTGTACTACTTGGTCAGGTGCTTTCTGCTCTCTTTGCTTGATTCTAAACTAAAGCTGCTGCAGCCCTCTGAAATTTCGGTTCCTTCTCTGTGGTTCAGGTCTATCTGAGATAGAAAATCGGTCAACCATTATTTCCATAGTTCAGAGTAATGAATCCAATTTAGCTTCAGAATTACATGTATCCTCCTTCATGGTCACTCTCTTTTCAGATATCATCCTTTCTCTTTTGGCTAGAAAATTCACTGCCACAGTTACAAAATTCTTTTGCATATCTACTAAAGTTGTAGGATCACGTTCACACAACTGATATACCATATCAGTATCAAATCCATCCGGAAATTTGACTAAGGCCAAACCTTCCGGTGGTTTGATATGTGCAGGAAGAGCATTATACACTGCATTAAATCTCACACAATAATATTTCATAGTCTCACCAACATTTCTCTTGATGTTCTCATATTCGGACAAAATTTGAAGGGGAATTTTCTTTTCTTTCCATATTTCTACAAATTGTCGATGCAAAACTTCTAAAGTGTCAATAGTGGCTTCTGGTAGAGCGCTGAACCATTTTCTTACTTCCCCTCCCAAACTTTGTGCAAACAACCTCATCTTTACATCCTCAACATGAAGATCAAATAAGTCGTTCATCTTATCTACATGCTTTTGAGCTGTCATAGGCTAAGTATTGTCAAACAAAGGGATTTTAGTTTGGTAATCTTGGGGAATAGCACCAGGGTTCTGAGGGAGAACAAGTGGGGCATATCTTGCATCCATGATGATTGGAGATGGATGATTTATAACAAGGTTTTAGATGATTGATTTAATCAAGGGAGGATTGGTCACTGACTGAGTAGTGTGAGCAGTAGATAAAGTGATGGTAGAAGAAGCTGAGATCTGAGGTCTGTTTATCACCCAAGCATTTACTTGCGAAGAATAGTTCTGCAAATATTTAAGAACTTGTAAAATTTGTGACCCTGATTGTGAATGTGAAAAAATCTCTTCAAAAATATTGTGAAAGGAAATGGAGGAATCAAAAACTATTTCATCAATTCAACTCAAATATTTTCTCGAGAATAAGCTTTGTTCAAAATTTATATCAAATTCAATATCTTGCAAGTTTTCTAACTTTCCAGGGAATGAATTAGCTTTGGGAATGGAAATTCTTTATGATTGATTTTCGTCTGAACTAGATGTCTCCACAATATTTTTGGCTTTTCGTCCTATGTTCTGAGGATCACTAACAATGGTGGGAGGATTCGGATCAAGATTGGATCTAGTGTATCTTCGGGAAGCCACTATCTCTAATGTCGAAAACCAATTTTCACTTTACATTTTTTTCAATTCAACCTTTGAATAAAATCTAAACTTATCATCCAGAAGATTAAGAATCTCAATGAACACTTACTAGGGTTGATCTGATCTCACTTTTCGATCCCTAGTTGAGTCGCCAAATTGCTATCACTCAAATTGAACCTCAGGGTGAAGAAGGCAATTCTTAGGTAACCTCAAACCATGCTTAGCCAAGTAGCTAGTCCTACTAGGAAATGAGAGGGATATCTCTGTAAGGATCACAACTAAGATGACTAAGGAAAGAAGATATTAGGATAGGTATAGTAGCTCAGGGTTTTGCTGGATCAGGAGGAGTCAAACAATCAAGGCAAGGAAATTAGGTCAAGATTTGCAAGGTGTTCTATGGGGCAAGGTAGGTAAAATGTTTATCACTCTAGGGTTTCCATGGTGGGATGATTAATATAGGAGAGGAGATATAAAGAGCATGGTGAATTCATGTTTTCTTTCTAAACTGAAGAAATTACAAATTGTGAATATTTACCCATAATAGAGCATAGAAATTATGGATTATATTCATATAACTTGAAAGAATTCACTTAATAGCAATGAAATGATGGATGAAGTTACAAAAAAATTCTAACATTGAAGCACAAAGAATAAATTGAAACTAAACACCATACCACATGGATCCCATAAAAATAGTTGCAAATTTGATTAATTTTCAGGCCAAAACTCATACAAAAGTATGTATCTTGAGAAGCCAAACCTCAAAATTGCTCCAACCATTACAATGAATGAGAAAATACATCATATAGACCTAAAAACCACTCTCCCTAGCCTTAGGGAGTCGAATCCATTAGATAGGAATCAATTTCACCTACTGCTAAATGAGAAACTTAGGACTAGGAAGACCCAACAATTTCCCTCTAAAAGAGAGGAAACTGATTCATTTGACCTATAGAAGACTCACCTAATGTATCTACCTTAGATGAAAGTCAAAAAATGACATTTACATTCACCATGACCATTTACATCAGCAATTTCTTCATTTTTCCAAGTAAAAAGTCAAACTGGATTGAAACTTCAATA
The DNA here is from genome assembly GCA_034641835.2 of Pinus albicaulis. Lineage (NCBI taxonomy): Eukaryota > Viridiplantae > Streptophyta > Pinopsida > Pinales > Pinaceae > Pinus > Pinus albicaulis. Next base: position 1,481,202,762 of record CM076582.1, read on the forward strand.
TTTGCTGAAAATTGTGAAAAATGCATTTCCTAGAAAACGCGTAGTGCCCTAATAGGAAAAATAGCCTCTTGTGAAAGAAACTTCTGAGTGCCTTCCCAGTGTCCAAATCAGCTCCATGATAGTTCATTGGAAATATCTCTGAGTCTAGTTTATAAATCTACCTCCAATTTCCAAAATCATGCTCATTTGCCCTGTCAAAATGTCAATATCCCAAGACTAGTAAACGCACAGGGAACATGTCAAAAAGGAGGCAGAAACATGATGGTAGTTTTTTTCACTTTTGAGGAACTATTTATCCTCCAAATTTTCTAAAACTTTCTAGGGATGAAGTATTCATCATTCTGAACATGATGGTGGTGGACATTTTACATTTGGCGACCCCAAAAAATAGTGTAGCATCCGGGTCGTTGCACGTTTGGCACAATTTCTGCATGCCAAAAATACTCAAAAAATCAAAAATTACTTGAAGTGCCAAGTGTGCCAAACATTTGCTAAAATTGTGAGGATACTTGCTTCTCAAGTGCTTGAGGCATGAAGAGACACCTCATCAAGTATATTTAACCTATCCTTCTCCCCTTGCTTATTCAAACTTTCAATTTTAGCATTGGCTCTTTTGAGCTTGGCCAATGCAATTCTCTCTTTCCGTGCATGGCATTCGACTCTTGTCCTCAACAATTCATTATCCTTGTTGGCCTTATCTAGAAACCTCTTCAAATGTAAACTGGCTCTATCAAGCCATGATTCTCTATGCTTGCTAACCTCTATGGAAAGTAGCTCACTTGGTGTGAGTTGCTCTACCAACTCAGCTTCTCTCTGTCTCTCAAGGGTTAGAGCTCTTTTTAGCCCTCTAGTCCTTGGTCTCTATCTTGGAGGCTGATCCTTCTCATCATCAATCTTGCCAAATATTCCAAGGTATCCTCCAACAAGGCCTTGGCCTTTTACGTCTCTCTTTGTGCTTTGATGGTATTTACCTCATTGATGACCTGCTTGGTTATCAGCTGCTGATTTTCTTGCTCAAGAAAATCAATCACATATTTTTATTTGTCAATATTAGCTTGAAGTTCACTAATCTTTGCTTCTTTGCCTTTTATTACCGCACTGATAATTTTTCCCTCATCTTCCTCATCTAGGTCAATCAACTGAAACTCATGCTCTGTTTCATGTTTATCCTCTTGTTCATTAATGATTGGATCTTTAGCCCTTTCTTTGCCTTTGTCCACATGTTTTTTTGATGAAGAAGGCATGGCCCCTTTCACTCTGAGTGAAGAAAAAACATGCTTGTAGCCTCTTTGATAGGCCTTGGGAAATGGCTCAACATCAGTCACATTAGCCCAAGTTGCCTCAATGTCCTCCTCACTACTTGATGACTCAGAATCATAAAGTGATGATGGTGAAGGGCTATAGAAAGGTGAAGAAGAAGGATCAACATGGGGTGAAAGAAACTGACTTGATGATGATGTATGAGCAGTAGGCTAAGATGGAGGGGTGAATATGGGAGGATGCGATGATGAGGGGATACTCTACTCATACTGATTAAGTGGGGTAGTGAAAACTTCATTTGCTATGAATGTCTCCCATGGAATGTTCTTTTGCTCAAGCTGATGTATGACTATCATCTTGATGAGTGAGTGGCAGAAAATACTCTGCATCTGATGATTATAATCCCTCTTTTGTACAATGTATACCATCCTGTCAATGCTGTGGGAGAAATAGTAGGGTATGTGAAGCACTCTCACTCCAGTGAAGTGCATGAGGAGTCAAATATGGTAGGAATAGTGTTGAGAAATCCTCCCCTCACAAGTGAAGTATTTCATGATCATTTTCATCATAGGGACATATCGGTCAAGAAGATGAGAGAAAGGGAAAATCATATTTTTTTCATCCTTGTTACTAGGTTTAAGATATGGTTGATAATATCTCTAATAAAGGTTTTCTCTTTTAAACCATTTCTCTCCCACATTAGGGATCCCTGTAGTAGTTGCAATGGCATAAGTAGACATGGTAAAAGCAACCCCAAAAAGAGTGACCTACCTATCATGACTATTGGTAATGAAAAACCTTCTCAACATAGGGTTATTCTGGATCTGTTGCACTTTCTCACAAAACTCAAAACAACCAACATGTTTAAAACATGACATGGTGAAGGGAGAAGCCATGATCTATTTTGTGGTTGTTGGTTCATATCTGATGATTTTCCCTCCTTTCTTACATGATTTCTTCTTTGGTCTTTGTTCCTCACTGACACTTCCCTCTTCCTCTTTAGATATTATGAATTTGAAGGCTTTGGAAATCCTAGGGTAAATGGAATGAGATGAAGGGAGTGAGAGGTGAAATGAATAGCTTAGGAAAATTGAGGGAGAGAATGTAAATGAAAACTTAGATCTATGAAAACCCTAGGATTCAACATTATTTATGATTTATATGTGTTTAGGGACATGAATATGGATTTGATGCATGGAAATGGGAAGGAAATACAAACTAGGGTTTCATAGAAATAAGCACTTCAAATTTTTTATGGAACACCAAATATATTAGAAGAGAGGTGTTTTAGGGTTTACTTACTGATTTAAGGCTCTTTGAATAAATTTTTGAGGAAATTAAACTTTCTGGAGGTTTTCAAACCCTTTGAAACCATGCCTGAGCAAACACGCACCATCCTAGAGGAACGCGCAGCAACCGGGAAAATGCACAACGACCAAGGGTAAACCCACAGTGCCTGTGTTAATTGTTTAGCAGTTGTCGAGAAAACGCTCAGCGCCTGAGTGCAAATGCAAAATGATCAGGAAAATGTGCAATGACCTAGTGTTAACATGCAGTGACCCTGAAATTTGACTCAATATGCTTCAAAAACTTGAAATTTATCCTTTGCAGGAAACTCCTGATGGATGAATGAAGGAAATGAATTTCTTTGAGGTGTTTGAATGGCTTTATAGCTTCAGTGTTTTTGAATTTTCAATTTAAATTACCCTCTTTTCCTATGTTCACTTTTCCCTTCGGACGTCGGCACTGAAACTCTTTATCTCTCTGACTTTTTTGGCATTTTTCAGTTTGATCAAGACATGGAGTTTGGATTTATTTTCTCCAATTAGGTCAGAAATGATTGCATTTGACAGCTTGGGATGAATTTATTACATATGAGAACATAAAATTACATTTGGAAATATATAAATAAATTACATATTGAATTTTATATCAAAATGACATTTTGATATGAAAGCCATTGAACTAAAAAATTACAACTCTAAAAATTGATAATTACATCATGATGTTCTTCATATCGGAAGACAAAATTTCTTATTTAGCCCCTCTCATATATGTGTTGACCTCATCTGAAAAGGAGTGACCTTGAGAAATATAAAAACTTAATGACCTAATGGGATTGCTTTAGATCTTACTTTTATGAATGAGATTTGATTTAAAATACTTCCTGGTGAAGAGAGAATTTCCATAGGTGTTGTTATGCTCAAGGAGACATGAGAATGAATCAGCCAATATGATCTTCTGAGGTAGAATAATGTTTATTGACATGGAAAACCACCAGTGGAACAATTGTATATCATGACCTAATGGAATGATTGAAATTTTTTTAGAGTGGGACACCTAAGGTGCACATGAAAATGTGTTTTGATCCCTGGTGGAAGTATGCAAATACTAACACTAACACCTGGATTATGGGTTAAATCCCCTTTCCCCCCCTTGAAAATCTGGAGGTACCCATATCCACAACACCCCCTCTCAGACAGAGGTTGAGAATGGTCATCCTAGAAATAATAGAGTAGTCCCTTAAAGTCGAGCAATCATAGAGAGAATTATGTCCACTAACTAGATATTGCAGCCGTACAGGGTAACCCAATGGATCACAGATTTTTTGTTTCAGTTGAAACACTCTGTTGGAGACTTGTACCCATAATATAAAATATTTTCCTACAGCTGGCCTCATAAAAACTTGAAAACAAGAGTGGGTTACCTGTACCCGAGGTTCTAAGGCTGCTAAGGTGTCTACACGATGTTCTGTGTCTGGAGGCCATAATGACAGTGGCTTGATGGGAGGGTTATGTCTTACCATGAAAATTTGGAGCTTAGAGGTGTGGCCACCATGAGGAAGACAAGGGACTTAGGGGGCATCAACCAAGAAAGGAATAGCACAAGCCTTCACCACATACCTATGCACATGGGCAAGCCAACTACAACCAAAACAAGGCCTGATACAAAGCAGTGCGAACAAGATGAAAGTCGGGTGTTTGACAGCCGTAAAAGGAGCCCCACTCAAGAACAGGGGTGTACCCTCATTGTGAAAAACCACTGATGCAAACATCGAGGAGGAAAAATAAAATTTCGACTTCCAAAGGTCGCACTAGTAGCAACCTGCAACCCCAAACTAGATACGCCATGGGGTATTTTATGAGGAAAACTACTCCAGAGGGAAAAACCTAGAATGCCCTGGCGTGTAATGGTAAATTGGAAGAAGTATCTTCAGCCTTTCCAACGGAGACCGAAGCTCCAGTGCCCTGGTGTCACCCACCATTATTTTGCTCTGACCCACAAAGAACCCGGAATCCTTTCTTTTCCCGTGAGGACCGAACTCCACAAACATGTGTAGGCCTCTGCCATCGTAGTTAGACTTGGTTGCCCTTGCTCGTTTTTCAATTCTGAGTATGGCCAGAGGGTGTATGACCTTGGTTTTCTTCTTTGGGGGTTGTCCATCCTGAAAGCCCCCTCCTTCCAGCACCAAGCCTCCATATTCCTCCTTGCTCAAAAAAAAAAATTGTGGCGCTCTTCTACTTGACCCAAACCCTATCAGAGCCGTTTTTTGTACCAAAATATTGTTAGTAGCCAACAAAAGTTCATTTAAGAGAAATCAACAAATAAATTATGTCGATAATTGTGTTTTCTCTAGATTTTCCAATTGTTTTGAATGGTGTTTCCACTTATGTTAATATATTAAGTTTTGATGTCGGTTATGATATTCATTTAGGAAAATACTTTATTAGAGGTCACAAACCTTTCACAATTGTCCAAGAAATTTTTATCATTCATATTCAAGGTAGAGAAGTAAGGCTTTAGTTCAAAAGTATTATTACAGTAAGAATATTTGATAAACATCCATATGTGATATAAGGATCCCTGGTAATATTTTGAAAACTAAAATAAGATAGTAAGAAATGAAAAACTACACAACAAGGAAGAACTTGGAGATATTGCGAGAAAATTAAAGCAATAATGCACATCTAATTACCCACATGCATTTCAGTCTTGAGAGAAATATTTTTTAGATATTCCTTATAAAGAATATTTTGATGGAAGGCCATACAAAGCTTCAATAAACTCATTTCCATCCATGGGAATTACAAGATTGCAATGAGGAGATTCAATAATTATCGAAGATAATATTAATTGAACCAAGTATAAGCCCTTAGGATTTACCCACATTCTATGTTGATAAACATTCATATTAGAAAAGGGAAAAAAAGAGACTAGTAATAAAATAAAAATCTCTTAATGATCCATTGCTCCCTACTAATTACTCTCTTTCCTCAAAAGAGTTATGATTTGAAAAAAACAAAATAATATATTTAGTAAGTTTCATCTAAAAAGTGGATTCTAGTGGATAGGGATAACTCCCAAGTACATGTTTAATTCATCTTTTGTGGTTCCTTCTGGCCAATACCAATGATGTGTCATGCCCTTTGGTTTGAATAATTAACCACCTAAATTTTAGAAAAGGAAACAAGAAAATTCCAGGGATCTTTATTTTGTTTATGGTATATATTAATGATCTATTAGTATTCTCTAAAGACATAAAAGAGGAGAAATATTGTTTGCAAATTGTATAGAGTAGAGTTTTCAATCATGGCTTAGTATTATCTAAAACAAATTCGAAATTTTTTGTTGGGAAAACTAATGTAGAATATCTTGGTCTTATTTTATCAGAAGGAAAAGTAGAACTCCAAGATAAAGTTTGAAAATCCCAACATGAATTTCTTCATAAGATATTGGAAAGGAATCAATTACAAAGGTTTCTTCGTTGTTTGAGCTACATCAAGCAGTTCTATGAGAATGAAGAAAAAGATGTTAAATGTTTGCAACAAAGATTAAAAATAGGAATTCCATGAAATGATAAAAATACCAAAGCATTGCAAATTATTAAGGAAAAATTCCAAAATCTTTCAAAGTTGTATCTTCCAAACTTAGATCTCCCATTTATTTTGGAGATAGATGCCTCAGAAAAAATATGGGAAGGAATTCTAGTACAAAACCACACCAAGGGAGAAGAATATGTATTTACTCAACATGGAATTTCAAAGATGTAGAAACAAGATACCCTTACTCTCATAAAGAGATTCTTGGAGTAAAATATAACATTAAGAGATTATGAATTTTTATCAAACTAGTTCATTTTACTATAAATTATATCTAAGAAATATGAAGGGTAAGCTCACAAATCAAAGACTAATTGAGTAGGGAAATCATCAAGTATTAAGGTGGAGTTTATTGCTAGATGGTTATGAGTTTAATATAGAGTTTACATTTGGCAAAGATAATTTCATTGTAGATAATTTAACCAGAGAAGGAAAAAAATATCAAGAAATCAAGGTTTTAAAAAGAGAATATTGGGTTACTTTTTCAGCATGTGAAACTCCTCATGGATTTCGATGGGTTCTCATTTTTTGATCTTGTAGATTTTGAATGTGTTGGTCATGTTTTGGTCACACAATGCATTGTTTACCCTCTTCGGTACTCCATATAATTTTAACATAATAGATAAATAATAGTATAAATGACCCTTATTATAGGTCCATTAGGGTGGTCTATATTCATACCCATAATATGTATACCACATATATGTGTGTGTGTGTGTGTGTTTGATCCATATATTAGTTATATGGACTATTGCACCATATTTAGATATAAAGAAGTATAGGTGTGTCAGAATGTATATTCCATGCATAGAAGTCTCAAATCCTTTCTCCCTTCAGAGACCATGTTTTTGAATTGTAATGTACATATATTGTCCGAGATAAGAGTCATTTTTATCTTTAACTTCTCCTCAATAGATCTATTTACTACATCAATATTTGTAGGAAACTCAGAAGGATCAGAATTAGTATTAACTCATGAAACACCACTTCGTTATCCTCATTTTAGAGTTTAAAGTAACTTCTTTGGAGAAATTACAATTCCATCAGATGAATAAGTGTGCAACATCTATATGTCACTTTTCTTCAGAAATTTTAATATGTATTCTCCACCTTGGATAAATGGCATCAATGATCCCATATATTTCTTAATGACATCTTCAGATGAGGATGAATGATGGAACAACATGCAATATCTTCTTAATATTATGCTATATAGAGAATATTAGGAAAATTTTATATCACATGGTTTCAGGGGCAACCAAAATCACTCCACTTTGTATTATTTGACTTCCATGAGTTATCTAATCTGACAATACCAATTGTGAAAATCCTTTTTGTATAATTTTATCTTAATAAATACATATATGGTATGATATGATAACAAAGGGAAACTCTAATAGTAATTTGATAGGTTTCTTCCACTGCCAGAACTCTTGTATAGATAAGGTGTAAGCCTCACTATTCATGCATTGCACCAAGAAATTCCACAAGATTATGTCTGATTACAGTGTGTTCAAGATTTGTATATGTCCCAGATTATTGTATATTCAAAAGTGGATTCTCTCCCCGTGCCTCATTAGAGGATCTTTCGGAACAAAAGCTTCTGAATTCCTATAGGTCCTAATATCTTGTATATTTAGAAGAATATTATCTCCTCTTGCCTCATCAGAGGATATCGAGGATAATTCTTTTTTTGAAATTCTATATTGTTGATATAGTCATAATATTTCTATGGATACATATGTGATATTGGATTTTATAATGCCATGTGACTTGTGTACCATTGATAGCTTCTCTATTTTGTGTCTATACTTTGTCTAAGAGGATCTTAAGGAACCAAATATTTTTTTAACTCATAAAGGTCCTAAAGTGTTTTATATTCAAGAAGCATATGATCTCCTCTAACCTCATTAGAGGATCCTAAGGAGAAAAATATTTTTGAACTTTTGGATTATTCATATAATAATAATAATAATAATAATAATAATAATAATATGAATACTTCTACGATATTATATTTTCCTATGCTTTGTGACTTGTGTACCATTGATATTTATTATCTATTGTCTCTATATTGTGTCTAATATCTTGGTAAATAAAATATCAAAGCGATAATATTTTATTAGTGCGTTGTAATGTTTAGTAAGAGAGATGTGAAAGGATGGAAGTAAATGTGAAATTGAAGAACATGTTGTAGGAAATCACCAAGGAGTTGAACGTTTGAAGGCTAGAAGCACCATCATTTTTCTAGACTCGTATATGTAGGTGATGAATTTCTTAATTTATTTTATAGAATTTCTTTCCTCTGTATGTAAACAATGTAAAAATTCCCAGTAGAATAAATGGAAGTAAATTGTTCATTCATTAAGAATGCATCATCTAAAATGAGAGAATGTTATTAGATCTCCAGGATCCTGTTGTGGCTAGCAACAACCCCCCTTCTTATTTAATATTATCACTAATACTAAATAAGTGGGGACCCTTAGTCAGAAATTTAAAAAATCGATTAGTGCTTGTATTTCCTTTTTCAATAAAACTTACTATCATAGAATTAGGAGAATATCCCTTGAAAAATATCTAAAAAAAGCTTAAGTTTTATGATAGGATAGAATAAGATCATTCTTTAAGAAATATTTCATCGCATGAAAGAAATGAATTACCTCCTTACAAGAGGAATTCTAAGATTGCGAGATCGCGATACGAAACTACGCATTAAAAGAACATTCATCGCATCGCATGCTTCAAATGTCATATGTTACACTGAAAATCTCAAAACCACCGATATTCCATGGCATATATCGCAAATCGCATTTCACAGAAAAACACATTAATAGAGATTTATCATTTGTTGCGATCCAGCTATTTTGCGATATTGTGATGTTGCGGTAGTGTGATATTGCAATTTTACGAGATTGCGATCTGCGATATTGTGATTTTGTGATATTGCAAATCAAATCACAGATTGCCTTATCGTAGATCTTTAAGGCTCATTGTACGAAATTTTTTTTCCATAAATCGAGACTTGGTTATGCGCTTTAATGTTAATCAATGAATTGGTTGTCACTCATTAATGAAATATAGTTTCATTTTGATCGAAGAGCTATTTCACGTAAGGTGATATATTTTATACATCTTCAGTATTTAAAACTTTCCCGTCACCTTTTTCCTATCATTATTCTCACTGAATTCGTAAACTGTAGGAGCAAAGAACAAAGAACTATAAAAAGAAATATTCAAGGTATAATGGGAAAGAAAGACAAGGCTCTGAGTTCTGAAGATAAATAAATGACACCCTTATATACAGAAACTGCCTATAACAAAGACGCTGGTATTACTACTTGGGAGGGCATGTATAATCTACTTGAGGAAGAGAACCCCAGAGTAATGGAGGTTACAGCTACTGCAGGCTCACATGGGTCTTCTGATGCATCCATTACAGAGCTAGCCTATTAATTCTTGCACCGAATAGCAACGAGACCCAAAATTCTTCCATACATGGACATGGTTAATGTTGAAAATGAAAAAAGATGATGGAGCTTAGTGAAATGAAGTCGCCTTCACTAAGTGGGCCCGTAGGCTATTTTTGGCGCAAAGTCTATTTTTAGACTATGTCTATTTTTAGACATATGGAGCATGGTCTAGGAGTTGCAGTATGATATTCTTGGATGATTGGTCGAGTTGGTAAAAATATATGGACCTATAATTTTAGACATTTGGGCGGAGTATATTTTTAGACTGTCAGGCTAAAAATAGAAAATTCAAATATTATTTACCCTTAATACTATTTGGACTATAAACTTCAGTTTATCCTCTTGCAGCACTTCAGTTTGAGCTACGGATGTGGCCCATGCATCTGATAGAAGGAATTACGCTATTCCTAGGGGTTTGGTGAGCTCATGCATGGTTGACTTCAGTTAGAACTCAAGTGGCGGAGTTTGGTAGAGTTGATGAGATAGTTGGTGGAGTTGTGTTCGGGTTAACTTAGTTGAACTAGTTGTATTTAGTTTAACTAGCTAATACACTAGAGATGAGTGGGGTGAATTAAATATTATTTAATTCACTAAACATTAACTCATTATTCAACTAAAGAACACATCAGTTGACTGCAGTACATGGACAGCTCAGTGAAGACCAGTGGAAGAGGTAGATGAAAGGGTGAGTTTGCTATTAGTTGCGACATTAGTTGTGCATGAGATTGGCACAAGCATTGGAGGAGATTGCCAATGAGGATTGCGCAGTTGAAGCCAAGGAGATTCGAACTTGGATCTCTCATTACACCAACTTGGATTGCGCAGTAGAGGCAGGCAAATAGTGGATGAGTTTTGAACCCGTGACTTGTTCAAAATTGAGCTAGTTTGTGTGTAACTTTTGGAGATAGTACTGAGTACTTGTGAGGAGTATTGTGCTATGTATTGTTACATGTTCTCTTTCATTATAATATACAAAATAGCTGGGGGTTTTCAGCTATAAGCTTTCCCCATTACATATTGTGTTTATGTGCGCATGCGACTGTTTCTATTTCCGCAAATTGATGATCAATTGTAGAAGAGGTTATGTGTTATGCATGAATTTGAATTAGTGTGTGACCAGGATAATCTCAGTGGATAAATCTTCATTATTCAGCAAATTTCTACATGGTATCGGAGCGAATTGATCATTGGGATCTATTACAGTGATTACAATTTTATTTCGGTAGACAGAGTCTGTAACGGGCCAGGTAGCCTCTAGATCCATCCTTTCTTTGAAAGGTGATATATCCAGTAAATGCCCTTACAGTCGATCTCTGTGCTAGAAATAATTTGTTCTCACAGATCCAGAAGCAGTTGAGTTTTGAGCTTGGATTTCGAATTTTGCAGCAGTTTGTTTTCTTGGTGCCGGAGTTGAAATGTCTTTCAACGGTTTGCGACTCGAATATGCCCTTGAGGGAAGTTCGAATCATGTTGCATGGAAAGATCGGAAGGAGGTGGTATTAGAAGATAATGGGCTGAAGGAGTTCGTAGATATGGATGTCCAAAAGCCTACTGATCCTGCTGAAGTTGAGGCTTGGCAAAGAAGATGGCGAAATGTTGAAGGATTCTATTGGAGGGCGTGAAGGATCACATTGTATCCATCCTGCATGGAAAAGCTTCTCCATATTTGATGTGGAAAGCACGATGCATCTATCTTATAGAGCAAGAGCGACTCGCAGGAGCCGGGCGCTCAAGGACAAACTCAGAAACATAAAGATGGAGAAAGGCGACAGCATACCGAAGTACCTCATGAAGTTCACCCAATGCAAGGATGAGCTGGGAAGTGTGGGGGTGACTGTCGATGAGGAGGACTTGGTGGACCTGGCTCTCTCGTTTGTCGATGATCCGGATTTATGCAGGAACGCAACAGAATACAAAAATAACCATAAACATAGAGATGCAGCGGAAATAATGCGTCATTTCATTAATATCAAATAACAGAAATATGCTTACAGACATAATGGAAATACAATAGCTAGGGTGTTGGTAGCGAATCTCTGAGAAGAGATGTGGTGGCTACAGACCTCTGAATTGTGTTACAATGAGGCTTAAGGGCATATTTATTGTTGAGAAACAATGTAGAATTTGAAACGTCCAAAAAACCTAACCATAGGAGACGAGGCGCCAAAACTGTGGGCGCCCGTTTGGGTAAATTGGTGGTTCAACTTCCCGGGGATGAAACTTTGGCATCCAATCTCCGTTTGACGCGCTCAATAGCTCGTTAGAAAGATCTATCCAAGGACTAAAACTTTTGGCATGAATATCATTCCGAAATGGAATGATATTCGCTGGAGGCGTGATGCCCAAAAAACATCGTTTAGGGCCTCAAAACGGCCCCGGAAGTTCAGGACTCGAAAAACTGCAAAAAATAGTAAGTTTTGTTGCAACTTGAAAACTGAAAGAACTGATGATGGGGGTTCAAATGGAATAGGTGGGTGGCCAACAATGTCCACCTGGATCATTAAGCCCCCAAAACGGCTCCGAGAGTGGAGGACCCAAAAACCTGCTAAAAATAGTAAGTTGTGCTGAATGTGAAAAGCTGCAAGAATTGATAGTGCTGGTCCAGATGGAATAGGTGGGTGGCCACTGATATCCACCTAGATCATTCCTCCCTCCTTGGGAAGCAATGGTCCCCATTGCATTGAGATCCTCCATGAGATGAGGCAAATTCTGTTGAACTGAGTATGAGATGTGTTGAAGATGTCATGGACCTGTGGGTGGACATGCTGGATGCGTTTAGTAAATTTGGTTTCTTTATCAGCCTCAGACAGTACATGTTTGGATTCTGCATGTGTAGTTGCAAGATGTATGGCAACATCAGGCGGTGGTGCATTGGGAGTCAGATCAATGGAGTGCTTGTCCTGACAGTGTAGAGGAACCTCTGGGAGTGATGAGAAAAGGTCCTCGTATTCCTCCATGAATTTGTCCATTTGCTGCATCCGTACAGGGGAGCCCTATTTCGAGGTTGTGGCCCCAATATTCTTCTTTCCCTGTGAGCGAGTTGTAAGGAAAATGAATTTCCTTGTTTGGGAAACAATCTTACTGCATTTTTTTGCAGTAGTCAAAGAGATGACAGGAGGCAGTACTACCTCTGATATATTGTACAAGTTATTTCCCAAAGTAATAATAACAGCACGAGGCCTAGACTCATAAACAACATGTCGCCTCCACAAGTATGGTTGGCTCAATAATACATTAGCTACATCAAGAGGAGCAACATCACATAATACCTCATCCGTGAATGGCTTGATACTGTACGGAAGACGGCACTGCTGGCGGATGCGGAGATCTCTCCTTGGGTGGAGCCACCCGATGGCATATGGCTGTGGGTGTGCTATGGTTGGTAAGCTGAGCCGCTTTATGACCTCTGCTGAAATGAGGTTCTTTTGGCTTCCGCTATCAACGAGAAATTGCAGTGGAGAACCCTTTACCCACATCTGCGACTGGAAGAGGCGCTCCCCCTCCTCTGGATCCTCTGGACCCTCCTTCTAGATCTTGGTGGTGGAAAAAATGGCACTGGGATCCGCATCAATGATCTGCTTCCCTTTGTCATTGCCTTTTTCTGGTTCTAACTTAGGATCAGAAAAGGCATCTGACTCGGGTGCCTTTAGTTCGGCCACCAAAGACTGTTTGGCTCGACACTCGTTTGTGCTGTGAGTGGGGCTGTTATGAAATTCACACCACTTCCCCGTGTCCTTCTTTGGATTTGTGGTGTTGTTTTGAGTCGCATTGCTTTGGCCTTGCCCCTTGTTCTTCGGTTCGGGGGCACCTTTCGGATTTGCAGATCCAAAGTCTCGTTTCTTCTGCTTAAATTTCTGCTCGATCTTGGCGGCATAACGATATGTCGTGCCAAGCGATGTAATGTCGAGGAACTCCATTTCCTCCTGAATGTGTTTGTGTAGACAGCCGTGGTACTTGAGCACCAAATTTCTCTCTGAATCTTTAATACCAAACTTTGTGCATAGGGTATGGAACATATTCGTCAGTTCATGCACGTCTTGGTCCTTTTGTTGCCGCAGCGTGGTCCATTGGATGTATTTGTCCTCATAGCTCCCCACGGGGTAATATTGTTCCTTGATGTCGTCTCGAAATGAATTCCAAGTGGGTGTGGCAGAGAACAGAGATGGTTCCCCTTCGCCCTCTTGCTCACGGTAGGTTTCCCACCAGTCTTTGACATGGGGGGCGGCTTTGAGGAGTGCAAAAATAATATTTTCTCGGTCAGAGAAGTCATGGACTGAGAAATACCCTTCCAGCAAATTTAACCATTCATATATGGCGTTCGTATCTATTTTTCTTTCAAATATAGGAATGTCAAAGTTTACTCGTACCTTGAAGGGAGTGTGGCACCTCCAGAGCTGTTGGATGCGTATGCGCCATATGTGGGCAGTCATGGAAGGATTTTGAGCAAAAGTTATCCATCATTGCGTTCCTTTGTTTCTCGAGGGCCTCCTCGAGTAGTATTTTGATAGGATCTCCTGCTCCCTCGTCTTTCTTTTCTTCCGCCATGGGAGGTCGTCGGGGTTTGCGAGGCTGATCTTGTAAGGGTTCAACCAAATTGAGACCTAACTCCTTATACCTTGACCGTGTTGGGGACATGCAAAGAAAAACAAAGAAAGAGCAGACCCACTCTGATACCACTGATCTGGATTTATGCAGGAATGCAACAGAATACAGAAATAACCATAAACATAGAGATGCAGTGTAAATCATGCGTCATTTCATTAATATCAAATAACAGAAATATGCTTACAGACATAATGGAAATACAATAGCTAGGGTGCTGGTAGCAAATCTCTGAGAAGAGATGTGGTGGCTACAGACCTCTAAACTGTGTTACAATGAGGCTCAAGGGCCTTTTTATTGTTGAGAAATAATGTAGAATTCAAAACGTCCAAAAAACCTAACCGTAGGAGACGAGGCGCCAAAACTGTGGGCGCCCGTTTGGGTAAATTGGTGGTTCAACTTCCCGGGGGCGTAACTTTGGCATCCAATCTCCGTTTGACGTGCTCAATAGCTCGTTAGAAATATCTATCCGAGGAATACAACTTTCGGCACGAATATCATTCTAGAATGGAATGATATTCCCTGGAGGTGCGATGCCCAAAAAACATCGTTTAGGGCCTCAAAACGGCCCCGGAAGTTCAGGACTCGAAAAACTGCTAAAAATAGTAAGTTTTGTTGCAACTTGAAAACTAAAAGAACTGATGATGGGGGTTCAAATGGAATAGGTGGGCGGCCACCAATATCCTCCTGGATCATTAAGCCCCCAAAACGGCTCCAAGAGTGGAGGACCCAAAAACCTGCTAAAAATAGTAAGTTGTGCTGAATGTGAAAAGCTAGAAGAATTGATAGTGCTGGTCCAGATGGAATAGGTGGGTGGCCACCGATATCCACCTGGATCATTCGAAGAGTTGGAATTCCTATCAGGACTCTTTCAATGGTTGGGAGAAGTTTCCGGGATGGGAGCGACTTTGGTCGGATCTCATGCAAGAGGAGATAAGGCAGACTACCAGGGACGGATCTTCATCAAAGGCATCTGATGAAGAAAATTGCGCTTTGGCTGCCAAAGCAAAGAAGGGGAAGAGAAAGAAAGCTTCTCAGTCTGGTGCGAAAGGTAAGAAGCAAGACATGTCCAAGGTGAAGTGTTTTCACTGTCACCAACACGGACACTATGCCACAAATTGTCTGCAGAAGAAGAAAAATAAGAAGGCTGCTGGATCTGCAGCGGGAGAGGCATTGGCCTCCCAGTTCGAACTGGATTTTTCACTGATCGCATGCTTGGTCTCAAGTGTGATGGGATCAGTATGGTTCTTGGACAGTGGTGCATCATTTCACATGACAGGAGATCGGGATCTGTTTTCAGATATGGAGGAAAAAGATCTTGGAGTGCACATCGAGATGGGCGATGATGGTAGATACAGTGCGACCGGTATCAGTACCATTTCCTTTGAGAGGGAGTCTGGTAAACCCTTCGTATTGAAGGAAGTATTGCATGTTCCAGGATTGATGAAGAATCTGATCTCTGTGGTGATGTTGGAAGACAAGGGGTACGATGTGGTCTTCAGCGAGGGAAAGGCTTTCCTGCGCAGTAAGACAACTGGAGAGACCCGGAAGATAGGGGTTCGAGTCAAGAACCTTTATTAGTTTCAAGTAGATGGCAGCGCAGCAATGGCATGCAAGGCGGAAGGAGTGGTGAGCCGGGATGATGGCGAGCTGTGGCACCGGAGATGGGGCCACCTTCACCATGGAGCCTTGAAGATGCTGTAGCAGATTTCTACTGGGCTTCCTAAGGGCACTCTTGCGCAGTCAGATCAGTGCAAGGGGTGTACCTTGGGAAAATATGTGAAAGCCACCTTTCACGAGAAGGATAGTCGTGCCACGATGATCCTTGAGAGAGTTCATACAGACGTGTGTGGTCCTTTCTCAGTAGCTTCGACAGCAAAGCACAAGTACTATGTGATCTTTGTTTATGATTTCTCTCGGAACTGCTGGATCTTCTTCATGCAGAAGAAGAGCGAGACATATTCAAAGTTCTGTGAATTCAAGGCGTTGGTTGAGAAGGAATCGGGGAAGCATGTGAAGGCTCTTAGGAGCGACAATGGTGGTGAATTCATCTCTGCTGAATTCAAATACTTTTGCAGCGCAGAAGGGATTTGGGGAGAGCTCGTTGCACCCCATAAGCCACAGCAGAACGGGGTTGTTGAGCGGAAGAACAGAACGATCGTGGGTGCTGCACAGGCGATGTTGCATGATCAGGGCCTACCCCTTCACTTGTGGGCTGAGGCATGCAATACTGCAATGTATGTGCAGAACCGTTGTCCTCACAAGATACTTGGCATGAGTACACCGGAGGAGGCGCTTTCTGGCAAGAGGCCTGACATTTCTCATTTGAGGATTTTTGGCTCACCTGTCTACATGCATGTGACGAAGGATGCCAGAAAGAAGCTGGATCCAACCGCAGAGGTTGGGATATTTGTGTGGTACACTGATACGCCCCACAACTATCATGTGTATTTTCCAGACAGTCGCAAGACTGTTGTGCAACGGGATATCAAATTTTAGGAGGAGAAATCCATGAAGTGTTCGCTTGAGAGGGAGCCACACTTGCATGCAGAAGAGGAGCTATTAGTTCTTAAGGAGGAGCTTCCGGATGTGGATCAGCCACAAGAGGAAGTTCATGGAGTGGAAGATACCACTCATGCATCGCCAACCATCAGAGGGCGCAAGCGCACTACAGAAGCTGAGCGACTGGCTCGAGATGTAGAGAAGGTTGTAGGACCACCTACAACACAGCGCAGACAGAGACAGTCACCAGACCGGTACACTGGATACATGGCTCTTGTGAGCAAATGTGTCGTGACAGATCCATCCTCTTTCGAGGAAGCTGTGGGGGACCTCGCATGGGTAGATGCTGTTAGCCACCCATATTTTTCCATTTTACCAGCTGGTGGCTAAATATTCTTTGCAGCCTTCAAGAAACAAATTCAGTACTGAAGTTGTTGGTGCTTGAAGTCTGTTGGTAAAATCGTAAACTGTTGGTTGGTTCTTCATACTTTTCCTTCTCCCAGCCTCTGATATTCCATGAAAATCCAAGTCAAATACTGCTGCATCCCTTTTCCTCTCCCCTCCCTTGCTTCCATCTTACCTTCATCCTCCATTTTCCTTTTATTCATAAGAACCCCACGAAACCATATGTTATTCCTTATCCCTTCATTAATCTCATTTCCCAAGGTTAAAAAACCCATTTTTTAACCTTATCGGAATTATATTTCCTTTTAAAAATTCTTTGGAGAACCATAGAAAACACATGTTTCTATGCGTTAGGCTTAGGCCCCTCAGGCTAAGCCCCCTGCCTTTTCTTCCTCCACATGCCCGAGCGCCAGGACCGACCGCTCAGTCTTAAGGCGCCAAGCCAAAATATAACCCCTCTCCATCCTTTTTCCTCTGAACATTCGAAAACCCATCTTTTATAAGGTTTTGGCGTGAAATATTAAATCACATGTTTTATTGCCCCAAGTCCTTCCCAGCCGTCGATCTGCTCCCCAGATGCGACGGAGCGAAGCGAGCCCCACCTGGTGGACCCCTCTCCCCCGCGCCCTTTTTCATGAAACCGTGGTTTTAATCCCGCAACACTTTTCGTTAGGTGGCGGTTTTATCCCGTCGGCCAGCGATTCCATACGCCGGCCGACACGTGTCCTCTGCCCCGTTCCAAAACCACTGCGCTATCACATCGCCCGCGCATTATCCTTCGGACCATAGCCCCGCAGTGGGATCCACCTCCACCGTCGGATCTGGGCCCTCCCATCTGACGGTTGCTGATCGCCGCATCTGCTTGACCTTTAACGGACTTGCCCACCCGTTAACTTCCCCTGGCGTGTTCGAAAGCCGATCTCCGCCGTCGGTCTCTGCAGATCGACGGTTCTTATACAAAATCCCGATTCCATCGTACAGTTCCCCTTTTTCTCCGCTGACTTTTCAGAACGCTCCCGACCGTTGATCGCAATACGATCAACGGCTCCGATTGCTCCATTTTCCCGCACGCCCTCCAATGTAGATTTGTCCATATAACGCAGGATTTTCTCATTTTGTTTGTATTTTGTAGGTTTTAAGGTTCTTTCGTCATATTTTAGGGAAATTTGAAAGACGAGGGTGACGACTCCCGTTCTTTCGATTCATCCATAGGATCGACCGCAGGGTGAAGAACAAAGTTATCAACGAGGTTTCATGAGCCTTGGTTGCCGCGCATCCTTTTAAAACTTGAAGCATACCGTAAAAATCAACGCAGAGAAAGAGTATCGGATATTGAAGACAACAGTGAACCAGAGCAGCAGATTAGCGGACAGATTGGCGGGGATTACGGCTAAGACGGTTATCAAAAGCCTAATCTCCGACTCAGAACACAGATTAAAGGAAAACCTAAAAGTGTTCATCAGACATACTGCCTCCACCGCCATACTTTGAGGAAAATTGATTCCTCAACCACCGCAGTGCCACCTATTGCCTCAGAATGCTCAATCAGAGGCCGAATTTATTGAACAAATCAGATATCTTGCCTCGAAGCAGCCAAAGAAGTTATTTCTGCCCCAGATTTAATGACAGAACGTTTGCAGAGTAACCCTAATAGTACGCAGAGCCTCAAATGTCAAACAAAGCTCCCTCCGAGCTTACTTCATAAGTGTAAACACATTAATGTAGTGGAACACCTGTATGATTTCTTCATCGAGCCTCCAAGGGCGAGGAAGACATTAATTATGCATTAATTGTATTTGAGATCTTTTTATCAGATCTCACCTCCTCATCCTTCTATAAATACTCCAGTAGAAGATGAGTGAGGGGTTGGATTAGTTGGTTGTCAATGTAATTTCTGAAGCATTCTATGTAACTGAGCTGAAAACTCTTGACTGTAAATAGTGGTTTCATCGGCTCTTGGAGCTCTGCTTGTAGCAGATAGGTTAGGTTGTGAAGAGAGATGGATTAAAACATTGGATCTGAAGATTGTAACCGGTTTGAAGCATCAATACAAGCTGATTTATGGGATCCTGGTCTATGCTGATGGTGATGTTATTCTTACTGTGAACTTGTCATTTTATTTCTGTTTTCATTTTGTTTCATTTTCCACTATAAAGAACAGTTTAAACAGTGTTAGGACCTACTGTATATCAGTAACCTTCTCTGGCTAAAAAATCTTTATGCCAATGTTTTCTTCTAGTTGTGTTATTTAGAAATGATTTAATTCAGTCTAAGTACAGAGATGTTGGCGTTCCCTCATCTTTTTGTCACAGCTGAATGTTATTTTTAAATGTTACTTTCAATATATGTTGTGTGAGGATGAATTGAGGAAATCAAGGTTAGCCCTGAGTCCCTTTCTTGTTTGCTCAACTATTTGATTGTTTCCCTTAGGATGTGTTAAAAGATGACTAGTTTCGAAGTACTTATCAGATCTTAGGCCATTCTGTGTTATCTCTGTGATCGTCTTGGAAGTAACTAAGTAAAGAAGAGCTAGGAGAGGATTATGGTGAGCCCAGCCCGCTAGTTTCTACTCCAAAAGTTGCCTTCAAGTTTCCCTTTGTTTTTATATGTATTCTATTAGAAGTGTATCAAAGGCTGGATAGTTTCAAAGTACTTACCAGATCCTAGTTTGCTTCTATGTTTTTCTTAAGTGCTTGGTCAAAGGCTGGATAGTTTCAAAGTACTTACCAGATCCTGGGCTGCTCTTTGTTCTGTATCTGTCATTTCCCTTTCCTATTGTATCACTCCATTCCATAAATCAAACTTTAAACTTTAAAGAGATCCTTAGGCATAGATGACTTGCCCCATAGATCACTCTTGAACCTGAATGCTTCGATTAAATCCTCTTATGACTCCATAGCCCAATGGATTGAAAACTTGCCATCATCTTTCTTTATGATCAAAGCTTACTCTTTTGCTTGCAACTTCTCACCTTTGAACCTATTTGCATATAGATCTTTCCGCCTCAGACGGCAACTATGTTCAACCATCCGAGAAAACCAAACAAAACCCTTGGCCTTCATAACTAGCCTAATATCATCAACCTAAACTTCAAAGACAATATCCATCTTTGTACATATTGGAGAGATCCCTCTCCGGATTCAGGAGGGCTATATCCTAGAATCCCAAAGTTGGTTGAAATGATGTTAACTCTGTGATCGAACTTTGCCAATCTTGCTTGTTACAGAGACCTAACATTTCTGGCGACTCCACTGGGGATCAAACCCAGAATACTTCATAAAACCTTGAGAGTAAAAAGCAGCCTTTTCAAGCACTACCAAGAAATGGTAATTAAGATAAAACTCTGTTGAATCAGTGACAAACTAGCTCAACCCTAGGATTCTTTTAAGTTTTAATCTAACCTTGGAAGATCAGCTGGCTTAGCCATAAGGATAGACTGTCTTTGTTTCATAACCGTAGCTAAGTTTTGAGGCAGAGTTAGGACATTCTTCTGAACCACAAATAAAAACAATTCAGAAAATACCAAAAAACATGTCATATTGGTAGTAAAACACTAGTTCTTGATATCATGTTTATATCTTTGATGTGTTTTACCCTATACTCTTAGACAGAGTCTGGAAAGGGCCAGGTAGCCTCCGGATCTCAACCTCTTTTTGAGCTGACATATCTGGTGAATGCCCTCCCAGTCAATCTCTGGTTAGAGTTTGTTGTGTTTTGAGATATCCTTGAAAAGGAATGTTTTACAAACACTGTGGTGGACAGTGTACTCCTTCGAAAACACTCCAGACTTTCCACCTGGCGACTCCACAATCCTGAACAAACCTTAAGACTCCACTGGGAAGAACCCTCATCAGTACAACATCCGTCAAACCTAGCTGGAAGACTGTAGGATTATAAGTAAGAAAACAGATTAGTTGACCTCTCAAAGATTGTCATATCTGGTTGAACTTTTCTTATTTTAGTTGGGTCTAAAACTTAGCATAGTGGCTCCTAAAAAGATTCATACCAGAGCCCACCCTGATCCCGATCTACCTGAAATAGTTGATAACCCTGAAGCAATCCTTAGGAAGTCTCTTAGGATAGGATCTTCAACTGCTTTCAGAACATCCCTAAGAGCTAGTTCATTCCCTGAGAATCTTTCAGCTCTGCAAAAATCACAAACTGACTTATTGAACCCATTCAGGACTAGGTCATTTGGCGATTTAGATCAGCTAGATTCTGAGCCTTCACTTTCATCTCCCGAAACAAGTGAGCCCCTTGGGGATAGAGAATCAACACCTCCTGATTTACATTTTCTACATAATCTAGGTGCCTCTTATCCAAGTTCAGCTCAGAAATCTACTGCTGTTCCATCCACTTCTGTTAATCCGTCATCCGCTGTTCAAACCACTCCACTTCAACACACACCTCCTCTTGTAAATCCACCCCTACTACATATCATGGCAGCATGGTATGCTCCCTTAGTCCTTCCTGTACCATTAGTCAATATTCCACAGGACTATCAGTCTAAAATTCCATTGTATGATGCTAGAAATACTATAACAGCATCTCAACATGTGGACAAGATGAATGACTACTTTGACAGAAATGAAATTGATGATGATTCTATCAAGCTTAGACTATTTGCTCAAATTTTGGGGGGAGAAGAAAGAAAATGGTTTAAAGGTTTAGCCCCCCATAGTATTAATGATCTCCAAGGCTTCCATCAAACATTCTTAAACAAATGGGAAGTAAGGAAGAATCCTCTCCAAGTCCTTGCCGACTATAACAATCTCCATAGGAACCCGGGGGAAAGTGTACAAGCTTATTGTACCAGATTTAACAGTGTGTATAATGCACTCTCCCCTGAACTCAAACCTCCTCAGGGCTCAGCTTTAAACAAATTTCCTGAAGGGTTTGATCCTGACATGACATATTCACTCAGAGAAAGAGTCTTTGCAACCCTGGAAGATATGCAAAGAGGTGCCCTTTCTGTGGAAGTAAAATTAATGGAGAAGAGAGAAAGAATGAAAGCTGAAAAGAGAGTATCTTTTAGAGAGGAGTCCACAGCCTCCACTTCAAACTCAAAGATGGAAAGAATGATGGAAGAAATGATGAAGAAAATGAGCATTCTAGAGAGAGCGCAAGCAAGTTTAAATCAGAACGCTCCTCAAAACATAAACCAAAACCAGAATCAGAATATTAGAAGAAATCAGCCTCCAAACAGACCTAGGGAAGATGATCAGCAGATCATTCCTCCCTTTCATCAAAACTTTTTAAGTCAGGTTGAACAAACAGATCATATAACAGAGGAAGATGATATAAACTTATTTGGGGTAGATGATGATGACTTTGAGGTTCATTATGATAAAAAACAAGGTCTTTATACACCTTATGATGACAAAAGAGATGATAATGAGAATTATTATTCAAACATGGAAAACGCTATCATAGAGCCTTCAAAGGAATATGAACTCAGAAGTAGGTCTAATCAACAAACCCCCAACAATAAAACCTCTGACAAGCCTTCTCAAAACAGCACTGCAACCAAGTCTAAAACGATCAAACAAAAAGACAAAATAGTGGCTGTTGATTCTGGTAATGGTAAGGAGAAAGACACTCAAAATAGGGAAAAACATAGTGCAAACATTAGCAGTACTGACATCCCGGTTAGTACTCCTGGTAAAACAACTGTTTCAACTGTAGATAAACCAAATCAGCAAGTTGTTATTGCTGATAAAGTGGCAGTAAACAAGGCTGAAATCAATGCTTTAAAGAGTCAAAACCTTTTCAGCCTGGAACAGGAAATCTCAAAGATCAAAATCTCTATTCCTTTGACTGAGTTAGCTGCCCAACATGTATATAGGTCCAAAATTTTAAAGGCTTTGAACTTAGAAGATAATGAAGATACACTCAATCTTAATGATGACCAACCAGAGCTTATTTTTTGTCCGGAGATTGAAGGCAAGTTCCAAGAGGGTCCTGTCCCTCCATTTTATGTAAGCTTAAACATTCATGACAAAATTCTGCACAATGCTATGCATGACTCAGGCGCTTCCCATAATTTAATGCCAAAAGATGTAATGGAAAGCCTGGGTCTTGAAATCACCAGACCTTACAAAGACTTGTACTCCTTTGACTCAAGCAGAGTTAAATGTCTAGGATTGATAAAAGATCTCTGTGTTAACTTAGCCCAGATTCCAGCCAAATGTTTAGTCATGGATGTTGTTGTGGCTGATGTACCCCAAAATTATGGAATGCTTTTATCAAGATCTTGGGGGGCTAAGTTACAGGGAACCATGCAAATGGACATGACCTATGCGACTATCCCTGTTTTTAATCAGACTAGAAGACTTTACAGGGAATCCCACATGCAGTACACAGTGGCAAGTCAAGATCGGCCTCAAAACTCCCCTCTCTATGCTATAAACACGAGCCTTGATTCTTTTATCATGTTTAATGATGAAACACTTACAGAACAAATCATTTCAACATAATCAATGGCTGAAACTGAGAAAGAGGAGCATAACGTTGAACTGCCGAGACAGTCTACTGTATCTGAAAATCCTAGCAAACTAAATACAGATCTTAAACTGCAAGTTATCAATCCTTTGAACGTAAAACTTAACAGTCAAGAGGACAATCCTCAACCCGATGAAAAACTTGAGGAATCAAATTATACAAAGCCCAGTCACCAAACTAAAAATGTCCCTCTTTGGACTATGTATTTTGATGGGTCATGCACCAAAATGAATGCTAGTGCAGGTGTCTGGATTACTAACACTGAAAATAATCATACAGAGTGTATTTCATGTAAATTAAATTTTCAGTGTTCCAACAACATCGCAGAATATGAATCCCTTCTCTTAGGCTTACATCTCTTAAAAAAGTTAGGTGCCAAAAGAATCGATGTATATGGGGATTCTGAATTAATCATTAGGCAAGTCAACGAGGAATATAATGAAAATCACCCCAGACTTAGGGCCTACAGGAATGATGTCATGGATCTTTTGAAAACATTTGAGGAGTCCACACTGACTTTTGTCCCAAGAAAAAGAAACATTGCAGCCCACAATTTAGCCTTTGCTGCTAGAACCTGCCCAATGCTATATGATGACACATCTCAGATTAAATTCAGACCAGCTGTACCGGATAACAAGAAATATTGGCAGGTGTTTGATAGAGATAAACAAATAGAAGACTTCATGTAATTCAGAAATGAGTTTGAACTCCATAGTTCAGATTCAGATTATGATACAGACTGCAGTGAAGAAAATTTTCTTGGTGAAGAAGAACCGTCTCCTGAGCTTATAGACATTAACCTTTAGACTAACAAACTTAGAAACCAAGCAGAATTAAGTGCAAAATCTGAAACAGAGGAGTTGGAAACTCTGCATTCTAAGGATGATAGTTTGCCCAAGGATTTGGCCCCTCTAGAAGAACTGTTTGATCTTAATGATGTGGCCAGCAAACCTAAACTGGAACCTGTAGAAACTAAAGTGGAGGAATGTAATATAGGCAGTGAGGAAAAACCGAAAATGATCAAGCTGTCCAAAAATTTGCCAGCTCTCATTAAACTCAAATATTTAGAGTTGTTCAAAGAATTTTCTGATGTTTTTGCGTGGATTTATGAAGATCTTAAATCCTATGACACTGAAATAATACAGCACAAAATACCTCTTAAAGAAAACCAAAAACCATTCAAACAGAAATTGTGCAGGATAAACCCTGTACAGCTGCCATTGGTCAAGAAGGAAATCATGAAGATGCATGACGCTGGTATTATTGTCCCCATTAGATATTCTGAGTGGGTATCTAATCTGGTGTCTGTTAGGAAGAAGACTGGAGAAATCAGGCTTTGTATAGACTTTAGAAATTTAAACAAAGCTTCGTTAAAGGACAATTACCCTTTGCCCAAGATGGATCATATTTTACAAAGGGTGGTTGGGTCTAAAAGAATTTCTTTGCTGGATGGCTATTCAGGGTATAATCAAGTCTTAGTCCACCCTGATGATCAATTAAAGACAGCTTTTACTACACCCTGGGGCACTTTCATGTATGTGAAAATGCCTTTTGGTCTAATGAATGCTGGAGCAACCTTTCAGAGAGCCATGGACATAGCATTCTCGGAAGAATTGGGTTTCTTCATCATTATCTATCTTGATGATGTAACTGTGTTTTCAAAAACAGATGAAGAACACTTAGAACACTTGAGGAAAGTTTTCGAGAAGTGCATAAAGTTTGGGATATCTTTGAACCCTAAGAAGACTTTATTCGATCTCCAAGAAGGTAAACTTCTTGGGCACATCCTTTCAAAAGAGGGCATAAATATTGATCCCATGAGGATTGAGGCCATATTTCAAATCTCTCATCCTCGAAACATCAAAGAGTTGCAGTATTTCATTGGAAAGATAAAATTTTTGAGAAGGTTCATCCCCAACTTGGCTGAGCTCCTTAGGAATATCACAAACATGTTAAAAAAGGAGCAAGGGATAAAATGGACCTTGGAAGCAAAGACATCCTTTGAACTGGTAAAACAAGCATTAACGAAAACACCGGTTCTCATAAGCCCTAATTTTTCAAAATATTTTTATATCTTCTCATTTGCATCAGAACATACTATTGCTGATGTCCTTTTACAGAAAAATCCACAAGGACAAGAGCAACCTATTGCATTCTTTAGCAAGGCATTGAGGGATGCCCCTTTGAAGTATAAAATTATGGAAAAACAAGATTTTGCTTTGGTAAAAGCTTTGAAAGACTTCAGAGTATACATCCTTCACTCACACATTATTGCCTTTGTCCCAAATTCAGTTGTAAAAGACATTCTAACCCAGGATCCAGATGGTAAAAGAGGTAAGTGGATTGCAGTGATTCTTGAATATGACTTAGAAATAAAACCCACCAAGCTCATCAAAGGCCAAGGTCTAGCTAAATTAATGGCTGAATCAAATTGTGAACTTCTTGATATTAATATGATCGATGCTTTGGATAACCAAGAAGAATTCTCAGCTCCCGTTGTTGAAGATCATTTTGCGAATTCTCCTTGGTATACTGATATTGTTTATGTTTTGCTTAATCTGAATACACCTCCTGGTTTATCCAAAAAAAAGGCAAGATTCCTAAATTTAAAAGCTGTAAACTATTGCATTATTGATAAAAGTCTTTATTGGAAGAATGCAAGTGGTCTATTGCTTAAATGTTTGCCTGAGTTTGATGCAGGAAAAGTTAAGCAGGAATTCCATGAAGGAGAGTGTGGAGGCCATTTGTACTGGAAGTCAACAGCCAACAAAATTTTGAGCGCTGGTTTCTATTGGCCCACTCTTTTTCCTGATGTACACAGAATGAAAACTACTTGCCATAAATGCCAATTGTTTGAGGGCAAGAGAAAATTATTACCCCTTCCTCTACATCCAATTACTGTTGAAGCCCCTTTTCAACAATGGGGACTTGACTTCATAGGAGAAATCCATCCACCATCCTCTGCCCAGCATAGGTGGATTCTTACCGCCACAGACTATTTCACTAAGTGGATAGAAGCCATTCCCTATAGGGAGGCTAATGATTCGGTTATCATAAAATTCATAGAAACCAATATCCTTTCCAGATTTGGCTGTCCTACCAAGATCATCACAGATAATGCAACAGCATTTGGATCAAAGAAAATGGTGGAATTCTGTTGCAAATATTAGATAACATTGGGACACTCCACGGCCTATTACCCTCAAGGTAATGGACTTGCAGAGTCTTCCAAAAAAAGCTTAGTGAACATAATAAAGAAACTGTTGGAGGACAACAAGAAGTCTTGGCACACAAAGCTGATCCATGCACTTTGGGCTGACAGATTAACATTGAAGAAATCCATTGGTATGTCACCCTTCCAGCTGGTGTATGGTACAGATGAAATTTTTCCTAACAGCCTTGGTGTACCAGTTATGAAGTTAATTCAAGAGTTGCAGACTGAAGAAAATGACATAATCAGAAGAATAAATCAGACCATTCATCTTCAGCAAACTAGAGAGGAAGTGTACAACAAAGCATTGCAGAAGCAAGACAATATCAAGAAGATATTTGATAGAAGAACAAAGGCCAGCAATTTCAAGATTGGGGACAAAGTTTTAAAGTGGGACTCAAAGAGGGAAGACAAGGGAAAGCATGGTAAATTTGACAATCTATGGCTTGGCCCTTACTCTATCCATTCAGTCGCTGGAAACAATGCATTCTTCTTACAAGAGCTGAATGGAACGGAATTGTTTGGGGGTCCTGTCAATGGCAGGATGCTTAAGCATTACCTTTCTTAAACCATTTTATGTTTTGAAGCCTTTTACTTTTTTTCCATTGTAAAAATTTCATCCATCATTGCATTCAAAGTTATGAAAAATCAAAAAATAAAAAAACAAAGAAAGAAAAGAGGGCAGAAATGAAAACAAGAAAGGCAAGGCCCCATGCCAAAAAAGAGAAGTAAATCTGAAAGTGTGCAAGCTCAAATGCCACTCCTTAAAACACACTTCTAATTAGTCAGACTATTTCATCTTGACTAATTAGCTTTCAATTTTCTGCTGATAGGGTAGCGAATTTGATTTGCCAAACTATTTAATCTTGGCTTATCAGTAGATAGATTAGGATAGAAATTAAGGTTCAAACAAACTCAAAATCTGAACCGAAGTTCCCAAGAGAAAGATGACTCAAAACTGTTTTATTTTCTGAGTCATAAAAGAGAAGACCTGGTTCTAATCCGCTCAAAACTTGAACCAGAAGAAAGGCAAAGACGGCTCATAGAAAAAGGAAGAAACAGAGCTGTGAAAACAAGAAAAGGCCACGATGAGAAACTTTCAGATCTTAAGCCTTCCATTTTTTATTTTTTATTTTCTGCAAATAATAATCTATGTGCAACTTGTTTTTATGCCATAGATCACAGCAAGTCAAACAGTTCAATCTTGACTTGACTGTTTTTAAATTTTTGTCTTAGAATTTAGAGAATGAAAGTTTGTTGGACAGTTTAATCCCAACAGACAGTAGATTAGGTAGATAAATATCTGAGCTCAACTGTTTAATCTGAGTTCAGGGAGAAATAAAGAGTAGAAATAGGTTAGATTTCCTGCTTTCAAAAGAATAAAATGTAGTGAATAGAGTTTGCCAATCCAAGTGCACTCTGATGAAGAAAAAATGTTAGATCAATAGGATTGGGTAAGTAGAATTTGTATTGATGAAGTTCATCTTTCTTTCATGAATAAGATTATTTTTCAGAAGTGAAGCAATAGCAAGCAATGGGTCAGGCACCAGTCAGCATCCCAGAGAAATCAAGTCTGAATTCTTGATGCCTTCAAGAAGGCACCATCCCCAAGTGGAGCCACTGTTAGCCACCCATATTTTTCCATTTTACCAGCTGGTGGCTAAATATTCTTTGCAGCCTTCAAGAAACAAATTCAGTACTGAAGTTGTTGGTGCTTGAAGTCTGTTGGTAAAATCGTAAACTGTTGGTTGGTTCTTCATACTTTTCCTTCTCCCAGCCTCTGATATTCCATGAAAATCCAAGTCAAATACTGTTGCATCCCTTTTCCTCTCCCCTCCCTTGCTTCCATCTTACCTTCATCCTCCATTTTCCTTTTATTCATAAGAACCCCACGAAACCATATGTTATTCCTTATCCCTTCATTAATCTCATTTCCCAAGGTTAAAAAACCCATTTTTTAACCTTATCGGAATTATATTTCCTTTTAAAAATTCTTTGGAGAACCATAGAAAACACATGTTTCTATGCGTTAGGCTTAGGCCCCTCAGGCTAAGCCCCTTGCCTTTTCTTCCTCCACATGCCCGAGCGCCAGGACCGACTGCTCAGTCTTAAGGTGCCAAGCCAAAATATAACCCCTCTCCATCCTTTTTCCTCTGAACGTTCGAAAACCCATCTTTTATAAGGTTTTGGCGTGAAATATTAAATCACATGTTTTATTGCCCCAAATCCTTCCCAGCCGTCGATCTGCTCCCCAGATCCGACGGAGCGGAGCGAGCCCCACCTGGTGGACCCCTCTCCCCCGCGCCCTTTTTCATGAAACCGTGGTTTTCATCCCGCACCACTTTTCGTTAGGTGGCAGTTTTATCCCGTCGGCCAGCGATTCCATACGCCAGCCGACACGTGTCCTCCGCCCCATTCCAAAACCGCCGCGCTATCACATCGCCCACGCATTATCCTTCGGACCATAGCCCCATAGCGGGATCCACCTCCACCGTCAAATCTGGGCCCTCCCATCTGACGGTTGCCGATCGCCTCATCTGCTCGATCTTTAACAGACTTGCCCACCCGTTAACTTCCCCCGGCGCGTTCGAAAGCCGATCTTCGCCGTCGGTCTCTGCAGATCGACGGTTCTTATACAAAATCCCGATTCCATCGTACAATTCCCCTTTTTCTCCGCTGACTTTTCAGAACGCTCCCGACCGTTGATCAACGGCTCCGATTGCTCCGTTTTCCCGCACGCCCTCCAATGCAGATTTGTTCATATAACGCAGGATTTTCTCATTTTGTTTGTATTTTGTAGGTTTTAAGGTTCTTTCGTCATATTTTAGGGAAATTTGAAAGACGAGGGTGACGAATCCCGTTCTTTCGATTCATCCATAGGATCGACCGCAGGGTGAAGAACAAAGTTATCAACGAGGTTTCATGAGCCTTGGTTGCCGCGCATCCCTATAAAACTTGAAGAATACCGTCAAAATCAACGCAAAGAAAGAGTATCGGATATTGAAGACAACAGTGAACCAGAGCAGCAGATTAGCGGATAGATTGGCGGGGATTACGACTAAGACGGCTATCAAAAGCCTAATCCCCGACTCAGAACACAGATTAAAGGAAAACCTAAAAGTGTTCATCAGACATACTGCCTCCACCGCCATACTTTGAGGCAAATTGATTCCTAAACCACCGCAGTGCCACCTATTGCCTCAAAATGCTCAATCAGAGGCCGAATTTATTGAACAAATCAGATATCTTGCCTCGAAGCAGCCAAAGAAGTTATTTCTGCACCAGATTTAATGACAGAACGTTTGCAGAGTAACCCTAATAGTACGCAGAGCCTCAAATGTCAAACAAAGCTCCCTCCAAGCTTACTTCATAAGTGTAAACACATTAATGCAGTGGAACACCTGTATGATTTATTCATCAAGCCTCCAAGGGCCAGGAAGACATTAATTCTGCATTAATTGTATTTGAGATCTTTTTATCAGATCTCACCTCCTCATCCCTCTATAAATACTCCAGTAGAAGATGAGTGAGGGGTTGGATTGTTTGGTTGTCAATGTAATTGCTGAAACATTGTAATGTAATTGAGCCGAAAAACTCTTCACTGTAAATAGTGGTTTCATGGGCTCTTGGAGCTCTGCTTGTAATAGATAGGTTAGGTTGTGAAGAGAGATGGATTAAAACACTGGATCTGAAGATTATAACTGGTTTGAAGCATCAATACAAGCTGATTTATGGGATCCTGGTCTATGCTGATGGTGATGTTATTCTTAATGTAACTTGTATTTTGCTTTCTGTTTTCAATTTGTTTCATTTTCCACTATAAAGAACAGTTTAAACAGTGTCAGGACCTACTGTATATCAGTAACCTTCTCTGGCTGAAAAATATTTATCCCAATGTTTTCTTCTAACTGTGTTATTTAGAAATGATTTAATTCAGTCTAAGTACAGGGATGCTAGCGTTCCCTCATCTTTTTGTCACAGCTGAATGTTATTTTTAGATGTTACTTTCAATATATGTTGTGTAAGGAACGAATTGAGGAAATCAAAGGTTAGCCCTGAGTCCCTTTCTTGTTTGCTCAACTATTTGATTGTTTCCCTTAGGATGTGTCAAAAGCTGACTAGTTTCGAAGTACTTATCAGATCTTAGGCCATTCTGTGTTATCTTTGTGATCGTCTTGGAAGTAACTAAGTAAAGAAGAGCCAGGAGAGGATTATGGTGAGCCCAGCCCGCTAGTTTCTACTCCAAAAGTTTCCTTCAAGTTTCCCTTTGTTTTTATATGTATTCTATTAGAAGTGTATCAAAGGCTGGATAGTTTCAAAGTACTTACCAGATCCTAGTTTGCTTCTATGTTTTTCTTAAGTGCTTGGTCAAAGGCTGGATAGTTTCAAAGTACTTACCAGATCCTGGGCTACTCTTTGTTCTGCATCTGTCATTTCCCTTTCTTATTGTACCACTCCATTCCATAAATCAAACTTTAAAAGAGATCCTTAGGCATATATGACTTGCCCCATAGATCACTTTTGAACCTGAATGTTTCAATTAAATCCTCTTATGACTCCATAGCCCAATGGATTGAAAACTTGCCATCATCTTTCTTTATGATCAAAGCTTACTCTTTTGCTTGCAACTTCTCACCTTTGAACCTATTTGCATATAGATCTTTCTGCCTCAGACAGCAACTATGTTCAACCATCCGAGAAAACCAAACAAAACCCTTGGCCTTCATTACTAGCCTAATATCATCAACCTAAACTTCAAAGACAATATCCATCTTTGTACATATTGGAGAGATCCCTCTCCGGATTCAGGAGGGCTAGATCCTAGAATCCCAAAGTTGGTTGAAATGATGTTAACTCTGTGATCGGACTTTGCCAATCTTGCTTGTTGCAGAGACCTAACGTATGCCATGGTGGAAGAGTATGATTCGACGTTGTCGGGGCCAGTTGCATGGGAGATTGTTCTGCGACTCCAGAGGGGAAATCAGCAGGGTTCGCGATGGATCTACAAAGTGGCTGTGGTCGGGATGGGAGTGTGGAGAAGTACAAGGCAAGATTTGTTGTCTGTGGCTTCTCACAGATCGAGGGGATCGATTATGAGGAGACCTTTGCACCTGTCGCAAGGTACTCTTCCATACGGATGATCCTAGCTCTCTCAGCACAGATGGGGTGGCACATCCATCAGATGGATGTGAAGACTGCGTTCCTCAACAGAGTCATTGAGGAGGAGGTTTACATAGAGCAGCCCGAAGGTTTCGAGATCTTCAGCAGTGAGTCGCATGTTTGCCGACTCAAGAGAGCACTGTATGGGTTGAAGCAAGCACCTTGTGCTTGGTACACACAGATAGACAGTTATTTCACCGGACTTGGATTCTCCAAGAGTGAGGCGGATCTGAACCTGTACCAAATTGTGGTGGAGGGGAAGTTGTTGATCATTGTACTGTATGTAGATGATCTGATTTTGACGGGTGATGAGCTGTTGATACTTTCATGCAAGGAGGATCTTGCTAGAATGTTTGAGATGAAGGACTTGGGCCTCCTTCATTATTTCCTGGGATTGGAGATTTGGCAGCGCAGTGGTGGACTGTTTGTTTCTCAGGGCAAGTATGCCCGGGAGATACTGGAGAGGTTCAACATGCATGGCTGCAAGCCTGTTGATACTCCTCTTCCTGGTGGTTGGAGTAAGGAGGATGCTACTTCAGCGGAGGTAGTGGATGCCACTGTCTATCAACAGTGGGTGGGGTCGCTTATGTATCTGGTCAATACACGACCCGATATATGCTATGTTATTAACCAGCTCTCGCAAGCTATGGTTAAGCCTACCAAGCTCTTCTGGAAGGCAGGCAAGCATGTATTGCGTTATCTTAGTGGCACATCGGGATATGGTCTGTGGTACAGACAGGAGGATGGAGTGAAGCTTTGCGGCTTCACTGATGCAGATTGGGCAGAGCCCAACGGACAGACGGAAGAGCACATCTGAGGAGTTGCATCGGGTCGACAGTTAGCTGGGTATAACAGAAAGAAAATATCCGTGGCACTCACAGAGGCTACACATGGGCAAGAAGCTTGGCCGCAGTGAGGCTATTTGGATGAGGAAGATCCCTCGTCTGATTGTTTCGGTCACACTGGGAGCCTACTCGTGATTTATTATTGATAACCGTAGTTGCATTAAACCGCAAAAGTTGTATTTCGCTGATAGATCTTAAACACATCGACATCAGGTACCATCATATCAGAGATTGTGTGCAGCGGAGAATCATGTTACTTTCATATATTCCCACGGAGGATCAGGATGTTGACATCTTGACGAAGGCGGTCACCATGAGCAAATTCGAATTCCACAGAGGCAGGATAGGGGTTTCATATAATCCATATCTTTTTGAGAGGGAGTGTTGAAAATGCAACAAGATGATGGAGCTTAGTGAAATGAAGTCGCCTTCACTAAGTGGGCCCGCAGGCTATTTTTGGCGCAAAGTCTATTTTTAGACTATGTCTATTTTTAGACATATGGAGCATGGTCTAGGAGTTGCAGTATGCTGTTATTGGATGATTGGTCGAGTTTGTAAAAATAGATGGATCTCTATTTTTAGACATTTGGGCGGAGTCTATTTTTAGACTGCCAGGCTAAAAATAGAAAAGTCAAATATTATTTACCCTTAATAATATTTGGACTATAAACTTCAGTTTATCCTCTTGCAACACTTCAGTTTGAGCTACGGATGTGGCCCATGCATCTGACAGAAGGAATTACGCTATTCCTAGGGATTTGGTGAGCTCATGCATGGTTGACTTCAGTTAGAA
The DNA here is from genome assembly GCA_034641835.2 of Pinus albicaulis. Lineage (NCBI taxonomy): Eukaryota > Viridiplantae > Streptophyta > Pinopsida > Pinales > Pinaceae > Pinus > Pinus albicaulis. Next base: position 1,481,236,391 of record CM076582.1, read on the forward strand.
CTCAAGTGGCGGAGTTTGGTGGAGTTGATGAGACAGTTGGTGGAGTTGTGTTCGAGTTAACTTAGTTGAACTAGTTGTGTTTAGTTTAACTGGCTAATACACTAGAGATGAGTGGGGTGAATTAAATATTATTTAATTCACTAAATATTAACTCATTATTCAACTAAAGAACACATCAGTTGACTGCAGTGAATGGACAGTTCAGTGAAGACCAGTGGAAGAGGTAGATGAAAGGGTGAGATTGCTATTAGTTGTGACATTAGTTGTGCATGAGATTTGCACAAGAATTGGAGGATATTGCCAATGAGGATTGCGCAGATCAAGCCAAGGAGATTCAAACTTGGATCCCTCATTACACCAACTTGGATTGCGCAGTAGAGGCAGGCAAACAGTGGATGAGTTTTGAACCCGTGACTTGTTCAAAACTGAGCTAGTTTGTGTGTAACTTTTTGGAGATAGTACTGAGTACTTGTGAGGAGTATTGTGCTATGTATTGTTACATGTTCTCTTCTATTATTATATACAAAATAGCTGGGGGTTTTCATCTATAAGCTTTCCCCATTACATATTGTGTTTATGTGCGCATGCGACTGTCTCTATTTCCGCATATTGATGATCAAATTGTAGAAGAGGTTATGTGTTATGCATGAATTCGAATTAGTGTGTGACCAGGATAATCTCAGTGGATAAATCTTCATTATTCAGCAAATTTCTACAGTCAAATGGGTACTCGACAACACTGATATTACAAACAGACAGTTTAAGACTCAAGGTCAAGAACTCATCAGCTCATTTACTCCACAAGATTTGAGACTCATGTATCATTTGTCGGAGCCACAGGCAACTTATAACAAACTGTTCATGGAGAAGTTTTCCAAAGAAAATGAAAACCTGGCAGAATGCACCAAGGACTGGTCGAGGAGAGACAAACCATTAAAAAGGGATAAACATGATATGTATAGTACTGGTTCTCTCACTTCTCCGTATTGCTTTGCTGCTGCTATGCTCTGTAGGCTTTTTGGAAAGCCAGAAATTAATAATTTTTCATCTGAATGGCTACCATTATTGAATGTTGCTGTTAATGCTACTATTGTAGATTGGGCTAAGATATGATCTGACAACTTAGCCACAGCTATTTTGAATTACCGGTCTAAGAGAACTATTTCTTAGAGAATTTATCCCCCTTTTTACTTATCTGCTTATGTGATGGATTCAATATGTTATGTTTCCAAGTTTCCTTTAATGGGTTGGAAATGGACTACTCAAGACCCCAGGTTAGTTTAGAATTATATATTTCTATTTATTAGAATACAATTACATGTTATAGATTAGAATTAGAATAAAAGATTTTCACTTAGGAACTTTTAGAAAGGAAATATCAATTCTCAACACACACACACATATTGGGAAACCGGTCCCATTATCCCCAGTCGGACCCACTATACCAAATGGAAAAGGAGCTGCCAACCAAGGTCCAGACTGGGTGGGTATCCCCCTTGTTGTAGACCCGATTTTCGGGGCTTCAACAGATCCTTAATAGGCTCTCTCATTATAGATTGTATGATTCCATAATTACTTGGGGATTCACATGAGTAGTGAGACTATGGTGGGATCACCTCTGACATGAAAATAAAATAAGAATTCTGGAGTTTTAAAACCAATGGAGGAACTATCTCAATGATGAAATAATTTTAATTCTCCACGAACTAATCACTATCATCAGTTGCATATGTCACAATGAATTTGCAATATTAAACAACTTTTTGATTTTTATTGAACAATGCAACATTTACTACATAAGAATCCAAATCTTAATAGTACTACTAACCTTAGGAACTACTCCAGAGCCATGTTAGGAAGGATTCACAATGTTTTTAAAGAAAATATGGAATTTAACAAAATAGCTATTGAATATCTTTTATTGGCAGAACTAGAAGATAAAATTATACTTTGCATTGCAAAAGGAATATCTGAGAAGAAAGGTTCCAAATAATATAAAAGTGTACCTAGTATTTAAACTTGATATATGCAATACTTATGTAGAGACTTACCATTTTTTTTGTCATAAAGGAAACATAAGAGATATAAATAGACATATTCTTGTACATGCAATAATTTTTCTCGAAACATATGTGAATATTTTTATAGGCCATTGTCACATATGATCAAGTGAGCCTCCTAATGTGATTAATAAACATAATATTCCCCTTGACATAATATTGCACAAATCCCTAAGCATGCACATCCTCATAATTTCAACCCTAAATTTCCCTATTTGAGCAAGTTTTAGGACCAACGCTCCCTGTAATCCTACTGGGGTGTGACCACCTACAAGTTTCTCCACTGTGGAAAGTGTTGGTCACCAGCAGGTTGCTATCCTTTTCACCTACATTGGATCTAGAGTTACGAGAGAATTATAGGGATTCTGGAAGCCTCACCTTCTAGGAGTTTCCAGAAGTTGTTTCCACTACTTACCTTGGAATTACATCCAGATCCTACCTTATCCTACTTTGGAGTTTTCACCACTTATCCTTTGATCATATCCCTCCATCAAAGGTGGATATTAAACTTTAGAATGGTAATTGGATAAGAACTCCCAACTTACCCCTCTCTCCTATATATTTACCCTCCCATATGAAAGATTTAATGAAGGGTTGGCTTTAGAGAGTGATTCTTACCTTAGGCTACTATAGTAAGTAGTTATCATCTCATGCATAGGGTGACTGGAGGTGCATATTGTGACAAGGAAAGGAGGAGCCAACAACTTGGAGGAGCTCTTCTACATTATCAATTCCCACTTATGGTTGTAATCTCCTTCCCTTTATATTAATGAAAATAATTCTTTTTTTTCCTATATCTGATGTCATTATTTCACTTATTTCAATACCATGTTGATATATTAAATAAATTACATAGATGACACTGCATACCTCTCATATTCTCATGGCTTATGTTAGTTGAATGTGCATGATCTAATTTTGGTGATTGGAGCTAGAATTTGAGCTTCCACGCTAAAGAAGGAGTGAAGTGTGCGAAAGTTTCCAGGTAGGCCTCACTCTATAATCTATTTAATGTAAGGAAAAGCATTGAGTTAATCACCTCGTAGTTTTTCTAGGTTGACCACCAAACCTAGGGGATATACCTTTGTCCGCAATCGTAAATATTGTATAAAAAATATTCTTATTCAAAAATATCTAAATTATTCAAAAGGAAGAGATATACTCTGGCCAAATCAAAATTTATTCTCATGAAAAGGAGATTCCATCCAATACTAATGTTTGTTTTATCTAAAAAAATAATGATCATTAGGACAAAAATTGTCCTGAAAGTCAAAATTCCAAGTACCAACAAAAACTAATGGATACTTTCTAGTCTGCATATGAACCAAAAGAATGAGAACATGTGTTGCATTACAGTTCTAATGGAGACTATATTTTATCCTCTATATCCTCTTTTTATTCTGAAAATGGAAAAATGAAACAAAATTTCAATCAAGTTACTCTTTTAGATGATTCAAATTTGTTTTTTACAGATCATATTTTTCTTTCAAAGTGTTTGATGTTCACTAATATTTATGCCTTAAAGCATTCACTAATCTCTCTTCAAAATGCTCAAGCTTCACTTACTGTTGTTAACTTACTTTTCATTCTCAATATCAAGTACACATTTATTGGCTCACTGATCAACCCAGATCCCTGTAGTACCCTAATAGGGTATATTATCTAGATTATTATAAATATATATTGCTCCTTATTAGAGGCCTGATTCCCCCCCTAGAACTACTGATGCAGAACAAGCTCAATATACCCAGTATTATCATAATTCTTCCTCATAAAATGTAGAAGAATTTTCATAAATTCAAATAAGGGAGAAATAAAATGAGCTTACAAATAAAATAATTACACCTATACAACTAGTAATCTATATTAAGGATGATATTAGAGAATTAAATAAATTAAGAGAAAAATTAATAGAGGTATTGGCTAAATAAATAGAGAACCAATTGGAAGAGATTCTAGATAATTAAATACTTGATCAAGAAGATAACATAATCAATACCAAACTTCATAATATAAAGGGGTTTGATGACAGAGTCATAATTACAGTGGAAATTTTGGTGAAAGATTATAAACAATAGGTCCTAGATTCACAAATTGATATAGGTGCCATGAAAATTTGTTATAAATATGGGGAAATTCTATAGTACTATTTGTAGCCAGCACATGTGCATTTCAAAGAAATCAATAAAGAAGTTATGCCGATAAGTGCATTTGCTCTAGATTTTCCAATTCTCTCGAATGGTGTTTCCACTTGTGTGAATCTATATTGTTTTGATGTTGGTTGTGATATTATTTTATGCCAAGACTTTATAAGAAGATACAAAACCTTCATAGTTGACCAAGAATTTTTTATCTTTCATATTCAACGCTGACTATAAAAGCCTCATTACAAAAGTGATATTGTAACAAATATATTTAATAAAAATCTAGATGTGATAAAAGGATCCCTAGAAAAATTGTCAAAAATAAATAAAATTGTAGGGCATGCAGAACTGAACGATTAGGAAGAACTTGGAGATATTGTAGAAAAATTAAAGTAATAATGCATATCTAACTACCCAGATGCATTTTGGTCTCAAGAGAAATAATTTTTAGATCTTACTTATAAATAAGATTTCCATGGAAATCCACAGAAAAATTCAGAAAACTCAATGTCTCCATGGGAATTACAAACTTGCAAAGAGGAGATTGAATAATTATTGAAGAGAATATTAATTGGACCAACTAGAAGCCCTTGGGATTTCCTTGCATTATGTGTGAATAAATAGTCAAAGCATAAAAAGGGAAAGAGGATATTAGTAATAAACTACAAAGCTATTAATGATGCATTTTTCCCTAGTAGGTACCCGATTCGAAAAAAAGATTTATTTGCAAAAAATGACCAAACTAGTATATTTAGTAAGTTTTATCTAAAAAGTGGATTTCACCAGATAGGGATAACTCCCAAGGACAAGGTTAAGACAACCTTTGTGGTTTCTTTTAGCCAATAACAATGGTGTGTCATTCCCTTTGGTTTGAAAAATGCTCCATCAAAATTTCAGAAAAGGATGGAAGATATTTTTGTGGATATCTATTTTGTAAATGTTCATATTGATGATTTATTAATTTCTATAACGACATAAAAGAGCACAAGTACCATTTTCATATTGTATATACAAAGTTTTCATCCATCGCTTAATAGTACCAAAACTAAATCTAAAATATTTATTGGGAAAACTAAGATATAATATCTTGGTCTTATTTTATCACATGGAATCATAGAATTCCAAGATCATGTTTTAAAATACCTATAGGAATTTCTTGGTCAAATATTGGAAAGGAAGCAATTACAAAATTTTCTTGGTTTTATGAACTACATTAGGTATTTCTATGAGAATAAAGAAAAAAATGTTAAATGTTTGCAACAGATATTAAAACTAATAATTTCATGGAATGACAAAATAACGAAAGCGATCAAAATTATTAAGGAAATTTTCCAAAATCTTCTAAAGTTGCATCTTCAAAATTTAGATCTCCTATTTATTTTGGAGATAGATGCCTCCAAAAAAAAAATATGGTGAAGAGTTATACTGCTTTTGGGCCACTAAATTATCATTAATATTACTAATTATTAACATATATTTCATATATTTCTACCATTCTTTACCACGCAATTTATCATAATTTATCATATAATTCCATTTTATAATTGTTTATGCTCTTATGGATAAGTAATATTTGTTCTCCTTTATTTTTAATAAATTGAATACTATTATGCATAATGTTTGCAATGATGGTTTATTAATGAATTTGTTATAACATGACTCCCAATTTTAGCCTCCAATCTCTCTTCGAGATTGAAAATTTGATCTCCAGCTCATTTAAACATTCCAACATAGAAATTTGTTGGGATAAAAAGTGACAATTTTGCATTATGCCTTTTGAGAAAATGTAGATGAATATTGAAAATCTGACACACAATTTTTGTGCAAAATGGACCAAATTAGTTTTCCAATGAGCGGTTTTATGCAATTAGGTTTCGATTGAGAGAAATGCAAGGTTCTCTGAAGTCGATTTTCTCATAATTGTTGTCATTCTTTTTTTCCATGTTCTCCCAATTGCAATACAAAATTCGACTTGTTCGAGTTTAATCATGATGGAGAGATATTTCAGATGTGATATTTTTATTAATATTTTGTAATCAATCCAAAATTGTAAGGGGAAATCATTTTTTAATAAATTTAGTTGTAATTTCCATTTTCTCTTTGTGTATTTAAATGAAAATGGAGATCAAAGAGGGAGGGGATGGAGAATTGTTGAATTTGAGGAAAAGCTAAGAACTTGATTCTTGTGTAACTTTTTCTTTGAGATATATTAATGAAAGAAGTTATTTATTGAGTTCTACATTTGTTATTCATAATTTGATTTCAAAATTTCAAGGCAGAACTGACTCTTTCGCAGTAGGGCCCACTTCCTTAGATGAGGTGATGCCTTAAACATGTAAATTAGTTTAGTTGTATACTTCTTATTTTTAATTAATTATTGTTTCTTTGAATTTCAATTGTTGTTCCTCAAAGAAATATTTCCTTTTTTGAGTAATTTTTTGGTTGCTGCATTTTCGAGATTTGTTGTTTTCTACAACTTCTAGATTTCTATTAATTTGCTTCTTTAGATTAACATTTGGATTTACTTGGGTGACATAGGTTATATTTCCAATTCAGCAAGTTGTGGTTTAATTTAGTATTGATTCAAGTAGCGTGATTAGCATAATTCTTTTTCTTGTCATTTAATTTCTGATTTTTAAATTTAGTATTATTATTCAAGTATTACATTTTATTTCTTGTTGAATGAGCTTGATAGTGTAGAACACAATCATGTAGAACTAGTGTTAGCTATTGTTAGTTACTTGCATATATTTTATAGATTTCTTGAAACAAAAACATATTCCTCAGGTTGATAATTAATGTTTAGGTGATTAGTTTTTTTATTAAGAAAATAATTTCCCCAACATTTTGGCGTCATTACTGGGGAACTGTTGCAACTTAAGTTTTTTTTTTTATAATATTTATCTATGGTTGTTTTTAATAAATTTGTTGTCTTTTTTTTTTCTGGATTTTTCTTATTTTTTGTGTTTTAGGTGTTGTTTCCTTAAAACATCATTGATGCATCCAAAATCACAATTGTTGCAACTTAAGTTCTTTATATATTTACTTATGGTTGTTTTCAATAATTTCTTGTCTTTTTGTTTTCTGCTTTTTCTTATGTTTTTGTGTTTCAGGTCTTGTTTCCTTCAAAGTTGTAGTTGTTGTTCCTTCATCAAAATAAAAGCAACAAGTTCTTAAGTTTCACGATGTTTCTCCACAGCTATAATTTTGTTCCTCGGTCTTATAAAGTATATGGTTACCTCATATCTAATATCAAATAATCTTATGGTAAGTCTTGTCAAGAATATTCCACTCTTAATTCTTCATTATTTTGTAAAGTTACTATGACTGTTGATTGGCTAATCCTTCTCAATGTCACCATGTCAAGATTTCCCATTGAGTTAGTTTGCAAGGTTGTAGTCACAATCATGCTTGATAATTCATAAATGATATGGGTAATTTCGAGGTTGTAACATGAAACAATGGTACTATTGGATAAATAAATCTTGAATCATAATTATGTGGCTACCTTAGTTACAATTGTTGTTTCCTGACTCCCAATTGTTGTTCCCTTATTCACAGTTTTTGTTTCCTGACTCACAATTTTTGCTCCCTTAGTCACAAATGGTTTTTCCTAACTCAAAATTTTTGTTCCCTCAGCCATAGTTTTTGTTTCCACACTCATATTTGTTGTTCCATTAGTCACATTTGTGGTTCCCTTAGTCATAATTGTTGTTCCCTTAGTCGTAGTTGTTGTTTCCTACCTCACAGTTGTTTCTCCCTTAGTCACAGATGTTGTTTCATAACACATATTTCTTGTTTCCTTAGTCATAGTTGTTGTTTCCTAACTGACAGTTGATTTTCCCTCATTCACAGTTGTTGTTTCCTAAGTCACAGTTGTTGGTCCTTCAGTTACAATTGTTATTTCCTAGGTCACAGTTCTTGTTCCCTCAATTATATTTGTTGTTACCTCTATCAAAATTGTTGTTACCCAAGTCCCGATCATTGTTACCTTAGTCACAACTATTGTTATTAGCCCATTTTAACATCTTTTTTACATTCTTGATTTGAAGCTTGTAGGTCTTTCTGATTTTTTTCCTCCTTGGTAAATGGGAAATATTTTTAACGTTATAGGTCTTATTTTACATAATTATTAGGTAGTCAATTTGTCGTGGTTTATTTATTAAAAAAAATAAAAAATTAAGGGATAATTTTGGAAAATATTATTTCATCATGCTGTCTTTCAAATTTCAGAATTTGTCAAGTCCCTAATTTTGTAAAAAAATTGTACTTAAATATTTCCATCGCTATCTAATGAATTGTTACTCAGCCCCAATATTAACAAAGAAAAATGTATTTCTCAAAATTCATTTTAAGGTTATTAGATTTCGAGAAGAAAGCCTAGATAAGTTGAACATAGTTACTACAAAAAAATTTACGCCATCCCTAGCCCTTAAGGAGTTGAGCTTCCACTCCATCTATTAAGTAATATTTTGTTTATTAACAATAACCATAGTTTAGTTTTGAACAAAAATAGTCAAGTAGAGGATAGGAGGTCTCATTAGAAGCTAACCTATCTTGATCATAGACATTACCACTATTGGTCACCAAGTGAAAGTAATCGCCTTCAGTTGTAAATGTGAAGGACAAGATGTCTCATCACAAGCCATATTTTTCACTTTTGTTAGCTCCCGTGACTGAAATTGTTATTAACTGATTACCAAGCTAGAAAAATGATATTCAATATACATCCAAGTAAATTGAAATGTTCTTGTAACTATGTTATTTCTAATAGATGGGACATTGGCATCTCAATGGGTTAAAAAGGCATCCCTTTCGAGGCTATGGACACCTACTGGCAGTAGTGGCCATGCCTATGGTATAGAAGTTAATTCAATATTATCATCTACTTGGTTACTATTTTCTCTCAAAACTAATTGTTGATAAATCCTAGTGTTTCATATATAAGGTTGCTAGAACTCATGGTTCATGGGGTAGTATTTAATAAGTTCTGAGATCATGATGGTTACGATTTATATCTGTTAAAGAGTTATGAATATTCACTTTACATTTCAGGGAAAAAACTTATAAGATATTTTAGATTTGGCATTTTGTATCATATAAACTATCATTCCTTTATTCTAAAAGTTTCATATGATTAACCAAAGATAGTTCCTTTTCCCAATTAGTCATCATTTATTCGTAGCTTAAAAACACTACTATTATTTTGGTCTAGAATAAATAGGCCTAATTCTGATTCTGTATCCCAGGTAATTGGGCAGATATTTAGAAGTAAAGACTGAGATAACTAATTCTCACCATTTATGTACACATAAAAACCAAATCTAATATAACTACGAAATGCATTTTTTCTCATCATTTTTACCCTATTTTCTCAATTTATCTATTATTATCCCACGAAATTCACAACATGATTATGTCACTTTTATATATAATGAGGTAATTGACGCGATGACTTACTAACTGACACTACTCAAGAGATGTGTTATAGAAATCTTGATGACAGGGAAACTAATCAGTTTGGGGGAAGGAAACTCTGAAACACATTACGATTACTTTCATTCAACTTGAATGGATTCCACCTTCTGCATCAGTTTTAGCATAAACTCAACCTACATCAACTAGAACAAATATTAGTCCATGCATGTCATTCCACATTTTTATGGAGGTAAAACTTGAGGTAAAATAAAATTATTTTTTTGTTTATTAAAAGTTTAGGAGAATGTCATGAAAATCCACTCAACATTATTAATTCATATGTTCAAATCACTAGTTCCACTTATTCACGACTTCCCATTTTTTTTAAATTACACAAAAAAATTCAATTTGGGGGAGTGTATGCTTAATTTATTTATTTATCATGACCATGTCATGAATACTCTTTATTATCCATCGATATCCTTATTCATTCTCAAAACCTCCCTTATTCCATGGTGTTTTAAACCAAGAAAACAATTCAACGATGATTGTAGCAACAACACCAAATTGTTTTCTTGTATAGCATGAGGACATGTTAATTCTCTAGTTTTGGGGAGGGGTTTCTATGCATGATGATTATTTTCTCCTTTTTTCCCCATCATTTAAAGCCTATAAAATCATTTTTATGCAGTGCAGAAATTGATTCACATATATATTTAAAACCATCAATTGGATTCTTGTGATTTTTGGACAATAATAAGGTATCATTAAAATGAAAAAACCCAGAAAATTTCAAGCTAAACTATTTTGTAAAATTTCAGAAATCATGCACTATCAAATACAACCATTTCGATGATAGATTGATATTTGTAAATTGGATTTAATTTTTTTTTTTTGGTATGGAGAAATGTTAATTTAATAGGAAAAACCCTGTAAAATTTCAGATAAACTAGTTTTCGAGAAATTAAACATTATCAGCTTCAGCCATTTTGTTTATATGTTGAGTTTTCTGAATCTGATAGCTCATATTTTTGGTGTGGAGAAGCGTTGATATAGTAAAAATATTCATGAAAAATTTAAACAAAATATTGTTTGTAGTTTTTGAGAAAATGGTTATTGTAGTTTGTTGTTATTTGTATCATATTTTTGTCCAACTTCATATATATATTATTGGAAGTTAATGTGAAAATCGTTAAAACTTCACCAACATTGGTAGAATTGAAAAATCACTATTTTGAAGAGGATTTTGTGGAATAATTCTTATGTTCCATCAATATCATGAGTTGGGGTGAGAGTTTTGATTAATGTATTACAACTTGGATAAGATAGAGGAATTGGGTTGCATGAGGACATGCAACATGTTCAGTTTGGGGGAGATGTTGGACCACTAAATTATCATTGCTATTACCATTTCTTGAAATATATTTAGTCCATTTCTACCATTATTTATCACACCATTTATCATAATTTATCGTATAATTCCATTTTATAACTACTTATTCTCTTATGGATAAGTAGTATTTGTTCTCCTTTATATTAAATAAATTGAATATTATTATGCATAATTTTATCAATGATGGTTTATTAATGATTTTTTTATAACATGATTCACAATTTTAGCCTCCAATATCTCTTCCAGATTGCAAATTTGATCTCCAACTCAGTCAAATATTCCAAATCATAATTTCACTAGGATAAAAAGTGAAATTTTTTCGTTGGATATTTCAAACCAATAAAGACGAATCTTGAAAATCTGAGACATGGGTTTTGTGTCCAATGGATCGAAATAGTTTTTCTCTATTTAGTTTTCCAAAATTCGATATGGATTGAGAGAAATGAAAGGTTATCTCAAGGGTATCTAATCAAATTTGTTGTTGTGGCCATTTTCCAAATTCTCCCAATTGCAATACCAAATTCGACTTGTTCCACCTAAATCATAATGTAGAGATCTTTCATATCTGATATTGTTTATTGATATTTTGTAATACATCCAAAATTGTAAGGGGAAATCATTTTGTAATCACTTTAGTTGTAATTTCCCTTTTCTCTCTGTGTATTTCAATGAAAACAAATATCAAAGAGGGAGGGGATGGAAAGCTGTTGAATTTCGGTCAAAGCTAAGAACTTGACTCTGGTGTAGCTATTTCTCTGAAATATTTTAATCAAATAAGTTATGCATTGAGTTCTACATTTTCTATTATTGATTCAAGTCATGTGATTAGCATAATTCTTTTTCCTATCCATTAATTTCTTATTTTTAAATTCAATATTTTTGTTCAAGTCTTATATTTTATTTATTGTCGAATGAGATTGATAGTGTAGAGTAAAATCATGTAGAACTAGTGTTAGGTATTGGTAGTTTCTTGCATATATTTTGTAGATTTCCTTGAAACAAAAAAGAATTCCTCAGGTTCATAATTAATGTTTAGGTTCTTATATGTTTTTATCAAGAAATTAATTTCCCCTATAACTACAAAAACACACCAAGAGAGAAGACATATGTATGTACTCATTGAGGAATTTCAAAGATGAAAAAAAAATATACTCATCCTCTCGTAAAGAAATTCTTGCAGTTAAAGAAAACATTAAGAGATTTCCGGATTTTATCTAACCACTTCATTTACTATAAGAAATTATTTAAAACATATGATGTGTATGCTCACAAATTAAAGACTACATTCGCAGGGAAATCATCGAGTATTAAGGTGGAGTTTATGGTTAGATGGTTATGAATTTTATATATAGTATATAGCTAGTAAAGTTAATTGCATTACATATCTTATAACTAGAGAGGAAGCAAATCTCAAGAAATCAAGGTTTTAACAAGACAATATTGGGTTATTACGTACCACCTAAAGCTCCTCATGGTTTTCGATGGGTTCTCATTGGGGACCTTATAGATATTGTATATGTTGGTCATGTTTTAGTTAGACATTGCATTGATTACCCACTTTGGTACTCCATAAAATTTTAAGATATTTGGTGAATAAGGGTCTAAATTACCCTTATTAGAGGTCCCTTAGGCTAGTACGTAGTCATACCCATAATTTGTATAATATATATATATATATATATATATATATATATATTATCCATATATTTGTTATATGGACTATTGCACCTTGTTTAGATAAGTAAAGAAGTATAGGCGTGTCACATTGTACATTTCATGTGCAAAAGTATTAAGTCTTTTCCCCCTTTGGAGTCCATGATTTCAAATTGTAATGTACAAATATTTTCCCAGAGATGAATCTCTATTATCTTTAACTCCTCTAAAATTTATCTATTTACTACATGAAGATATGGAAGAAGCTGCAAAATCAGAATAATGGTTTCAATTCCAAATCAATTATGAAGCATCAAAATTAGAACTAACTCATGAAGTACCACCTACTTATCCTAATTATATAGTTTGAAATAACTTCTTTGGAGAAATTGGAGTTCCATCAGATGAATATGTGCCCAACATGTATATGTCACCTTTCTTCAGAATTTTGACATGTGTGCTCCACCTTTGATAAATGACATCAATGATCCCATATATTTTGTAGTGACATCTTCGGATGAGTAAGAATGATGGACTCGCATGCAACATTCTCTTAATATTGTTGTAAATAAAATTTTAAGAAAATATTATATCACATCATTTTGTGGATGAAAAAAAGCATTCCTCTTTGCATTATTCAGGTTTTGTGCATTTTTTGATCTGACAATCTTCACGGTTTAAATAATTTTTGTACAAGTTTCTCTTATTTAGTAAATATATGGTCTGATATGATAATAAAGGGAATCTCTAGTAGTAATCTGAGATGTTTCTTCCACCATCTCAACTTTTGTATAAATAAGGGGTAAGCCTTAACGTTGGGCATTGCATCCTAGATAGTCTTGAAGATTATATGTGCTTCCATTATGTTTAAGCTTTGTATACCCTATGTCCTAAATTCTTCTATATTAAGAAGCATATGTTATCCTCTTTCCTCATCAGAGGATCCTAAGGAACACAAGCTTTCTAAACTCCTTATGGTCACAAATTCTTGTATATTCATAAGAATATGATCTCCTCTTGCCTTATCAGAGGATATCAAGGAAAAAAAATTTGCGGTTAAAAAAAATTCCTCTTTTCCCAAAGTTAAAAGAATTAGCTTTGAAGTACACCATAAAGTTGATCTCATCAAGTGATTTCTAGCGATATCAATTTTATCAAAATTTGACTCTTGGACTGATACCTATGGATAATTAGATACTACCACATCAACATATCTCTTCCACATGGAATTATTGTGGCCTACGTGTCATTAGTGCATCACCCACTAACCTCTGCGACATGAAAATGTCCTTTTATGTCAAGTTCCACATGGTTTTCCTATTCCCCAGCTTTTCCAACCATGGAATGCTCCACATGAACCACTCACATAGCGACAGGACCATACTCAAAAATAATATCTCAGCCAAATTTTGGAAGATGTTACTATCATATTACTTTTTTAATCTCATCCTAGATCAATTTGTGACATAAGGCTCCACCGAGGGCCTGTGACCATGGTGATGTGGCTTCCAACCTTGTGCATTTCCATGTTAGCACCATATGGTACTCACAAAAGATTATACTATAAATTCCTTTTGCATGGTTCCCAATGCCACATTAGATCCATACTCCCTCTCCCCAATCCAACGGTGGCTCATTGAAATCATACTAACGTCATAATTTCATCAACTAACTACATGGTCTTCTCCAAGGGTGCCACATTTTTTCTGAAAGGACATGACATGACACTTCAAAAGAGATAATTACAACTTTCCACATGCCATGCCAGCCCCCATCCATATCATCATGCCATGCAAACTCTGTATTGGGTCCCACCTGGGCTTGGACCCTTAATCAATGTAGTGAATTTTCATTATAATGAATTATGGGGTGGTTGTGGATCCCCACTTATGGATTCCCCACGTCATCATGTATTTTTCTCACTTACGATAAGAACAAGACTACTTTATGAAGGCTACGATGCGATGATAAACCCTACTGTATGGTGATTGAGATGCCTTTTATCTCACGGTCACCATCACCATGCAATCAATGACATGGTACCATCCGATGAGGGATCCACAATGCGACACACATTTTTCCATATACCCACATGAAGAATCCTTTTTCACGACTTGCATTATGCACCCAAATATCAATGAGGCCATACTCACCAAAGGGCATAGTGTGATGAGAATTAAATCATTAAACAATACATAATTTCCTGGCATGTTCTCATTGAGACTTAGGAATCTCATTTTTCCTGTATATCTCCCTCTTTGTCAATCAAAAGAGGACATTGATTCGATTTTCCCCATAATAACTTATAAGCAAGTATGAATATTATGTAGGGAATAGTAAATAATTCATAAAATCTCATTCATCATCATTTATTAGTCATACAGTTTTTTGTTAAGTCATATTGAATAGACCATGGAATCCCATCCACCACAATAATGCATATAAGCCCTTATACATTAAATAATTCAAGGAATCACTAGGAGCATGATATCTAAACAAAAATCCCTATTCCCCTATGTCATGAGATTAAACATGCATATATTTCATCATAATACATAGGATTCATACATTCCTCAGCACAATACATGCTATATGTATTATAAAACAATAAAAATTCACATAATATTAATAATATTAGTAAGACAAGTAAGAAACTTATGCTGTGAGGTAGATGATTGGAAATTTAGAATGGGACTTCAACTCTCCACCCAACTGTAGGATTACATCACAACTATTCTTTCATGTAACTAACCACCACTAAGCTAGATTCCAAGTTTGAGGATGTAAAATATTGAGGATTTATCAACCTATTGAACAATGACAAAGGAAAAAGTCCATTTCTCAGGTTATTCTCAATGGCTCCTAGGTGTAACACCATGGTGAATCTTAGCCAACGATGCGAAAAATCAGAAGGGTTCAAGAATAGCATATAGAATCATTTCATTTCTAAAAAAGTATGTGTATCAAAAATGGGAATTTTGTAATATATATTAGGTACTATAAGTATAAGAACAGACCCGTCATAATAGTTTATCAAAGGGTACCAGCACTAGTGTTATCAAACCTGAGGATACACTTGATGTTTATGAGTCTGACATGTACCATGGTGCCTCAAACCATAAAATAGTTTAGCATGGAACAATTTTCCTAGTGGTTTATCAACCTCAAGGAAAGCCACTGCTCAAGTGTTTTATCAATGAGAAATCCCTCATGGTTTTATCAGCCTAGCAAGCACCTGAGTACCCCAAATCCACTATACTCTATAGAAAAGCAATGGATAGGGACATGCACAAGCATGTAAAGAACCACACAGACATGACACTACCTTAGCAACAACATAGGGAATCCATCCCAAATACAAAAAACAAAAGGCAGAAGGAAATTAAGTCTTCTAGGAGGACCCACGATGGCCACCAAATTTCTCCCCACATTCTTCTACTATTCTCCCACTATATTCTAGGAATTCTCTTTATTCCGCATAATCTACATCTCTTTGTCTCTTTTGTCTTTTTCTGTCCTAAGAATCCTTATTGGGGCCTTTCTTCCCTCACTCCCTTTGGCTATTGATCCTATCAAAAAAAATTATAAGGCAAGTCGATACACTTATTTTCTTCTCAAGAGACCCATTCTCCTTATTAAATGCCTGCACAAAATTTCCATTAAACCAATAGGGATTTAGGTAAAAAAATAATTGTAAGGCTTGGGGATTACAAGAAACTCCTCCTCCTTTAATCCTGTAAATATATTTCCATTTCTGAACAATTCAATGTGTTATATTTCTATATAATTTACATGAATTACAATTCATAATAATATTTACAATAGGTTTTAACAAAATGGTTGTCACAAACCCCACCCCCTTAAATGAATATCATCCTCATCTATATATACTTTAACACTCACTATTTAAAAGATCTTTATACACACAAATATTCTCATTCATTTACATATACATTTACATTTACAGTCATATTGATTTTTACATAACCAACAAAAAAAATGGGTATGACACCCTCATTTGCTCAACCATCTTCTGTGTAGCTTCCTCTATTCCAAAGTGTCTCCACCCCACCTTTAACTACTTGATTACTCAATTCGAGCATAATCTACCTTTGGTCTAGAATGCATAGAGGTTCCAGCTAGAACACTCCCTCTAGTTCTCGCAATAGCATAAACCAATCAATCACATGATTAACATACTATGCATGTATTTTATGTAAATAAACATGGAAAAAAATGTCGACCTTTATTGTAGGTGGCAAGGCCAATCTATATTCCACTAGTATTATTCTATCTAAAAATTGAAATGGCCCCCAAAAAATGGTGGTGCCAACTTGGAACAAGACCCAATTATCAATGACCTTTTATTTGGCATGATATAGAGATACACATGATCCCCTAGTTTAAATTTTGTGTGCACACTATGTTGATATAGATAGCTATTCTAATTTCCCTGAGCTATCTTTAATTGATGTATAATGACAATATTTTCCTAATAAATTTCCTTCAGCATATCTGACCGAATATGCACCCCACTCACTAGGTCACTCTAGTTGATACAAGTATTTCACTTTCTACTATAAAGTGCCTCAAATTGATTCATCCTTAGCAATTCTTCATAACCATTTTTGTTAATAAACTCCACCAGTGGAAGAAACTATTCCTACTTCCTTGGCTAGTCCATGACATACATCCTGAGCATGTCTTCTAGTACTCCATTTATTATTTTTGTCTACCTATCTCTCTAAGGATGGTACATTATACTAAAAGCCAATTCTATACCCCAAAAAATAAATAGTTCCTTCGAAAATTTAGACGTAATAGTTACATTCATATCTGAAATAATTTTCTTAGGTACTCCATGTAGTTTCACTATTTATTTTATAGAAGTATGAGAAATATCACCTTCCTTTGGACAGGATTTAATATCTATAAAGTGAGGTACCTTGCTAAACTTATCCACCACTAGTATTATGGAATCATGCTTCCTAGGTGTCCTCGACATCCCCATAATGAAATCTATGGAAATCAATTCCCACTTCCATTGTGTGACAAGGACTGGCTATAGAAATCCTTTTGTTTGTTTACATTCAACTTGCACATACTGGTGCTCTAAGCATTTGGCAATGTTCCTGGTCACATCCTTTTTCATACCTAGCTAATAATATAACTTCTTCATGGAAATTATCATTTTCTGATAACCAAGATGACTATAATATGATATTTTATGAAACTCATAAATATAAGCTTCTTCAAATCACCCACAAAATGAAGGGTTCTATTGTTTTGTAAGCGCTGCCTGCAACCGTGACCTCCGCTCCCTGGGCTCGGCGTTGCCCCTCGCGCTCTGGACCGTGTGGCCTCTGCCCACGGGGGTGTTCTTTGACTCTGCGCTGCGTTTGCTTTTGCGCATGGGATTCTGGATCTGATCCGGCTCTTCTCCCTGGCTATGGAGACAGTAGGAGACCCTCCCTTGCCTCCTGATCTGGAGGCCTTCAGATCTCTTGTAGCTGCTTCCGAAAAGAGGCCGCCCTCGGCCTCACAGCAAACATTTGTTAAAAAACTGGACAATATTCCTACGGTGGCCCTCCCGGTGGAAGACGCTTGTAGATCAGCTCTCAACTTGGCAGAGAGAGGCCTTATCGGTCAGTTTAATGGGCTATGGCCATCCCCGAAAGCAGTAGAAGACTGGGTCAGACGAAACTGGACACCACTGGTTAAGGAAGGAATAAAAAGCTACTTTGTAGGCAAGGGGTTCTTCGTCTTCGTGTTTGACAGCGTGGAAGATCGCAGTCTGATCTTTCGAAACGGGCCATATTTCATGGGCCCTCAAGGGCTATACTTGAACAAATGGTCTCCGGATTTTGACCCCGCGCAAGATGTGCCCACAGCCGTTCCCGTTTGGGTGCGACTCCCGCATCTTCCTCTTCACTGCTGGAGTCAGAGTTCGCTACAATCCATCGGCAACACCCTAGGCAGGTACATTGATCAAGCCCCTAGGAAGGATCAGTTCTCTTGCGCCCGCATATGCGTGAAAGTTGATCTGGAGGTCGGACTCCCCGAAGCTATCAAACTATCACTGGCCGACTGGACGCATATTCAAGAGCTCGATTACGAGCAACTGCCTTTCAAGTGCCGGCATTGCCATGAATATGGGCATTTCGCCAGATACTGCAAAAAAAGAAATGAGGAAATGACAGAGAAAGAGAAAGGTGAACAGTGGAAGCAAGCAAAGAGATCAGCAGGCAGCAGACAGAACAACAAGAGCAGAGCAAGAGAAACAGTTGCCAACACCGGGAAAGGAGATTCAAGCCATCAAAATGGTGGAAGCAGGGAATCAAATAGTATTGCAGCAGACAAAAACCCCTTCAAATCTCTCGCTCCAGCATCAGACCTTCCAGAGCTCGAGCAGGACGATCCACCACAGCTGAACAATTCAGAAAACGAAGAGCCAGGTAACATCCCAAATCCGACCCCCAGCAACACTCCTTCTCCTTCATATGCTGATATTATCAAACACAAGAAGAAGATCCCAGATAATATGGGATCTTCTGATGAAGAAACCTTTGAAAGGCCCTCCAAAAAAGTAGGGAGAAGAACAAACAAGGAAACTAGGGAAGAAGAATCAGAAAGACAGAAAACCCTATGCAGTCAACCCACCATTGAAATGACCATCGGGAGAAATACAAGACCAAGGGCGCCCAAGGGAGGAGGCCCCACCCCATCAAGTGGTAAATGATGCAGATGGTCTCTTGGAACTGCAGGGGTCTGGGAAATCTCAATAAGGCAGATGTTGTCAAAGATTTACTGAAGATGGAAACAGTGGACATCCTAATGCTCCAAGAGACCAAGATAGAAGGGGATACTCTTCTAAATACTAGCTCTATGAAATGGAAATATGACTCTGGAAAGGCGGTCAGTGCAAGGGGCTCGGCCGGAGGCATAGGCACATTCTGGTCAAAAAACTCCTTCACTTTAGAACATTGCTCAGAAACCCAACATTGGATCTATACTGAACTGCGCCACACTGCAAGCAATCTCTCCCTTGCCTTGTTTAACATGTATGTCCCAGTCCATTATGATGAAAAGAGAGAGTGCTGGAGGTCTCTCTCAGATTACATAGAACAAAACAATCTTTCCAATATAGTCATAGGAGGCGATCTGAATATAATCCTTGATCCCAAAGAAAAAAGAGGAGGGATCTATGCCAGGGACCCCTTCATCAACACATTGGAAAATCTGATTCAGCAGTGGGATTTGGTTGATTACAAACCAGTGAAAGGCAAATACACCTGGACCAACAACAGAACAGGAGAAAACCACATATCAGCCAGGTTGGACAGATTCCTTATTAGCAGCTCGCTAATGATGGACAACAGAATAGTTTACACGAAAATTCTTCCAAAGCTCACATCAGATCATAAACCGATACTACTATGCTTGAAAGAAGAATAAGATTTGGGTCCCCTCCCATTTCGTTTCAGTCCTCTTTGGGCCGGAATGGAAGGGTTCACTGAAACAGTCCAAACATCGTGGCAGATTGATGTCTCTGGATCTCCTAGCTATGTCTGGGAACAGAAAATGAAAAACACAAAAAAAGCCCTCAAAGACTGGATAAAGAGATCTATGAAAACCCCCACTAGACAGAGGAAGGAGGCTGTCCTATTGTTAGAAGATCTCCAATTGGAAATGGAGGAGAAAGTCCTCTCACCCACAGATTTAGCCAACGAAAAAGCTGCTCAAAGGAACACTTACAGCTCATTCAAGAACGAAGAAGAGCACTGGAGGTTAAAATCTCGAAGTCTGTGGTTGAAATCTGGGGATAGAAATACTACTTATTTCCATAGACAGTGCAGAGCACGTCTCTCACGAAACTACATCGCAGAAATCACTTCCTCCAACGGACAGGTATATAAAGGATTTGCTCAGATCAAAGAGGCGGCAGTAAACCACTTTCAAAATCTTCTTAGTGCAGATGGAAATGGGAATGAGGAGGATGTTTCAGAGCTTCTCTCCAACATTCCAAATCTGGTCAGTAAAGAGGATAACGACTCTCTATTAAGCCCAGCTTCAGAAGAAGAGATTACTTCCATAGTTTGGTCCATGGAACCCGACAAAGCTCCAGGACCTGACGGATTCTCAGTGCACTTTTACAGAATCTGCTGGGAGATAATCAAGCATGACCTCTTCAGATTGATAAGAGCAATCTTGAGAAAGGTGAAAGTTGGAGGCGGAATCAACTCCACCTTTCTTGCTCTAATCCCTAAGGAAACAAACCCTGGTTCCTTTGATCGCTATAGACCAATCTCACTCTGCAACTCTTCATACAAGATTGTGTCCAAGCTACTGGCCAATAGAATCAAGCCACTTCTTCAAAAACTCATCTCTCCGGCTCAAGGGGGATTTGTTCAAGGCAGACAGATCCTTGACAATGTTATTC
The DNA here is from genome assembly GCA_034641835.2 of Pinus albicaulis. Classification (NCBI taxonomy): domain Eukaryota; kingdom Viridiplantae; phylum Streptophyta; class Pinopsida; order Pinales; family Pinaceae; genus Pinus; species Pinus albicaulis. Next base: position 1,481,257,499 of record CM076582.1, read on the forward strand.
AAGTCCAAGAAGCACTTCATTCCAGCCATGCTCGGAAAGAACCAGGTATGATCATAAAACTTGACATGTGCAACGCATTTGATAGAGTAAATCGTTCTTTCCTGTATAGAGTGCTTGTTGCCTTTGGATTCAGTCAGGATTTCATAAACATCATCAAAGCCTGCATTGAGAAAGTCTGGACTGCTCCAATGGTGAATGGAAGACCTACTGATTTTTTCTTAGCTACTAGGGGACTGAGGCAGGGCTGCCCCCTCTCACCCTTTCTTTACATTTTGATGGCTGAGTCTTTGAGCAGAAAGCTAACTCATGAGAAACAAACAGGCAATCTTCCTGGGATAAGAATAGAACAGGGTATCGCTTCAGTGAATCACGCCCTCTTTGCAGATGACTCACTTCTGTTAGGGGGTGCATCACTGAGAATTGCCAATAAATTCAAGTCCGTTCTTCAGATGTTCTGCAACGCTTCAGGTGCGCTGATCAGCGAAAGGAAGAGCGCTGTCTTTGGATGGAACATAGATCAATTATCAATTGACAGGATAGCAAATGTCTTGGGATTCAATGGACACGCCGCTTGGGAGAAAATTAAATACCTCGGCCTCCCATTATCGCTGTCTAATCGAAATTCAATGTGGGAGGAGGTGATCTCTAAATTCAAGAAAAATATTAAAGCATGGGGCGGCCTCTGGCTCTCAACTGGAGGAAAGCTCACCCTAATTCGAACAGTGCTCTCAGCGTTGCCAACCTTCCAAGCATCATTGTCGATGGCCCCAAGACAGATTGCTGATCGAATTTCTTGCCTACTGCGAAATTTTTTATGGAACGGAGGTCGTGGCAACAGTAACAGGTTTCATTTAATTAAATGGGAAACAGCATTGCGCCCTTTGGCTGAAGGCGGCCTTCAACTACGCGATCCCCAGAATTCTAACTTAGCATTGGGGTGCAAGCTGTTGTGGCAGATGCACAACGATCCCAATCACATTGTCAGTCAGATATTTAAGAACAAATACCTTAATAATCAACCAATCACCTCTTTTAACACAGAAAATTATGCTAGAGGAACACAGGCCTGGAAGCTCTGCACCAAAGCAATCACATTCTTCAGAACTCACCTGTACAAAATTCCAGGAAATGGCAAAAGTATCTCGCTGTGGAAAGATCGAATCATGGGCCATCCTGCTCTTGCAGCTAACAATGAAATAACAGAATTAAGAGAATGGCTAAGTTCAAAAGGAGTCCAGAAGATAGAAGACATTGTTGACTGGGATCAAAATGGCAATTGGCAGAGATGGTCTTTGCCCAATATTCCATCACATATAAATAATCAGTTAAACATTTTCATTGCTGCAATTACAGACTTTACCCCTGTGCACAAGGATGAGGAAGACTCATGGGGCTGGGGAAAGACCGGGGTTTATACAGCTAGACAGGGTTACTGGCAGCTGCAAGGCAAAAAAGACTCTCAGCATCCAGAAATCGTGTGGAAACAGATCTGGGAACATTTCAGTTTGCCCAAGATCAATTTCTTTTTTTGGACTTTGTTTCATAATAGAATCCTTACTGGTGAAAATCTGTGCAGAAGAAATATTGCTGGCCCCCATCGATGTGTCCTCTGCAAAAAGGCTTTGGAAACCTCTGATCATTTATTCATTGACTGTGAGACTGCTCAGAAGGTCTGGTCCATCTTCTTGACAGGTCTGAACGTGAGAATTCCTGCACACTGCTCGATCATAGACATGTATCTGTCTTGGAAAGCTCGCTATCCCTTCAATATTGCAGACAAATCACTGTGGCACAAGGTATGGAATGCAGCACCAAAATATGTATGTTGGAAGTTGTGGCTTGCCCGGAATGAAACCATTTTTAATCAAAAAGAAATAACTGCAGATACCATAGCGAGTCAGGCCAAGAAGCTCCTTTTAGAAACCCTAAGACAGTCCACAATCAAAGATGACAGTTCCCTTCGAAATAATGAAAAGGCATGGTTGGAAGGCTTCACCCTCACGTTCAGATCTTCAGCAATCACACGTCCAGATTTCAAAGGGAAATGGCAGATTCGAGACACTGCGGACAGATTTAAGAAGTGGTGGAAAACACAAGGAAAATGCACTATTTTCTTTGATGGTGCCTCCAAAGGCAACCCAGGCAGGTCAGGAGCCGGAGGAGTCATTTATTTTCCGAATGGGAAAACTGAGGTCTTCAGTTGGGGACTTGGGATAAAAACCAACAACCAGGCTGAAATCCTCAGTCTTTTAAAGGCCTGTCAACTGGCCAGGAAAGAGAATCCAAGAGAAATAATTGTCTTTGGAGATTCTGAGTTGTTGGTAAAATCTCTAATTTACAAAAAAGGGCTCAAAGATCCAGTGTTAAATAAACAGCTTGCAAGGTTGAACAGACTTCTAAAGGATTTTCCCTCAGCACAATTCTACCATATACTCAGAGAATTAAATACAGAAGCTGATAGATAGGCAAATATTGGATGCACTCTAGAAAAGAGCATGATCAGCATAAATGCAGGGGCTGCGATCATGGCAATCATCCCCTAACATGGCATCCAAGTTAAATCAGAGATTTGTAATGCCGGATGCAGGGAATTGTAATACTTGATTTGGCTTCGGCCATCCTTTCTTATCAATAAAACTAACCGTTTCAGTTAAAAAAAAAAAAAAAAATCACCCACAAAATATATAAACCACATATCTTACAACTTCAATAGTCCATTATTTGTAGGATAATAGTTTTTTCTCAGTTCCCATTTAGGACATTATTGTAAGAATTATTTTATGTGCCAATAGTGTTCATATTGGTGCTCAACCTCTTTAATTTTTCTTTTAATATAAAATTAACAAGAGCTCATAGATGGTACATGAGTTTATTGTATCCTCCTATTGAGCACATCAACTACCTTATTTTTCTTTCCTTTCATGTATTTTATTTCAAAATAAAACTCACTCATAAATTTCAAACATCTAGGCTACCTAGCATTCAATTTGGGTTGGTAAAAAAAAGTACTTAATCCCTCCATTCTGAGTGATCAATGTAAATTTTCTCCCAAGAAGGAAATTTCTCCACATTTTCAGTGTGTGAACCATTGCTTCCAAATCTAGATCATGAGCATCATAGTTATATTAATCCTTGTTTAACTTCGTGTACTCATAATAGAATAATTTTCCCTCTTACAGGATGACTCTTCACAAACCTTCCTTACAAGTCTATGTTCTCTTCGTGATCCTCTTTTTTTTTAGAATAGACCAATCAATCATCAAAAAAAACTAAAACAAAATTTTCGAAATACAGATTGACCATTTTTTTCCATTAAACACATGAAGGTAGTAGGAGAAATTTTAATCCCAAAGGGAAAAACTATAAACTAATAATGCAAAAATATAGTTCTAAATGTTCTTTTATGAATTTTTGTTTGCCACATGGTGTTTGCATTAATGTCAACCTAAGATTTATACCTAAGGAGAGAACCATGGAGTCAATTTTGTTGGAATTGATGTCAACAAGATTGGATGTTTTTTAATGGTGATCAAAGGCTCAATGATATGTTAGTGAGGTGTTCCTAAGGTTTTCATAGTTTCTATAGGTGTTAGATAAGGAATGAAGACAAATGGAAATGTAATATTCCCAATTAGCTTTCAACTAGTTGAAATATTATATGTTGCTTCTATTTTCAGTCTAGAGGAATAAGTGGGGTAGGGATACCCTTAAATATATTTAGTAGGAATAAATCACTTCCAGTATGGATGTGGATCACCTTAGATGGTCAACATAAAACCACCTTGAGTGTGAAAGGGGGCAATGCATGTAGACTAGATCAAGGTTGACCAAATCAACAACATTTCCAAAGAAGAGAGTGGAGCTAAAGGGGACAATGAAATTTTGGAGGAGTATTTGCATGGAAGTAACCTCAGAAATGAGTCAGGCCAAGGGTGAGGAAGCTCACAAAGTATAGATAGAAGGGAAGGGATGGTAGCCATGAGAGGCATTCAGAATATTATTTATGTTTGAGTCTTATGAATTGTTGCATGCTTCAGCTATTTAGCTGGGTTTGCTGTACTATTTAGTACAAGGGAATTTCCATGCAGGAATTTCCCACTCTATCTTGGAGGACTTAAGAAGTTGATCTAAGAGGAGTATTCAGGGCTTTATTTCCACCATCCAGCATTGGGCAAAGCAGTCACCTACAGCAATAGCGTCGTCCCCTTAAGGAACCGCGTTATTTTTCATGGTGTTGCAGTGAAGGGGTGTAAAAACCTGTTTATGAGCTAGTTTCCTAGTGAAAGGAGCAACCGTTCACTCGGAAAGCTAGGGTGGAGAAGTTATAGCCATATATTTTTCATTTCAACCATTTTGTAGCAGAGCTTCAGTGATATAGCGTGATTCATCCATAGAGTTGCAGTATGCACTTTTTTCATCTTTTGTATTTCAAGAAACCCTTATTGCATTATCTTGGGATTGTGTTTGGGAGAATAGTTCTCCATTTTCAGCTCCTTCTGAGTAATATATCAGTAGATCCATCCATCTCTATTTTTTTGTAGCAGTAACCCTCACTGGGATTGCGTTGTCATGTATTCCAACATTTTTTTGTTGCAACATCCCTTGGGATTCTAGTAGGGCTTTGGAGGCTTGTTTGCCTAGTTTTAGGGATTTTTTCCTCAACACATTGTATATTTTTCTTCTCTAATACATAATCTCTATGATTTTTCTGTAATGTTCCAAATTTTTCACTATGTTAATTGGAACATTAATTTTTCTTTTATTTTAATAAAAGGAATAAAATGGGTAAGGGGAGCCCATGTAGCAGCAAAATAAAACTTTCCTAAGGCACATGAGTCACTTAAGTGGCTAAATTTGGCAGTCCCTAGTGTGAAAAGGGCCAAAAGCAAGTAAACTAGGCCATGGTTTACCAAGTCAACAACGTGGCTAAAAGGAGAAGCTTTCTCAAGAAGACTGTGTAGTTTTGAAAGGAGGGAAATTAGAGGATGAGAGAAACCCTAATGGGTGGGGTCCATGGCAAGGAAGCATTCCTTGCATAAAAAGGTGAAGGAGAGCCATTGTTCATTATGCTTGAGAATTTCAAATTGCAGCTCTATTCAGTTGTTGAACTGAGATAGCTTGTGTTGCTCAGCACAAGAGGGATTCCTGTTATTAGGGATATGTAATTAGAAAGATTGGAAAATTCCAATCATAGAAACAACATTATTTCAAACACTTTGGGATTCTAGGATCTAGCCCTCCTGAATCCGGAGAGGGATCTCTCCAATAAGTGCAAAGATAGATTTGTCTTTGGAGTTTTGTGTAATGATTTTAGGCTAGTTATGAAGGCCGAGGGTTTTGTTTTGTTTTTGGATGGTTGAGCATGAAAATGGATTGAGTGGAAAGTTCTAAATGCAAAGAGTTTCAAAGGTGTGAAGTTGCAAGCAATCAGAACAAGCTTCGGCCAAAAATATAGATAATTGAAGGTTTTATTCCATTAGGCTATGGAGTCATAATAGGGTTTAATTGAAACAACAAGTGCTCCATGGGGCAAGTCATCTATGTCTAAGGATCTCTTTAAAGTTTGATTTATGGAATGAAATGAGACAAAAAGAAGGGGAATTAAAAAAATGAAGAACAAAGAGTAGCCTAGGATCTGTTAAGTACTTTGAAACTAGCGAACCTTTTATACACTTTCAATAGAAAACTTTTTAAAACAAAGGGAAACTTGAAGGCAACTGTTGGAGAAGAAACTAGCGGGTCGGGCTCACCACAAATCCTCTCCTAGCTCTGCTCTACTTGGTAACTTTCAAGACAAACACAAAGATAACAAAGAATGACCTAAGATCTGGTAAGTACTTTCAAACTAGCCATCTTTTAACACATTCCAAGGGAAACATTCAGACAGTCTTTGGGGATAAAACTAGAACCAGGGCACACCATATCTTCCTTAGTTAATCTCTACTTAACATATATTGAAAATAACATTTAAGAATAACAACTAGCTCAGACAGTAGGAGGAGGGAACGCCAGCATTCCTATGCTGGAACTGAATTAGATCATTCCTCAATAACACAAATTTTAAGAAAACATTTAGATAAAGATTTTCAGTCAGAGAAGGGTACTGATATACAGTAGGTCCTAACTCTATGCATGCTGTTATTTATAAGAGAATATGAACACAATGAAAATGGAGAAAAAATAACAATTTACAGTAAGAAATAACATCACCGTTGACATAGACCATGATCCCATAAATCAGTTTGTATTGATGCTCCAAACCAGTTACAGCTTTAAGTCCAATGCTTTAGTTTAATATTACGTGATCACACTTCCCGCACTAGTTAAAGCTTGCCAAACGTAGCGCTCAAGAGACAAAGGAACACTGCTTACAAGCAGAGTTTCCAAGTTTCAAGTATATTTCAAAATTCAAGAACCAACCTCTCTTCTCTATCTTTTTCCGTAGTATTTATGTTAGGTCCCTATATTACTAGTATAGTCCCTTATTATTGTTAGTGTAACCCCCTTATTGTTATTATTGTACCTTGTAACCCCCATTTTGTTATTATTGTGCCCTTAAATTATTATTGTTAGGTCGGCTAGGATTACATTGTGGCCCACTAGGATTACATTATGGCTCCATGGACTCCTATATATAGAAAGGAGGTTTTGTAAATTGTATCATCCAAGAATTGTTCATTTATGTAATGTATTGGAGGTTGCCCCCTCGAAGTGGCTCATTTCTAAGGCGTTTATATCTCTTTTCTTCTCTTTTTGGAGCTGGTTACACAACATTTGGTATCAAAGCTTTGGGATTCTAGGGTTTCGCTGCTCCAAACAGGTCATCGTGGCATTTTCGCTATAACTTTTTTTCTACGAAGCTTCAGAAGCTGAAATTTCTAGGGTGCGAAGCTGCAATCTTGAGGAAGGTTGTCTAAAAATTTCAGATCTTGGTTCGCAATATTTGAGGAGATATCATCTGTGGAAGTTAGGTATTTTTTCAGGCTCATAAACAGGTCATCGTGGAATTTGCGCTATAAATTTTTTTGTACGAAGGTTCAGAGTTTGAAATTCATATGGTGCGAAGCTGAAATCTTGAGGAAATTCTTCAAAAAATTTCAGAGCTTGGTTCGCAATATTTTTGGAGATATGATCTGTGGAAGGTAGTGCTTTTTCAGGCTCCTGAATTGCATCTCAAAGAGGTGATCGTGGGAAAACTTCAATAACTCTCTCTCTGGGCCTCAGATTGAAGTTCCGTAAAAAGTGGTCGCAAGTACACAGATTGAAGTTTCTGGGCTATCAATTTCAGAGACAAAGGACAAAACAGTGACACGTGGCAAGTCGTACAAGTTCGCTCTACTGAACCAGTCCATAATTAGGTCATTGTGGGAGATTGGACACAACTTTGTTTTGGAGAATCCAAATCAAGTCAGACCTGTGGCATTAAAAAGAGAATTTAGAGGGCTAATTTAGTGCTGAATTTCAGATATTTAAGATCCACAATTGCAGAGATAATCCAATTTCAATATCGAGCTCCTCAAAAGCAAGAAAAAGGTGTGTATTTTTCCGAATTGCATAAGTCTTGCTTGAAGAATCAATTTGAATTGATTCCAAGGGAATTCGAGGAATATATATCAATAATAATCTCTAAAATGGCCCTTGTAAAAAGAATTTTAACACCCATCAAGCCTTCTTAAGGCTCTACCATGACTCATGAAGATGAAGAATTGCAACATGATCTATCAAAATTACAAGAACAAGTGCAACAAATTTCACCGCAAAGAGCAAAGCATAAAAACAGAAATGGAAGTTTTGAAGAAAGTGTGTGAAGTGAAGATGGATGGTTTGGAAGAAAGGCATGGAAGCCATGATGTGGATGCCGTGAAGCAAGATGTGGAAGGTTTGGAATAAAGGCGGAAGCTAAAAATGAATCGTGTGCAAGCTAAGATGGATGGTGGCGGGAAGCTAAGATGAACGTTAAAGCTAAGACAATGGCATGGAAGTCAAGATGGATGGTATGGAAGGGGCTCTGAAGCTAAGATGGATGACATGAAAGACAACATGGAAAACATGAAGAGTGATCTAAAAGCATACATGGAAGGCTTGATGACAAGCTTAAAACCAGAAATGATTCATAATGGCGGAAATATAGGAGAAGAACCCCATGATGAGAAAAAAATAAATGTTAATCATGATTTCATAAACTCGAATGTTGGCAGGAAGAACCACCATATTCCAAAAATGGATATGAGGAAGTTTGATGGAAAGGATCCTGTAACATGGATACTACAGATGGAGCAATATTTTGATCTCCATAATGTGCAAACACACACAAAAGGTACGCATTGCAACTTTACATTTAGAACAAAATACATTTGTATGGTATTGATGACTTTGCTCCCATAAAAAAATTGTCACTTGGTCAATTTTTACTGAGGAAATGATAGCACATTATGAGGATACAAAGAGAAACACCTTCTTTAGCCAATTGATAAATCTCAAACAAAAGGGTTTAGTGGGGGAGCACATTGAGGACTTCCAAAAATTGAATATAAGGGTAACTGATATTCCAGAGGAACACAGGATTGATCTCTTCTTAGGTACTTTAAAGGATAAAATCCAACATGAAGTTCGTATTCTGGAACCTGATTCATTAGAGAAGGCATTCAGGTTGGCAAGAAAAGTTGAATGTAAAATTATGGCAACAAGGAAGTCTACTACTCAATTCTATAAAGAAGGAAGAGTGGCTACATCTAGATTTCCACAACCTACAAGGTTGACACCACAACAATTGGAAGAAAAAAGAGCAAAAGGGCTTTGCTACAGTTGTGATAGCAAATACACTAAAGGTCATAAGTGTGTCGAGAAGAAATTATTTTACATAGATTGTGAAGAGGAAGAAGAAAATGAACAAGAAGAGGATATACACCAGGAACCAACCCTAGAAGAGGAAGAAATGAATTCAACCATATCGTGTAATGCACTGGCAGGAATTACCACTCCTCAAACTCTCAAGATAGTAGGACAAATCAAGAAGAAAAAGGTAATAGTGTTGATTGATTCAGGTAGCACCCATAATTTTATTCATTGTAAGGTAGCCAAGGAATTAAATTGTCTCCTATACCCAGCACCAGAATGTCAAGTGATGGTTGCAAATGGAGGAACTCTAAATTGCTCTGGAAAATGCCATAATATCAAGCTAACCATGGGGGAATATGTATTGACTAGTCCAATGCTTTCCATTCCTATGGGAGGTGCTGATGTTGTACTAGGAGCACAATGGTTACAATCTTTGGGGACGGTAGCTTTTAATTTTCAAGAACTTTTCTTGAAATTCTTTTCAGAAGGAAAGGAAGTCGAATTACGGGGTATTGAAGGGAAGCCAGGAAGGATAATAAGCTCTAATGGCATGACAAAGTTTCTAAAGAAAGAACAACGAGGCGTAATTGCACAATTATGCTCACTAGAAGTTCCAACATCAAAATCATCTATTTCTGCAGATCTCCAACAAGTCTTGGACAATCATTCCAAGGTGTTTGAAACCCCCAAAGGACTCCCACCTATTCGTGATCATGATCATGCTATTCATTTGATTCCAGGAAGTGTTCCTCCAAACATCAGGCCTTATAGATATCCTTACTTCCAAAGAGCGAAATTGAACGTATGATTGCAGAAATGTTAGAGGCGGGTATAATTCAACCTAGTCAAAGTTCTTTCTCTGCTCCTGTAGTATTGGTACACAAGAAGGATGGATCATGGCGAATGTGTCCGGATTATAGGGAGCTCAATAAGCTCACCATTAAAGACAAATTTCCCATTCCTGTGATTGACGAATTACTGGATGAATTACATGGAGCAATTTATTTTACCAGGTTGGATCTTCGTTCAGGATATCATCAAATTAGAATGAAGACCGAAGATATTCCAAAAACAACATTTCGAACTCATGAAGGTCATTATGAATTTTTGGTCATGCCTTTTGGCCTTACCAATGCACCTTCTACATTTCAAGGGTTGATGAATTCCATTTTCAAACCCTTCCTTAGAAAATTTGTGCTAGTATTTTTTGATGATATACTAATCTACAGCAGGTCTTGGAAGGATTATGTTCAACATGTTGACAGGGTGCTCAAAATATTGCAGGAGAAACAATTATATGCAAAAACATCCAAATGTTTCTTTGGAGTACAAGAGGTGGAATATCTGGGTCATATTGTATCTCACGAGGGTGTTAAAGTAGACCCTAACAAAATTAAAGCCATTAAGGAAAGGAAAGTCCCCACAACCATAAAGCAGTTGCGAGGATTTCTCGGGTTAACAGGGTATTATCGCAAGTTTGTTAAGAATTATGGGAGAATAGCAGCACCTCTAACAACATTATTGAAGAAAGATGTATTTTCATGGACTCCTGAAGCAACTAAGGCCTTTGAACATCTTAAAGAGGCAATGTGCCTAGCACCGGTCTTAGCTACGCCAGACTTCACAAAAACCTTTATTGTAAAATGTGATGCCTCAGGAAATGGAATTGGTGCAGTTTTAATGCAGGAAGGAAGACCCATTGCTTTTGAAAGTCGTCCAATCAAAGGAAAGTATTTACAGAAACCTATTTATGAGAAGGAAATGTTAGCAATACTGCATGCACTAAAGAAATGACGAACTTACCTAATGGGAAGACACTTCAAGGTAAAAATCGATCATGATAGTCTTAAACACTTTTTGGAACAAAGACTATCGTCAGAAGAGCAGCAAAAATGGGTCACAAAGATGTTGGGTTATGACTTTGAAATAATCTACAAAAAAGGAAAGCTTAATGTTGTTGCAGATGCACTCTCAAGAAAGAATGAAGAGGTGGAAGCATTGCTTTGTGCCATTTCTATTATCCAACCGTATTGGATAACCGAAGCAAGAGATGAATGGAAGAAGGACAAAGATGTATGGACACTCATTCAAAAGTTGCAGCAAGATCCTAGTACATCTGATACATTTAGTTGGAAAATGATTCCTTATGGTACAAATATCGCTTATATCTTTGTAAGAATTCCCAACTAAAACAAAATATTCTTCTGGAATTGCACACTTCTCCTTTAGGAGGACACTCAGGATTTTTAAAAACCTACCACAGGGTGAAGAAAGAATTTTTTTGGGATGGCCTTAAATCTGATATTCAAAAGTTTGTGGCGGAATGTTTGGTTTGCCAGCAGAATAAAGTGGAGACAATTACGACCCCGGGACTTCTACAACCTTTATCCATTCCAAGTCAGCGTTGGGAGGAGATTTCAATGGATTTTATCACAGGTTTACCTAAGTCTGAAGGAAAGAATGTCATCATGGTGGTAGTTGATAGACTTACCAAGTATGTACACTTTTGTGCATTATCTCATCCATTTAAAGCAAGTACAGTTGCTACTACATTTGTGGACAGAATTCAAAAGCTACATGGAAGCCCAAGGGTTATTGTGAGCGACAGAGATCCCATTTTTACGGGAAATTTTTGGACGGAGTTATTGTCTTGTTTGGGTACTCAATTAGCTCATAGCTCATATTATCATCCTCAATCTGATGGTCAAACAGAGATAGTAAATAAATGTTTGGAAGGATATCTTCGTTGTTTTGTATCCGATAAACAAACACAATGGGTCAAGTGGTTACCTCTCGTTGAATGGTGGTATAACACTTCCTTCCATACTGCAGCAAAAATGACCCCATTTATAGCACTTTATGGATATCATCCACCATCCATCACATCATCTTTAAGAGTAAATTCGAAGGTTCAAGCAGTGGAAGATCACATCGAGCATCAACAAGAAGTTCTCCAACTCTTAAAGGACAACCTGAATTTGGCACAAAATCGAATGAAACAACAGGCAGATCAACATCGCAGCGAGAGAAGTTTTAATGTAGGAGACTGGGTATTTTTACGGCTACAACCATACAAACAAATGTCCCTCAAGCAAGCTAAGAAGGATAATAAATTATCGCCAAAGTACCATGGTCCTTACAAGGTGTTGCAAAAGATTGGTACTATGGCATACAAATTGGAGCTTCCTGCTTCTTCGCGAGTACATCCAGTTTTCCATGTTTCATGCTTAAAGAAGGTTATAGGTGAAAATCTTCCAGTTCAAACAATATTGCCAGAACTTGATGAGGAAGGAAAAATCATATTGGAAACAGAAGCGGTCATGGAAACAAGAACTCGACAACTACGGAATCGATCAATTTCAGAGTATCTCATCAAGTGGAAGAACTTACCCACTGAAGATTCTACATGGGAGGATGAGAATTTTATACAGAAGCACCCAGAGCTACTCAAGCGTTGAGGACAACGCTTTTTTGAAGGAGAGGGGCATGTTAGGTCCCTATATCACTAGTATAGTCCCTTATTATTGTTAGTGTAACCCCCTTATTGTTATTATTGTACCCTTGTAACCCCCATTTTGTTATTATTGTGCCCTCAAATTATTATTGTTAGGTTGGCTAGGATTACATTGTGGCCCACTAGGATTACATTATGGCCCCATGGACTCCTATATATAGAAAGGAGGTTTTGTAAATTGTATCATCCAAGAATTGTTCATTTATGTAATGTATTGGAGGTTTCCCCCTCTAAGTGGCTCATTTCTAAGGCATTGATATCTCTTTTCTCTCTTGGAGTCAAGTTACACAACAATTTATAGAATAATGAGGAGGCAGGCCTGAGTAGAAGATCTCAAAGATACCTTAATCACAGTTTTTAATAACATTCTTCACCTGGGGCTTCATAATAGGAAATGACATGTTTCTGACTTATTAATGTTTTTCATTGAAGACGTGCTCAGTAGAGACATTTCTCTGGGATGACTTTTGAGGCTCTCTATTATGTTAAATTAACTTTGGTGATGTTTTGTCATTAATTTTATTTGTAGAATTAACTCTCTGGCTGCACTAAGGCAAATATCCGATGTTAATCAATAACTTCGGCCTCTGTTTGAATGCTTTGAGGCACAGGTGGCACTATGGTAGCTAGGAGGAATCAATTTTCCTCAGATGTGGCGGTGGAGGCTTTCCTGTATAATAAAACACTTGTGATTTTATTTTAACTTTGTTTTTAGTTTGGGGGGATTAGGCTTTTGATAATCAATCTTAGCCATAATCCCCACAAATCTGTCTTCAATCTCCTGTTCTGGCACGTTCTGTCTTCGACACTGATACTCTTTCTTTGTGATTTATTCACTGTGTTTTTTTGGTGTGCAGTGCTGCGTAGGGATCGTGAGGCATCAATGCCTTTGAAGCATTGATGAGACGTGAAAATTTAACCCACGGATGGCTTCCTTTTAAAGGATCGAAGGCGCGATAATTTAAACCCCAACCTTCGGCCCCTTCTTTAGTATAATGGAAAAAAACATTAAATCACCCTTTTTTACCAAATAATATACCCCAGACTTCAAAACTCCTGATAAAACAAACTTCATAAACCATTTTGGGTCACAAAAGGAGCCCGCTGACGTCAGGGTGTTTGTGACCCGAAATTTTTATAAAATTTGCCATATAAAGTTCCCCGGGTCTAGATTGGGGCCTGCTAATGTCAGCCCAAGTGTGATCCAAAATTTTATGAAATCCACCATATAAAGCTTATCAATTCCGGATTTCATGACCATGCGACCAACCAAACAAGGCCTGCTCCAATCAGTTGCTGCCGCGTGGGTGCTGATGTGTATGCTGACTAGGCGTTGGGGACCACTGGTTCTGTGGGATTGCTGACCGTTGTCGTGGCTGTGGGGACCAAGGCAATTGATTGTGGGCCATGGGCCCATGCCATACCTTAATTTATCCCCCGAGCTTCTTTGAGCGCGATCACCGTTCGATGAGCCTTCCTCAGATCGGACGGCAAACGTCAATATCGCGTTGAGCCCACAGTCGACATTTAATGCGTGGGGAGGGTGGTATCTCCAAACCGCTTGAGGCCACGTGTCAGCTCATAGCATGTGTCGTGCTCGAATTGGAAATACAACTTACCCCACAAAGGCGGTGCGATCAAAACTGCTCTGGTTTTTTATAGTGATTGACCGTGGGGTTAACCCCCTTCCTCCTGTTCACTCCGGTTCACTAAACTCATGTTCAACTCTCGGAACTGTAGCTCCATTAAATCATTCCCAATTTATTTCTTCTATAAGCAAGTTCCTTCATTTGGACAAGGGTCACAGCTTCTATGGGCAAAAACATTACAGTACCATACTAGACCACTATCGATCCTTCTAGTGATCGATAGCCAATTATGAAATATAGCATCTAACTCATAAAACAGAATTTTATTCAAACACCTGCACAATACAAAACCGAATTACAAAATCCTACGTTATTTGATTTTACTGCGTCAGAGGGCGTGGGAAGGAGCCTAGTCGTTGGATGGCATCAACCAACGGTGTAGATCTGCTCGCGGAGGTCAAAAGAAGAGCAGAGGGAAAAATGCAACATAAAACGGTATTTTTTATGAAAATTTTCAATGTTTTTCAGGGAGGCAAAATGAAGGTTAGTTTTTAATGTAGGAGGGGAAAAAGGGGTTTTGCAGCAGTCCTTTCTCATGAAATCAGCAAAATTTCACTGTGTAAAATGGGCACAATAGGGAAGATTTAGGATAGAGGCATGAGGCCTTCGAGAGTCTTCAAGAGATAACACTTTTTTGCAATAAAAATTGTTCCTTGAAGGCTCCAAAAAATGATTTAGCTACCTTTTGGTATAACAAATTTTATAAGTGGCTAACAGTGGCTCCACTTGGGGATGGTTCCTTCTTGAAGGCATCAAGAACTTCAGACTTGCATTCTCTGGGAGGCTAATCAGTGCCTCATCCATTGGGCTGTCTTTCTTTCCTTGAATGATCTTCTTTTGCTCTGAAAACATATTAGCAACCATAAAAACAATGGATATTTCATCAACAAGCTTTCTACCTACCCAATCCTACAGATCTAACATTTTTTCTTCTTTAGAGTGCACTTGGATTGGAAAACTCTTTTACAACATTTTATTCTTTTAAAAGAAGGAAATCTAGTCTATTTCTACTCATTATTTCTCCATGAACTCAGATTAAACAGTTGAGTTCAGATGTTTCTCTACCTAATCTACCAATCTGTTAGGATTAAACAGTCTAACAGATTTTTATTCTCTAAATTCTACAACAAAAATTTAAAAGCATAAAGTCAGGATTGAACAGTCTAACTTGATGCTGATCTATGGCATAAAAAACAAGCTGCACATAGATCTTATTTTGCTGAAAATTAAAACAAAATGGAAGGCTTAGGATCTGAAATTTCATAGCATTTCCTTCATCTACTTTACAGCTCTGTTTTGAATTTTGTTTGAGTTGTCTTTCCTTTGTCACCTGGTTGAGATTTTGAGCTAATTGGAACTAGATTTACATCTTTTTTGACTCATAATTTGAAACAAATTTGAGTCATTCTCTTTGGAAACTTAGGTTCATATTTTGAGCAGGTTTGAACCTTTAATTTCTATCCTAAACTGTCTACTAATAATCCAAGATTAAATAGTTTGGAAAATCAAATTCACTATCCTATCAACAAAAAAATTAAAACTAATTAGTCAAGATTAGGCTGTTTGACTAACTGGAAGTGTGTTCTTTAAGAGTGGCATTTGAGCTTGCACACTTTTAGAATTGTTTCTCTTTTTGGTATGGGGTTATAACTTTCCTATTTTTACAGTCTACCCTCTTTTCTTTCTTTCTCTATTTTTGTATTTTTTATTTTTATAACTTTGAATGCAATGATGGGTGAAGTATTTACAATGAGAAAAAAGATAAAAAGGCTTTCAGAACATAACATCGATCAGGAGAAGTAATGCTTAAGCATCTTGCCATTGACAGGACCCCCAAACAATTCTTCTCCATTTAAGTCTTGCAAAAAATAGGCATTATTACCAGCAGCTGAATGGATAGAGTAAGGGCCAAGATATAAGTTGTCAAATTTTCCATGATTGCCCTTGTCTTCCCTCCTTGAGTCCCACTTCAAAACTTTGTCCCCAATATTGAAATTGTTGGCCTTTGTTCTTCTATCAAAAGCTTTTTAATGTTGTCCTGCTTCTGCAATGCTTTGTTATAAACCTCCTCTCTGTTCTGCTGAAGATGAATGGTCTGATTTATTCTTCTGATCATGTCATTATCTTCAGTTTGCAACTCTTGAATCAACTTCATCACTGGTACACCAAGGCTGGTTAGAAAAATTGCATCAGTGCCATATGCAAGTTGGAAAGGTGACATACCAATAGATTTCTTCAAAGTCAATCTATCAACCCAAAGTGTATGAACTAGCCTTTTGTGCCAAGACTTTTTGTTGTCCTCCAACAATTTCTTGATTATGTTCACTAAACTCTTGTTTGAGGATTCTGCAAGTCCATTACCCTGAGGGTAATAGGCCGTGGAATGCCCCAATGTTATCTGATATCTGTGACAAAATTCAACCATCTTCTTTGATCCAAATGCTGCTACATTATCAATGATGATATTGGTAGGACAACCAAATCTGGAGAGAATGTTAGTCTCCATGAATTTTATAATAATAGAATCATTGGCCTGCCTACAAGGTATGGCTTCTATCCACTTAGTGAAATAGTCTATGGCAGTGAGAATCCATCTATGCTGAGCAGAAGATGGTAGATGTATTTCTCCTATGAAGTCAAGTCCCCACTGTTGAAAAGGAGCTTCAACAGTGATTGGATGCAGAGGTAGGGGTAATAGTTTTCTTTTGCCTTCAAAAAGTTGACATTTATGACAAGAAATGATCATCTTGTGTATATCAGGAAAGAGAGTAGGCCAATAGAAACCAACCCTCAAAATTTTGTTGGCTGTTGTCTTCCAGTATAAATGACCTCCACACTCTCCTGCATGGAACTCGTGCTTAACCTTATCTGCATCATACTCAGGAAAACATTTAAGCAATACACCACTTACATTTTTCCAATAAATACATCTATCTATAATGCAATAATTTACATATTTTAAATTTAGGAACCTTGCCTTTGTTTTTGTCAAACCAGGAGGTGTATTTAAATTAAGAAAAACATAAATAATATCAGCATACCAAGAGGAATTCATAAAACTATCTTCAACAATGGGAGTCGAGAATCCTTCTTGGTCATCCAAAGCATCAATCATATTTATATCAAGAACTTCAAAATTTGATTTAGCCATCAATATAGCTAGACCTTGGCCTTTGATAAGTTTAGTGGGTTTTATCTCTAAATCATATTCAAGGATAACAACAATCCACTTACCTCTCTTACCATCTGGGTCCTATGTTAGAATGTCTTTAACAACTGAGTTTGGGACAAAGGCAATGATGTGTGAGTGCAAGATGTATACTTTTAAGTCTTTCAAAGCTTTAACCAAAGCAAAAGCTTGCTTCTCCATAATGTTATAATTCAGAGGGGCATCCCTCAATGCCTTGATAAAGAATGCAATAGGTTGCTCTTTTCCTTGTGGATTTTTCTATGAAAGGACATCAGCTATGGTATGTTCTGATGCAAACAAAAAAATATAAAAAAACTTTTGAAAAATCAGGACTTACTAGAACCAGTGTTTTGGTTAACGCTTGCTTCACCATCTCAAAGGACTTTTTTGCTTCCAAGGTCCATTTTACCCCTTGCTCCTTCTTCAACATGTTTTTGATAATTCTAAGAAGCTCAGCCAAGTTAGGGATGAACCTTCTCAAAAAGTTAATATTTCCAATGAAGGATTGCAACTCCTTGATGTTTTGAGGATGAGAGATTTGCAATATGGCCTCAATCCTCTTTGGATCTATCTTAATACCCTCTTCTGAGATAATGTGCCCAAGAATTTTACCTTCTTAGAGACCAAAAAGTGTTTTCTTAGGGTTAAAATATATGCCAAACTTTCTGCATTTCTCGAAAACTCTTCTTAAATGTGCTAAGTGCTCTTCATCTATTTTTGAAAACATAGTGACATCATCAAGGTATATAATGATGAAGAAGCCCAGTTCTTCCGAGAATGCTATGTCCATGGCTCTCTGAAAAGTTGCCCCGGCATTCATTAGACCAAAGGGCATTTTCACATACATGAAAGTGCCCCATGGTGCAGTAAAGGTTGTCTTTAATTGATCAGCAGGGTGAACTAAGATCTGATTGTATCTTGAGTAGCCATCAAGCAAAGAAATTCTTCTAGACCCTCCCACCCTTTGTAAAATATGATCCATCTTAGGTAAAGGGTAGTTGTCTTTTAATGAAGCTTTGTTTAAGTCTCTAAAGTCTATACAAAGCCCGATCTCTCTAGTTTTCTTCCTAACTGACACCAGATTAGACACCCACTCAGAATATCTAATAGGGACAATAATACCAGCTTCATACATTTTCCTGATTTCCTTCTCAACCAGAGGCAACTGAACAGGGTTTATTCTGTGCAGTTTCTGTTTGAATGGTTTTTGGTTTTCTTTGAGAGGAATTTTGTTCTATATTATTTCAGTTTCATAGGATTTCAGATCTTCGTAACTCCACGTAAAAACATCAGAAAATTCTTTAAACAGCACTATGTATTTGAGTTTAATGTGAGCTAGTAAAGTTTTAGACAGTTTAATAATTTTAGGTTTAAGTTCACTGCCTATATTGCACTCTTCCACTTCAGACTCTACAGGTTCCATTTTTGGCTTCCTGGCCACATCATTAAAATCAAACAACTCCTCTAAAGATGTCAAACCCTTAGGCCATCTTTCATCTTTGGATTGCAGGGTTACTAACTCTTCTGTTTCTAATTCTGCAATTAGTTCTGTTTTGTTTTGAAGTTTGCTTGACAGTAGAATAATATTAACAAATTCAGGAGACGGTTTTTCTTCACCAAGAAAATTTTCTTCACTACAGTCTGTATCATAATCGGAGTCTGAACTGTGTAGTTCGAATTCATTTATGAATTGCATGAAGTCTTATATTTTTTTGTCCCCGTCGAACACTTTCCAGTATTTTTCGTTATCAGGTATGACTGGTCTAAATTTTATTTGAGTTGTGCAATCTTTAGTTTCATATGGCGTTAAGTATGTTCTAGCTGCAAAGGCTAAATTGTGGGCCACAATATTTCTTTTTCTTGGGACAAAAATCAGTTTGGAATCCTCAAAAGTTTTTAAAAGGTCCATGACATCGTTTCGGTAGGCCCTAAGTCTGGGATGATTTGCGTTATACTCCCCATTGAATTTCCTAATGACTAACTCTGAATCCCCATACACATTGATTCTTTTGGCTCCTAACTTTTTCAACAATCGTAAGCCTAAGAGAAGGGATTCATATTCTTCTATGTTATCAGAAGAATGGAAGTTTAATCTACAGGAAAGGATTTTTGTGTGGTTATTCTCAATGTTGCATATCCAGACACCTACACCAGCGTTGGTCTTAGCGCAAGACCCATCGAAGTGCATACTCCATTGAGGACTAGTCTTGAGTTTATCATTTGGGTTACTATGCTCTTCAATAAGTGTGTTATCAAATTGTTCTTGGAGGTCAGCACACTATTGAAATTGTTTTAAATCCTCAGATTTTTTATTGGGTTGAGGACTGCTTTCTTGAATCTGAATGTTTAAAAGCAAAGGACACATGATTTGTAGCTCAAGACCTGTGTTTTTTTTGCTAGAGTTTACAGGTTCAGCAAACTGTTCTGACACTCCTACATTATCTTCTTCCTCCTCTCTATCTGTAATTAAATCAGGCAAGGTCACTTGGTCACTGAAAGTTTCATCATTAAAAAGGATAAATGAATCTAGGCCTATGTTTACAGAATAAAGGGGAGAGTTATGTGGTCTGTCTTGGCTAGTCACCATATATTGCATATGAGACTCCCTGTAAAGTCTTCTTGTCTGATTGAAAATAGGGATGGTCGCATAGGTCATGTCCATCTGCATAGTTCCTTGTAACTTAGCTCCCTAAGACCTAGATAATAGCATTCCATAATTTGGGGGCACATCAGCCACAAAAATGTCCATTACTAAGAATTTGGCTGGAATTTGAGCTAAGTTAACACATAGGTCCTTAATTAATCCTAAACATTTTACTCTGCTTGAGTCAAAGGAGTAAAGGTCTTTGTAAGGTCTAGTGATTTCAAGGCCTAGGCTCTCCATAACATCTTTTGGCATTAAATTATGAGAGGCACCTGAATCATGCATAGCGTTATGTAAAATCTTGTCATGAACATTTAAACTTAGATAAAAGGGAGGAACAGGTCCCTCTTGATATCTACCTTCAATATTAGGACCAAAAATGAGCTCTGGTTGGTCATCATTAAGATTGACTGTGTCATTATGGTCCTCTATGTTTAAAGCCTTCAAAATTTGGGTCCTATATACATTCTGGGCAGCTAAATCAGTCAGGGGAACAGAGCTTTTGATTTTTGAAATTTCCTGCTCTAGGCTGAAAGGAATTTGGTTCTTTGAAAAACTTGTTTCAGCCTTACTAGCTGTTAGTCTATCAGCAACATCAGTTTTCTGATTTGTTCTATTTACATCTGACAAAATGGTTTTAACAGGACTAATAGCTGAAGTGTTAGTACTACTAATGTCCGCACTCTGTTTTTCATTGTTTTGAGTGCCTTTCTCTCTACCTTTATCAGAATTCACAGCTACTGTTTTGTCCTTCTGTTTGACATCTTTAGGCTTGGTTGTAGTGCTTTTTTGTGAAGATTTTTCAGAGGTTTTGGTGTTGGGATTTTGTTGACTGGTTTTTCTTCTAAGGTCATATTCTCTTTGAGACTCTATGCTGACATTTTCGATGTCTTGATAATAACCTTCATCGTCATCTCTTTTGTCATCATAAGGTGTATAAAGACCTTGTTTTCTATCATAGTGGACTTCAAAGTCATCATTATCTACCCCCAGCATGTTGATATCATGTTCCTTTGTTATTTCATTGGTTTCCTCAACCTCACTTACATATTTTTGATGAAAGGGAGGAGTGATCTCTTGATCATCTTCCCTAGGTCTATTTGGAGGTTGGTTCCTTCTAAAATTCTGATTCTGGTTTTGGTTTATATTTTGAGGAGAAATTTGGTTTTGATTGGCTTGTGCTCTCTCAAGGATGCTCATTTTCTTCATCATCTCCTCCATCATTCTCTCCATATTTGAGTTGGAAGTAGAGGGTGTATTTTCTTCTCTAAAGGACACTCTCTTCTCATTTTTCATTCTTTCTCTTTTCTCCATCAAGTTGACTTCCACAGCAAGAGCACCTTTTCACATCTCTTCAAGAGTTGCAAGATCTCTCTCTCTCAGCTGATAGGCCATCTCATGGTTGAACCCTTCAGGAAACTTGTTTAAATCTGAGCCTTGTCGAGGTTTTAGATCTGGGGAAAGTGCATTATATGCACTGTTAAATCTAGTACAATAAGCTTGTACACTTTCCCCCAGGTTTCTATGGAGGTTCTTGTAATCAGAAAGGACTTGGAGAGGATTCTTCTTTACTTCCCATTTGTTTAAGAATGTCTGATGGAAGGCTTGGAGATCATTGATACTATGGGGAGTTAAGCCTTTAAACCATTTTATTACTTCTCCCCCTAAGCTCTGAGAAAATAGTCTAAGTTTGACAGAATCATCATCAATTTCATTTCTGTCAAAGTAGTCATTCATCTTATCCACATGTTTTGATGCAGTAGTAGCATTACTAGCATCATATAATGGAATTTCGGACATATAGTCCTGTGGAAGATTGACTAATGGTACAGGAAGGACTAAGGGAGCATACCATGTTGCCATGATATGTGGTGGGGGTGGATTCACAAGAGGTGGATTAACAAAAGGAAAAGTGGGCTGAAGTGGAGTGGTTTGGATAGTGAATGGAGGATGAAGGGATGTGGATGGAACAACAGTAGATTGCTGAGCTGATCTTGGATGAGAGACACCTAAATTGTGAAGGAAATGTAAATCAGGAGGTGTTGCTTCTCTACTACCAGGATGTTCACTTGTTTCAGGAGATGAAAGTGAAGACTCAGAATCTAGCTAAGTTATATCATCAAATGACCTAGTTCTAAATGGATTTACTAAGTCAACTTGTGATTGTTGTAGAGCTGAAAGATTTTCAGGAATTGAATTAGCTCTCAAGAGTGATATGAAAACAGTTGAAAATTTAATCTTAGGAGACTTCCTAAGGATAATTTCTGGGTCATCAACTATCTCAGGTGGATTAGGGTCAGGATAGGATCTACTGTGAATCTTTCTAGGAGCCACTATGTTGTGTTTTTCAGACCCAAATAAACAAGAAAAGTTTAACCAGGTATGACAGTCTTTAAAAGGTCAACTAATCTGTTTACACAAATTTTAATCCCAAAAATCCTCTTACTGAGTTTAAATGATGATATGATGATAATGGTTCTTCCCATTGGAGTCTTAAGTTCTATTTAGGATTGTGGAGTCGCCAAGTGGATGTTTCTAACTCTTTCAGAGGTAAAAGGTTTTATGGTCCACCACCATGTTTATTGAATACCAATCTATAATATTTTTGGTGTTTTCTGAGTTATTTTTCAGTTGTGTGGTTTCTAAGAGTGTCCCAGACCTGTTTCAAAACATAGCTACGATTATGAGACAAAAACATTCTACTCTTATCACTAAGCCAGCTGATCTTTCAAGGTTAGACAAAGTCTTATGAGAATCTTAGGGTTTGCTTAGTTTGTGACTGATTCAAACAAGCTTCATCATGATTAGCATTTCTTTGTAGTGCTTGAAAAGGTTGCTTTTTACTCGCTAAACAATGTTTGTATAACATTTTAAGGGGAACTAGAGATTCTAGGTTCGATCCCCAGTGGAGTTGCCAGAAATTTTAGGGATATATAATTAGCAATATTGGAAAAGTCCAATCATAGAAACAAAATTATTTCAACCACTTTGGGATTCTAGGATCTAGCCCTCCTGAATCTGGAGAGGGATCTCTCCAATAAGTGCAAAGATAGATTTGTCTTTGGAGTTTTGTGTAATGATTTTAGGCTAGTTATGAAGGCCGAGGGTTTTATTTTGTTTTTGGATGGTTGAGCATGAAAATGGCTTGAGTGGAAAGTTCTAAATGCAAAGAGTTTCAAAGGTGTGAAGTTGCAAGCAATCAGAACAAGCTTCGGCCAAAAAGATAGATAATTGCAGGTTTTAGTCCATTGGGCTATCGAGTCATAATAGGGTTTAATTGAAACAAAAAGGGGTAAGAGTGGTCCATGGGGCAATTCATCTATGTCTAAGGATCTCTTTAAATTTTGATTTATGGAATGAAATGAGACAAGAAGAAGGGGAATTAAACAAATGAATAACAAAGAGTAGCCTAGGATATGGTAAGTACTTTGAAACTAGCCAGCCTTTGAAAAATACTTAAGAAAGAGATAAAATCAATCCAGGATCTGGTAAGTACTTCGAAGCTAGCCATCCTTTGATAAACTTTCAATAGAAAAAATTTTAAAACAAAGGGAAACTTGAAGGAAATTGTTGGAGAAGAAACTAGCGGGTCGGGCTCACCACAAATCCTCTCCTAGCTCTGCTCTACTTGGTAAATTTCAAGACAAACACAAAGATAACAAAGAATGGCCTAAGATATGGTAAGTACTTTCAAAATAGCTAGCTTTTAACAAATTCCAAGGGAAACATTCAGACAGTCTTTGGCCCGGATAAAACTAGGACCAGGGCACACCATATCTTTCTTAGCTCATATCTACTTAACATATACTGAAAATAAAATTTAAGAATAATAACTAGCTCAGACAGTAGGACGAGGGAATGCCAACATTCCTATGCTTGAACTGAATTAGATCATTCCTCAATAACACTAATTGGAAGAAAACATTTAGATAAAGATTTTCAATCAGAGAAGGGTATTGATATACAGTAGGTCCTAACTCTATGCATGATCTTCTTTATAAGATAATATGAACAAAGTGAAAACAAAAACAAAATAATAATTTACAGTAAGAAATAACATCACCGTCGACATAGACCAGGATCCCATAAATTAGCTTGTATTGATGCTCCAAACTAGTTACAGCTTTAATTCTAATGCTTTATTTTAGCAATCATATACACTTCCCAGACTAACTTATCTATCACAAACAGAGCTCCAAGAGCCATTGAACACTATTTACAAGTAGGAGTTTCAAGCTCAAGTATATTTCAAAATTCAGCAACCAACCCGTCTCTCATCTTTTCCAGTAGTATTTATAGAAGAATGAGAAGGTGAGATCTGATAGAAGATGTCCAAAGATAATTAATACAGTATTAATGGCTTCTGGGCCTTTGGGGGAATCGATGAAGAAGTTTACATATGTTTCTAACTGTATTAATGTTTTTCATTAAGATTAAGCTCGGTGGGAGCTCTTATTGACTTTTGAGGCTCTCTGTTATGTTAAAGTAACTTTGGTGATGTTTTTTCATTAAGTTTATTTGCAGAATTAACTCTCTGGCTACGCTGAGGAAAATATCTGATCTTAATCAATAACTTCAACCTCTGTTTGAATGCTTTGAGGCACAGGTGGCACTGTGGTAGCTAGGAGGAATCAATTTGCCTTAGATGTGGTAGTGGAGGCTTTCGTGTCTGATAAAACACTTGTGACTTTCTTTTAACTGTGTTTTTAGTTTGGGGGGATTAGGCTTTTGATAATCAATCTTAGTTGTAATCCCCACAGATCTGTCTTCAATCTCATGTTCTAGCGCGTTTTATCTTCGACACTGATACTCTTTGTTTGTGATTTATTCATTGTGTTTTGTTGGTGTGCAGTGCTGCGCAGGGATTATGAGGCATCAATGCCTTTGAAACATTGATGAGATGTGAAAATTTAACCCACGGATGGCTTCCTTTTAAAGGATCGAAGGCGCGAGAATTTAAACCCCAGCCTTCGTCCCCTTCTTTAGTATAATGGAAAAAAACATTAAATCACCCTTTTTTACCAAATAATATACCCCGGACTTCAAAACTTCCAATAAAACAAACTACATAAACCATTTCAGGTCACAAAAGGAGCCCACTGACGTCAGGGTGTTTGTGACCCGAATTTTTTATAAAATCCACCATATAAAGTTCCCTGGGTCCGGATTGGGGCCTACTAATGTGAGCCCAAGTGTGACCCGGAATTTTATTAAATCCGCCATATAAAGCTTATCGAGTTCGGATTTCATGACCATGCGAGCAACCAAACAAGGCCCGCTCCAATCAATTGTTGTCACGTGGGTGCTGATGTGTATGCTGACTAGGCGTTGGGGACCACCGGTTCTATGGAACTGCCGACTACTGTCATGGCCGTGGGGACCAGGGAAATTGATTGTGGGCCATGGGCCCACGCCATACCTTAATTTATCCCCCGAGATTCTTTGAGAGCAATCAGTACCATTCGATGAGCCTGGCTCAGATAAGACGGCGAACGTCAATATCGTGTTGAGCCCACAGTCGACGTTTAACGTGCGGGGAGGGTGGTATCTACAAACCGCTTGAGGCCACGTGTCATCTCCTAGCATGTGTCGTGCTCGAATTGGAAATATAGCTTACCCCACAAAGGCGGTGTGATCAAAACTGCCCCGGTTTTGTATAGTGATTGACCGTGGGGTTAACCCCCTTCCTCCTGTTCACTCCGGTTCACTAAACTCAGGTTCAACTCTCAGAACTGTAGCTCCATTAACTCATTCCTGATTTACTTCTTCTTTAATCGAGTTCCTTCCTTTGGAAAAGGTTCGCAGCTTCTATGGGCAACAACATTATAGTACCATACTGGAGCGCTATCGATCCTTCCAGTGATCAATAGCCTATTATGAAATATAGCATCTAACTCATCAAACGAAATTTTATTCAAACACCTGCACAATACAAAACCACATTACAAAATCCTGTGTTATTTGTTTTTACTGCTTCAGAGGGTGTGGGAAGGAGCGTGGTTGTTGGATGGCATCAACTAACGGTGTAGATCTTCTTGCGGAGGTCAAAAGAAGAGCAGAGGGAAAAATGCAACATAAAACGATATTTTTTTTATGAAAATTTTCAATGTTTTTCACGGAGGCAAAATGAAGGTTAGTTTTTAATGTAGGAGGGGAAAAAGGGGTTTTTTAGTAGTCCTTTCTCATGAAATCAGCAGAATTTCAGAGTGTAAAATGGGCACAGTAGGGAATATTTAGGACAGAAGCATGAGGCCTTCGAGAGTCTTCAAGAGATAACACTTTTTTGCAATAAAAAATGTTCCTTGAAGGCTCCAAAAAATGATTTAGCCACCTTTTGGTATAAAAAATTTTATAGGTGGCTAACACCTGTTTAGGAATGCCCTTCTCTTCCATGGGAGGCCTTGGAGGAGTTGTTCTTCATCTCCCTCACATCCAGGCTTGAGGCCAAAGTGATCATCTACAACTACAATGTTATTCTTGCAGCAAGAGAACGTTGGAGTTGCTGGAGGTTGCAGTGAGGATCACCATCACCCTTTTCCCGAGCTTGTTTTGTAGAGGAGGAGCCCTCTCTTTCTCTAGGAGATTAGAAAGGGAGATTTTTGGAGCTCTATTGCAGATTTTTGCATTGGGACATATGTTTCTTCTCATGCACAGCGTAGTCTCTTTCCCTTACAGTGTTATCTACAGAGGAGGCATGCACAAGGGATTCACAATGTGCACTAGAGAGTGCAATATTCAGTGAGAGGAGCATCCTTTCACTTTGGAGATCATTGGAGGAGGTATCATTGTCTATTGTAGCATTTGCATCCTTCTCCCATGTATTATATCTGAGTTGCAGCTGCTACACTGCAACTCCAGAATTTTTCTGTTTCATGTATTTTAGCCAATACCTTGGATGATTTTTGTATTATTGTTTCATGGGGTTGAGATCTTGCTCCCCCTTCTTTATTTGAGCTCATATTGTCATATCATCTTGTATATTTCAGTCTGTAGTCATTTTCCCTTATAGACTGCGCAGTTATAGAGTTGTTGGGTTATGTAGCAGAGTGTTTCTCCATTTTATGTACATTTTCCCTTGAGGCTGATTTGAGCCCACCTTGAGAGGTATTTTCCTCAAGGATTTTGTATATCATTTGCTGCTACAGATTATATATCAGTTTTTCACTCTTCTCACATTTTATGAGTAAATATTTCATTGTTGCTGCTACTTGTTAAAGTTATGATGTTGTTGTAGCTCATCATGTTGAGCAATATCTTCTTGAGGAAGAAATATTTACATAGATATAGGCAGAGCCTGAGAATGGGCCAGATAGCCTCCAATTCTCATCCTCTCTTTAGGGCTATCATAACTGGTAAAATCCCTCTCAGTCCATCTCTGACATAGCCTTGTTCATATTTCCAACAAATGAGTTCTTCAGTGGTGTAAAAGCTGTTGATTTCCATTTCGGAACATTACAGTGGTATCAGAGCTTCGAACTTGGCTCAGGCTATGAAGTTTGAATTTTAGAGAAGAAGAGGTCAAGATGATGCAGAGGATGAGGTTAATCTCATCATTTTTCAAATCCAGCAAGAACCTCTCCAAAGAGGTTGAGGAGACAGAGAAAGGAGAAGAGGAAGGACCATGCACTTCCTATTCTCACAAAGAAGCAGAGCTGAAGCATGAAGAGCACTTGGAATTCGAAATTATAAGTGAATATCTTGCTGAATATAGAGAAAACCCTAGAGTCTTCCAAGAAACTCTATCCTTTTCACAATTTTTCTAGCAGAAAGAGGAAAGAAGGCCCCACAGCCATGGGATGATGAACGGCAATAGATTTCTATTGTCTACATTTGATGGGTCACTCACATGTGTAGCAGAGGCTTGGGTGAAGAAGCTAGAGGATTTTTTCCTACTACATCCTGTAGTAGACAGAGAGGTTGTAGAAATTGCAGCACTGCACTTTGAGGGAGAAGCAAAGGCTTGGTGGTCCAGCCATGGGAGACATGCAAGGGTTTCTACTCTTGCTGATTTTTCTCAGATCTTGATCAGAAGATTTGGCCAAAGTAGGTAGGAGCCCTCACCACCAGTTGAAGAGGCACATACCAGCGTTGTCATAGACATGGAGGAGCACCCTTCATCTTCAACTATTGAGGCAGCCAACACACTTGAGGAAGAAACTCTTGCAACAACATAAGATTCTTCTAAATCTCTCCAAGGTATGCCTAAGTTTTTATCTATCATGGAGGATTGTACATTATTGCATGCTGATTGTCTTGAGAAGGTAACTTTCACTGTGTTGTGCCATCATTTTCATACACCCTTGATGAGTCATGCACCAAACATGAGGTTGGGGTTTGAGATATGGGTCATGAAGGAAATTTCATTTCAATCTCCCATGAAATGCAAAATTAACAATCTGCTTTGGGAGGATGGTAGCTCTTATTGGAGAGATACCAAGTTGCAGAGTGATTAGGAGCATCCACAAGAATCTAAGTGGATGTGGATGGGAGGCAAGAGGATGGTGAGCCTATTGCAGATCTATGATACAAGGCAACAAGAAGCCATGTTGCGTTGGTTGCTCTTGAGGGAGTTTGGCCAACATGTGACCTATTCCATTTCATGGGGTTTGAAAGGGAAGAGGAGATGGCATGATACTTACACCATGGAGAAAAAAGGAGCATGGGTGCATTATGATGGGATGGAATTATCCTTACCAATCACTATGTTCCCATTTCATATTCGATGTGGTGGAAGTATGGAGGAGCAGCAAACATTTTTGTTGCTCAGATTTTGTTTGAATGTTGCAGAAGCAAGAGGAGGCACTAGCATGGTGCAAGAGGATTGCTCTTTGATCTTGGATGCCCAAGCAGCATCTTCTTCATGGGAGGGGCTCTACATTGGTAGCAACATGATGGGAGGAGTCTTTTTCAAGATTCATGTCAAAGAGGGGAGCTTTGAGATGACAGTGGCCCTACTCCAAAGGCCAACAACGCTGTCACTTGAGAGCTTGAATTACTTGTCGGAGTGTCCTGAAAACCACTTCAGAAGTGATGTATCTTGGAGACATGTAGGATATGAGGACGAGGAAGTAATGGATAGCAGCATCCCTTGCTATTTTTTGATGTTCTTGGCTTGGGCTCACAAGCACAAGAGGAGACACCTACATGCAACAATTATGGATTCTCATTTCATGCATTCTCATGCATATTATTCATTGATGGAGGAGTCCACTTGGGAGGGCATCTTAATGGATGCATATCAGCATATGGACAGATACATAGCCCAAAATATGAAGAGAGGTTTGGCACAACCACTTCCCTAATATGTTGCAATAAGGGAGAACTTCCACATGAGCCATTTCAGCTCAAAGACCAAAGTGCATGATGAGGGAGGTAACTATTTGTTTCATGTTTTGCACTCTCTTATATTTATGAGCAGCATAGCTTATCAAGGAGGATCCTTCCTTCTTGTACATTATGTTTTGTTACACTCATGGTCTATTGCAGCAACTATGATGGCCATCTTATGGGTGGTTTGTGGGGAAAAGCCACATGGTTTTTGGTGTGCACCTTTGGCACCAAAGTATGTTTTCATGATCACATCTTGCAGGATGAATGTGGCAGAAAACAAGTGGCCGCAAAGACACTTGTTTCATCATATATGGAGGCAGGCCATTGATGCCTTGCGCTATTTCCATGCATGGAACTATATTTCACCAGCTTGCTCTCACAAGCTTATGCTTCCATATTTTTCTAATGGAACGTTGTTCAAAGGAAGCATTGTTTTGAAGAGGGGAAATAAATTAAGGAGGCCCATTTGGAGTGTAATTCTCCCTACTTTTCATGTTGTATGTTTCAGGAGAAACAATGGGCAGCCCATGATTGCCAAGCTTCATCTCTTTCCTTCATGTGGGAGGAGCTGTTTGGAGAGTTCGAATTTTTGGAGGAGGCACTTCATGGTTTGTATGATGGATGGGGTGGCTTGGGTCTCTCTTGAAGACCATTTCATATCATCCATATATCAGCAGCATCCCCATATGCATCATGAGGAGGGAGGAACTCATTGGGTGTATGTGCCCTTTGGGAGGAGGGACCTCCATTGTTTTTGCAGCTCATTCTCCAAGGGGAGTATGAGAGATGATATGGTCACCATGTTCAGCCATTTTTTTTCCATGAGGTGAACCATATGATTGTTTGGATGCCATATGATGATCAATTCCAACTCATCACATATGAGATTATTTGGGCCAGCTTGATTTGTAGCATTGGAGGAGAGATCCTTCAGGATCTAGACTTCATCTTGCCTCTTGAAGACAACACTATTGCAGCCCAAGTTCAACTTTCACTCCACAATTATCATAAGTGAAGAAGAGAACAACATGGAGTAGGCTATGGAGCTTACCATGTTTAGCATTTCAGCCCACCTTTTCTACATGAGCACAAGGCAGAGGAGTATTTTCAGGAGTTGCCTAGTTGGAGGGTAACTCATTTTGCTTGGTTTATTGCTTGGGGGATGGAGGATATACATGAGGATATTTTAGACTCCATGCCTTGAGTGAAGGACCTTTTTCAGTTCTACCCTTGCACTTTCTTGAGGAAAATAAATCTTTGGGAGGGGAGGACTGTAATGTTCCAAATTTTTCACTATGTTAATTCGAACATTAATTTTTCTTTTATTTTAATAAAAGGAATAAAATGGGTAAGGGGAGCCCATGTAGAAGCAAAATAAAACTCTCATAAGGTGCATGAGTCACTTAAGTGGCTAAATTTGGCAGTCCCTAATGTGAAAAGGGCCAAAAACAAGTAAACTAGGCCATGGTTGACCAAGTCAACAACGTGGCTAAGAGGAGAAGCTTGCTCAAGAAGACTGCGCAGTTTTGAAAGGAGGGAAATTAGAGGATGAGAGAAACCCTAATGGGTGGGGTCCATGACAAGGAAGAATTCCCTACATAAAAAGGTGAAGGAGAGCCATTGTTCATTATGCTTGAGAATTTCTAATTGCAGCTCTCTTCAGTTGTTGAACTGAGATAGCTTGTGCTGCTTAGCACAAGAGGGATTCCTATTTAGGAATGCCCTTCTCTTCCATGGGAGGCATTGGAGCAGTTTTCTTCATCTCCCTCACATCCAGGCTTGAGGCCAAAGTGATCATATACAGCTACAACGTTATTCTTGTAGCAAGAGAACATTGGAGTTGCTGGGGGTTGTAGTGAGGATCACCATCACCCTTTTCCAGAGCTTGTTTTGTAGAGGTGGAGCGCTCTCTTTCTCTAGGAGATCAGAAAAGGAGATTTCTGGAGCTCTATTGTAGATTTTGGCATTGTGCCATATGTTTCTTCTGATTCCCAGTGCATTCTCTTTCCCTTACAACGTTATCTACAGAGGAGGCATGCACAAGGGGTTCACATTGTGCACTAGAGAGTGCAATCTTCAGTGAGGGGAGCAGCCTTTCACTTTGAAGATCATTGGAGGAGGTATCATTGTCTATTGTAGCATTTACATCCTTCTCCCATGTTGTATTATATCTGAGTTGCAGCTGCTACACTGTAACTCCGACATTTTTCTGTTTCATGTATTTTAGCCAATCCCTTGGAGGATTGTTGTATTATTATTTCATGGGGTTGAGATCTTGCTCCCCCTTGTTTATTTGAGCTCATATTGTCATATCATCTTGTATATTTTAGTTTGCAGTCATTTTCCCTTATAGACTGCGCAGTTATAGAGTTGCTGGGTTATGTAGCAGAGTGTTTCTCCATTTTATGTACATTTTCCCTTAAGGCTCATTTGAGCCCACCTCGAGAGGTATTTTCCTGAAGGATTTTGTATATCATTTGCTGCTATAGATTATATATCATTTTTGCACTCTTCTCACATTTTATGAGTAAATATTTCATTGTTGTTTCTTCTTGTTAAAGTTCAGATGTTGCTGTAGCTCATCCTATTGAGCAAGATCTTCTTGAGGAAGAAATATTTACATAGCTATAGGCAGAGCCTGAGAAAGGGCCAGATAGCCTCTGGTTCTCATCCTGTCTTGAGAGGTGTCATAACCGATAAAAGCCCTCTCAGTCCATCTCTGACATAGCATTTTTCATATTTCCAACAAAGGAGTTCTTTAGTGGTGTAAAAGCTGTTGATTTCCATTTCAGAACATTACATTCTCATATGTTTGCATAATTATTTTCTATACATTTTAGTTTAGTGTTCAATATTGTTGTCTTTCCCAACTTGAAATATTACAATGGTACCAGAGCTCTAATCTTGGCTCATATTGCGGGGCAATACATCTATAGCCATGGAAGAGAATGAGATCCCAAAAATTCTTCTCCAGACTGTTAGCGCTCAAATCTACCTTAGGCTGAAATAAGGTAAAACTAAAGGCTACATCAAACCACGCTCAGGAGAGGGCTCTCTCCGGGTCTATCTCGGCAAAAGGTTTTCAGAGGGGCTGAGATGACCTATAATAGGAACTGATTTTAGGCTAGTAAATTGATAAGAAAAGGGTTTTTAATCAATGATTGGGTTTTCTGAGCTGTATGTGACTAAGGAACAGCATGAGCAAAGATCTAATAAAAGGCATGGATTATTCCATAAGGCGAGATAGGCATGAAGTTTAACAATTAAATTGAAATTAAACGGAATGGCAAGACTGCTAAGAAGTTGAAAAGGGCATGTGTGATGAATCCTTATCAAATAGAAGAAATTACACAAATACTGAACGTTCTCCCAAGGCAGAGCAGTTATCTGGATTCTACCTTTCTACTTAAAAACATTCAGCTGAAAATGCTTATGAATGTACTATGAAACATTACAAAAGACATATGAAACAGAAAGAAAGACACATTTGCTAAACTTTACGCCACAAGAATCTTATGAAACAGAGCTGTACCATTCAATTAGTTTCTCTGTCAAAACTGTACAATGAAACTCTGTATTTTTCCTCCACTAGCTTTCAGAACTCTCCCCCCACTAGTGATTTTTAATACATTAAATAAATTATGCTAGAAGAAAACAGATCAACCCAAGAACAAGGGCGCTGTTTCAACTGAAGCCATGAAGATAGAAAAGAATCATCCATCTGCTCTAAAGATAGAAAAGCCTCCCATTATTCCAGCTTGAGGATTTCTAATGACCCATGAAAACTAATCCTGGAGCGTAGACTAGCTAAAGACAAAAATAGGTAATCGAACCTTTGAATGCCACTTTGCACATTCCTACGCAACTGCCCTCAAATTTCTGGAGATACTTTTGCCACTTTATAGAAATTGAGAGAGGTCCCTAATATTTTAATGCTAAAATATGGGTCAAACCGCCACATATGCTCTTTAGACCTAAAGATGAATCGACTGCCCAAATAGCACAATGACTGCCACCTAGGATATACAACATAATGCCACTTTCATTTCGATTTATTTGTTGGAAGAAACAGAACATTGACTCTGACTCTCCTTATTATCAATCCTGAGATAAATACATCTGTGTATTTCAAACATATGCAATGAACTTTTCCAACAACAATATATGAATATCGTTGCTTGTCTTTCAGCTGTTCAACGACACCACGAACAATATATAATAATTCAAAACATGTCCAGCAATATAGAACCATAGCGCTCCTCTACACGTCTAAAGGGAGTCAACTGGTATCCTTCCTTTATCAAACCTATCTTCAATAAGTACTGCACATTCACAGAGAAAGTCTCAACTGAATTGTAACCCCATGGGCAAACTCCATAGCCAAAACCAGGCATCCTACCAAAGTCGAATTGACAGCATATAGCAGGCTCTGGTCCACATACTAAAGGAGCCTCACAAGCAGCATGGCACAGAAGAGTGAAGCGAAACTATCGCCTAAAGCATCAAAATTATCACCATATGGATTTCCAGGCCGGTGATACGAAGGATGGTCAACAAATACCCAATCAACGCCTGCCCTGTACTCATGAAAAAATGCGACTTGATGTTCCCCACCAAAGCACGTGATTTTGGTGTGACACTGAACATCAAAAGCCCCACTGTACTTCTTATCTGTCATACCATTCATATATCTCGGAGATATTGTCATCACACGATGGCCTCGAGCAGCAAGGGCAATAGGTAGAGAACCACAGACATCTCCAAGACCTCCTGTTTTTTAGTATGGAGCAACTTCAGCTACTACAAAAATAATATTGTGTGAAAGTTTGGTGCGTCGACTTCCTCTTGCAAGCTGATCGTGGCGTTTGATACGAAACTGGGTGCAAGACAAATTTTTTTAGCTCTGTCTCTGTATGGGTAGCGCACCTACCCAATGGGTAGCGCGCCTCAAGTGGGTAGCGCCTGTGTTATCTGCAAAGGGCTGGGGCGTTTAAGTGGGTAGCGCGCCTCAAGTGGGTAGCGCCCCTCCCGTATGGGTAGCGCGCACCTCCTTTGGCAATTCTTGAGCTATTGGCTGCAACCAAAGTGAATGTATACAGAGAAGCAACTTGAAAAGAAGAGGCAGCATCCATGATAAGCGAGAAGCCATAGGATGAGAAGAACCAACATCAAAAGTGAATGCAGAACCATTTTGAGAGGTGGAGATTGAAGCCTTTTTACTACCACTCCTTTTAAGGGCTCTCTCAAAAATGGTGACTCTGTGGAAAATATGCCACATTAGTTCATTCTCTGGTGTATTTGGGCCTCTAATTAAAAGACTCACCAAACCCAAGATATCTTGCAACTCTTTTTAAATCCACTGTTCCTTTAAAGGTTCAAGTAACCAAGTTAAAACGCTTTGTTGTTTCTCACTCCCAGCAGCTGAAGCCATCACAAGAAATGTTTCTCCAACTCACCAATTCGTTCTTTCACTTGAATTTTCTGGATGCAAATGAATTGACAATTGTGGAAATATATTATGTATGATAGATTTTGATCTTCGATCTGGAACCCTCTTTGCAATATTTGAAACTTTGACATTTCTTTTCAACTTTATTTTTCTTTGCCTCTGATTGCTGATGATGTATTTTGTCACTCTTTTGCAGGTTTGGTGGCTCAGGAAAGCTACACATGAAACATTCTTAACTGAAAAACTTGAATAATTACGAGTTTAATGCTTTCTTCTTCAAAACAAGGTTTTGAAGAAGAAACATTCTCAAGTCTTGTTGATGATAAATGACTGAAGACATTGTTTTGGATAAGTTTTGATGAACTTTTAGCGGTCAGACACATGCTAGCAGATAAGGGAAAGAGCCTTCCGACAGATAATTTATGCTTTTTTAACGGAATGCAACCAGTCTGGACAAATGAGACCCCTAATAATGAAATGTAAAAGAGAATTTTGATTGCTGATGAAGGGCTGACGAGACTGAGTCTAACACAGACCATGTAGGACATTCTAAAAGATATCAAGGAGATGAGATTTGAAAGAGAGAAGTAATCCCCTAGAGGGTTTCACCATGGAGAAAGCTCTGGCACTTCAAATTTGTGGTGGGAGAAAATAGTAGCACAACCTTCTTCACAATGCTACACTATGCCCACATTCCTATCTTTAGAAGGTGAGGAAGGAGGGCCCTTGAGGGAAAAAACCCTTGGTGACTATTTTGTGGAATATGAATCTCAATCTCGAAGGTTCAAGGATCATTTGAACTTTCAGGAGTTCTATCGGATCAAGGATGGTAGGAGATCCTTAAATCACCATAAAAAGGGAGGGCACATGCAGAACCAAGATCGATAGCGTAGTTTGGGTAGGTTCTTTTTCCCCTCTTATGATGGATCACCCAAGTGCACAGCTAAGGCTTGGGTAATGAAGTTGGATACTTATTTCCAACTCAACAGATTTTTGGAATTGGAGGCTATCAAAATAGCAGCGCTGCACGTAGAAGGTGAGGCACATGAGTGGTGGTTTCATGGGTTATATACACTTTGGCATGCTAGTATCACTTCATATTCAGACTTCACCCAAAGGTTGGTGGATAGATTTGATCCCAGGGATCTGGAAGCACAATTTGTTGGGCTAACCAAGCTCAAGAAATACAGGTATTTAGAAACTTATATCTCTGATTTTCTAAAGCTTTCAATCATGTTATCTGACCTCACTATGACCCAAAGAGTATGCGTGTTCATTGATGGGATTGTTGAACCATTGCATGGGTTGGTAAAATCTACTAGACCAAATATGATCCAAGAAGCTATGGAGAGAGCTAGGGACCTACAACATGCTTTACCCAAGGCAAAGGCCCCTTTTCAGCAATCTCCTCTTACACAAAGAAGAATCAGGAGAAATAATCTCTTGATAATGGTCGGAGAGATCTAAGGAAGAAAAAAATTTGTTTCACTTGTCGGGAGCCATGGATACCAAACCACCAATGTGCTGCAGGGAAGGCACATTGGATTGAGATATTTTCTGATGAGGATAAGGAGACCAGGGCTGTAGTAGTAGAAGGAGGTACACCACCCATGAGAGATGTAGTGGGGGAATTTTCTCCAATGGGAGGAACTCTTGCAGCTTTGAGGGGAGTTCCCAAGTATCTAACTTTAAGTGTTAGAGGCACTATTATGGGGAAAAGAGTATCAGTATTGGTAGACAGTGGAGCTACCCATAAATTTATTGACACATAATTGGTTCAAAGGAGGGGCATTCACATTGAATATTTTTAGGGTTTCTTAGTTTTGGTTCCGGGAGCTAGAACCATGCAGTGTGCCAAATATGTTTGGGCATTAACAATCACTATGGGAACCTACACACTGACAGACCACTTCTTTTTGGTTGATATTCAAAACACCAATCTGATATTGGGTTTCCAGTGGTTAATCAAGTTAGGGAAGGTTACCATGGACTGGGAAACATTAGAGATGGAATGGACAGAAAAAGGGAGTGCTAAACATCAGAATATTAAAGACATGCACACTTATCCACCCCAAATTGTCTCAGGACATAGGATGGAAGTTGATTTTCACAGAGGGAACATAGAGTGGGTAGTAGAACTACGTTTGTCAGAAGCAGGGAGCAAGGATTCACCAGTACATCTAGATGTACAATCCATTTTGGACCGATACTCCAAAGTATTTGGAGATTTACCACCTGGGAGATCTCCTGACCAAGGATTTGAGCACACTATTGAGTTGGAGCAGGGGATCCAAGCAGTGATCACCACACCCTATAGGCATCCCAAAGCCTATAGAGATGAGATTTAAAAGTCCATTCAATCACTTTTGGCCTTGGGATACATTTGGCCTAGCACCAATCCTTTTGCCTCTTCATTGGTCTTGGTGAAGAAGAAGGATGGCACATTGAGAATGTGCATTGATTATAGAGCTTTGAACAAAAATACCATGAAGAACAGATGCCCAATTCCCAGGATCAATGAGTTTATTAATGAACTAAGGGGATCCAAGTATTTTTCTAAGATTGATTTGAGATCAGGGTATCATCAAATCAAAGTGAGGGATCAAGACATCCCCAAGACAATGTTCTGATGTCACTATGGAAATTTTGAGTTCTTGGTAATGCCTTTTGGGATAACCAATGCTCTGGAAACATTCCAGTCTTGCATGAACCAAATTTTCAGTGGTCACTTGGGGAAGTTTGTATTGGTATTTTTTTATGACATTCTCATTTACAGCTGCACGTGGGAGGAGCATTTACAGCACATTGAGGCAGTATTACACATTCTTAAAGAGAAATAGTTCTATGCTAAGCTCTCTGAGTGTGATTTTGGGCTCACATAGATGCTCTACCTAGGCCACATCATTGGATTATATGGGGTGAGAGTTCATGAAGAGAAGATCCGTTTTATCGGAGATTGGCCCAAGCCAAAGAATGTCACAAAACTTTGGGGGTTTGTAGGCATCTGTACCTATTACTGAAAGTTTGTAAAAGGATTCTCTCAACTAGCAGCACCACTTCCAGATCTAACTAAGAAGGGATCTTTTAGTTGGACATATTTCCATCATAGTTAAGATAGGTGTTATTTTACAAGTGAGGAGTGTTATTTCATAGGAATGATTAAAGTGTGATCTGAATTGTATGTTTGGAGTAGTGTGTAGAATAATTTTTGTGTCAATTATTTGTTTTCTTTGATTATGAGTGTGTTCTTAAAATAGTTCAATTCATTTAAAATTTGAGAAGAAATATAAATTATACTTAACAGGATTCTTCACATTGGCTTGTTGCGATTGTGAAAGTAGGAATTGAACATTTTATAATTAATATAGGAATAGATTACAGATTTCATGATGATTAGTTTATATTGGACTCTCTAATACTTCGTTACAAGTGCTTATGCCTCTAAGTCTTACAACCTTGGATTGATAATTTAAAGTTGGAATTATAACTCATATAACTTCCCCAGCATTTTTGGCATCGTTGTCGGGGATGTGGCAAAGGGATTAGATCATAGATTCTTCCACAAGTTTTTTTTTGTGTGATATTAGTTACAGGGAAATTAGAGGGTTGAGACTGTACGGTAAGACGTGAGTGAAGAGCCACCCATCCACTATGGTGGCGTTTCTCCAAATTCTGGTTGTCCAAGTAAGCGAGGAGTTCAAGTTTGGTAATTTTTATTACAAATAGCAGTTTTAATTCATTTAGGCTAAAATTTCAAAGCTATTTAAAAACAAAACTTTTTTAGGGTGCTGTCAGAACCCCTTTGTACTAATCCATGTTGTGAGACAAGGATCATCAACTAGCAGGAGAAATTAAATAATGATGGAGATCTTGAAGAATGTCCCTCGAAGCACTTTCTAAAATCCTAGCAGTATCTCGGATATCTGCCTCTCACGTAAAGTTCATCCTAATCACATTCTAGAAATTATCTCTCTCTCCACAGCCAAAAAAGGATTTGAAAGTATCCCTTGATTCCCCTTGCCTATCTACCAAGGATATCGATGAACTATGTACCAAATCTAATGGGGATCATCTAGATGAACCCGAGATCGAAGAATTTTCACCATGCCCAGCAACAAGCCATATATGCATTCGAGAGACCAATTATCCAAGTTTTCCTGACACAACCAAGGAAGACTTTTAGAGTGGTCCAAATGAAGAAATGAGTCAATACCACCAGGATTACACCGATCATTGGTTCCAGTTCACAATCCAATAAAATTACCACTCTCATCTTCAAATACTCTTTGTATCACATCTTTCAAAAATTCTAATTTTTCTTGCTCGTGTACCTTCTAAATTTTATATGTTAAATCTGAGCATGAATATATCCTTGTACCTGATCTGCACATGGCTTCATTGAAAGTTCTCTTTCACTTGAATGAGGACATATTTTCTTCAATGTAGTAGTAAATTTATTATTATAATAAATAAATAAATGAAAATAGTAAAGAGAAAAATAAGTCCTTTTATGAAAACCATCTTGTCTGGCGCAATTGGGTAGGTACTTTACTTGAAAACCAGGTAACTGGTGGGCAAGGTTCCCAATAAAGTTTGTAAATTTGTATGACTTCTTCAAATCATGTATTTGTGTTTTTACTCAAGTTGGTTGATGAGGGATTCCTTAAGGCCCACCTGCCAACAAGCATTGTCCCATTGACATCAACACATTATTTGGGACCAAGGTAAGGTTTAGATAAGGTACCTAGGAGCCTGCATGCCTTAATGGCAGGTAACCTCGTCATCTACTAAGGAAATACATCAATGCTACTTGGTGGATGAATTCTGCAATATATTCAACTTCGACAAATCCATTCATGGCTAGTAGAATGTACATAGTGCCTTTATTCCCATTGACATCAAAGGTGGGATATCTCCCATTGGTTAATGACATCCTCAATGGTCGATAATCCAATGATTCTTGCTTATGTTAGACATCAGCACCATTTATTCACATATGAAAAATTTCACATGGGTGTTTAGTAGTTGAAGACTATAATTTTTTGACATCTCAATAGAGATTTGTAGTAGTTTGGATTTTTGTATCATCATTTCCATTTTCATTTACAACAACAATCACCTTTCTTAGTTGTTTCGGGACATACAACTCCTCATGCATAGGGATAAAGGGGACCTTTAGTTCATTCTTTAGACTTTTAGATCACCCTTCAACCTTCTTCAGCAGATTATAATAGTAGTCATATCAACTTCATCCATTCCATCCTCCACTTCATCTTGCAACACCAAGCACATCAACAAAAAAGGTAAAGCTTGAGGTAAATTTGGCTTATGATTCTCTAATTCATTAGAAGGTTAAAGAAGCTTAATGATTCACTAGTTCTCATTCCACGAATTTAATATTTCATAAACCATTATCCTTCTATTTCCTTCCATTCATTATGCATATACTTTGATTTCAAGACAATGTTAAAGACAAAATCCTTATGGTGCATTGATAAAGTAGTCTCTATGGTGTCTTCTCCTTCCATGATAACAAGCATTAGGATGAAGTCATGTCTGCCATTAAATGAGAAAGGAAGCCACCTATATACATTAGAACTATGATGATAGAGTATGCAAGCAGCCATTATCTCCATTACCACCTCATTTCATCCATCATCTCTCCCTCATCCATCCCTCTCTTGTCCTCAATTTATGTTGCTCAGTAAATTAGTATGATATGTTAATGTGAAGAGTGCTACTCCACAACAACCAACACCTATAAACATTCAAGTAAGTTCTACTCCACAAGCACCAACACCTCCAAATATTCAAGTAAGTGCTACCTCAGAAGAACGAACACCTCCAAATATTCAAGAAATGTTTCTCCACAAGAACCAACATATGCAAGAAATTTGTCAATGAGAAATAGATTTTTTTGCATGAGGAAATGGAAATCCTCATACATAGGGGGATTTTGGGCCTCAAATATGCCCAATTTTACACTATATATTACCTCCATTCATAACATAAATTATAACACTTTTACACTCATTTCATACCATAATTCCATCACTTGTCACCAATTGATGACTTACGTCTCATGGTTGATTATAATTAGTTTTCTTAGATTTTCTATGATTAGAGATGATTTAGTCATTATTTTCGAATGATAGTTTTTCTAATTTGATTTTTCGCAGAGTTCCATCACCGAAGTTCTTCACAAGTCAGTTAAACTAGTTACTACATGTTGAGTACAAAATAAACTTGCTGTAGGTGAAAAGATAATTTTTGATCAAATGGTGAATAATATCAACATTCTAAGACTTGGATCGTGTTCAAAACACCCTCTTTTAGTTAACCTATAAACCGTTAGGAAAAACTTGGCATTTTGGGGAAGTTATGTTCAAGGGAATTTTAAGTACATAATCAGTGCATGTGTAAATACAAAATCACTTAATAGTTTCAGTTCTGAATGGTTTTGGGTCAGCCACGTGGAGGACAGTGATTTCATGAATTTATTTGTGCTAAATAGGGAAGTGGTTCCTCCATCCTTTCCATCATCAGGATGAACCCAACCACTACCCATTTGAAGTCTCTCCAGAAGATTGCATGCATCCTATTTTAACTTGATGTTATTAGTCACATGGTTATGCTTTGTTTGTCTCATCAACTGAACTGTAAAACGCATGTACATTGTAGCAGCTATGGAGAGACAGGAGAACACAAGAAAGGACTGTTCTAACACGTTTTTTCTTTGCCTCAGAAGGACCACCAAAGGTGTATGCATATGAATTTCTATTTTGAATTGTAATGCAATTTTGGTTGGGCAACACTTTTCCTGTAAGTGTTACGGTTTTATTCAGTATTTAAATAGCATTTAATTAACTTAAGCTTGCTCCAAGAGTGGAAAGGGCCCACCACCACCTGGAAAAAAGTGCTTTGATTTATTTATATAATAGGATTTATATTCATAGCATGAATTTCATCTAAATATTTGTTGTGTGAAAACTAAAATCGATTTTCTACTCAAACTCTATTTTGTAAAGTTGAAGTTAAATATTCCAGAACTAATTTTGTGAACGATTAGGATCAATGGAAAGCTATTCTTGGAATATGAATGGAATATAGACTATTGGACAATACTTTTAATTTTGAAATTATACAGGAATAATTACCATAAGCCAAAAAAAAAAAAAATAGATCAACACTCTGTCCATTTGATCTAAGACCCATAACGTTATGGGAAATGTTTTAACCCACAGACTGAATGCATTTAAATCTAATTGGTTTTGGAGTTAATTTATTTGAGAGAAAAAATAAGTTAAATATTTCCTAAAGGTTTGGTTGTGATCATTCTAATTCAGAACAGAACTTAGATTTTAGATTAAATATATTTGATATTTTCGGTGTGCAAAATAATTACGAATGGTGTGAAGTCTTTTGGAATAATTAGATATTCATAATCTAGGATTTAGTTAAACAAATGGATTCCTTTTTAAATTATTCTTATTTTTCATTGCTTTGTAGAGTAAATATGAGTGTGAATTTAATTTCATATCAGAGACATCATTTTAGTATTAGTTTGGTTTGGTTTTTCTTTAATTTTGAATTTTGATTATGAATTTCATGATTTTGAAGAATGAGTTTTTTTCGAGTGATTTATTTGATCTAGATTAGGAGCTTTTGAATTGAAGGTTTTTCAAGTTAGTTTTGAATGAGTTTCTTTTAATATTAATAGAACTGTTTAGTCATAAGGTCATAATTTCCATCATAGTTCAAGTAGTTGTTCTTTTACAGCAAGTGAGTGTTGTTATTTCAAAGTAATGATTAAAGTGTGATCTGAACTGTAGGTTTTGGAGTAGTGTGTAGAACAATTTGTGTCAATTAGTTGTTTTCTTTGTTTATGAGTGTATTATTAAAATATGTCAATTCATTTAATGTTTTAGAAGGAATAGAAATTAGACTTAATAGGCTTCTTCACTTTAACTTGTTCCAATTGTGAAAGTAGAAATTGAACATTATGTAATTAATCTAGGAATAGATTTCATATTTCATGATGATTAGTTTAGATTAGACGCTCTAACCATGTGTTACCTGTGCTTGTGCCTCCAAGTCATACGACCCTGGATTGATAATTTAATGTTGAAATTATAACTCATATAATTTCCCCAACAGGGTAAGCTAGCCTTCCACGACCCTGTTCCTTGAGGGGAACTTATTTTTGACCTATTTGAGGCTTAACTGCGGGAATGTAAGGGAACGTGCGAGGTAATAGACCCTTATTCACGGGATTTCCTTGTCAAGGTCACAGTTATGGCCCCAAAAGCTCAATATTGTGTTTGCATCTCTGTGATTCGTGCCACATTTTCAACCCCTGAGCC
This sequence comes from Pinus albicaulis, assembly GCA_034641835.2. Lineage (NCBI taxonomy): Eukaryota > Viridiplantae > Streptophyta > Pinopsida > Pinales > Pinaceae > Pinus > Pinus albicaulis. Next base: position 1,481,300,476 of record CM076582.1, read on the forward strand.
CAGGTCACTGCCCAGAACTTCCTATAACTTTAGGAGACGGTAAGTAACATTAAAAAAATACATGGAAGTAATCACATCATCAGGAACTCATCCAATGCACACAACCATGACCAAATTTTTTTCAAACATGTCAAAAACATTGCATCTATGGGTATAAACAACAAATTTAAACATGGGGGTCTCTTACAAATATGAAAATAGCTAAGAAGAATTTCTCGCCTACAACATAAGCTAAAATACAGTCTATTTGACCATATATACATTGTGTATTCATTTATAGGTAAAAACATAGATAGAGCCATACATCATCATTGATCAAATACATGGTTATAACCAACATATAAACAATAGAAATACGATGGATATAACAACAAATAAATCCATAAATAAACCAATACATTTTCATACCAAATATGAAAGGAATGAGCTCCTCATTTATGATTGTAAAACCCAACTGGAGATGGGACTTCCACATTCCACCCGACCATTGATTGGCTAAGCCAAGTCTCACTTTAGCCAATCACCCTCGTGCCATATTCCAAGCTTGAATGTGGGACTTTATCAAAGACATCAATCAACACCAAACCAGGGCTCCAGAGATCAAACCATCTCAACCCCAAACCATTGATTCCACCTAAGGGTCGAACATCACTAACCATCATAGATTCATCTCTATCCAAGTTGTTCCTAATGAGCACCATCATTAGGCATCTTTTAAGGGGTTAATTGACACCTTTTTAGCCTTATTAGTCTCTTTTTATAACATTTAATTACATTATTGTCATATATTTCTTAGTGTAGATGGTGATTTAAGGTTTTTCATACTTCAAATGCCTAATATGGTTTAAATACAGGATAATCACGAAGATATGCCATTTTTACTAAATATTGTGCAATCAAATCTCAGAGTAGACAACAACGAGTGATTATAGGGGGGTTTACCACCTCCTTAACTCCTAAAGAAAACCAAAGTATCCTCTAAATTCTCCTTTGACAACTCAAAATCAAATATAGGCAAGAAAGTCGAAGATTAAAGGAATCAAGGCTCCACGTTTCTCGAAGTCCAAGGGGAAAAATCACCTATTTTTTACGGAGTTGTTGTTAGCTACCCTTTAGGATAAATAGGGCAGAGTAAGATCTCATTAGGATTTGATTTTTGGATATAACTAGAGCACTCTTAGCTCTTGTAATAGACATTTGTGACTTTTATATGCTATGTAATGAGATAGGTTATGCAATAAAATGAGTATTCGGTTTCTCCTTAACTGACTTAGTTTCAGAGAGTTGAGCTTGTGGGTTAGGGTGCAATCCATTGGCCTCAGTCTCTCTTATGTATTTGTGCTTCCTTTCCATGCCATTTTAGTTAGTTTATTTCATGTTTTGTAGTTAGTTTGCTTACATTTCATTCTTTCTCTGTTTAGTTTGCTTCCACTTCATGTTGTTGTAGTTATACTCTTGTAGGTCATAGTACAGTAGTATATAAAACTCGAAAGTTGTGTGTTAAAGCTTCGCTCCATCACCTATTTCATTGGAGCTTGAGGAGGGTAGATCGTCACCACAGGCCCAAATTTGTTTCAGTTTTTTATTTCTTGGAAATAATAGATAGGTTATCTTGTTTAACATGAATATGTTTTGAATGTTGAGTTAGTTTTCTATTTCAAATTCATAGGTAGGTTTTCTTAAATTAAACTCATCTTTTCGAGCATTATCATCATAGATTTGTTAAAGATAAATGCATGAAAAGGTAGTTTTCTTGCAGGTCCAAGTAGAGCAGCAAAGGAGGACTCCACCAAAATCCTTAGCTTTAGTTTCGACCATTCACCAACCAACTTTCAACCAAATCACCTTCAACTATGTTTTTTGAGATCTTCGCCACAACACTAAGAGCCACCCTCAGGGTGTAAGAAAATATTTGAAAGATGTTTTGAGCATGGCCAAAGGCTTGGCTACCTTTCATCCACCTAGGTCCACCTTTATTCCACCTTTCCTACCCCTTTACTCATCATTTTTTGCCTCAAAATACCCTCGGTCTGTTTCCTGTAGCATTTGGGGACATCCTCTAGCACTACAAGAAATCCTGTAGCAGATCCTATAGCAGTGCTAGTCAGCCACTTCTTCATCCCAAAACCTCTCTTTCACCTCACGTAGACCTGACACAACCTCCAAGACACCTTAAGTTCTTAAACCATGAGTCCAAGACCTTCTTAAGCCACCTCCGTGCCTCCTTATTCCACAAAACAAAGTATTTACAAGCATAGTTAGCTCATTAATAGATGCATTGCTAAGCATAGAAGTCAAGCATGAATTATCTAGATTTTAGTCAACCATTTGGCTCATTATGTTCTTAGATTAGTTTCCCTTTCCGCAAGTTCAATTCAGCAATTTACTTTATGAATTCCACTTATTTTAACTCTATTTCTTGCATTGGCCTAATTGTGGATTTCCTTTCTTACAAATAGCTATATGAGTATTTATTCTCTAGAATAATTTCTTCCTTGATGATAGAGTAATGATCATGAGTTATTTACAGTCTTATGTTTCATTCATAAGTGTGATAGACTTCATTCACTAGAAGCAACACTAGGAGTAGCACCCCATCGTAGGACTAAGAAGAGGATGGCATGAGAAGAATGCATATGTTGTGTATATGGAATTTTCATCTCCAAGTTTGTATGAAGACCGTGTTAATAAAGTAAAGTGGAGTAGCCTCTAGGAGTTGCAACACTCTTAGTGCAATACTAGGGCTCACCGCTTTTTGGCGATGTTGTCGGGGAGGTGTCTAAGTAGAAGCTTTGATTCTGTTTTAGCATTTTTTCTATTTTTCTTTTACATTCAGTTAGAAAATATTGAAAAATAATAATAATACTTTCATTCCTCATAGGATTATGGATAGCCAAGGTAATTTTTTATAAAAAACCCTCACATCCCCACATAAAGACCCTTTACTCTTCTTTAGTGACTGTGAGGTTGAAAACTCCATAGGTGAGTCACTTGAAAACTTTGAAGAACCTATTGGATAAGAAAAGGAACTTGCTTCACTTGAGGAATATTCTTCACCAATTCAAGCCATGGCTAAGACTGGGACCCAATGAGTCGATCCCATTAGAAAAAAAGATGGGGAGACTAGAATGAAGAAAATCAGTCCCTCAACGCTTCCACATTTCCATAAACTTACCTCTGAGGATCTTGACACATTCATGTTTGAATTTGTTGTTGTCTGTAGGACCTATGACTATGCCTCAGATGAAAAAAAGTTGAAAAAGTTCCCGTCCACCCTCAAGGATGCAACCTTGCACTAATTCATGGGTTTCCCTGCGAACAACATCGATACCTGGGAACAGATGCAAGATTCTGTTAATAAAAAATACATGGATTACTGTAGATACAAAGAGACCAAAGAGGAAATATTTAGGATGACTCTAGGACCTAATGAATCCATAGAAGATTATGAGGAAATATTAGAAGTAAACTATAAAAGAGCCAACTACACCCTTGATCCCAGATCACTTAAACCGATACTTCGCCTAGGGATCAGGGAGGAGGTGATAGAAACACTTAATATGCTATCAGGAGGATATATCTACCAACTTCCTTATGAGGAAATCAAATTTGTCTTTAGGAACCACTCTAGGTTAGCTAGGAAGAAAGGTAAAGCTAGCCAAAGCATGACCACCACCCCTTCCTCTTCCACCTCCATCAAACATGATATTGGAAATTTGTTGGATGACTTCAAAAGTGATATGTTGCATGAATTTTCTTTGAAAATGGATACAATGTAGATCAGGAGGAAGCAAGAGGAAGAAAAAAGGGCCTCGGCTACCTTCTTCCCTAGATGTACTAGAAAACAACCTCGAAACGAATGTCCACTAAATGTCATAGAGGTTTTCTTAGTCTACGAAGAAAATTGTGCCACAGATAAGTGTCCCTCCATACCTGGGCTCAAATTTGCATATCAATGTGGGGAAGTAGGACCTGAGAAACTCTGTTTCATAAATCAAAGAAGGCCTCAAGGGCCTCGGTCATGTTAACAGGGTATGCAAGTTGCATCTTACTCCTACTATCATACCAATCAGAATGCACATATGTAGTATTGGTACACCTCCACTCCTGCATCATTTCCTACACCTCCTACCTAGCCTTACAACCATCCATATCTGTTGAACCCTTGGTTAAACTAAGAGAGGGGGTGAATCAGTTTAAAGCAGTCATGATCTTGTAAAACTTTCTTTTACACTTATTTACATATTCATTTCGTGATCAACTTAATATACAATGGAACAACAATCTTAATAAGTGAGCTGCAGGTATTAAGTATATTAAATACATAATATCAACATATAATCATCATGCACATAGACAACAGATATAAGTGGAAACCCATAAGGGAGAAAACCACATATTATTATTGTTGTGATGCAAAAGCAAGCTCCAACTCCCTCTCACCACTGATTTTCTATAGGCTCCAAACAATAGGAGGCTACTACCTCAATTCTCCAAGCTACAACTTGCAATGAAGCTCCAACTCCCATCTATTTTATGCAGGCTACAACCTACAGGAGGCTTCTACCTCAGCCAGCTACAATTGGACTTCTATCAAGTTATAACTTGACATGGAAGCACCAACTTCCTCACTGTACAATAAAATCATATGTTGATTTACCTAGATATCAGATCTGTTTTTCTCCTTCTTTACTGATGTCCTTCTAACCTTCAAATTTGCTTTATATCATTTCTGGATCTTCACAACTCCTCTCTCTACTCCTTCTTCTTCTTACACTCTCTGACATCTTTCTCTATTCTCTCTCTCTCTTTTATGCATATGCTGGTAACATTATTTATATAGATCACCTCATAACTGTTTGCATTCCACAGGGAGTTCGAAATGAACAGGTATGGCTTTGTGCCTTCCCCCTTCTCATTTTCTTATCTATCACATTCAGAATGATATAACAGAATGTATATATTTGTGTATTACAGTGGAGTTTTGATTTTCCTATGGAGACTTGCCTTTGCATCACAAACAATATAAATTCAATAATACATTTGCAGTTAAAGTCAAACATGTCAATTCAACCCTTTCAGCTTCTTTCTTTTCCGTTTATTTTTTCTTTTCTGCCTGCTGTCCCTTTATCTTCTCTACCTAATGTTGTATTTCTAACTGTTTTGCATAGGAACGGGTCCTTTAAACTACAGGAGCCTTTCCTTGCCGTGATCAACCTTCACCGATCTTCTAAACACACGATTCTTCCTTTTTCTTTGTGTCGAGTCCTTACCCGAGCCTTTCTACCCACATTCATACTTTCCTTTCTGTTTTGTGTTATAATCCTCCTTTTCTCTCTGAAACGATTTAACAAAGGAAATCCACATACTTCCGGACTTGAAATGCTTTAGGTTTCAGCTTTGGTCTTCATCACGTCCACACTCTTTATCATTACTTCGCATCGCAACTTCTCAAATCTTGCGAATTCTTATCACATAAGCATCGCTGATTGCGATATGTGATATGCGATGAGTCCCACTTGACTCTATCGCTATTTCACATTTTGGTGTTCCCATGTGTTTCTAGCTATGCATAGCTCTTCCAACCGCTGATGCGATTTCTCAAAGGGAAACCTTATACCTTCGGATTTGAAATCCTTTAGACTTTTTCTTTGAAGTTGCATCGCATCCGGAACTCTTATCTCATTTTGCATTTCAACGATTCAACCTTGCTCTTACGATCTTCACCCTTCCGATCTTGCGATTTGCGATATGTGGGCCAGGTCCACGTCATATCCATGTCATTGTGCCACGTCACCTTGCCATGTCATTGCCACATCACTGCCACATCATCTTGCCACGTCATCTTTATTTATTTGTGATTTGTGGGGTCAGGTCCACATCAGCTGCCACATCACTTACCACGTCATTGCCACGTCATCATATCGCACTTCGCATTTTCCGTGACCACCGTGTTTGTGCGATTTTCCTCCTACCTCGATTGCGATATGTGATCGCATGACATCGCATCTTCTCATCGCATCGCATCTCATCTCATTGCATCGCCCCTTCGCGATATGCGATGGACTTCGCATCGCCGATGTGCGATATAGCACTGTGCCACCACGTGTCCCTTCGCATCGCTACATCGCATCACTCTTGCTTCCGATTTATGATCTGATTTCTGCCGATGCGATCATCACCGTTGATCTATCCATATCTATGGTCCTCGTTGTGGCTGGCACTTCCGATTAATACTCAAGCGCTAGCATAATATCATCTCCGCTTATGATTCTCAACTTTGTGGTTTAAACCCCAAATAAACCACATAAATATTTAATGGCCCACAATTGTACTTTTGGGCTTTAGGGAAGTGGGTCCCAGTTCATGGTACTGCGGAGGCACTCCTTGGTATGGAATCATCATCTGGCTTGTGCTACCGCAGTGAATGAAAATCGTCGATCTGCGGTCAACACCCGATGGGCCGGTCAACTGCGGAGGCACCTCCTTTTTAACCTTTGGATAATATAACTCACTTTAACCTAAAGTTTTAAACTCTTTTGAAATTAATATCTGAACCTTCGGAAATGTTTAATTTTCTTTTAAACAAAGGTTAAAATCCCCTCGGCAGTGTATTTCCAAACTTCAACCACTTTAATCAAACTCCATTGAAATATCATTAAACCTTCGGAAACATTAAAAAACCTTCGGAATCTTTAGACCTTCAGAAATAATTCCAGACTTGAAACCCTTAATAAGACTTCATTGCATACAACGTCAGGTCCATACCTTGTCTTAACTCCCACACAGCTTTTAACACGAACTCTGTCAGATCTTCCACAGATCTAATCGAACGGCAATCGTGTTCAATCGACCCCAGAAATTTATCACCCAAAAGCAACATGAAATGGGTGGTATTGTGCTTGTGATGTGTTGCAATATCATTCGATCACATTCGAAATTAGAAAAACCGCTCACAACTCAAAGGCTGTGTGACAACAGTGTCCAGTTCCTTCAAAACCACTTAACCTGCAAATTTTGTTTAAATTGCATTTGAAGCCGGATTTATGTCGGATTTCAGTTTTAACTTTGATTTCTCTGGAACCTTCCTTTTCCATATTTACACAGAGGCTAATACACATTCAAATTCTCTTCCACTCCTTTACACAGAATTTAATTATACACACTTCGCAATCTACACAGAAAGACCATAAATTCAATGAATTCGAAGAGATGAACCCTTCGGGAAATTTTCCAAGTATATATAGATAAACAAAATTCTGCAATTTATTAAAACAGAGGCCAAAATCCTCACAATAAATTCTTCTATGGTTTAACCTCTATATTCAATTTCTATGGTTCTTATCCATCATTTTCCATTACAGTAAAAAACCCCAAATGGGTAGCCGCAACCCACTGATACATTAAACCTTGTGTAACATCTCTACAACAATTCCATCTGAATCTAATCTGCTCCCTTGTCTTGGTGCTGCTCCTTTGTGCTCCTTTGCCATCAATGAAAATATTTCCAACAATATCACCCTCATCTTGTGAACCAGCCATTCCAGCAATATGTTCCTCAATCACGTCAGTGGAGCAACCCATCACAAGGTTGGAGGCACCAACATAATCAACCACCTACTTTACTACCGCCACCCCAACATCAACCTCAGCTCACCCATTATGCTCCACCTAAGTTTCCTTAGATCTCTACCTAGCCCAATCTAAACCCAAACAACAAGAAGGCACAACAAGTTTATAGTGGAGAGATATCGTATCTGGCTTATGCTATGGAGATACATGAGATCAATCTCAGATCGGGAAGAGTAATTGCAGAAAATCATCCTCCATATCCACCTACAATGGTTAAGGAGGAAAATGAAGAAAATAACACTCAGATCTAGCAACCTCCTTTTCCTCAGCGTTTGATCCACTCTAGTAATTACACCCTAGAGAAGACTGAACTTCTAGGAGAACTCAAAATTTGTGTGTGAAAATACCCCTTATATAGGCCATTAAGAATGTTCCTATTTATAATAGGCTCATCAAGGAAGTTTTCTTTAAGAAAACTAGGAGAAAGGAGAAATATAACCCCACCATCAATTTAGTGGGACAATTATCTAACTTAATGTTGGGAAGGGTGATCTTCCCAAAGTACCTAGACCCTGGTAGTCTAGTAGTAAATGTCCACATCGATGGTGTCATAGTCCCCAATACTCTGGTTGATCTCAAGGTTGTCATAAATGTAATGACCAAGGAATATATGCTTAAACTCAATCTCCAAGGGACTTTGAGGAAAACCACAATGGTTGTGCAACTTGCAGACCGGTCCACAGTATCTTTGGAAGGAATTGTTGAGGATGATATGGTTTAAATAAACTCTTGGGAGTAACCTATAGATTTCCTGGTAATCCAACCTGTTATAGCATCATTTATCACCATTATATACTTGATGACTTATGCATTGGCCTTTGGAAATCCTTCCCTTCAGACTTGGATATATTTCTCAAAAAACAATATCTTAAAACCCATATGCGACTCTCCCTAGACTTTTATGTGTATATACACGAGTTCATACATAGAGAATCGTGTATACCATTTTAAACTTTAAAAATATATATTTTCCCTATTTTAGAGGTGGGGTTTACGATTGTTCTAGTAACTTAACCACCCCAGCCTGTGGCCTAACTGTTCCCAACTGCAAAAACTAATTTGAGGGAGTATAAAAGCCCCTCAAGGGAATGGCCTAAGGGAGGAAGAGAGAGAGCAATATATACATTATACGTTGTTGGAGCCCTATCCAAGTTTGATATATTCCCATGCCTCCTGCACTTCCCGGATATTTTTAGGAAACCCTTGTTTCCATGAGATGCTCACCACCCTATGTGACATCCATTGTGCACTATTCTTGGACGAAATCTTGAGAGGTTAGGGATGGATGGATCGAGAGGATGGTATGCTCAAAGGTCATGGCAGATTTCAGGTGATCTGTCCACATTTTTTTACTGTACGTGTCATTAATAATAGAAGTACTATCGTGTTCCTGATGTTTATATGTCAATAATATTTTATACATGTGTAATGATCGTAAGTGGTTCATTTAATATTGTTTTTATGAGATTATGCATGCTTTTCACTAACATGTAGAACATATATATGATGTACACCTAGGATTTTTTGTTCATTCTTTACTGATTTACAGATTAAGGAGCACAAAGAGTTGCAGAGGTTTTGCACCCTACAAGATCTACTACAACCGAGTGGTATCCAGGTAAGGTTTGCAACCTATAGATTCTAGTTATTAGCATAAAAGTTGGTTAAGTGAGTCCTTCTTGTAATGACATGCCCCTGATCTATGAAGGTTCATCAACCAAAGACCTTTAGGGTAACATTTCTTGAAATAGAAATGGAGACTCCACTGGGGATCACATTCTTGTGATTTCCCGTTTGGGTTGTTTTATCTATCTTGTAGGTTACTGATAGGTTTTATCACTTTTTACAGTCTAGTAAGTCTTTTTTCAATTAGAAAGAAGACTTGGTCCCTTGATCAGGCTTGAATTTTTTATTTTTTCCTCATATTTATTTCCATATGCAACTTATTATCTTCACAGTTGCATATACCTCCTGTATTTTCCAAATGGACCCGCGTATACTCAATTTTCCTTAGTTAAAGTCACGTATACACGCTAGTTGCACACTGAAAAACTGCGTATGGTTGGAAAATTTTGAAAATTTAAGTTTTCAGCTTTTGTATTCTTTTATGTCTAAGTTGAGCCATTCCTATGGTGTCTTTAAGTTCTATGGACTATGTTTATTGTGATTTCATATCGATTTCTCTCTTGTTTTTGTGAAAACCTAGCCATTTGGTGAATTGCCTGTTTTGTGTAATTGCAATTGCGGTTGAAGCACTAAGACCTTTTCCTAAAGTTCTTGGTTCTTCTAACCATTTAGAACAGTGAGTCTTTGCTTGTTTGCTCTTCCTGGCCCTATGCATTGCTTCACTTGTGGTTTTTGCCTCCTTGGTCTATTTCGGTTTTCTTGATTTCTTGGACTTGTCTTGTTGCGAATCTTGAAGAATCTCTTTTCGATTTTTCGAGTTGTTGTTTGTTGCAAGATTTTGCTACTGTGCTGAATCAATTGGTTGAGTTTCGTGATTCTTTTTGCTCACTTAAGTAACGCTACGAAAGTAGCACAGTTGTCTTGAGCATTTTGAAGCCTTTGTTGAGACTTTTTTTTCTTGATTCCGGTTCTTGGGTAGTTTTTTCTTGTCTTCTTGAAATCTCTTTTCTTTCATTATAAGTTTAAAGCCCAAAAACATTTTGTGTTTTCTATAGATTTTTCTTTGAGTTTGTTTTTACAGTTTCATTATATCTTTTGAAGATTTTTGGTTGGTTTTGGTCTTTAGTTCTTTGCTTGATTTTGAAGGAAGTCTTCTCTTGATTTCTCTCTTTTATATCGAGTGCATTTTTGTGTCCTTATGCATAGGAGTTCTGTTTGGAACTTTCCTTGTTTTTTCTGTCAAAAATTGATCGAACCATTGTATTTCTAGAGATTCTTTTTTTCTTCTTTAGAGTTAGCATCTTAGGATTTTCTTATCATTGGTAGTTTGCATTAAGTGCATTTGAGAGTTTTAGTATTTTTTCATAACTTTTTGGATCGTGTGAAGTGTGGGTGTCTGAAAAGAAAAAAACAAAGTTTCTCTTATTAGTTTCATAGAACCCATGTAGAGATCACTTTTCATTGAAAAAAAATTGTTGCATCTACATGTAACTAGGTTTTCATTGATTTCTTCTGCATCATAAAACACCATCAGCTTCACTACCATGTACCCTTGACTTAAGTAACAGCCAATTTAAAACAAGTGATATAATTAAAAGCAACTATAAGTTTTTTTGTCATTTTCATTAATCATACAACAACTAGCTAGGTTGTAGGGCCTTGGATTAGGTAAGTGGAGAGTTAACTCTCCAAGGCTGCTTGAATTTTTAAACATAGAAAATTTATTAACGAGTGAAATCCAACACCGTTAAGTGGACTAGGAAAACTATCCTCTAGAGATTCAAGCACGAAGGATATTGTAGGCAGAGAAGAGAGATACACCCTCTCCTATTTGTTGAATCTTGACCTAAGACCGTTCCGCCCGGTTGCCGTATGGATTGGTGCCCTTAGTTTCCTATCCTGGGGACCACACAGGTGACTGCACGGGGGAATACCCGTGGTACCTGAGATAGATGTTGCATCACTTCCATCATTAATTCTGGAGGGTGCCCTTGTGGAGCTCTTGGACTTGCACTGGAAAAGGTTGTTGTTAGGATTTCATTGTAACTGTTTCTGTTACCTTCGCTAGTAGGCCTAGGGCGTAATTACCCCAAACTATTTTTGGAAAATCCTATTATTTTGCTTTCCTGTATTTTGGTGTCCGGTCCTCATCACCCAGAGTGGAAATACCTGGAAGCTACTTTTGTGGCTGTATCTTAGGAACTTTTTAGAGTGTGCTCTTTGCTCCTAGATTTCTTAGCTTCATATATATTTTTTGGTCTAAAATTAATCTCTTAAAGTGGCTGACCGATCACCTCGTCGATCGAGGAGGATTTGTGGGTTGTCTCCTATGAGTGTCGAGGCTTCTTCAATAAGGCGTAGGAGTAATTCGGTGGGTGATTTTCACTTGGTCGTTTCAAACGCAGTGGAGAGAGATCCTTCATCAGGGCTTGTTGTTTCTGTGGGTGGTTCTGGTGTCAGTGTCAGTATAGAGAGGAGTGCTCCACTCATCTCTAGTGTTTTATTTCTAGCAAAAGAAGTAGAAATAGAGGAATTCCCTCATCCTACTGAGTCCCTTCCATCTCCTCTTCCTGCTAGTTATCCTCACGTTATTCAATACATTAGGCTTGAGTCTCAGAGACTAGCTAGTCCCTTTCCGTCATATCCCTTTCTTTCGATGGCCACGAATGGAAACACAGTTTCGGTTGTGAACACTGCAAGTGTTCAGACTCCTATTTCACTTGAAGGAGGGGGCACTATTGCTATATCGACAATCACCTCTAGTGCTATTGTGTTTGTCGTTGGAAACACCCAAGCACATGCTTCTCAATCTGGTCCCTTTTCGTATGGAATTCCCACTAGTGGAATTCCTTCTTTCTCCTTTTCTTCTCCTTCAGCTGTCTCCACGCCCATTCCTTCTGTGGCTAGTGGAGTCAGCTTCGTTTCAAGGGTTACCCTTTGGAAGTGGGCACATCCATCATTTAACCCCTTCCTTAGGATCTTTACCTTTTACCTCTCAGACTCAAGGTTTCAATCCTTTTTAAGGAGGTCAAAGTTCTAACGCATTTTCGAGATGGAACCTTGTTTTTATAGCATTGGGAGCAGGGAGTCAGTTTCTCGATGGTAAGCAAGGGAATGTTCCTTTCCCTTCATCGAGTACTTATCAATATTTTTCTCCGTTTTCAAATGATTAGAACCCTTACCAAGGAGTTTCCTCTTCATTCAATACCTCGGTTGGAGGGAATGGTCCTGTATATAGTAATTCTATGTTGGGGGAGGGGGGGGGTGTCCTTCTCCGAATGTTGGGTCCCAAGGATTTTATTATGGCCCAGCATTCTCTACAAACAACATCTAGCAAGTTGGTTCCTCAAAAAATCTAGGTTATTCTTTTCAGAATGTGGGGAATCCTTCCCATGGGGGATGGAATTCCCAGGCTCCTCCTCGCTTACCATTTCTAGCAACGTTGAACTTGCTAGATCTATCGAAATTGACTAACGATCCTATTCGGTATAGTTCGGGTTGGCCTTCGGTCCCCACTAAGCTCCCCTCAGAAATTCCAAAGTTTGAAGGGAAAACTAGCGAGGATCTGGTAGATCATATCACCACTTTCCATTTATGGTGTTCCTCGAACTCCCTGATCAATGATTCGATTAGGTTGAGATTATTTCAAAGAACCTTAACTGGAAATTCAGCCAAATAGTACATTGAGTTAACTAGGGCTAGTTTTTCTACTTTTGGAGAGTTGGCTACCATGTTCTTAAATCATTTTCAGTCACCTGTCCATTATGACGCCGGGACTAACCTCCTAGACAATTTTCAGTAGGATAAGGAAGCTCACATTTTTGAACATATTCAGGAATGGAAAACAAGGAAGAGGCTCATTAAAGCCAAAATCCTGAATGAATTCCTTCTTGAATGGTTTTTTAAATATTTACAGCCAGAAATTTCTAAGAATGTATCCCTTTTAGGGGTATTTTCTGAAGAGAGGGCTATTTTTAGGGCTCAGCAGTTAGAACTATTTTATTCTCAGTCTAGAGTCCTTAATAAAAAATTTCCAGATGCTCCTCACTCAAAATTAGACTTAACCAAAACTAAGCCTAGTCCTCATGGTGATGGGCTTATCGGTTCGATTGATAGCGGTATGGCTAACCTGCTAAGTCAATTGCAGTAGTTTTCTATACAATCTGCTTCTTCTGGTTAGGTTGTGCCTTCAGTGTCAACTCCTTTATAGTCCTTGGCAATTAATGCTCTCCAAAATTCCAACCCCAAAGGAAATCAACAATTTTATGGGAATAATAAGGGACAGAATAACTATAAAAAGGACAAGGATGGGAAGGGGAATGCACAAAAATCCAACGATCATGTTGGAGAGGGTAAAAAGGATAATAAAAATTAAGTGAAATTTCCATGCACATTATGAACTGGAGATCATCTTACAGACCTTTGCCTTAAAATTCAAGATGCGCAACGCTTGTTAGCTCAACAGGGTTCTTCTAGTTCCCAAGATTTTCTAACAACCCCTTTTCCCCAAGGGCAGCAGTTAGTTGTTGGAACGAATTTAAATACTGGGGCTCCCTCTAGGGGAAGCCAGGAAGGAGAAAATACATCAAACATATATATGATGAGCGTTCACGCAAATATTGCTAGGAGATCTCATGACTATGGTGAAGCTGAGTCTTTGAAATCCAAGGGTGTTCCTGATAGTACTGAGCCACTTCATATTACGAGGCCTACTCTTGAGCCTATACCTCGGATGCTAAAATCATCCTTAAAATGTTTGACGATCAATCCTAATGCCAAGGTTGCCCAGAACTACTCGATTGTAGAAGATATGGCTCAAAGTCCTTGTGCCATGTCTGCGTTAGAGGTGCTCCAGTCTTGTCTGGCTCAACTGAGTGCTTTGCTCACTCCTATTGTGGCTATCGATCCAAATAATTCTCTTATGATCACATTTGATATGTCAAATTTCAAAAAGAGACTTCCTCATCATATGGCTTTCCATATCAGATCGACTTATTGGAAATTCAATATCTTTCGAATAGTCGTAGATGAGGGTTCTTCCATGTGTGTAATGTCTCTTGCATGATGGAAGGGTATTATATCTCTCGCAACTATTCCTTCAGCCACTCTTCTGACTGCGCTTGATGGTAATTCTCATAGGCCGCATGGTATTGTTTCATCTTTGCCCATCTGTGTTGGGGGAAAGACTATTAATATCGAAGTTGAGCTAGTCGATGCAAGCTTAGACTATAATCTTCTGTTGGGAAAAAACTAGATCTATGAGATGGATGCCATAGCGTCCTCATTATTTCGTACTTTCTTTTCCCCTCACGAAGGGAGAATTTTTACACTTGACCAACTGGATTGTTCTCCTATTGATCTGAATGCATCTTCTAACTCAACCATTCCTTTGGTGAAGGAAACGAAGCCATCTCTTGAGAATCTCGTGGTTGGAATTTACACTTCCTTGATGGGTAATTTTGATCTTTCGCCTCCGTTAGTTCATATCAATGATATTTCATCCTCTATGGCTCCTACTCAAAGAGAGTTCTTCAGAACTCATTATTTTTCGGACCCTTGGACCTTACCTTCTCCTACCTCCACATTAGAAGAAGGTCAAGTGTGTGGAATGGCATTTCCTATGTTTGCAGCTGAGATTTTTTATAGCTCTATTTTTGACTCTGCAGACTTCATTCTAGTTTCTCTTTCGCCAGAGGAATTGGATGGAGATGTGGCCCTAGCTTGGACTCTCAGTTCATCTTCGGCTGAATATTTCCTTGATACCACCCTTCCATCTGAAGAGTCCATCCTTGAAGTAATGACTGGTGCAGAGAGACCATGGGATGATTTTCATCATCAGTCTTACTTTCTCTCGGACTTGCGCAAAGTTGAATCAAGTTTCCCTAGCCCTCAATGTTCTCGTCCTGTGCACCCAGTCCTAAACCCTTTAGCACTAGCATAGGTTTTTGCTGAATGGAACATGGCTGTGATTTCTCCTACTATCCCAGTAAACATCTCCAGAGATCCCAACATCATAGAGAATGCCTTCATCGGAGCCAAGTGTTCCCCTGAAGAGATTCAAACTTACACTGATCTCTTTCAAGATTTTAGAGATGTGTTTGCCTGGTCTTATGAGGAAATGCCTGGTATATATCCATATATTGTCCAACATGAGATGAAGGTATACAAAAATGCTAAGCCTATCAGGCAAAAGCTTCGTTTAGTCAACCCTTGGAAGGTCGCAGCTATCAAAGTTGAGGTGGAGAAGCTGATTAAGGTAGGGTTCATTTACCCAGCTCCTTTGACTAAGTGGGTTTCAAATCTAGTTTCTGTGGACAAGAAACAAGGAAAAATTCAAGTTTGCATCGATTTCAGGGACCTAAATAAAGCATGTCCTAAAGATAAGTACCCCACACCATTTATAAATCAAATTATCGATGAGTGTGCGGGGAATGTGATTTTATCCTTCATGGATGGTTTATCTAGATATAACCAAATTACTATCGATCCTGAAGATCAACATAAAATTGCATTTATTTTTCCTTGGGGTACCTTTTCTTACAAGAAAATTCCTTATAGCCTCAAAAATGTTGGAGCTAATTTTCAGTGGGCCATGTCTTATGCCTTCCATGACATCAAACATATTATCGAGGCATATTTGGATGATTTCAGTGCTTGTTCTCGCAAAAGAATTGGTCATCCTTCTCACCTCCATCAAGTTTTTGAATAATGTCAGAATTATAAAATCTGGTTGAACCTAAACAAGTGTGTTTTTTATTTCACATCCGGTCGATTGTTGGGATTTATTATGTCTACATAAGGGATTAGGGTAGATCCCTTCAAGGTTGAGGCAATACTTCAGTTTCCTCCACCGTCTTCAATTCGTCAACTTCAAAGTCTCAAAGGAAAAGCTAATTTTCTACGGAGATTCATTATAAATTATGCTGACATTACGAAAGGATTTATGAGATTATTGAAGAAAGGAGTTCAATTTTTTTGGGATGACTTTGCTCAATGCTCATTCAATTCTTTGAAAAAAGCATTGACCTATGCTCCTTTACTGAGTCTGCCCGATTATAGCAAGGATTTCCTCTTGTATCTCGCAGTAAAAGAGTCTACCATTTTTATGGTTCTAGTTCAAGAAGATGATGCTCTTTCCAAACATGTTATATACTACCATAGTCGAGGCTTGGTAGGACCTGAACTATGGTATTCACTGATAGAGAAGTTTGCTTTAGCAGCTTTTCATGCTGTTCAGCGACTCAAACATTACATTCTCCTTCGCAAAACTTATGTTTTTGAAACAGTCAATCCATTTCATTTTGTTCTTAGTAGGCTAGTGATTGGGGGCAAATACAATCGATGGATTGTGATTTTGCAGGAATTTGATCTTGAGTTTATGTATGCCAAGTCCAAGAAATCATTAGTTTTTTCGGAATTCATTTATGAGCTGCCCTGTGGAGAAGATATTGTTTATGATGAATAATTTCCTGATGAAAATATTTTTCTCATTTCTTCATAGGATCCTTGGTATGGGGATCTCATAATTTATCTCCAGACTGCGAATTTTCCCTTGACTTTTTCGAAAGATGAGCGTCGAAACTTACATCACTTAGCCAAAAGTTATTTGATTATTGGTGACACTTTATATTGTCGTAGGGTTGATTCAATCCTTAGACATTGCTTAATTCTCGAAGAAGTTGAGGTTGTGCTAAATGACTGCCATAGTGGAGCTTGTGGTGGTCATTTATCTAGGCTTGCTACACCCCAAAAAATCTTGCATGCAGGATAATTTTGGCCTTCGATTTTTAAATATTGTATGGAATCGGTTAAAATGTGTCATTCATGTCATGTTTATACTCAAAATATGTGCACTAATCCAGCTCCGCTCTTTCCTATCGTTACTGTCAGACCCTTTACAAAGACAGGTATTGATTTTACTACTTGTAATGTGCCTTCGGCTAAAGGTCACAAGTACATTATAGTAGTCGTAGACTACTTTACGAAGTGGGTTGAGGCTGTGCCTATTTTTGGGAATGACGGTGAGACAACAGCTATTTTCCTCTTCAATCAAGTCATTTATCGTTTCTTTATTCCCAAAGATATTGTCATTGATCATGGCAGTCACTTTCAGAACAACATGATGGCTAAATTGGCTCTGAAATTAGGTTTCCGGTTGGAGAGTTTGTCTCCTTATTATCCTTAGGCCAACGGGCAAGTTGAAGCTGTGAAAAAATCCTTGAAGACAATTCTTCAATGGAATATTGATAAAGCCCGATCCAATTGGCATGTTATGTTGTACCCTACACTTTGGGCATACTAGATGTCAGTCAAAACTGCAACCATTTTTACTCCATTTCAACTGGCTTATGGGTTGGAATCTATATTTCCTATTGAGTGTGAAATTTCCTCTCTTAAGTTAGTTTTTGAGCTTATTCCTGACACTTCTAGTCTCAAAGAACACCTCCTTCATCTGGAACATCTCGATGAGCAGCTTCAAGATGCAGCTACGATGAATGAGGCACATAAGAAACTGGTAAAGGTTCAGTATGATAAGGCAGTCAAACCTAGGGTTTTCTTTGAAGGTGACCTTGTCTTGGTTTATGCCCAAGAGAAGGATGCCTTGGGGGTAGGTAAGTTTAAATCTATGTGGTATGGCCTCTTTATCGTCAAAAGGGTTCTGAAGAAAGGAAATTATAGCTTGATTGATTTTGATGGAAATGAGTTGGTGGAGCCCAGAAATGGGCTCTATTTGAAAAAGTATTATGCGTAGGATTTGGCCTAGCATATTGCTTTGTTGTATATATTTTTTTTTTTACATATTTGGGTTTCCGATTTTTGGTGTAATTTTGATGAATTTTATTTGCTTTGGCAAGTAATATTGGATGACATGAGTCACTTTGGTTTCACCGATGGTGCTAGTAGACATACTCAGAACTTGGCTTCTGCGGCTTAGCTACTCCATTATCCATCTAGTCAGTTGTTAGTTTCAAGAGGTGTCTGCATTGGTCCTGATTCGAACAATGTAGCAGAATACACTCCAATGATTAATCTACTCTCGGAGGAAATATCCTTGGGTGTTGATTCGTCAGTAGTTTTCCTAGATTTGTAGCTGGTGGTTTCGCAGTTGAACAACACATATCGAGTTCGAGACCAATTTTTACATCGGTTGTTTTTTATGGTATGTTTGTTACGAACATCATTTCAATTTATAACATTCATTCATATTCCTTGAGCTGACAATTGGATGGCAGACTTATTGGCTAATCAAGAAAATGATTGGCATATTAATCATTCAATACTTTAAAAAATATATCAAATACATCATTCATTATCATACATTTGAGTCATCACATCATATAAATCGATGTATATATATATATATAGTCGAAGTGTTCAAAAATATACAAAACCTGGACCATCATGTCCTACAAAATTAGGGCTTATGCCTGATCATGTCTATCATCAAAAAATACTACAATCATCTAATCATATCTATAAATCTACTCCTGAGGTCCCTGCCCAATATTTTTGTTCCTATAGAACACAATGGTAGTCACTACATGGCGGAATAACTGCACCTAGCCTCATGGTACTACTACCACCTGTCTCTGGATAGCCTTCGGTAGGTCCTCTATAGTGGCCATAGGCACATGGCGAGTCAATCTCTCCAAGTTCCTCTATACTGCATGGAGTTTCATACTAGGGTCTTCAACATATGCCTCACCTCTACGACGCTTGTTGCCTGGGTACCCCTTAGGCCTCACTGGTCCCATGTCTGCATCATGATCATCATAATTTTGTAAGTCATTTAGTCCAATCAGAAACATTTTTTCATTTTCACACCTTGAAAAAATAAAAATAAAAATCACATAATCAAAAATAAAAAAATGCAGCCTCACAGATTGTGCCCCATGCTGCACGAGGTAGCAGGACTAGATCTGGATCTGCATGGTAGTCTGTCCTAGCATAGGGATAATCTTCCACTATGATGACTTATTCTTCCCACCATTGGAAGAAATCATCATCCCAAGTGGTCCGGGGAACTTCACTTCCCCATAATATCTTCATCATATCTTCCCATTGGGCTATTCATGGGTCTCTCAGGCTACGGATAGTTGCAATGACCTTGGGCCGAAGACCTGGGACCCTCTCGAAGAAGAATTTCAAAAAGATTGTACCATACCCAAAATTTTTAGTCTTTGCTTTCCGAATTTAAGTAAAAAGTTTTTTCATATTTCTCGGTAAGGTTGTGCACCAATCAAAGAGTTGAATCAGGCATTCTACTGCTATGATCATTTGTGTCTATGAGGCCTGATGCTGAGAGCCAGATCCTGCTACTCTTCCAATGGTAAAGAGAAGGATCTTCATGTAGAAATCCTTCAGATCTCTGATAGGACTCTGAGTTCCTACCTTTTGTGCATCCTCTACATAGTAGACTTGGACATAATCCTCTACGGTAAGCCCTCCAACAACCTTTCCATGTAAGTCTACTAGGTCTCCTCTCTGAGAGAGTCCAGTGATGAATTATATATCCTCCAATTCTATGCATAGTGGAATATGATCAATTATGAAACATTCTTCTTCCAGCTCCCAATGATCAACCAACATCTGAAGCAGATGTACATTGATTTTCATATTGGGGATTTTGAAAAATTTGAGCAATCCCCAATTTCGTAGAACATCTAGCGAAGTTTGATCTTCCATCACCTCATTGTCAATTCAACCATGCTCACGCTCTTGCTAGTTGATGGACATTTTGAGAAAAATAATTTAATGATTGATTAGATTCAAGTTTTAAATTTTCGCCCTACACATACGCGAACTCGTTTGTACATAGTCCCATATGATACGCAGGTCCATCCACACGAACCCACGTATGCGGAGAGGGTTTCATCAAAAGATATATTTTCTATGGTCAAATTTCCAAAAAAATTCCTTAAACAGGAACAAAATTGATGAAAAGTATGATTTTAGAGCTTACTTGACTGATTTGGCGCAATTTGATGGCCGATTTCTCAATATTTGAGAAGAGGATTTTTTTCCCAAAAGCTCCTTCTCCACTTTTGCAAGGTGAAAATGATCGAAATGTGAGTCAAATGGTGTATTTATGCCCAGAATTTGAAATTTTTTTACAAAATTCCTTTGTGCTTATTTTTCGAATTTTACCAAGACTGTATAATAGTTTGGCTTGTAAGTGTTGTGCAGGGTATTTTTTCAGGTACATGATTCTGAATTCAATATTTTTCTAGTTTTTCCTTTGGATCCATGACTACTAACTGACCATGGTAGGTATCTGATTCCAAATTGGCATATAGGTTAGGGAATTCACTTTCCATTGCATTTTACATATTAGCCTCCATTCTGATCACTTTCTATAGGGTCGATCCCATCATGTCATGAGTACTTAACCCATTTCACTCGTCGATTTTTTTTTTCATGACTTTGTGGTAGAGCCTTCTTTTACATGGGCTTCCTAGTTAGTTCCTCGCTAGAATTTCTCACCCATGTTGCAGTTTTTGTAGGCCTGGGAGTTCTCTTTAGTCTCGCCATGCCTTATGCATTGAAGCTTCATTCTTCTTCTTCTTCGCTATAATTTTTTTGGCCATCACCCTAGAGGCTTCTTATGTTGTCAATTTGTATTATTGCATTGCATATTCACTACTTGTTTATCTTGGCCTTTAGCCGGCTTCATATGGACTTGTGTTTAAGCCATCTTTTGACCATGTCTTTCTATACAAGTTAACCATGCAATCACTCAGCTTTTGCAACTTGACACCTTTACCCATGGATGGAACATTCCTCTGAGTGTCACTTACCAGTTTTCACCACCTCACATTGAGCATAGGATTTTTCCTATCCTAGGAACTAGAGAGTCTATGTCACAACACTCATTCTATCCATTGTACTATAGAATTCTTTTATTCCTTTTCAGGCTTTCAATATGAAAAAGACAAAAAAATTAAATATTTTGAAAAAGGGCCGGAATGGGATATGACTTCCATATTTGATGGCAGCTACAGTGTTAGTTAACTCACCCTTGAACAAAGCACAAAAAAGCTAAGTATTTTCTCCATTTGTGATGGTTTTAGTTTTTGACCAAGGAGAAGCCATAACCTTGTTTCATGAGTCAGTAATCCCATGGTTGGTTATCTCTTCCAATAATATGGAGGGTTTTTTTATGCCTCCTTCATGACAAACTTATACAAATTTATCATTTTCTACCATAGTCAAACATGAGTCGTGCTTTTGTTCAACGGAATTTAACCTAAGTCGGCCTTTCTATAATGTCTCTTGACTCATTTTTTAGTTGGCCTTTCTGGTCTTGTCAATATCTTGTTCTATCACATCAGATATTTGGTCCTTTTCTAGTGCTGGTTTGAGAAGGTCTCCACTGATTTCTTGTCGGCAGGTTTGTTCCTTATCGACTATGACATATTTCTCTAAGAGTTAACCTAGAGCTGTACCCTGGCGCTATTTACATCATTGATAGGTGACCTTGTACTCAGCATTTGATCATCATCATCGGTCTTTAACTAAGTTGTTTCCCTTGTGTTCGACATCATATTCCATTATCACACCTAGGATTTGTGTAGTACCTTGATTTCCATTTGACCCTATCTGTGGATATCCCGCCTCTTTGTCAGCTTTCATTATTGGTTGGTTCAGAGGGTTTCTTCTGTGCACTAGCTTCATATTGTGCATGCTGGAAACATACTTCAGGTTGGTTTCTTCACTCTACTTCGTTCGATTCCTTCCAAATCTTGGCCTGTGGGTTACACTCGCGATGGACTGATGTGGGATGCCTTAATGACTTCCTTCCAGCAGATATTTTCCCATCAACTCTGACTCATTTCTCTGGGAATAAGGTCTAGAGTCCTTTTGTCAATACCTTAGGGTTTTTAGTCATCAGTGGAAGACTCTTTGCTATCGACAGTGAGGATACATCATTGCCTCCTGATGGATAGATTCTTTCAAGTGTTCAAATTCAACTCATTCATTCACACTTGCTAGATTGTACTGAGGCACCTTCACATTCATTATCGTTATCGGTGGGTTGACTCACGTTTGTTAACGATATACATCAATGACCGATAATCAAACGATTTCTCACATGGTCGAATTCAGCTTATTTATTCCCATTGTGTAGAATTATGTCATGGTGATCAGTGAAGACCTCAGGTTTTCATCAGCATGCTTTGGCTCAATTTGATATCTCCTTCAGTTTTTTTCTAGCAACACCATCCACCCTCATATGTTGCAGTTTCATTACAGCAACATCTTATATGTTGGCTCCCGAGTTGCGTGTTGTACCATTTTTTCCACCACTTATGATTTGGTATTTGGAGATTCAATTGTGACTTTTGTGATCAGATATATGTTGCAACGCCATTGACCAGTCTTCTATATGTGATACCTGGACTTGAGTTTGACTTCTACTTCTGGGCAGTGATCAGATGACTCACTATGTACTTTACATTCTAGTTATACTTGTATACATATTGGATCCACTCTCTACTTCATACGTGGACATGTTTTTATTTTTTTGAGCATGGGTATGCCTGCCTTAGACATGAGTTGTCTTTCTGATCTCTCTCACTAGTTTTTTAGCAGGCTGAAATTTGGTGACATCCTCTATAGTCCTCGTAAAGTTCTTTCTATGCAAATAATACATTTCGGCCATCATGTACCCCTTCTGAACTCATATATTAGGGGGCATTTTTTATAGCATCATTTATCACCATTATATACTTTATGACTTATGCATTAGCCTTGGGTAATCCTTCCCTTCAAACATGGACATATTTCTCAAAAAACAGTATCTTAAAACCCATACGTGACTATGCCTAGCATTTTTGGCGTATATACGCAAGTCCATACATAGAGAATCGTGTATGCCATTTTAAACATTAAATATATATAAGAAAAAAAGTTCACATCCTTTTCACAAAATAGAGAGAGCCCTCTCTAAGTCCAGGAAGGCTAGGTCCTAGGACTCCAAAGACTAGTCTGATGTTACCCATGTTCATTTGTTCTCACCAATCGAAAAAATTACAGGGACGTAACACCACTTACGATCATTACACATGTATAAAATATTATTGACACGTAAACATCATGAACAAGATGGTACTTATATTATTAATCACACGTACAATAAAAAAATGTGGAGAGATCACCTGAAATCTGCCACGGCCTTCGAGCATACTGTCCTTTGGATCCGTCCAGCCCTAGCCTCTCAAGGTTTCTTCCAATAATAGTGCACAATGAATGTCACATAGGGTGGTGAGAATCTCAAGGAAACAAGGGTATCCTGCAAATATCTGGGAAGTGCAAGAGGCACCAGGATATATCAGACTTGGATAGGGCTCCAACAACATATAATTTCTATATTTCTCTCTCTCTCTTCCTCCCTTAGGCCATTCCCTTGAGGGGATTTTATACTCCCTAAAATTAGTTTTTGTAGTTGGGAATAGTTAGGCCACAGGCTGGGGTGGTTAAGTTACTGGAATAACCGTAAACCCCCCCTCTAAAATAGGGAATATATACATATATATATATATATATATATACATACATATATACATACATATATATATATATATATATATATGTATGTATATATATATATATATATGTATATATGTATGTATATATATATATATATATATATATATATATATATGTATAACACAGAGGGGATTTACGATGATCTGATAGTAGCCACCCGAGCTGATGCCTGGCTAGATTGACTACAAAACTAATTTGAGAATTAATATAATCCCTCAGAAATAGGGAAGAAAAGAGAAATAGAAATTATATGTTGTTAATCAAGTCTAATATGGTGCCTCTTACATAGATGTGCCGAGTTACCGAGATTCTCACACCTTATGTGACATTCATTATTATAATTATTGGAAAGTATGAGCTAGGGCTGGGCTTAGTCCAAAACAGTATGCTCAACATATCGAAAATTTGGTGAACTCACCACGTTTTTATTTATGCGTATGTGATTAATATAAGTACCATCTTGTTCATGATGTTTACGTGTCAATAATATTTTATACATGTGTAATGATCGTAAGTGGTGTTAGGTCCCCGTAATTTTTTCGATTGGTGAGAACAAATGAACATGGGTAACATCAGACTAGTCTTTGGAGTCCTAGGACCTAGCCTTCCTGGACTTAGAGAGGGCTCTCTCTATTTTGTGAAAAGGATGTGAACTTGTTTTCTTTTCAGGTTTTGATTTTATGCTAGTTGTTAAGTTTAGGGTTTGTCTTTTTGTTTAGTTGGTTGGTTGGTTGGGAAAGTTTTTAATTAGGTTAATATATGGGAAATATAGATCCATTGGGCTATGGAGTCTGCAAACGTCTTTAAATGTGTAAAAATGAGTCAAGGATAGTTCAAAGGGCAAGTTGGCAAGATCAAATGGATCTAATTAGGTCAAGGGAGAGTGAGGTAACATGGAGTTGTGAATATAGTGAGTTAAATGGGAAATCAAGGATCCTTTAACAAACCAATAAAGAAGAAAAAACTTCTAAGATGATAGCATAATGAAAAATTTAAGAGAAATGAAGGATTCCTCAATATCAACTAGGATAAGAAAGTCTTAAAAAAAATAGTTAAGCAAGCTAAGAGAGCAGTGAAGGATTCTCTAAAGGTTACTTGGAAACAAATAGCATTCTAACATAACATATCAGTAACACTAAAGAGAATTTAACAATTTCTTTAGCAAAAATTTGAGGAAGAAAAAAAAAAAAAAAAAATATATATATATATATATATATATATATATATATATATATATTCCCTATTTTAGAGGGGGGGTTTACGGTTATTCCAATAACTTAACCACCCCAGCCTGTGGCCTAACTGTTCCCAACTACAAAAATTAATTTGAGGGATTATAAAATCCCCTCAAGGGAATGGCCTAAGGGAGGAAGAGAGAGAGAGAAATATAGAAATTATATGTTGTTGGAGCCCTATCCAAGTCTGATATATCCTGGTGCCTCTTGCACTTCCCAGATATTTGCAGGATACCCTTGTTTCCTTGAGATTCTCACCACCCTATGTGACATTCATTGTGCACTATTATTGGAAGAAACCTTGAGAGGCTAGGGCTGGACAGATCCAAAGGATAGTATGCTCAAAGGCCGTGGCAGATTTCAGGTGATCTCTCCACATTTTTTTATTGTACGTGTGATTAATAATATAATTACCATTTTGTTCATGATGTTTACGTGTCAATAATATTTTATACATGTGTAATGATCATAAGTGGTGTTAGGTCCCCGTAATTTTTTCGATTGGTGAGAACAAATGAACATGGGTAACATCAGACTAGTCTTTGGAGTCCTAGGACCTAGCCTTCCTGGACTTAGAGAGGGCTCTCTCTATTTTGTGAAAAGGATGTGAACTTGTTTTCTTTTTAGGTTTTTATTTTATGCTAGTTGTTAAGTTTAGGGTTTGTTTTTTTGTTTGGTTGGTTGGTTGGTTGGGAAAGTTTTTAAGTAGGTTAATAGAGTGGGAAATATAGATCCATTGGGCTATGGAGTCTGAAAACGTCTTTAAATGTGTAAAAATGAGTCAAGGATAGTTCAAAGGGCAAGTTGGCAAGATCAAATGGATCTAATTAGGTCAAGGAAGAGTGAGGTAACATGGAGTTGTGAATATAGTGAGTTAAATGGGAAATCAAGGATCCTTTAACAAACCAATAAAGAAGAAAAAACTTCTAAGATGATAGCATAATGAAAACTTTAAGAGAAATGAAGGATTCCTCAATATCAACTAGGCTAAGAAAGTCTTAAAAACAATAGTTAAGCAAGCTAAGAGAGCAGTGAAGGATTCTCTAAAGGTTACTTGGAAACAAATAGCATTCTAACATAACATATCAGTAACACTAAAGAGAATTTAAGGATTGCTTTAGCAAAAATTTGAGGAAGAAAACATGGAATTTAAGAAAGCAGGCAGAAGTAGGGTACCAAGAAGGTAAATCCTATTCTCTATTTCTATTCTATAACTAAATGAACCATAAACACAACGAATAATTGAATAAAACAAACATAAATATGGAATACATCACCATTTTAACAAGCTTAATGAATCCTAAGAGTGATCTTGATCCATGGAAGTACAATCCAACACCATCACAAGGCACCAAAACCAGTTTCACCAATAAACTTCAAGTCTATTTCATAGCATGCTCAACAAATATCCAACATATACAATGAAACCTCCATGCTCTATTTATCATGCATTGGAGGACTAAACCCTAATTAAGTCTCTAGAAGCCTATTAGTTAATCATAAATGTCACTTTTGTCCTTTGATACCTTGCAAGGCCCAAGGTACAAAATATATAATACAAAATATATTTTTGGGCATTTTTGGAAAAAAAATTGACATTTGGGCTCTCCCAAGCCTCCAAAAACTTCCCAAAAAAATATTTTTGACTGTTTGGTTTTCAGGGCGTAGCATTGAGTTTTAAGATGTATTTGCAGGCCAAGGGTGTAGCACATGAGCAAGAAAAATAATTCAACTTGAAGCAAGGTGTTGAAGGCCTTCGCGATGTTGGAATAGGCTCTGTGATGGCTCGTTGGAAATAATGTTGAGTCTACTTTCCAGAAATACCCTTGGTTTTCTGATTGGACCGATGTAACCTGTTAAAAATGAAAAAATCCCAAGACTAGTAAAGGCACAGCACATGTCCTGAAAACTAGGCAGAAAGGTGAAACTTAGTTTGTTTCATACCCTTTTGGAGGACCAAAACAACTCCAATTGACCTGAAATTTGGTGAGAATGTTGTACGTGAGCTGAGGATTCCAAAAATTTAAGCCTTACCTCCTAAGGATGCCTTGATAAAAAAAGTAGCACCAAGGGTGCTACCCCCTTGGCCCTCCAAATCAGCAAAAATCTAAAATTCTCAAAAAGTTCCCAAAATTTGCATTTCTCTTCCTTGTTAGGTCTGGGGTACTTGCATGGAAGCATCAGCAAGAAGGTTGAGCTTTCTTTGACCTTTTTCCTCCTTGAGGGCTTGAACTTTGGCAAGGGCTCTTTTGAGCTTGGCCATTGCAATTTGATTTCTAAGTGCATAGTGTTTGGTCATCTTCCTTTGGAGGTCAAGATTTCTATTTTCCTTCTTCAATTTTGCCTCCAAGTGTGTGTTTTCTCTTTCTAGCCATGGCCCTTGATCATATTCTATATCCATGGAAAGAAACTCACTTAGAGGGAGTTGCTCTGCCAAGGAAGACTCTTGCTCTCTTTGTCTTGCCAAGGCCTTCTTTAAACCCATGGTTCTTGGTCTTCTTCTGGACTGTCCTTCTCCATCTTCACTTTACCCATAGGTTCCCATGAATTACTCTAGCTTTACCTATGCCCTTTGAGCTTCTTTCCAGGATCTAGTTTCCCTAGCTTTATACATGGATTTTTGTGCCCCTGTCTGTATGTTCTCCATCTCAAGGGCATTATTCACATTCTTGGCCCTATCTAGGTTTTCTTGGAGGTCTTCAATTTGGGCATTTTTGTTTTGGAGGAGCAAGTTTGTGATCCTTGCTTCATTTTCCTCATCACTATCAATATGAATGATTTTAAACTCTCTCTCAACCTCATGTTGATCTTCCCCTTCTTCTTCTTCAATATTTTGTTTGCCTTTGTCAAGCTTCTTAGCTGAGGAGGATGGCATGGTCCCTTTCCTTCTAGAGGTAGCAAACACATGCCTCTTTCCTCTTTGATATGTGAGAGGTAAAAGCTCAAATTTATCCACCTGAATGCCCTCACCATGGCTAACCTCAAGACCGCTTTTATTTTCATCATTGATCTTTGCACTGATGTCTTCTGCGTTGTGTTCTTGACTGCCTTCTTGAGCCTCACTTTCATTTTCTTCCATGCTAACATCACTGTTGTGATCTTCATTTCTGTCTTCATCCTTTTCTCCTTCATTAATATCAGCTTCATTACCTTCTTGGTTTGGTGAGCTATTGCCACTATTAGGCTCATTATTTTCATTGTCTACTTGGCCATTATGACTGTTGTCACTATTGTCACTGCTTCCGTTCTCACTGTGGCTTGCTTCTTTGCTGTGATCTTCAATGTTATCACCAACTTAATTTTCATTTTGATCCTTGGTTTCATTGCTGGTGTTTGCATCATTAGGGCTATCAGTTATCATGGTTTTTTCCTGATCATTTTCCTTTGTGTTTCCAACATCATCATGGCCTTTATCATTATTTTTGTTCTCACTTTCAGAGGTATCACCATTAGTTTCTTCATCGCTATTAGCCTCTTCACTAATTTCTGCATTTTCATTCTCCTCATTGACTAGTGGGTTGTTTTCAACATAATCATCATTTTCTGGGCTACTTTTCTCATCACTTTCAATTTCATCTTCATTGTCATCCACCTCTATGTCTTCTGCTTCATTGCTGACTTCTTCCTCTTCTTCATCATCTGCCTATATATTTTCCTCTTCTTCATAATTTTCCTCTTTGTCATTGCCTTCTTCCTCATCATCTGCCTCTTCTTCATCATTTGCCTCTTTATCACTACCTTCTTCTTCATCTGCCTCTTTATCACTTTCTTCTTCATCGTCACTGGCTTGTTCACTACCACTTCCCTCTTGATTTGATGCATCGAGAGAGGGTGAGGAAGAAGAGTTTTCTTGAGGTGAGGGTATATGGGTAGATGGTGAATCATGGTCAGTAGAGCAGCTCCCATGGAATACCTTGTTGCTCTAATTGATGTAACACAACCATCTTGATGAGAGAATGGTGAAAGAGACTCTACGTTTGTTGTGAAGGGAGCCTCTTTTGCACAATATAAGACATTTTATCAATACTCCTATAGAGAAAATAGGGCAAATGTAGCAGCTTGGCCCTAGTGAAGTGCATGAGAAGTCTTATATGGTATGAATAAATCCTAGAAAAACTACCCTCGCATGTAAAATATTTCATGATGATTCTCATTAAGGGCGCATATCTCTCTAGCAAATGTGAAAAGGGAAAAGGTTCATAGTGGCTTAGGTCCAAATTTTCCTGCTTGAACCACTTTTCTCCCATACTAGGTATCCTAGTGGCCATGGAAATGATGTTTGAAGATAGCTCAAAGTTTACTCCTGCTAAATTTACTTGATCATCATGAAGGTTAAGGATAAACATCTTGGTCAACTTAGGATGACTCTGTATCTGTTGTACTTTGTCACAAAATTCAAAACAACCCACATTTTGGAAATATGAAACTATCATAGGAGAGGCCATCAACTCATTAGTGTTCAGTGTCTCAAATCTATTTACTCTTCCACCTTTGCGTTGTTGTCTTCTAGGCCCTTGGCCTCCCTCACCACTGTCACTGTTACCTTCCCTTGACATTTTGTTTTCTTATTGTTGCCTTGAAGGCCAAATACCCTAATTTTGCTTTATGGAATTGATGGAAATTTCTAGTGTTTATTTCTCTAAACCAAAGGACAAGAATCTTTAAAGTGAGTTGGTGTTTTGTACTTACCCCTCAGAGGTGCTATTAAACTCTTGGAAGTGATTTTGATGATGTTTTCAGTAGATTCAGGCTCGGACTAATGTAGAGGCCCTCCTGGCCAAACGTGTAGGACAAGCGCACAGCACCGGGCCAGTCGGGTGGATGAAGGTCGAATGTGTGGCACATGGGCAAGGCTGCACGGGCCTGTTGGGTCTCTAGTCGGGCAAGGCTTAACACATTCTCGTGCAGGGTGTAAACGTGCAACACAAGGTTTCTCTAAATGAGTTCTCGTGAAAGGTCAAACGTGTAGCCCACTAGTATTTTGGACAAGTTCTTATGCAAGGTCAAACGCGTAGCACACTGTTTCTGTCGGGCCTCTAGCCAAGCAAGGCTAATATGCGCAGCATGCCGTTTGTTGGCACGGGCTGACGGGTTTTCACAGAGAAAATGCGCAGAGCGCAATCACATGCGTGCAGTGTGCAGTTAATATTTACATGACGGAACACCTCCAGGAGTGTAGTGCAGGATTCCAGGCACGTAGCACAACGCAATTTTACTCAAACTTGACAGGAAATCACAATTTTCCTTCCTGACTGCCTTTGATGATCTTTGTAAAGAAAAATGAATTGTTGAAGAGTGAAAAAAGGCCTTTATAGTTGATAAATTTAAATTAGAAAACCCACTTTGCTAATGTTGTTACTCTTTTCTCAATTTTTCACTGATATACCTTTGTCTCTTTTTGCTGTAGGTGAAGAGATGATGAAGTTGTTCTTTTGCTACTTCATTTGTTTATTTCAAATTAACCATTGGCCTTTTCTTACTGATTCATTAGGCATGATAAAATCACCCTTTGACAAGCATTTATGAAATTCAAAATCATTTTTATTACCTTCTTTGACCACTTCTATTTTGCAGGTGTCTAAGTTTATGATCTTGAAACTTGCCCACTGATACTCTTCACATCCTTGTTCTGTAGACTTTATTTGAGTGACAAGGCTTATTTTCTTTGAGTGGTATATGTCCTTGAACAATTTTACTTCAGCAGGTGTTATGAAACCCTAAATTGATTTTCCCCTATGATCCATGACAATGCTGAACTCACTTTGATAACTTTAGACATTCACACAGTGGTAGCATCCTCACAAATTTTCATATTTACCTTCAAGTTCATACCATGTTTTCCTATTCTTTAACCATTGAATGAAAATTACTGAAATGAGAGCTTGACTTTCCTTTATGGGTCTTGTTGCATTGGGTTTTTGTTTGGCATACTGTTGATTGAATCAGGTTTAGAAACCTTGATCTCTGCTTTAGACTCAGTGCTCCTTGTTTTCCATTAGAAACTCATCAGTTACCCAATAAATTTCCTTTGCTAATTTACTTCATGACATTCTTGTAGAAATGTCAATTATAGTTACATTTTGCAAAACTTTGAAATTGAGAAAATAGCCTTCTTTGGAGATTCTTTGCTCTTTCTTGTGAAATCATGTGTTGATATTATTTTTCATTTGAAAAAGGTCTTAACATAAGAAGGACAGATCTTAAAATACTAATGAAGATCCTACAACACAGGGAAAACCTAATGATCTAGTGCTAAGGTTTTAACTTGGCCCTTTGAATGAAATTAGGCTTGGGATTTTAATAGTTAAAAACAGAGCTTTTTGACCAATTGTCATATTTCAGTATATAGAAATGGACGTACTTGATTGATCTAAAGAGCTAATAGAGGTATTTATGAGACCATCCAGGTTTTAGGAACCTAATGAACATGGGAAAGGATAGGCTAATTGGTAAACCTAGATGGAAGTGAGGTAGCGGGGAAAAAGAAAAAAAAAGTACTGGTGTGATAGGTGGGAAAAAGGAACTAGATCAGTGGCATAAGCCCATGAGGGGCTCTTTAGGAATGGCAGGTTAATCATGAACTGGTAAATAGTATAATAATGAAAAATTTGTGACTAGGATAATGAAGGCAATGAGATTTATAAAACTCACAATATTCACGAATCTTGGCTTTAGAAATCTAGGACTGGTATTTAGTCATCTTCAGATAGTAAAAATTATTGATGACTAATAGTGGCTCCACTTGGAGAGGGTAGCTCCCTTTCAGGAGGTGTCTAGGATCTCAGAGGTCAAATATCTGAGTTTTGAAGACCAGTGCCTTATCCATTTGGTAGATTTCTCTTCTTTCATTTGTTGTTGTTTCATTGAAGCTATGATCTTAAGAATCTTAAAGATGATCCGGGTTCTTAAGGAAAATCCCATTTCAGCATCGTGTCTCCAATGTGGAAATTATTGGCTTTGGTTCTTCTATCAAAAATCCTCTTTATGTTTTCTTGCACTGCTTGTGTTCTTTTGTAAACTTCTTCCATTGACTGTTGCAAATGAATGGGTTTTTTCAACCTCCTTTGCATGTCATTTTCTTCTGATTGAACCTCTTGAAGAAGCTTCATTACTGGAACTCCCAAGGATGTTGGGAAAATAACATCCATGCCATAAACTAGCTGATAGGGAGACATATTGATAGATTTGTTAGTTGTTAGTCTATCAGCCCATAGTGCATGCACCAGTTTTCCATGCCATTATTTTTTGTTTTCTTCCAATATTTTCTTGATGATGTTCACCAAACTCTTGTTAGAAGACTGAGCTAGTCCATTACCTTGAGGATAATAAGATGTAGAGTGCCCCAGTGTGATGTGATACTTGTAGCAGAAGTCCACCATTCTCTTGGACTTAAATGTTGTAGCATTATCGGTGATGATCTTCTTGGGACAACAGAATCTGGACAAGATGTTGGTTTCAAGAAATTTTATGATGACTGAGTCAGTAGCATTCCTTGATGGGATGGCTTCTATCCATTTGGTGAAATAACCGGTAGAAATGAGAATTCACTTGTGTTGGGCAGATGAGGTAGGGTGGATTTCGCCAATGAAATCCAAACCCCACTACTAAAAATGAGTTTCAACACTAATAGGATGCAAGGGAAAAGGTTTTAGCTTCTTCTTGCCATCAAATATTTGGCATTTATGGCAAGTTGCAACTAGCTTGTGAGTATCAGGGAAAAGAGTGGGCCAATAGTAACCATCTCTAAGGAATTTGTTAGCTGTGGTTTTCTAGTAGAGGTGACCTCCACACTCTCCTTCATGGAACTCATGCATAATTTTATTTGCGTCATCTTCAAGCAAAAATTTGAGCAATAAGCCAACATAATTTTTCCAATATAAAGCTCCATCAAAAATGCAGAAATTTAAAGCTTTTTGTTTCAAGAATCTAGCTTTTGTCTTGGATAAAGTTAGAGGAGCATTAAGATAGAATAGTAAATATAGAATATCAGCATACCAAGATGAATTCAGAAATACTTCTTCAATGTGTGGAGCTGTGCACTCTTCATGTTCCTCTAATGCATCAACCATATTCATGTCTAGCGCTTGAAAATTTGATTCAGCCATGAGTTTTGCGAGTCCTTGTCCATTAACCATTTTAGTGGGTCTAATTTCTAAATCATATTCTAAGATAATAGCAATCCATTTACCCCTTTTACCAGCAGGGTCTTGATTCAAAATATCTTTAACAACTGTGTGTGGAACAAAGGCAATAACATGGGAGTGAAAAATGTAAACTCTGAAGTCCTTCAATGCTTTGATCAAAGCGAAGGCTTGTTTCTCCATGATGTTATATTTTAGAGGAGAATCTCTAAATGCTTTTCTGAAGAAGGCTATGGGATGTTCTTGCCCCATCATGTTCTTTTAAAGAAATACAGCAACAAAAATGTGTTTGGATGCAAAGGAAAATATGAAGAAATCCTTGGTAAAGTCGGGGCTGATTAGAACCGGTGTTTGGGTAAGGGCTTGTTTCACCAGTTGAAACGATTGTTTGGCTTGCGTGGTCCAGTTGACTCCTACTTCTATTTTCATCATGTTTTTGATATTTCTTAGGAGTTCAGTGAGGTTATGAATGAATCTTCTTAGGAAGTTTATCTTTCCAATGAAATATTGCAACTTTTTAATATTTCTAGGATGGTTGATTTGTAGTATACCTTAAATCCTTTTGGGGGTCTATCTTTATCCCTTCCTTGGAAATGATGTGGCCTAAGATTTTTCATTCTTGAAGACCAAAAAATGTTTTCTTAGGATTCAGAGATAAGCCATACTTCCTACACTTCTCAAAGACTTTCTGCAAATGAAATAAGTGCTCTTCATCAGTTTTAGAATGAAAAATGATGTTATCAAGGTAAATCACTATGAAGTAGCCTATGTCTTCAGAAAAATCTATATCCATGGCCCTTTTAAAATTATCCCCCGCATTCATCAACCCAAATGGAATTTTTACGTACATGAAAGTTCCCCAAGGTGTTGTGAAGCAGTTTTGTGCTGATCACTTGGCAGTACCAATACCTAATTTTAACCCGAAAATCCATCAAGCAATGATATTCTCTTAGAACCTACCACCCTTTATAGTATATGATCCATTTTGGGTAAAGGGTAGTTGTCCTTTAGGGAGGCTTTGTTCAAGTTTCTAAATTCTATGCATAGCCTAATCTCCCCTTGTTTTCTTCCTAACTGACACGAGGTTGGAAACCCATTCTGAGTACCTAAGTGGGACTATGATACCGGTATCATACATATTCTTTATTTTCTTTTCAACTAGAGGTACTAGAACGGGGTTTATTCTTCTCAATTTTTGTTTGAATGGTTTCTGAATTTCCTTGAGAGGAATTTTATGTTGGATAATGCTTGTGTCATAGGACTTCAAGTCCTCATACCCCCATGCAAAAATATCTTTAAAATCTTTGAACAGCTCTATATATTTTTGTTTTATGTGAGGAGTGAGAGTTTTGGACAACTTGATCATTTTGGGTTATTTTATGCTGCCTATGTTACATTCTTCCACATCAGTTTCGGTGGTTTCCATTTTTTTCTTTCTTGCTACATCATTAAAGTCAAACAACTCGTCTAAAGGGGAAAGACCTCTTGGAAATGAGTTATCTTTGTATTGCAGCTACTCAAGGTCTTTTCGATCTAAATCTACCAATGATTCTACCTTAAGAGGATATTCTAGCAGATTTATGTCAGTTTTACAAGGCAGCTCTATTTTCAGGGTTTGTTCTTTGTCAAAGAAAACTTCTTGATGGATTAAGTCTGATTTCAACATTTCAAACTTTTTTTTGGGCTGCAAGAAATTTTCAATCTATTTTTCATTTTAAAATTCTTTCCAATGATCTATGTTATCTGGGACTACTGGTCTGCACTTGACTTTCACAGTGTATTTTTCATTAGCATGAGGCATTTGGCATGTGCTGGAAGCAAAGGAGAGTTCATTGGCCAAGTAGTTTTGAGCTCTAGGGATGGAGATAAGTTCATACTTCTCAAATTTAGTTTTCAAGAGATCCAAGCCAGCATTCCAGTATTCTCTTAGTCTAGGATTCTTGGCATAATATTCTCCCTTGATTTGTCTAATGATTAGTTTAGAGTCTCCTTGAATAAAAATTTTCTTGGCGCCTATGTCTTTTAGCAAATTTAAACCAAGGAGAAGGGCCTCATAGTCGGAAATATTGTTAGTGCATTGAAATTTTAGTTTGTAGGAGTGGCCTTCATTGGTGTTATGATTCCAGACACCAACTCCAGAACCAGATTTTCCACAAGAGCCATCAAAGCTCATGTTCCAAAGTGTTTCAACTTCAACTTTTCCATTATGTGTTAGAAAATTAAATATTACAGAGCAATGAAACACATAAAATATGCAGAAAATACAAGCACACAAAACACATAAAACCAGAGAGACACAGATATACGTGGTTCACCCAGTTTGGGCTACGTCCACCCCGAACAGCCAGTCCTTCCTTTATATTATCCAACAAAAAATGAAGAGATAAAACCTACAGCAGATCTGCTGTAATATCCTCTGTTCTCTCTCACAGTCTCCCTCTCTGTTTCTCGCTCCGAGAATACACTCATAATCCACAGCCGCAATACAATGCCCTCATATATACAAGGGGGTTTCCTTCTAGGGAAAAAAACCCTAATCTAAACATAACTTCTACCGTCAAATCATTTGCCTATTGAACGGCCCAGATTGACTAGAAATTACTATACTTTTACAAGGCAATTTTACATCTGTTTTTAGCTTTGGGGGCGCTGCCCCCGAACCCCCGCCAGGGGGGGGCTCCGAGACCCCCCACGGTAGCGATTAAATTTCGGGCGGTGTTGTCGCCCCTTTTTAAGGTACATGGGTCCAATGCTGTGATACAAAGTAAACAAGATAATCAGGCTCCACACCCAACAATCTCCCACTTGGGGGCGGTTAGCAACTCAACGCTACTTCATTTACGCTGGACAATGACTCCTCTAGATCCATGGTTGTTCCTCCCATGCTACTATGCTTCATCGTCATCCTTGAAGACCAATTGAAGGCGAGCATGTTCTCAGTTTCTCCCTGGTTACAACTTTTGTTAGCATATCTGCAGGATTCTGGCTAGTGTGTATCTTTTCCAGCTTTAGCTCTCCATCTTCCAATACTGACCGTATGAAATGGTACTTGAGATGTATGTGTTTAGTCCTGGAATGAAATGTTGAGTTCTTTGCAAGATGAATAGCACTTTGGCTATCACTGTATAGTGTACCCATATCATGCTTCTTACCCAATTCATCCATAAACCTTTGTAACCAAATCATTTCTTTACTAGCCTCTGTAGCAGCAACATACTCGGCTTCTGTTGTTGAAAGTGCAACAACACTTTGGATTTTTGAAACCCAACTGACAGCTGTTCCACCTATAGTAAATACATATCTTGTAGTGCTCCTCCTATTATCTCTGTCACCTGCCATATCTGCATCAACATATCCCTGTAGAGAAATGTTTGAACCACCAAAACATAATGCTTGATTTGTGGTACCTCTCAAATATCTGAGAATCCATTTTACTGCCATCCAATGTTCTTTTCCTGGATTGTTCATGTACCTGCTTACAACTCCCACTGCATGTGCAATATCAGGCCTTGTGCAGACCATTGCATACATTAAGCTTCCAATTGCTGATGCATATGGAACTTTGGACATATAATCCATGTCTTCTTGGGTCTTTGGGCACATCTCCTTACTAAGTTTGAAATGGCTAGCAAAAGGTGTACTAACTGGTTTTGCATTCTGCATATTAAATCTTTTCAACACATTTTCTATGTACTCATTCTGAGACAGTGTTAATTTGCGATTTTTCCTATCTCTAGTTATCCTCATACCAAGGATTTGTTTTGCAGCTCCCAAATCCTTCATTGCAAATGAATTTGCCAATTTTCTTTTGAGCACATTTATTTCCTGCATGTTAGACCCTGCAACAAGCATGTCATCTACATACAATAACAGTATAATATAGCTGCCATCATTTTGCCTTTTCAAATAAACACAATGATCAGAGTGACATCTAGTATAACCTTGTTCAGACATAAACCTGTCAAATTTTAGATACCACTGCCTTGGGGCCTGTTTTAAGCCATACAAGCTCTTCTTTAACCTGCACACCAATTTTTCTTTCCCTTTTACCTCATATCCTTCTAGTTGCTGCATGTATAACTCTTCCTCCAAATCGCCATGGAGAAATGTTGTCTTTACATCTAACTGTTCAAGATGTAAATCTTCCGTTGCTACAAGACTTAAAGCAGTTCTGATTGAATTCATTTTAACAACAGGAGAAAATATTTCATCAAAATAAATACCTTTCTTCTGTGAAAATCCCTTCACCACAAGTCTAGAGTTGTACCTCTGTTTTCCTCCATCTTCTTCCTTCAGCCTGTAAACCCATTTATTCTGCAATGTAGTTTTACCTGCAGGCAACCTGACTAAGTCCCAAGTCTGGTTATGCATTAAGGAGTCCATATCTTCTTCCATGGCTAGCTCCCACTTCTTCCTACTTTCAACCTGCATTGCTTATTCATAACATTCAGGTTCACCAGAATCAGTCAACAATAAATAATATAATGAAGGAGAGCGTTCAGGGGGTCTACTTATCCTAGTAGATCTTCTAACACCACTTTCAGGTGTTTGAGGTACCTGATGCTGTTGTGGTGGTTGTTGCTGTAGTGGTTGTTGATTATTATTATTTTCAGGCACCTTTACTTTTTCAGATATCTCATCAAGAACCGCGTATTCCTTGCTTTCTTTTTCTTGTTTCTTTTCCTGCAACTGATTCTTATACAAGACCTTTTCATTGAATATTACATCTCTGCTCCTAATGATTTTGTGATTTTCATAATCATATAAGCGATAACCAAAATCATTAGCACGATATCCAATAAAGGTACATTTCTTTGATTTTGCCTCAAGCTTTGTTTTGTTTTCTTTATTAATATGCACAAAGGCCTCACAACCAAAAGGTTTTAAAAAAGAGTAGTTTACCTTTTTACCTGTCCATGCTTCCTCTGGAATACCACCATCCAAGGAACTTGAAGGCCCTCTGTTTATTAGATAAACAGCAGTATCTACAACATCTGCCCAAAATTGTAAAGGAAATCCTACATGCAATCTCATGCACCTTGCATGCTCCATGATTGTTTTGTTCATCCTTTCTGACACACCATTTTCTTGTGGTGTTCTTGGAACTGTCTTCTCTCTACGAATTCCATGCTCTGAACAGTACCTATCAAACTCTTTGCTGCAATATTCACCTCCATTGTCTGATCCGAGACACTTCAACTTCTTTCCTGTCTCAATCTCAACCAAAGCTTTCCATTTCTTGAAAGTATCAAATACATCAGATTTATTCTGAATACAATAAATCCATGTTTTTCTAGTTTCATCATCAATAAAAGTAACATAATAACGAGAGCCACCGAGAGATGATACCTGAGCAGGTCCCCATATATCTGTATGCACAAGCTCCATTTTTTCGCTCTTCTTTTCTTTCCCAACTCTGAGAAATATGACTCTCTTTTGTTTTCCATATTCCATGCAGTCTAAAATCCTCATCATTCTCAATAGCTAATAATTTCTTAGTGAATCTTCATTCCCTTCTCACTCATGTGGCCAAGCTATGATGCCATATCACTGTCTGCTCACGATAAAACATTAGCAGTGATTTGAGCCATTCATAATACAATGTCTTAACACACTGCCTTCATGTCCCAGGGTCTTGCATGCAACCTTCATTATCTATGAAAAGATTGTACACAACCTTCATGCTGTTGAAATCAGCGGCCAGGCAGAATCTACATGATGCCTCTTCTATAGATTTGGTATCCATTGGTTTAAATTCATTTGTTTCTAAAGAACTTACTATTCAACTTACAATTTTACAGGGTTTATCATCACCCAAACGAACTTGTCCAAAATCTCCTTGAACATAGTCATGAAAATATTTCTTATTAGGTGTGGCATGGAATGAAGCCCCTGAATCTACAACCCAAGAATCGGTAACATTTTTGAAAGAAAGAATCAAAGCATCTTGTAACATATCACCTGTCACATTTACTTCATGATTGTTTTCTTGCTATGTATCTCCTTCTTTTCCCTTCCAAGATCTACAATCTTTCTTTAGGTGTCCTCTCTTTCCGCATTTCTAGCACACTATCCCCGATCTAGACTTGGATCTGCCTTTCCTTGATTTACTGCGATATCCCGAGCTCTTTCCTCTTTCCATTCTTCTTCCCCTAGACTCTGCACTGAAAGCATTACCTGATGTCTCACCGGAGCTTTTCCGTCGCATTTCCTCACTAAGGATATCACCAACAACATCATCAAACTTTAAAGTACTAGATCCAGAGACAGAGTTACTAATGGCCATTACTAAACCATTCCAACTCTCTGGCAATGAGCACAAGAATAACAGAGCTCTAACTTCATCATCAAAGTTTACCCCTACAGAAATTAGCTGACTGGTAACTGTATTAAATTCATTTAAATGGTCTGCAACAGATCCACCTTCCGACATCTTCATATTAAATAGTCGTTTCATAAGAAATACCTTGTTTGAGGCCGAGGGCTTTTCATACATTTTCGCCAACGTCTGCATCAAACCCTCTGTTGTTGTTTCCTTCGAAATATTGAAGGCGACTGACGCCGCAAGACACAACCGTACTGTTCCGAGTGCCTTTCTATCGAGAATGTTCCATTCCGCGTCTGTCATAGTCGCCGGCTTCTTTGTTTTTCCGCTCAATGGTAGGTACAGATCTTTCTGATACAGATAATCTTCCATCTGCATCTTCCACAGTGCAAAGTTTTGGCCGTTAAATTTCTCGACCCTAAACTTACCATCGTCCGCCATTGCTCCCACTCGAACCAGGAACCCTTTTTTCCTGCGAGTTTATCAACCAAATATACCTTCGGCTCTGATACCAGTTGTTAGAAAATTAAATATTACAGAGCAATGAAACACATAAAATATGCTGAAAATACAAGCACACAAAACACATAAAACCAGAGAGACACAGATATACGTGGTTCACCCAGTTTGGGCTACGTCCACCCCGAACAGCCAGTCCTTCCTTTATATTATCCAGCAAAAAATGAAGAGACAAAACCTACAGCAGATCCGCTGTAATATCCTCTGTTCTCTCTCACAGTCTCCCTCTCTGTTTCTCGCTCCGAGAATACACTCATAATCCACAGCCGCAATACAATGCCCTCATATATACAAGGGGGTTGCCTTCTAGGGAAAAAAACCCTAATCTAAACATAACTTCTACGTTCAGATCATTTGCCTAATGAACGGCCCAGATTGACTAGAAATTACTATACTTTTACAAGGCAATTTTACATCTGTTTTTAGCTTCGGGGGCGCTGCCCCCGAACCCCCACCAGGGGGGGGGCTCCGAGACCCCCCACGATAGCGATTAAATTTCGGGCGGCGTTGCCGCCCCTTTTTAAGGTACAGGGGTCCAATGCTGTGATACAAAGTAAACAAGATAATCAGGCTCCACACCCAACATTATGTTATTGTTCAGGGCTGCTAGAGTTTTGGCTATCAAGTTCCTCATTGAATGTTTGTTTTGACTATTGTGGTAGGCCTATATCCTTCTCAATTTAATTTACTTGTTCATCAATGTCATCATCATTATACAAGATAAATGAGTCAAGATCTGAATGGATGGAATAAAGAGGGGTGTTGTTTGGCCTATCTTGGCTACTAACTATATATTTCATGTGGGATTCCCAATACAAACTCCTTGTTTGGTTAAAAACCAGGATGGTAGCATAGGAAATTTCCATTTGGAGATTCCCTTGAAGTTTGGCCCCCCATGATCTGGATAAAAGCATGCCATACTTTGGGGGAATGTCAGCAACCACTATGTCCACGACTAGACTCTTAGTAGGTATTTGTGCTAGATTGACACACAAATCCTTGATTAGACCCAAACACTTGAATCTACTTGAATCGAAAGAATATAAGTCCTTGTAAGGTTTGGTTATTTCTAAGTCTAATCTATCCATTACTACCTTAGGCATGAGATTGTGTGAGGCTTTGAAGTCTAGCATAGCATTATGCAAGATTTTTTAATGAATGTTTAAGATTACATAGAATGGAGGGACATCTCCTTCTTGATATTTTCCCTCTACTTCAGGTCGAAATAGCAACTTTGGTTTGTCATTAGTTAAGTTCAAGGAGTCGATGCCATTTCCTATATTCAAATCTTTCAAGACTTGATTCCTAAATACATCCTAAGTTACTAGTTCAGCAAGGGGAATGCTTATTTTTATCTTGGAAATCTCTCCCTTAAAGCTGAAAGGTGTTAGTGTTTTTGGCATATTTAAATCGGTTTTGTCACACATAGTTCTTTCAGCAATTTTTGTTTGCTAAGTTTTATTAGCACTGTCATTTTGAGAATATTTTCCAGGGCCACTAGTGGAGGTACTAGGGCAGCTTGGGTCACCATTTTTTTGGCTAGTTTTTTCTTTGTTTTGACTAGGTTTCTTAGCCATGGTGATTGTGTTCTCTGCTGTCTTTTTTATTATATTTATAGGGGTCTTTTCAACAATAATTTCTTGTTTGTTTGTTTTGGAGGCCTCTTTCTTTTTATTACTCCTAAGATCATATAGTCTATGGACCTCCATTATGGAATTCTCAAATACCAACTTATACTCTTCAGACTCCTCATAGTTTGTTCTATCATTTTGATTTGATGAAAAGAAGCCTTTTTCTTCTTCTGTGAGAAAAACATCACCCTCATTGTCAGAGCATATCAAGTTTACATGGTTTTCTTCTGGTTGTTCTGTTTCTCTTTCCTCCTCATCCACATAATTTTCTTGGAAAGGAGGCCTAATTTTTTTGTCATTGTCTCTCTGTCTCATTTGGGGTGGGTCTCTTCTGAAATTTGGATTCCTATTTCTGTTTTAGGGATTTGGTTGATTTTCCATACAAGGTGCTCTTTCATTCAAGTTTATCCTCTCCATCATTCTCTCCATGGTTTTAACTAGGTTGTCAATTTTGGCATCGGATGAGGAGGTTGAGGCCATAGTTTCATCTTTGTATGTGACTCTCTTTTTTGACCTCATCCTAGCCCTCTTTTCAATCAGGCTGGCCTTTGCACTCACAGCTCCCCTTTTCATGTTTTATAAAGTTTGGGGATCCCTCTCTCTTAATCGGTAGGTCATGTCTGGATCAAAGCCTTCTGGAAATTTCACTAGTGCTAGGCCTTGTGGGGGTTTCATGTGATGTGGGAGGGCATTGTACACACTATTGAATCTATTGCAATAGTCTTGGATGCTTTCCCCAAAATTTCTCTTAAGGTTTTTATATTCTGAAGGAATTTGGAGAGGGTTTTTCTTAATCTCCCATTTTTTTATGAATGTCTGGTAAAGGGAAGGGAGATCATGTATGCTATTAGGAGTCAAGATTTTGAACCATTTTTTAGCTTCTCCTCCTAAGATTTGGGAAAAAATCCCCATCTTCATGGTTTCCTCTTACAATTCCGTGTAATAAAAGGCATCATTCATTGTATCTACATGTTGTTGGGTAGTTGTAGAGTCGGCTCAGGTGAAGTGAGGGATTTTGGATTGGTAGTCATTTGGAAAAGGTATCATACGTTGTGGTAGTACTAGAGGGGCATACCATGTTGCCATGATGGGAGCTAATGGAGTCCAAGGAGGATTTACAAGGGGTGTTTGTGAGAGGAGGTGTAGGATGAAGTGGTGTGTTTTTCACAATGGTGATATGAATGGGTGTGGCTGAAGTACTTGGACCAGCAAACTGATTTTGAGAAGCCTTGGAATGAAAAGAGTCAAAGTGATGGAGAAGTTGAAAATCAGGAGGAGTGGAAGGAGAGGCTTCTCCACTAGGACTCTGCTACAAATCTATGGGCTCACGATCAATCTGGTGAATCCCACTTTGTGACTTAGTTTGGAAAAGGTTTCTTGTATGGTGTAAGTCAAACTGGGGATCGTGCAAGGCTATAATATTTTTAGGGATAGAACTTGCTCTATGAATGGTCCTAACAGTAGTTGAATCTTTATTTCTAGGAGTTTTCCATAAAATTCTTTCTAGGTCGTCAACTATGGTAGGAGGGTTTGGGTCTGGGTGAGATCTGGTACTGATCCTTTGTGAAGCCAGATTTCAAACCCAAAGTGTAGAGAGGCTGAAAGTTTATGATTTATTTTCGGAACGTTACCCTCTCTTAGTGTTTGCTAAACTTCCATAGTGTGTGACTAGGCTTCTAAACTGCTCAGGGCTAATTTGACACAATCCCAGGGAAGTCTACGAGAACTAGTAAAGTTAGTAGGACTACTAGAGGCTAGTGGAGTCACCAGGTGGATTTTTTTTACTGTTTCAAAGATAAGCATTTGTGGTCCACCACAAAAAATTTACAAAAACCAATCTAGGGATGTTTTTGGGTTTTCTGAGTTCCTTTATGTAGCCTTAAGGTTTTAATGAGTGTTATCCAGTTGAGTCATCATTTTGCTAGGATGGTGTTATCACAAAATCAGACCTTATAGGTTGCTAATCAAACCAATCTTGTGCAACTATTTCAAACCAATATTTTGGTTGAGGCTTAGCCTCCTCAACCTGAGAGGGCTCTCTCAAGGATTTATGATTTTTGATAAATATGTAGATGGCTAACTCTATATCATATAAAAAGAGAAAAATGATGTAAACTGGTTATAAATCACATTAGAAAGTGTACATTAGGCTTATGGATTCATGATAGCTTCATAAAAACAAATATAATCTACCTAGCATGGAAGTCAAGGCATATCAGAGTTCAAGTCAAGGAATAATCATGTAGAAGAGTGAAACACAGAGTCAGCTTGTTTATGAAGGAAGTTAGAGCATCATTTATGAATTCTGAGTAACATAAGAAAACACCACTACAATAGAATATTGGAAATATTCCATTAGAACATGAAAATACAAGAACTCCTTATGAATCATGAGTTGTCAAAGTATAAATTCTCTATTAGGCTGAAAACAATCACTTACATAAAACAAAGTCTTTTTGCTAACAAATGTCCAACCCTTTCCATTTCGACTTCTTGATATTTTATAGATCCTTTACATAATGAGATAAGATTCTCCATAACTAGATACATCTAATTCCCATGCTTTGACACCTATTCTAACTATAAATCATTGTATTTATTACAAACACAGCTGTAAAACTAACATAGAGTCCTATTATAAATATACTTAGAACTCTTTTGGTTATACTCAAAACAGCTTTATCTAAACTTAAATACATCATTTTCTACCTATAATTCCACTTAGTCGAATCTTGATGATGAGTTTCAACTTTTTATAACCATAAGGTTGATGATGTTAATCCCCTATAATCTAGGAAACTACTCCCCTGTTTTTAGGCTTAGGATCCCTTTAGTTTCTTAAGATATTATGACCACTTCCAACTAATAAATTTGAGGCTAATTTATGTTAGGAACATGATTGAAATATGTCCCAAGTCATCCCTTCAAACCAGCTGTGCAAAACCACCTTG
Source organism: Pinus albicaulis (assembly GCA_034641835.2). Classification (NCBI taxonomy): domain Eukaryota; kingdom Viridiplantae; phylum Streptophyta; class Pinopsida; order Pinales; family Pinaceae; genus Pinus; species Pinus albicaulis. The sequence continues at coordinate 1,481,345,086 of CM076582.1, forward strand.
AACTTCTCAAAACCATGAAAACAGACCCGCGATATGAAAGCAGCACAATTTCATAGTGCTTTTCGTAGCACGGTCTTTTTTATCATTTTTCTTCAAAATTTAACTTCCTTTCTTTCAGATTTACTTTGATATTCACTTGATATATCTCCCATAGGAATTTCAAATCAAAATTCTTGATATTCCCTCCAAAATTTGATAAGAAAAAGGGTGAAAAAGCTGCTACAGCAGTTTCGTAGTGCTTTTCACCCTTTTTGCACTACAAGTGCTACGAAACTGTTGTGAAAGCAGTTTTAACCATATTCTCACAAAAATTTTAAACAAAAAGGCACCACAACTTCAAAAAATCATTGGCTTCATCAAAACCATCAGATATTTTAACTAAAAACATAATCTTCACAGAATTTGATCCTCATTTTCCATTTAGAGATTGTTTTAAATTTGTCATTTTGTACCTCTGCTCTTTAGTTCATCTTGAGACTGTTGCAATTGTGGCTCCAAATCCTTCACTTGGCTTCTTAGCTTCCTATTACTTGCTCTCAAATGAGTGTTGATCACTCTAAAAAACCTTGCTTCTTTAATAGTTGGAACTGTCCATGTAAAGAACTGTTGGGCACTACTTGGGATCTCTGACCTAGAAACTATTTGACCTTCCCAAACAGCCTTCAACCTCTTGAATTCTGTCTTTTCATTGCTGTGTTGTCTTGCCCTATTTCTCATAATTTCCATTTCTTGATTTTCTAGCTTCAACTATTCTTCCAATAGTTGACACTCTGACATGTGTTCTTTTCCCTTCTCTACGTTGTTTACTACATGCTCCACTATAGGAGATGAGAGATCAATCACCTTTTCAGGGGCTTTGGCTACTTGAATATTCCCTTGGAAATCTTTATTGCTTTATTTTTTGCAGGTGATGGGGTTTTTGAAACAAGCATTGATGCTTTCTCAATTCTATCTTCAACTTGTTTCCTTGGTTTCAACTTCACAAACCTCTTAGCTTTGGTAACCATTGGCTGACTAGATTCTGCTACTGGTGGTGAAGGATTTCCCTTGATCTTAGGGTTTCTAGCTAGGGTTAGGGCTTCCATTTCAAATCCAGTCATAGATAAAAATCAAGACCAATCTCTATTTATTTTCTGTAGCTCATTTAAAACCAGTAACTTAATTAAACCATGATGAAACAGAGATGTTTCACAGCCATCAGATTTAGCTTGGAATTTTTCAGCCATTTTGGAAAGGATTCTATGAAAATAAAATGGTAAATCTAATAATATAATTCTTGTGAAATGCAACAATAGTTTAAAATGATAAGTGTAGAATTTATGGTACCCACCTTCACATGTGAAATATCTTTGGATATTGAATAACAACTTTGCATAGTTATCCTTGCTACAGCTCCAGGGTATTTCATTGTTCAAGTCCATATCTACAAATTCAGGTTTTATAAACTCCTTGCATGGCTCCATATCAAACCTAAAACCTTTAAACCAAGATTTCTGCCCCCTTGGTATCTCTATTACAGCAGCTATGATCTCAGGTGTCACTGGCATGTTTATCATTCCAACTCTGGTAGTGGTTCCACTGAAATGTAGAGAAAACTCTTTGGACACTTGAGTGTGGCAACCCTGTAGCTTTTCACAAAATTTGAGATAGCTAGCCTTGCTAAAAGCCTCCATTACCATTTTATCCTCCATAACAACATTTGAATTCTCTGGTTCATACCTTAGACAATCTCCCCCTCTATGGATCTTCTTTTCCTCTTCCATGTTCCTTGTAGAAAACCCGTTGGTTTCTTTAAATCCTGTAAAGTAGCCTCTCTTGACCAGATGAACAGCCTCGCTTGATTTGATGAATCAGCCTCGCTTGATTTGATGAGATTTGTATTTGGATTGAACAACCATAAACTTATCCTCACAGTTTCAGAGCTTAGATAACATGTGCGAAGGTGAATGAAATAGGAATGACTCAATTAGGCAAAAAAAAATCGAATTAGAGATGTCACTTCATGACCAAATGATGTTTAATTAATACCTTATCTTGAATATGATGACTGTAGGACAAGTGGGTACAACAAATCTATTAATTAACTGACTCACCATACTCCTATCATGTCATTCCCAAACTAAAACTGACAAATCCCAGCTTATTTGACAGGATAGCTACGAAACCGCGCTGTCGTAGCGCTCGCAGTGTAAATTTTGCAATTTGCGCTACGAAAGTAACAACGCTTTCATAGCATAAAACTCATTTTTTGAACTAACGGCACTATGAAAATGTGGATTTGTCGCTAATTGCCGAAAATCAACCTAAAACCTACTTAGATGTCCCTTAAATGAAAAATGTGAACTTTTTAACTATGGAATGAACCTAAAAATACTTTTTGAATTTTGATGGTGAACACTAACCTCCAAAACTATGATATACCCTTGACCATACTAAAATGTCTTCAAAAATATTTAGATCATGGTCAAAACAGAGTTGACATTCCATGTTTAAATTTGTTTATTTTTTTTAGTGATAATAGATGGTGAAACAATTAGATTATTTTGGACAAGGGCCTCTGAATTTTCTAAGGATGTATAAGCTTGTTACTTACTTGGAAGGTCCCAACGTGATCGCCATTATGTTAGGTCCCTGTAATTTGTTAGATTGGTGAGAAAAAATTAATAGGGGTAATATAATACTAGTATTTGGAGTCCTGGGACCTAGCCTTCTTGGACTCAGAAAGGGCTCTCTCTATCTGTGCAAAGGATGTGAACTTGTTTGCTTTTTAGGTTTTGATTTTAGGCTAGTTATTAAGTTTAGGGTTTTTTTGTTTGCTTGGTTGGTTGGGAAAGTTGTTAAGTAGGTTAATAGAGTGGGGAATCTCAATCCATTGGGCTATGGAGTCTGCAAAATTCTTCAAATGTATAAAAATGAGTCAAGGATAGTTCAAAGGGAAAGTTGGCATGATCAAATGGATCTAATTAGGTCAAGGGAGAGTGAGGTAACATGGAGTTGTGAATATATTGAGTTAAATGGGTAATCAAGGATCCTTGAAAAAACCAATAAACAAGAAAAATCTTCTAAGATGATAGCATAATGAAAACTTGAAGAGCAATGAAGGGTTCCTCAATATCAACTAGGTTAAGCAAGTCTTAAGAACAACAGTTAAGCAAGCTAAGAGAGCAGTGAAGGATTCTCTAAAGCTTACTTGGAAACAAATAGCATTCTAACATAACATATCAGTAACACTAAAGAGCATTTAAGGATTTATTTAGCAAAACTTTGAGGAAGAAAACATGGAAGTTAAGAAAGTAATCAGAAGTATGGTACCAAGAAGGTAAATCCTATTCTCTGTTTCTTTTCTATAACTAAATGAACCATAAACACAATGAATAACTGAAGAAAACAAACATCAATATGGAATACATCACCACTTGAACAAGCTTAATGAATCCTAAGAGTGAGCCTGATCCATGGAAGCATAATCCAACACCATCACAAGGCACCAAAACCAGTTTCACCAATAAACTCCAAGTCTATTTCATAGCATGCTCAGCAAATATCCAACATATAAAATGAAACCTCCATGCTATATTTATCATGAATTGGAGGAATAAACCCTAATTAAGTCTTTATAAGCCTATTAGTTAATCATAAATGTCACTTTTATCCTTTGAGACCTTGCAAGGCCCAAGGCACAAAATATCTAATACGAAATATCTTTTCGGGCATTTTTAGCAAAAAAATTGACATTTGGGCTCTGCCAAGCCTCAAAAAACTTTCCAAGTATTTATTTTTGACTTTTTTACTATCAGAGCACAACACTGAGTTTTAGGATGTATTTCCAAGCCAAGGGCGCAACACATGAGCAAGAAAACGAGGTGAACTTGCAGCAAGGTTTTGAAGGCCTTCCCGATGTTGGAATGTGCTCTATGATGGCTCGTTGGAAAGAATATTGAGTCTAATTTCCAGAAATACCATTTTTTTTATGATTGGACCCTTGTAATCGGTTCAAAAAGAAAAACTCCCAAGACTGGTAAAGGTGCAACACATGTCCTGAAAACTAGGCAGAAAGGTGAAAATTAAGGTGTTTTTGACCCTTTTGGAGGACCAAAACAATTCCAATTGACCTAAAAATTTGTGAGAATGATTTAATTCAGCTGAAAATTCCAAAAATGTAATATTTACCTCGTTAGGGTGCCCTGATAAAAAGCGTAGCACCAAGGGTGCTACCCCCCTGGCCCTCCAAATCAACAAAAATCGAAAATTCCCAAAAACTTCCAAAAATTTACATTTATCTTCCTTGTTACGTCTGGGATGCTTGCATTGAAGCATAAAAAATATGGTTGAGCTTTATTTGACCTTTTTCCTCCTTTAGGGCTTAAACTTTGGCAAGGTCTCTTTTGGGCTTGGGCCTTGCAATTTGGTTTCTAAGTGCATAGTGTTTGGTCATCTTACTTTGGAGGTCGAGGTCTCTATTTTCCTTCTCCAATTTTTCCTCCAAGTGTTTGCTTCCTCTTTCTAGCCATGGCTCTTGATCGTATTCTATCTCCATGGCAAGCAGCTCACTTAGAAGGAGCTGCTCTGCCAAGGAGGACTCTTTCTCTCTTTGTCTTGCCAAGGCCTTCTTTAAACCCATGGTTCTTAGTATTCTTCTAGAATGTCCTTATTCATCTTCACTTTCCTCATAGGTTCCCATGAATTCCTCTAGCTTTACCTGTGCCCTTTGAGCTTCTTTCCAGGCTCTAATTGCTCTAGCTTCATAAATGGATTTTTGTGCCCCTAGTTGTTTGTTCTCCATCTCAAGGGCATTATTCACAGTCTTAGCCCTATCTAGGTTTGCTTGGAGGTATTCAATTTGGTTCTTTTTTTTTCTAGAGGAGAAAGTTTGAGATCCTTGCTTAATTTTCCTTGTCACTGTCAATATGAATGATTTCAAACTCTCTCTCAACCTCATGTTGATCTTCCCCTTCTTCTTCTTTGATATTTTGTTTTTCTTTGTCAAGCTTATTAGCTAAGGAGGATGGCATGGTCACTTACCCTTTAGAGGCAGCAAGCACATGCCTCTTTATGTTGGAAATGTTGTCATTGATGGCAAAGGAGATGGAAAATGAGGAACACCTAGCAACACGGAAAAGAGAGCATCATAGAAGCAGAGAGAGGCAAAGAGAGCAGCATAGAAGTAGAGAGAGGCAAAGAGAGCAGCATAGAAGCAGAGACAGGCAAAGAGAGCAGCATAGAAGCTGAGAGAGGTAAAGAGAGCAGCATAGAAGCAGAGAGAGGCAAAGAGGGTCGAGCAGAAGATATAGGTTGCAGAGAATACAAAGAATGCAGCGAAACAGAGAAACGGTCCTACACTGACAGGCACTGCCTGTGCACTGTCATGCACAGTAATTGTAAAAAGGTTATCGATGGTTTTAACATGTGAAAGTGTAGAAAACTATAGATCTGTTCGTTCACTATTTGAAGAAGGAACTTGATTCTGTTTGAGGGTTCTGAGTTATATATGCGAGCATGGAAGAATTAGGTATAATTGTTGTGGATAGCCATCAGGGTTTTTATTACAGTTGTAACCTATGGAGACAGAACGAATAGAATAGGTCTATTCTCTATATATATCAATAATTCAAAGCCTGTGAAGAGATAACGAGATAGAGGAAGCCAGGTTATATATGGATTAATATTCATATGTGGTGGCATTAATAATGTGAGAGGGGTAAACAGGATCGATGAGTTGGTTTTAATAGAGAAAAGGCATGTGTATTATATGCGGTTATCTTAATTCAAGTCTTCGAAGCGTCATGGTAAAATGCTGAGGAAATATGGGTTAACATATAAAAAGTGCAAAGTCAAAGGCAGAGGCAGAACCAAGAGAGAAATGGAACCTTGAATCAACAATGAAGGCGGGTTTGGAACGAAAAACCAGCTGTATTGCGTGGATAAGTAAGCGGTAAGTAGAATTTGTGAAAATAACGCGATATAAGTCTTCACTCGCCACGTGTCCTAGGGTGGTATTTGAATACCATTTACATCGTGTAATTTTAATGTGTTAACCCTTGGCCCAAAGAAAAATGCGATATTAGCTGTGTCCATCTGATTGCCAATGCTAGAAGATCTACGGTAATAACACTTGCGCGATGTACGAAGGTTAACTAAGGTAAAGCACTGCGGGTGCAAGTCAAACGTATGTTGAAAATTGAAACATAAACCAAAGTTTAAGCCAAATGTTGTTTATAGTTGGGTTTGTGTTAAACCAAGGTCGAAGATTTATCAGAGGTAAGGTAACATGTTGTGGTCCAAAGTTTCATTTTAATTATAAGTGTTAGTGAAAGCGGAGATTATAAAAAGGAAAGAACCCAATATTAAAAGCGCAATGGATCTACTTTAAACCAAGGACGAAGGGTTAATATAAGGTGAAATGTTCCGTGAACATTTAAATAGAGGCCATATACATACCTGAGTTATATACCGGAACTTATACATGGTTTCATTGTAATATTCGAATATTAATTCGAATAAGTATAGTATGGGTTATGCATTGGGTTATAAAGTAAAATATGTATCAAGGTTTAATGACATGTTGTGGGGCCTGAAAGAATTAACAATTGAATAAAATGTCATATATATGACTATTATTAACATCGATATTAGTCAGCGCTTGGGTTTTAATCCAAAGGCCGAGGACTTATAGAATTGAATGTCCCGTGAAGGTCATATCATTTAGGGTTTGTATGGTTTTCATAAACCATAAGAGAAAGGGTATATAAAGGAATGACTTCTGCATATTGTCAAAGTTTCTGACATTCAATAAAATTATATTTTATCAAAGGTTAAGCCTGAATTGATTCTGAATGTGTAAATAGAATTGATAGATGAGTTTATTAACCCTGTGGGACCCTTTGTTCGTCGCACCAATCTATTGTAGGACACAATTGCGATATTGTGATCGCGATGAAGAATGCAGACCTGATATGTTATGAATGGTGATTCTTATGTGCTTGAGTTCCGGCTTAAAGGGCATCAAAGTGGGACATCGCATTGGAATAAAACAGAACAGCGGATCATGCAAATGAAGTTTGTGATTGAAGGACAACCGTTGGATTTGAGGAAGGATGGACGGCGGACAGGTGAGTCGCTTGACTACATGGTGGGGCCTTTGCTAATCGCATCGGTGGCAATCAAATGACCAAGTCACAAGAGCACTATGAATGTTGCGATTGCGATTGAAAATAAATGAGGTGGAGTATAGCTGGTATGTGGGCTCCATGCAAAAGAAAAATTTAATACATGTTTACTCCGAGTTTTTGACCAAAGTTGAAGAGTTAAAAGAAATAAAAGCGGAAAATATATATGTGAAACAATATATATATATATATATATATATGAACAGTGAATCATCGCATCGGAGTGAAAGAAAAACATGAGAACACACAACTCAAAGTTGTGATTGCGATTAATCACAATCAGAAGTATTGAAGAGGTGATTCATCGCATCGGAGAATAGAGTGAGGTTAGCGAGTGGGCCCGAAAGGGTATTTTCCATGTTAGAATGGTCTTTTAATATTACACCAAGAGTTGGTTGAGTTATATAAAAAGACAATTATATATATGTAGCAGTTACACAACTGCAATGAATAGGAGCACGTGCAGAAACAGAAAAAGATAGAGACAGTGGAAGAAAAGACAAACACGCAGTGATCCAAAAGGCTGAATGGGTTTATTTGAAATCGATATTGTAACTGAATGTAAATGTTTTAATTGGTTTTACATTGTCTGTGATGCATTGGCAAGTCTCCGGAGGGAAACAAAAATCCCATTGTAATATTGAAATTTGTACATACTGTTATATTTCTTAACTGAGTTGGAAAAAGGAATGAGAAGGCAGAAGCCGAATAGTCATGGTTGTTCACTCCAAATTCTCTGTAGAATACAAACAGTCAAGAGGGGAACTTTATAAATGATATCTCATATATATGCATAAAGAGGTTAGAGAATGCAGAATTGAAGCAGAGAAAATAATAATAAGGTGGAGATGCTGTGAAAAGTCAGAGATGATATAAGACAAATATGAAGATTGGAGGACAGCAGTAAAGAAGGTACAAAACAGAGCTGATATCCAAGGCAAATCAACAAGTGTTTTATTTTGATAGAGTGAGGAAGTTGGAGCTTCCCTATCAAGTTGTAGCTTGATAGATGTCAGTTGTAGCTGACTGAGGTTGGAGCCTCCTGTAGGTTGGTGCCTGCAGAAAATTGATGGGAGTTGGAGCTTCCTTGCAAGTTGTAGCTTCCAGAATTGAGGTTGGAGCCTTCTGTAGGTTGGTGCCTACATAAAATCAATGGTGAGAGGGAGTTGGAGCTTGCCTTTGCATCACAACAATAATAAGATGTGGTTTTCTCCCTTTATGGGTTTCCACTTATATCTGTTGTCTCTGTGTGTGATGCTTATGTGTTGATATGGTTTATTCAATCTTCTTAATACTTGCTGCTCTCATAATAAGTCTGTTGTCACATTATCTTAATACTTGTTGCTCACATATTAAGATTGTTCACATATAAAGTTGATCATGAAATTAAGTTGTAAATAAGATTAATGAAAAGTTTTAAAAGTTCATGAATGTGTTAAACTCATTCACCCCCCCTCTAAGTTTAACTATGGGTTCAACAATTGGTATCAGATCCGGTTCCTATTGTATCATTTTAACAACTGAAAGGAGATCCTAAGTCCCCAAGATGGCTAGTCAAGAAGGATGCTCAACTAACAAAGCCCCTTTCTTCACCGCTGCAAATTATGCCTTCTGGAGAATTAGAATGAGAGCATACATAATGTCTTTAGGGATAGAAGTTTGGGCTGTTGTGGAATTTGGATATGCCCCAAAGTTGACTGACTCAGAGAAAGAAGAAAAACAAGATTTTGTATCTAATGCAAAGGCCATGAATGCAATCTTAAATGGAATGTGTGAGGCAGAATTTATCAAAGTAATGCACAGCAAGACTGCCAAAGATATGTGGGATACTCTAGAAAACATCCATGAAGGAAACAAAAATGTGAAGACAGCCAAACTTCAACTATATAGAGCTCAGTTTGAAAATTTAAAAATGAATGATGATGAAGACATTGCCAGCTTCTTCTTAAGGATTGCAGAATTTGTTAATAATATGAAAGCTCTTGGAGAAACCATACAAGAATGTGGAATTGTTCAAAATATTCTAAGATCTTTACCATCAAGCTTTAACCCCAAGGTTTCTGCCATAGAAGAAATAGTTGATTGGGAAACATTGACCATGAACCAGCTACTTGGAAACCTAACAACCTATGAGATGAGACTGCTATAGAGGAAGTCAAATGTAAGGGAGGCAGCCTTTAAGACAGAGAAGAAGAAAGAATAAAAGGAAAAGATATGCTCTTTCTCTGATGAAGAAGAGGCCAAATTTTTCAGGAAATTGGATAGAGGCTCAAGTAAATATTAAGGTAAACTTCCATTTAAATGCTTTAATTGTGGAAGAGTTGGACACTATGCTGCTAAGTCTCCTCATAAGAAAACAAATAATTAGAGTCAAGAATTAGAGAAAACCATATCTAAGAAAGGGAAGAGATTCAATAGAAAGTCTTTCTATGCTCAACAAGACAGCAGTGCATCTAAAGACTCAGATGAACCCTCAAGTGAAGAAGGAACCTCTGAATTTATATTGATGGCTATAGAAGAGCTTGAAGGATTATTTCTAGAAGATGAAAAAGAAGGTGAATTTGATCTTGAGGGTGAGCTAATAAGTACCCTGGATGAAATTGACAGACTCAAACTGAAGTGCAGAAAACAGAAAGACATTCTCCTCAAATATGCAAGAGAAGAAGAAAATTCAGAAGTCCTCATTCAGTTGAAAGTAGAGCTTGAAGAAGCCAAGAAGGTAGAAGGAATTTTACTTAAGCAAATTAAGGATAAAATTTAGGAACAAGAGAAATTCGAAGAAGAAGTAGTATGCTTGAGGAAGAAATTAGAAAATTCCCAAAGGAAAGTGTCAATAAATTCTTCTCAAATGACAAGCTCTGGTAAGTTGAATGAAATTCTAGATGCTCAAAGATCTCCTCTGATAAAAACTGGGATAGGCTATGAAGGAGAATCAAGTAAAGGCAAATAAAAGGAAAACAAAATATTATTTTGTAAAAGCAGATAAGGATGATAAAGCAACTCAGATGATTCCTACAGAAGAAGAAACCTGCAATGAAAGAGACAGAAAATTGAAGGAACCTCTAATGAAAAAGAATGAAATAAATAAACCGCCAACAGAAAAAGGCTCATATACTCCTGAGTATGTCAAATTTGGAAGCCATCAAAGGAGATTCTTCCCTCCTATGAAAAATGCCACCTGCTATGCCTACCACAAGCTGCGACATATTCCTGCATACTGTCATACAAGGAGAATTAATTCAAACCAGCAAAGGATGAAAATAGTGAAAATATTATCTCAAGCAAACAAATGGAGAAGACAACCTTTCATCAGGTATGCAAATTGTTTTTATGGATACTGTTTTTACTGTAAGGAATTTGGCCATAAAATCATAGAATGCAGAAAATATGGACAAATATTGATGTTCAAAAACTCAAGGAGGTTTATGAATCATGGAGAGCCTACTCATACTCATAATTCTACTAAAGATATGATCAAATGTTGTGTATGAAATAAAAGTGGACATATGTCTTCAAAATTTCCTCTCAGAGAATGTGGTCCATCATCTCAGAAAAGGTACCAAACAAAAGGATGCTTGCAGTGGAAAAAGAAGGTAAATAAATGTGACCTAGCTCTAATAGCTCAAGATCTGAAAAGCCAATGGTATTTAGACAGTGGATGCTCAAAGCATGTGACTAGAGATAGAAGCAAGTTTATAACCTTTGATGATAAGAAATATGGAAATGTTACTTTTGGCAATGATAAAGTAGGGAAAATCAAAGGAAAAGGCTTAGTCAGTTTGGATGATGGCAGAGGAGAGGCCTAAGATGTACTATTTGTGGATGGGCTGAAAGAAAATCTACTGAGTGTCTGTCAAATGTGTGATAAAGGCTGTGAAGTTCTGTTTAGAGCTCAAGACTGTGAAGTAAGATCAAGCACCACAGGAAAGACCCTGATCAAAGGTGTTCGAACATAAAGTAATGTCTATGTAGTGAAGGAACATAATGAAGCGTGCCACCTTAGAAAACTTGAGGAGTCATGGTTATGCCATAGAATATTGGGACACCTTAACTTCCACCATATCATCAGTCTCAACAAGAAGAAAGTAGTCAGAGATATGCTAGCAATAAAGAAGCCTTCAAATACCATATGTAAATCTTGCCAATTGGGCAAACATACCAGCACAGCCTTTAAGACCAAAGAAGAGCTATCAAAAAGTAGGCCACTTCAGCTTGTACACATGGACCTATGTGGACCTTCAAGAACTAAAACACCAATTGGAGAATCCTATTTCATGCTGATAATAGATGATTTTTCCAGAATGACATGGGTTGCATTTCTCAAATATAAATCAGAAGCACTTGATAAATTCAAGATATTCAAGGCATTGTCAGAAAATAAAATAGGAAATGCATCAGATCAGAAAGAGGAGGTGAATTCACAGACTATGATTTTGCAGACCTATGCAATGAGCATGGGATAAAAAAATAGTTTACAATTGTAGGTACACCTCAACAGAATGGAGTGGTAGAGAGACAAAATAGGTCTGTACAACAGATTTCCAGAGCTATGATGCAAGAAAATAACATTCCCCAAACCTTCTAGGCAGAAGCAGTACACAAAACTGTGCATATTCTAAACAAAGCTCATTTAAGACCAAACAGTGACAAGACTGCTTATGAACTATGACATGGTAAACCAACATCAATCAAGCACTTTAGAGTCTTTCGAAGAAAGTGTTTCATAAAAAATAATGATGAAAACCTGGGAAAGTTTGATGCAAGAGCAGATGAAGGAATATTTTTAGGATATGCATCCAAGAGTAAAGGTTACAGGTGCTACAACAAAACACTTGGAAAAATTGTGGAAAGCCTTGATGTAAGATTTGATGAAGAACTACCAAACAAGACAAGAAGTACAGGTTGCAGCAATCCTCCATAAGATCATGAAGAAGAGAACCAAGATGATGATGAATTAAGAAATACAATAGAAGATATTGAACTGAACTCAACAGGCCCCTCAAGATACACTCAAAAGAACCATCCAGAAGATCAAATCATTTGGGACAAGAGTGTAGGAGTCCAGACAAGAAGACAACTAACTGAATAAACAGAAGAGGTATACCTAGCTATGTTATCACAAATAGAGCCAAAGAAGTTTGAAGAAGCGAGCAAGGACAAATATTGGGTGAATGTTATGAATGAAGAATTGGACCAAATTGAGAAGAACAATACCTAGGAATTAGTTCCAATACCCACTGAGAAAAATGTCATAGGCTCAAAATGGGTATTCAAGAATAAGATGAATGAACAAGGACATGTAATCAAAAATAAAGCCAGACTTATATGCAAGGGATATTCACAAATTGAAGGTCTTGATTAAGATGAAACATGTTCCCCTGTAGCCAGAATGGAAGCTATCAAAATGTTTTTTGCCTTTGCATGCTACCATGACTTCAAGGTATATCGAATGGATGTGAAATCTGCCTTCCTGAATGGAGATTTAGAAGAAGAAGTCTACATGGAACAACCTGAAGGATTCTCATTAACAGATAAAGAAGACTATGTGTGCAGATTAAAGAAAGCCCTATATGAGCTTAAACAAGCTCCTCATGCATGGTATTCAAGACTGGACAAGTACTTGCAAAAGCAAGGCTTTAAGAGAGGAGGAGTAGACAACAATTTGTACATAAAGGCCAATGAAAATGAACTCCTGGTTGTAGTAGTGTATGTAGATGACATCATGTTTGAAAGCAGCAAAGATGAGTTAGCAAAAGGATTTTCTGAAGAGATGAAATCAGAGTTTGAGATGTCTATGATTGGAGAGCTCACCTTGTACTTCGGACTTCAAATTCAGCAAAAGAACATAGGTAAATTCATCTCACAAGAAAAATACTTAAGAGAAATGTTGAAAAGGTTCAAAATGGAAGACTAAAAACCTATGTCAACTCCCATGATCACTGGATGCAAGCTATGTGCTGATGATGAATCTGCAGATATAGATCAAAGACCTTACAAATCCATGATAGGAAATTTGCTATACCTGACAGCTTCTAGACCAGACATTATGTTGGTAGTAGGATTTGTGGCGAGATATCAAGTAGCACCAAAACAAAATCAATTTCTAGCAGTCAAAATAATATTCAGATATGTACAAGGAACTGCAAAGTATGGGCTATGGTATCTAAAAGGAAAGAGCTTCACTTTGATAGCATATACAGATGAAGATTGGGCCAGTTGTGTGGATGATAGAAAAAGCACAAGTGGAGGTGCATTCTATTTGGGAAAAATTTTGGTGCCATGGATAAGCAAGAAACAAACATCTATCTCTCTATCTACATCAGAAGCAGAATACATAGCAGCAGCAACATGTTGCACACAATTCATGTGGATGAAACAAACCCTCCAGGACATGAAGGTAAGCATTGATGAACCTATCTTTATCAAATTTGATAATACAAGCTCAATAAGTATATCAAAAAATCATGTACTTCATTCAAAAACTAAACACATCCCAATCAAGTACCATTTCCTCATAGAACAAGTAGCAAAGAAGGTAGTGAAGTTGGAATATGTGCCAACAAAAGAACAAACAATAGATATATTCACAAAACCTCTTGCTAGAGAACCATTCGAATATCTGAGAGACAAAATATGGGTAGTGTCTGCAGATGCTACTCTCTGACATGAAAAGAAAGCATCATTCTAGGGGGGGAACAGAAAAGAAAACACCATTCCAAGGGGAGATCAGTCAACAAAGAGAGTCACAAAAGAGCCAGAGCAAGTGAGCAGTGCATGAAACAGTCCTCAAGATCAGAGTAAAATGGACAATATTTGAAAACATCACTAGGTAATCTGAAACCCTTTGCCATTGATGTCAAAGGGGGAGGAAAAGCAAGCAAAAGAAGATAGGCAGAGCAAGACTTGGAGGAAGCATTGGATTATTGGTGGATGTGTTGTCATCAATGCCAAAGGGGGAGACTATTGGAAATGTTTTCATTGATGGAAAAAGAGATGGCAAAGGAGGAACACCTAGCAACAGGGCAAAGAGAGTAGCATAGAAGCAGAGAGAGACAAAGAGAGCAGCATAGAAGCAGAGAGAGGCAAAGAGAGCAACATAGAAGCAGAGAGAGGCAAAGAGAGCAGCATAGAATTTGAGAGAGGAATAGAGAGCAGCATAGAAGCAGAGATATACAAAGAGGGTCGAGCATCAGAGAGAGGTTTCAGATAATACAAAGAATACAGTGAAACAGAGAAACGGTCCTGCACTGACAAGCACTCCCTGTGCACTGTCATGCACAGTAACTGTAAAACGGTTATTGGTGATTTTAACATGTGAAAGCGCAAAAAATTATAGATCTGTTCGTTCACTATCTGAAGAAGGACCTTGATTCTATTTGAGGGTTCTGAGTTATATATGCGAGCATGAGAGAATTAGGTATAATTGTTGCGGACAGCCATCGGGGTTTTTACTATAGTTGTAACCTATGGAGACAGAATGAATAGAATAGGTCTATTCTCTATATATATCAGTAATTCAAAGCCTATGAAGAGATAACGAGATAGAGGAAGCCAGGTTATATATGGATGAATATTCATATGTGGTGGCGTTAATAATGTGAGAAGGGTTAAATAGGACTGATGAGTTGGTTTTAATAGAGAAAAGGTGTGTGTATTATACACGCCTATCTTAATTCAAGTCTTGGAAGTGCCGTGGTAAAATGCCGAGGAAATAGGGGTTAACATATAAAAAGTGCGAAGTCAAAGGCGGAGGTGGAACCGAGAGTGAAATGGAACCTTGAATCAACAATGAAGGCAGGTTTGGAACGAAAAACCAGCTGTATTGCGTGGATAAGTAAGCAGTAAGTAGAATTTTTGAAAATAACGCGATATAAGTCTTCACTCGCCACGTGTCATAGGGTGGTATTTGAATACCATTTCCATCGCGTAATTTTCATGTGTTAACCCTTGTCCTAAAGAAAAACGCGATATTAGCTGTGTCCGTCCGATTGCCAATGCTGGAAGATCTACAGTAATCAAACTTGCGCGATGTACGAAGGTTAACTAAGGTAAAGCACTGTGGGTCCGAGTCAAATGTATGTTGAAAATTGAAACATAAACCAAAGTTTAAAGCCAAATGTTATTTATAGTTGGGTTTGTGTTAAACCAAGGTCGAAGATTTATCAGAGGTAAGGTAACATGCTGTGGTCCAAAGTTTCATTTTAATTATAAGTGTTAGTGAAAGCGGAGATTATAAAAAGGAAAGAACCCAATATTAAAAGCGCAATGGATCATACTTTAAACCAAGGATGAAGGGTTAATATAAGGTGAAATGTTCTGTGAAAATTTAAATAGAGGCCATATACATACCTGATTTATATACTGGCACTTATACATGGTTTCATTGTAATATTCGAATATTAATTCGAATAAGTATAGTATGGGTTATTTATTGGGTTATAAAGTAAAATATGGATCAAGGTTTAATGACATGTTGTGGGGCCCGAACGAATTAACCATTGAATCAAATGTCATGTATATGATTATGATTAACATCGATATTATCCAGTGCTTGGGTTTTAATCCAAAGGCCGAGGACTTATAGAATTGAATGTCCCGTGAAGTTCATATCATTTGGTGTTTGTATGGTTTTCATAAACCATAAGAGAAAGGGTATATAAAGGAATGACTTCCGCATATTTTCAAAGTTGCCAACATTCAATAAAATGATATTTTATCAAAGGTTAAGCCCGAATCGATTCCGAATGTGTAAATAGAATGGACAGAAGATTTTATTAACCTTGTGGGACCCTTTGTTCATTGCACCGATCTGTTGGAGGGCGCGATTGCGATATTGCGATCGCGATGAAGAATGGGGACCCGATATGTTATGAATGGTGATTCTTATGTGTTTGAGTTCTGGCTTAAAGGGCATCAAAGTGGGCCATCGCATCGAAATAAAACAGAACAACAGAACATGCAAATGAAGTTTGCGATTGAAGGACAGTCGTTGGATTTGAGGAAGGATGGACGGCGGACAGGTGAGTCGCTTGACTACATAGTGGGGCCTTTGCTAATCGCATCGGCGGAAATCAAATGACCAAGTCACAAGAGCACTATGAATGTTGCGATTGCGATTGAAAGTAAATGAGGTGGAGTATAGCTGGTATGTGGGCTCCATACAAAAGGAAAAGTTAATACATGTTTACTCCAAATTTTTTACCAAAGCTGAAGAGTTAAAAGAAAGCAAAGCGGAAAATATATATGTGAAACAATATATATATATATATATATATATATATATATATATATATATATATATATATATATACATCTGTGAATAGTGAATCATCGCATCGAAGTGAAATCACAACATCGGAACACACAACTGAAAGTTGCGATTGCAATTAATCGCAATCAAAAGTATTCAAGAGCTTATTCATCGCATCGGAGAATAGAGCGAGGTCAGCGAGTGGGCCCGAAAGGGTATTTTCCATGTTAAAATGGTATTTTAATAGTATGTCAAGGCTTTGTTGAGTTATATAAAAAGACAATTATATATATGCAACAGTTACACAACTGCAATGAACAGGAGAGCGTGCAGAAACAGAAAAAGATAGAGACAGCGGCAGAAAAGGAAAACACGTAGTGATCCAAAAGGCTGAATGGGTTGATTTGAAATCCATATTGTAACTGAATGTAAATGTTTTAATTGGCTTTACATTTTTTTTGATGCATTGGCAGGTCTCTGGAGGAAAACAAAAATCCCACTGTAATATTGAAATTTGTACATACTGTTATATTTTTTAACTGAGTTGGACAAAGGAATGAGAAGGCAGAAGCCGAATAGTCATGGTTGTTCACTCCAAATTCTCTGTAGAATACAAACAATCAAGAGGGGAACTCTATAAATGATATCTCATAGATATGCATAAAGAGGTTAGAGAATGCAGAATTGAAGCAGAGAAAAAAAGAAGAAGGTGGAGAAGCTGTGAAAAGTCAGAGATGATATAAGACAGATATGAAGCATTAGGGGAATTTTGAGGTCTAAAATGGGCCTCATAAGAAAAATGTACTACAAAAATAAACTTTATAACAACCAATAGGATTCAAGATGATGATGTCATCCATAATGGATGATTCACCATTTTTGGAGTAAAAAAGTAAAAATATTAAAAAATAATAAAATAATAAAACTACTTTTTCAACTCGTATTTTAAACTTATCTCCCAAACTTTTTACTCAAATTTCGAGCGGGAGTACTCGTTGGATGTGGAATTTAATTCCTCATCCAAGGAGTACCCATGTTGCATACTTTCGATGAACTCTTCTACACGAAAAATGAGAAATACATAAAAAACATGATTGTAATCACGTTTTTTTTATGTATTTCTCATTTTTCGTGTAGTAGGACCCATCAAAAGTATGCAACATGGGTACTCCTTGGATGGGGAATTAAATTCCGCATCCAACGAGTACTCCCGCTCGAAATTTGAGTAAAAACTTTGGGAGATAAGTTGAAAATATGAATTGAAAAAATAGTTTTTTCATTTTTCCCTCTAAAATTTGATGATGTCATCAAATCTTATTAGATTTTTTCCACTATTATTTTATAATTTCCTTAGGAGGCCCATTTTAGACCTCAAAATTCCCCTAATGATTGGAGGACAGCAGTAGAGAAGGTACAGAACAGAGCTGATATCTAAGGTAAATCAACAAGTGTTTTCTTTTGATAGAGTGAGGAAGTTGGAGCTTCCCTATCAAGTTGTAGCTTGATAGATGTCAGTTGTAGCTGACTGAGGTTGGAGCCTCTTGTAGGGTTGTGCTTGCAGAAAATTGATGGGAGTTGGAGCTTCCTTTCAAGTTGTAGCTTGCAGAATTGAGGTTGGAGCCTCCTGTAGGTTGGTGCCTATAGAAAATCAGTGGTGAGAGGGAGTTGGAGATTGCCTTTGCATCACAACAATAATAAGATGTGGGTTTCTCCCTTTATGGGTTTCCACTTATATCTGTTGTCTCTGTGTGTGATGCATATGTGTTGATATGGTTTATTCAATCTTATTAATACTTGTTGCTCTCATAATAAGTTTGTTGTCACATTATCTTAATACTTTCCGCTCACATATTAAGATTGTTCACATATAAAGTTGATCATGAAATTAAGTTGTAAATAAGCTTAATGAAAAGTTTTAAAAGTTCATGAACGTGTTAAAATGATTCACCCCCCCTCTTAGTTTAACTAAGGGTTCAACACTTTCCTCTTTGATATGTGAGAGGGAAAAGCTCAAATTTATCCACTTGAATGCCCTCACCATCGCTAACCTCAAGACTGCTTTTCTTTTCTTCATTGATCTTTGCACTGATGTCTTCTGCACTGTGTTCTTGACTGCCTTCTTGAGCCTCAATTTCATTTTCTTCCATGCTAACATCACTGTTGTGATATTCATTTGTGTCATTATCCTTTTCTCCTTCATTAATATCAACTTCCTTACCTTCTTGGTTTGGTGAGCTATTGCCACTGTTAGGATCATTATTTTCACTGCCTACTTGACCATTGTGACCATTTTCACTATTGTCAATGTTTCCCTTCTCACTGCTGCTTGCTTCTTTGCAGTGATCTTCAATGCCATCACCAACTTCATTTTAATTTTGATCCTTGGTGTCATTGCTAGTGTCAGTATCATTAGGGCTAATATCTATAATGGTTTCTACCTCACCATTGTTCTTTGTGTTTCCAACATCATCGCGGCCTTTATCATTATTTTTGTTCTCACTTTCATAGGTGTCACCATTAGTTTCTTCATCACTGTTAGCCTCTTCATTAATTTTTGCAGTTTTATTCTCCGCATTAACTAGTGGACTTTTTTCAACATAATCATCATTTTCTGGGCTACTTTCCTCATCACTTTCATTTTCATCTTCATTGTCATCAACCTCTATGTCTTCTGCTTCATTGTTGACGTCTTCCTCTTCTTCATCATTTGCCTCTGTGTTGTCCTCTTCTTCTTCATCTGCCTCTTTGTCACTGCCTTCTTCTTCTTCATCTACCTCTTTGTCACTGCCTTCTTCTTCGTCATCTGCCTCTTTATCACTACCTTATTCTTCATCATCTGCCTCTTTATCACTACCTTCTTCTTCATCATCACTGGCTTGTTCATTGCCACTTCCCTCTTGATTTGATGCATTGGGAGAGGGTGAGGAAGAAGAATTTTCTTGAGGTGAGGGTATGTGGGTAGATGTTGAAGCATGGTCAGTAGAAGATGATGGGGGAGTAGAAGGGGGAGGATGAGATGATGAGGGAAAATTTTGTTGAGGATGGGGCTGTGGGTTTGTGAAAACTTCATGGGCGATGAACACCTCCCATGGAATAGCCTGTTACTCTAATTGATGTAACACAACCATCTTGATGAGAGAATGTTGAAAGATACTCTGCATTTTTTGTGAAGGGAGCCTCTTTTGCACAATATAAGACATCTTATCAATACTCCTATAGAGAAAATAGGGAAAATGTAGCATCTCGGCCCTAGTGAAGTGCATGAGCAGTCTTATATGGTATGAATAAAGCCTATAAAACCTACCCTCAAATGTAAAATATTTCATGATGACTCTCATTAAGGGCGCATATCTCTCTAGCAAATGTGAAAAGGGAAAAATGGATTTGCAGTCAGCTTGGTACCTAGGTTTTAGGAAAGGTTCATAATGTCTTAGGTCAAAATTTTCCTTCTTGAACCACTTTTCTCCCATACTGGGTATCCCAGTGGCCATGGAACTGATGTTTGAAGATAGCTTAAAGTTTACCCCTGCTAAATTTACTTGATCATCATGAAGGTTAAGGATAAATAGCCTAGTCAACTCAGGATGACTCTGTATCTGTTGTACATTTTCACAAAATTCAAAGAAACCCACATTCTGGAAATATGAAACTGTCATAGGAGAGGCCATCAACTCCTTAGTGTTATGTGGCTCAAACCTATGTACTCTTCCACGTTTGCGTTGTTGTCTTCTAGGCCCTTGGCCTCCTTCACCACTGTCACTATTACCTTCCCTTCACATTTTTTTTTTACCCTTGTCTTGAAGGCCAAAAACCCTAATTCTGCTTTATGAAATTGATGGAAATTTCTAGGGTTTATTCCTCTAATCCAAAGGACAAGAATCTTGAAAGTGAGGTGGCATTTTGTACTTACCCCTCAAAGGTGCTATGAAAATCTTGGAGGTTATTTTGATGATATTTTCAGGAGATTCAGGGCTCGGAACAATGCAGAGGCCCTCCTAGCCAAACGCAAAGCTTAGGCGCACAGTGTCGGGCCAGTCGTGTAACTGAAGGTTGAACACGCAGCACATGGGCAAGGTTGCATGGGCTTGTCGGGTCTCTGGCTGGGCAAGTCCAAATGCGTTTTTTTGAAGGGTGTAAACACACAGCACAAGGGTTTTCTAAACGAGTTCTCGCGCAGGGTCAAAATCATAGCCCACTGGTCTTCTCGATGAGTTCTTGTGCAGGGTCAAACGCATAGCACACTGTTTCTATTGGGCCTCTCACCAGGCAAAGATAATACACACAGAATGCCATTTGTTGGCATGCACTATCGGGTCTGCACAGAGCAAACACACAACGCGCAATCATAAGTGCGTAGTGCTCTGTTAATATTTATACATCGGAACACCTCCAAGAGCGTAGCACAGGATTCCAGGTGTGTAGCACAAGGTTGTTTTGCCTAAACTTGCCCGGAAATCACAATTTTCCTCCGTGACTACCTTTGATGGTCTTTGTAAAGAAAAATTAATTGTTGAAGGGTGAAAAAAGGCCTTTATATTTGATAAATTTACTGATATACGTTTGCCTCTTTTTCTCACTTTTTTACTGATATACCTTTGTCTCTTTTTGTTGTAGGTGAAAAAATGATGAAGTTGGTATTTTGCTGCTTCATTTGTTTATTTCAACTTAACCATTGGAATTTTCTTACTAATTCATTAGGCAAGATAAAATCACCCTTTGACAAGAATTTATGAAATTCAAAATCATTTTTATTACCTTCTTTGACCACTTCTGTTTTGCAGGTGTTGAGTTTATGATCTTGAAACTTGCCCACTGATACTCTTGAGATCCTTGTTCTGAAAACTTTATTTGAGTGACAAGGCTTATTTTATTTGAGTGTTCTATGTCCTTTAACACTTTTACTTCAGCAGGTGTTATGAAACCCTGAAGTGATTTTCCCCTCTGATCCTTGACAATGATAAACTTACTTTGATAAATTTAGACATCCACACAGTGGTAGCATCCTCACAACTTTTCATATTTACCTTGGAGTTCATACAATGTTTTTCTATTCTTTAACTACTGAATGAAAATGATTGAAATGAGAGCTTGACCTTCCTTTATGATTCTTACTGCATTGGGTTTTTATTTGGCATATTGTTGATTGAATCACGTTTAGAAACCTTGATCTCTCCTTTAGACTCAGTGGTCCCTGTTTTCCATTAGAAACTCATCAGTTTCCCAATCAATTTCCTTTTCTTATTTACTTCATGATATTCCTGTAGAAATGTCAATCACAATTACTTTTTGCAAAACTTTGAAATTGAGAAAATAGCCTTCATTGGAGATTTTCTGCTCTTTCTTTGGAAATCATGTGTTTCTCTTCTTTTTCATTTGAAATGGGTCTTAACATAAGAAGAACATATCTTAAAATACTAATGAAGATCCTACAACACAGGAAAAACCTATCTAGTGGTAAGTTTTTAACTTGGTCCTTTGACTGAAATTAGGCTTGGGATTTTAATAGTGTAAAAACATAGCTTTCTGACCAATTGGTGTAATTGAGTATATAGAAATGGATGTACTTGATTGATCTAAAGAGCTCATAGAGGTATTTCTAATACCATCCAGGTTTTAGGAACCTGATGAACATGGGAAAGGATAGGATAATTGGTAACCCTAGATGGAAGTGAGGTAGTGGGGCAAAAGAAAAACATAGTGCTACTGTAATAGGTGGGGAAAAGGAACTAGATGAGTGGCATAAGCCCATGAGGGCCTCTTTAGGAATGACTAGTTAATCATGAACTGGTAAATAGTAGAATAATGAAAATTTTGTGACAAGGATAATGAAGGCAATGAGATTTCGAAAACTCACAATATTCAGGAACCTTGTTTTTAGAAATCTAGGACTGATATTTAGTCATCTTCAGATAGTAAAAATTACTGACGACTAATAAGTGGTTCATTTAATATTGTTTTTATGATATTATGCGTGCTTTTCACTAACATATAGAAAATATATATGTTGTACAACTAGGATTTTGTGTTCATTCTTTTTTGATTTACAGATTAAGGAGCACAAAGAGTTGCAGGGGGTTTGCACCCCGCAGGATCTACTACAACCGAGGGGTATCCAGTTAAGTTCTGCAACATGTAGATTCTAGTTATTAGCATAAAAGTTGGTTAAGTGAGTCCTTCTATCAAGGTTCATCAACCCAAGACCTTCGGGGTAACATTTACCGAAACATAGCCAAAAACCAATTTTAATGGATATCCTTTCATTTTAGGAATACCTTGATAAGCCATTGTTGATTATTTTATGAGTTGTTAGGCCGGAAACATGACTATAAATAATGGGACCTTGTCTAAATAGCTGGTGTTATATCCTCTTGCCCAACCTTCCACTGACCATGACATACCTTTGTGGTTGGAGGATTAAGAAGAAGAATATGAAGTATACAACACCACACTCTACCCCATGTGTTAGATTTATTTCTTAGAGTGGGGAATCCTGATGAGGACGAGCTCATCCACCACATCATTCACAACCAGCCCCCCAATGACATTCAACTCGATGACCTAGTCAAATAGTCTGAAAGCCACCCTTGGATGGAGATATACTCATTTTATTCAACTTCTAAAACCACCAAGGTTGTGGAACTTTTCCCATCAAAATATTTGAAAATTAACTCATCCCTCTCAGCAAAAGAATAAGAGTATCTATTCCAACTCTTAAAAGAAAACCTTGATGCATTTTCTTGGGACTACAAAGACATGAAATGGGTGCATCCCTCGGTGTGCACACATCATATCTACTTTAAAGAAGGATTCAAGCCTATCCACCAACCTCAAAGGAGGATGAACCCAGCTCTAAAGGACACTATGAAAGAAGAACTGTAGAAATTATTGGATGTAGGTTTCTTCTATCCCATATCAGATAGTGAGTGGTTGTCTCCTCTTGTCCTAGTCCCAAATAAGAATGGAAAATGGTGAATCTGTGTTGACTATCAAGAACTAAAAAAAGATACCAAAAAGGACCATTTCCGCTTGCCTTTTATAGATCAAGTCCTAAATGGCCTTGCAGGGAAGAAGTTCTTTTCTTTCCTAGATGGGTTCAATTGGTATAACCAGATCCAAATTAGCCCTAAAGGCTAGGAAAATACTACATTCACATGTCCCTAGGGCACCATCACTTACAAATTCCTTCCCTTTGCATTGTGCGATGCCCCAGCTACATTCTGGAGAGTGGCCTTGGGAATTTTTTCTAAACTCATCCATGACACTATCGAAATCTACATGGACGATTTCACACATTATGGGGATGATTTCCAAGAATCTCTCTCCAATTTGGAAGAAGTATTGAGAAGGTGTGTTGAAATGCATCTCTCCCTGAGTCTGAAAAAGTGTGGATTCTTAAAAAGAGCAGGAATAATCCTGGTCGACTCAATATCACAAGCATGAATATAGGTAGACCCAAAAAAAATCACCATCATAAAAAGGGTTCATGTTCCTCAAAAGCGGCGAGATGTCAGAAGTTTCCTATGTTTGGTTGGCTACTATAGGAGGTTCATTAAATATTTTATCAAATTGGCTTCACCATTATTTGGATTATTGGCCAAATATTCTGAGTTTTTCTGGTCCATTCTCTGTTAAGAATATTTTGATCTCATTAATGAAAATCTAACTACTACCCCCATTCTCTGAGGTCCAAACTCTGCTCTTCCTTTCCACATCCACATATATGCATCACATAAAGATGTGGGGGGATATTTGGGGAATTTAGAAGACAAATTACCCTATGCCATATATTTCATTAGCAAGAATATGTCCAAAGACGAACTTAACTAGATTGTCACAGAAAAGGAGATTTTAGCCATTGTCCATTCCTTAAACAAATTTAGGCATTATATTACTGGTTATCAGACCTTTTTACATAATTTCCATGCAGCCATCAAGTACTTAATGAATAAAATTAATGTTAGTGCTAGAATAATTATATGTTTGTTATTATTACAGCAGTTTTACTTAACAATTGTTGATAAACTAGGAAAGGAGAATGTTGTTGCAGATTTCCTATCTAGAATATCTCTACCTGCAGATCAGGAAGGTATGGTGGATGACCAACTTCTGGATGAACATCTATTTTCTATCTCACCACTCTCTCCTTCGTTCGTTGACGTACCTAACTACTTGGTTGCTGAAAATTTCCCTCCAAAATTTTCATCCAAGGAGAAGATCAAGATTGTCGGGGAAATTGCCCATTTCACCTAGACTGGTGGATATATCTTCGAGTTGGGTCCTAACCAAATTCTCAGAAGATGTGTGAGGGAGGAAGAGGTTTTTGAAATCCCCTCGGCATGTCATGATTGTCCTTGTGGAGGCTAATTTGGTGGAAAAAGGACAACCTTTAAAGCTTTGCAGGCAAGTTACTATTGTCCTACCCTCCACCAAGATGCCAAGAGGTACACCAGTAGATGTGACCAGTGCCAAAGGATTGGGAGACCTACGCCAAAGGATGAAATTCCTTTGCACCTTCAGGTGTCTCTAGATACATTTGAAAAATGGGGCATGGACTTCGTTCAACCCATTGATCCACCAACCGAGAAGAAGGGGTATATCATAGTCCGCACTGACTACTTGACCAAGTGGGTTGAAACAAGGGTTGTAAAGGTAGCAATAGAGGATAAGGTAGCTGAGTTTCTGAGAGATAATGTGTTCTAAAAGTTTGGATACCCCAGAGAGGTATTCAGTGATTAAGGGGCTCAATTTACATCTCATCTCATTGAAAACCTCCTATGGAGGAACAAGATAAATCACAAGAATTCCACTGCCTATCATCCTTAAGAAAATGGCCAGGTGGAAGTGACAAATAGAGCCTTGGAGAATATCCTCAGCAAGGTCTTGAGCATCAAAAAAAAATACTGGGTAGACATATTGGTGGAAGCCACTTGGGCTTACAATACCACTTGGAAGACAACCATTAGGTTTACTCCTTATGAATTATTTTATGGGAAGAAAGATTTTTTTTCCATTGAGTTTGAGTACACCACCTCGAGAATGGAAGATAGGCCTGGACATCACAAAGGCCCAAAAAGAAAGGTTTTTCCAGTTAGATGGTTTGGATGAGTTTAGAATGCAGGCCCTCCTTCAGAAAGAGGTAATTCCACTGCAAAGGAAGGTTTGGCATGACAAACATATCAAAGAAAAGACAATTCAATAAGGAGATTAGGTGATGCTCTATGACTCCAGGTTTAAGGATTTAAAAGGAAAAATAATGACAAGATGGATAAGAGCTTACCAAGTAGAAAAATGATATGACAATGGGGTTTTTATTAGAACCATAGATGAGGAGAAGATCCAATTGCTTGTCAATGGTTATAGGCTCAAAGTTTACAAGAAGCCCCTATCTAGGGATGAGTTTATTAATTCAATAAAAAGGTAGTGAATATAATTGGAGGCCCCATAGTTTCCAATTCTTCCCCTTCTTAGGAAATAAAAATAAAAAAATAAAAAAATAAAGAGGAATGGGTGAAATCATCTCTAAGGAATCTAAGGCCAAATCCAGGGTAGAAACCCTCCATGAGGTGATCCTGGAGCAGAAAAAGAAAAAACAAAGAAATAAAATATCCTTTGGTGAAAACCTATTTGAGGCGCCCAACGCAAGCTTGTGGGTTGAAAACCTTTGTGGAGGAAGCCCACCTGCTTCAAAAAAAAAAAAAGAGAAAAGGAGAAAGAGAAAAAGGTTAAAACAAACCTATACACTCACTTATTTATGTTTTGCATGTTACTGATCAAGGACAATTTAAACAAAGAGGAGAAGCTTTCTTCCTCTATTCTATGTCTCTCCTCCACTACCCACTCCATGATCAACCCCGACATGCCCATTTCTCCCTTCAGGTGAGAAAAAATCCCATGTTTTTCCTACTCTCTGCAGTGCTACAAGATGTCCTAGGTTGCTAGAGAATTTCTTACAGTGCTATAGGAAACCCTGTACTCCTACAGGATATCCATCCAAGAGAGATGAAACTCACTCAAGGAAACTTAACCTTCAATAAAAGCATGAAAGTCATTTCTTGCCCATACCTACCACTCCTAAGCCTCACTCCACTCCATGCATAAGTATTCACTCTTTAAACCCTCCTTTTCGCCACTATGAACTAGGCCACCTACATCTTGACATGGGAACTATACCCTCATATTTTAATCACTCCACTCACTCCATAGCTCCATACATTGTTTCCCCTCATTTCTTAGCAAAATGGAGCTCCAAAGCAGCAGAAAGTGGACTGCTACAGGAAGATAATCACTTCGTGTAGCAACCTTGTGCATGACACAACAAGCTTAAAATGTGAGTTTTAGTTGATGAAGATGGCTCCAGATGACCACCAAAATACTTCAGGAGGAATGCCACACTAGCAACGGCACCCGAGGATCTCCATGCAACACTTGCAAAAAAATAATCAACAAAAAAAAGTGTTAAGCAACTCAATCAAGAATAAGTTGCTCACTCAAAAAATATGGATAAAAAAAACACAGAAAAGGAAAAAAATGATGCCTATCACCAGATTCCCACTCATTGCATTAAAGAAATTTTACAACTCCTCAGGAGCAGGTAGGCTTGGGTATGTCCCCTACACCCTCTCGCTATTCATCATATTGGCCAAAATGAATTAATGTCGAGAATAGGAGGTTAAAAAGGAAGAAAGGTGGCTAGTCAGCTTGGCCACCCTCGCGAAGTTAAAGTGAAAGAGAAATGAAGTTATACATGCCACTTGGGCTTCCGAAAATCAGTTAAGAGAGAGATCACAAGGATACGGAGTTGATTCAGAGGCAAATATCAATGTTTAAGTTGAGTGGGACCAACAGTCCAAAAGATGAAGCCTTGTGCCAAATTCCAAGTCAACACTCCGCTCCAAATTCATTAAATTTGGCATAAAGGGGTGCTTAAGCTCACTCTCCTTCATTCCATTAAGGCCTTCAAGAGAATTTATAGAAGAAGAGTGTCAGGATCTATCGAAGAAATCTGCACCAAGTTTGAATTCTACATGCAAACACATGCTACAAGAAATATGTTGATGCTACAGGAAAGTCTACAAAAGGCCAAAAAGTGATCAGAATTGCAATGAGGGCCACTCGTAGATGTTATTGACACCCAAAACCACCATCTCCCAAGAAAGAAAACACCAAAGATCATAGGTAAGTGGATGTCACCTCACCAAGTTGTGAACTTTTTGGATGAAAAATTATACACAAACACAACAATAATTCAGAATTTAAGAGACTTCTTAAAGAAATAGAATAAAGGAAGTCTGAGTTTGTGTTGAATTGTAACCTCTAAGATGCCATCTCACCAATATTCTTAGAAAAAAACCATCCAACCACCTCCTTAACACAACCATAAAATGGGGGGAGGTTTTAACAGGAGGGAACCCATAGATATCAAGAGAATCATATTACACCCTCAGAAGGTTGATATTTTTAGGAATCATCAATGGCTAGGGTTCTTCAAGCTTCTCAATGGCTTTAATGATGACGTGGCTTGACAATTTGCAGTGGCCCTGCACTCACAAGAAGATAATAGAGCCACTGCTATGGTCAGAGGTCTATCCATCACCATAACACCTGAATTGATTAGCAGAGTGACCACCTTGCCTCTAGGAGTCAAGTGGAATAATGAAGATAAGGTGTCCAGCACTGCATATAAAAAGAGCTTCTTTCTTCCAAATGAAAAACTAATTGAGCATAAAATTGGATTCATAAAGGAAAGCTTCCCTTACCCTTGGGATGAAGTAGAATTTCACATAATGAAATACATTTCATGTGAGGGAAGATTCTGTTTGGTTTATGGATACCACTTCAGAATAATGCATGAGCTTAGTTTCCAAGGAGATATACCTCTAGAACAAAGACTAAACATTCCCTACTTCATCCTACATTTAATCAGGGACATGAGGAAGAAGGTGAGGGAGATAAAGTATCAGCACTTATCTCACGATGGCCTCATCAAACTTATAGTAGGATTGTTGAGTCTCAATTTTGCGTATTATTTTGACACATTTCCCAAGCCTTACCTCCCCTATTTTTGAACTCCTTCCACCCTTAATTACGCTTAGTTCGGTTATATTGTTTATTTTGGCTAAATGGTGCTATAAGATTAAGGTATGTCAAATTAACATAATAAGTGTCATTTTTCCTTGAACTTGAAGTATTCTTTGATCTAGTTTTATTTTTATTGAATTACCACTCCAAGTGATCTATAACTCATGTGCAGATTTGCTTTGATTCGAAATAGCTACACAAATTCCTAAATACAACTCGTACGACCACATTTCTTGCAGCTATTTCAGATTTCCTGCAGCCGTTCCGGATTTCTTGCAGCCGTTCTGGATTTCCTGCAGTAGGTCCGGATTTCCCGCAGCAGTTCCACATTTCCTACAAAATCTCTAGAATTCCTGCATTAGATCCGGATTTCCCGCACCAGTTCTACATTTCCTGCAGAAGCTCCAGAATTCCTACAGACACCGATTTCCTGCAAACTATCCTGATTTGATTAATATTTGCTTTGATTCGAAGTAGCTTCGCAAAATCTTGAAGATAACTGGTGCAACCAAATTTCATGCAGCCATTCTGGATTTCATGCAGCCATTCTAGATTTCCTGCAAAAGATCTAGATTTCCTACAGTAGTTCCATATTTCCCGCAGAAGCTGTGATTTCTTGTAGATGTTGATTTCCTACAGCGACATTAGTGGTTGAGTATTTTATACTTATTTCTAGATCCAGCAAAGACATGGGTTTTGTGGGGAATTCATTGAACATGAAGGATATCTTATTGGCTGCTTCAAACCTCTTTTTGAAGCAACCCAAAATTACAAATTTCTCCTCGTAACCATATTTCCTGCAGCTTCAGCTACGTAATAGAAATCGTCTAATCCATGATTTTAGTCATGGATTAGACTCAAAAAAAGCTAAATTTTATAGCCTAGACCTGTATTTTTGGATGATAGCTTAAATTAGTCATTTGAGACAAATATGGGCTTTAGATATTGTATAAACGGAGATGTATTTCATATTTTAAAGGGGGTTAGGTTGGGATTTCTGCTAATAAGAAATATATCAGATTGTACGTGGCTATATACTTTCAAATTAAAATAATATCTTATATTTTGTTTACTTTACTGAGAAATATCTTCGTATTTTGAAGTGGTTGTGAGTGAGGGAGGGCACCCTTCGCTCAAAACTCCTGCGGCATGTGTGTGTGTATGTGTGTGTGTGTGTGCGTGTTTAATTATTTTTTATGCAACAATAATTCTTTTTACGGAGCTAATGCATTCTTTGTAATTTTTTAGTAGTAGATTGTTAATTGATTAAATGACTAAGTTTATGATGTTAATTTGTTAATTTCATTTGATCAAAGCTTGGATTCGTGATTTTCTAAGTTGGTTTCTTGATTGTTGTAATTTGATATTTTATCTTTTCATGGTCAATATCATCAATACCGATAGTTGTAGAGGGATGTTATATTCCAATCCATAGCCTTTTCTACTAAAGTATTGATGTAGGAAGAGAGGCATCAGTTGGTGTGTATGAATAGTTAATTTATGGACACTTCCAGTAATAAGCCTACATATATTTTTCATATCATCTCACAAGCTTACCTAACCTGGGTTGACATTTTATGATTGGAAAATTATACGTCTATAATTTGATTCAACATTTTTTTACTGCAGGAATTTTTTGTTCTTGTGCTACAGAAATTCCCTATGCCGCTGTAGGAAATTTATGTTCATGTGTTGCAGGAATTCCATGTGCCGCTGTAGGAAATTAAACTTAGATCGGGTTGACAATTTATGATTGGAAAATTATAATTGTATAATTTGATTCAACATTTTTACATCGTTGCCGGGGATGTGCTAAGGGATGTTACTAAAATTGTTTTAGTTTGATTTTATCGATTTTTTTTTTTGCAGAACTAGGGGAGTCGAAGTTATAAGATGAAGTTATAAGATTAAAGAGGATAAAGTTATTAGGATGAAGTATACAAGGTTGTTAGGATAAGGTTATTAAAGATAGTAATAAGGTGTTTGAGTCCTAGTTGAAATAGGACTGTCAAGTAGGATAGGTGTGTGTTTGTCATAAATTTCATGTTTTATGGTTGTGCAAGGTGTCAGTAGTTATAAATTCGATGTATCTAGCTATTGTGGCCAGCAACAACCCCCCTTCTTATTTGGTATTAGTAATAATACTAAATAAGTGGGGACCCTTAGTTTAAAAATCCAAAAAAAATTATTTATTTTCATTTTCAATAAAACTTACTATCATTAACTTAAGAAAATTCTTTGGAAAATCTTTAAGTAAAATTATGTTTTTGATAGATTAGAATAAAACCTTTCTTTGAATAAAATATCGCATCCATCGCAAAAAAGTAAAAGATATCTTTTTCAAAACGGAATCTTCTAAATTGCGATAGCGCGATCCAAAAACTATGAATTAAAATATTTATCACAAATCGTATATCACAGAAAATATATTAACGGATATTTTTCATATGTTATATTTCGCAATATTGTGATGTCGTGATATTGCGATTTCACAATGTTACTGATTGCAATTTGCGAAAGTTGTGATTTGTGATATTGTGATGATCCGAAAGTTGTGATTTGTGATATTGCAATTTTGCGATATTGCAAAGCAAATCGTAGATTGCATTATCGCAGATTCTTAAAAAGCTCCTTGTACGAAGAAAATCTTTCCATAAATCGATATCCGTTATGCGCTCTGATGTCAAATTAATGAATGGATTGTCAATTATTAATGAAAAGGATTTTGTTTTGATTGAAAGGTTATTTCACGTTTAAATAATATATTTCATACGCCTTCAGCATTTAAAACTATCCCATCACCTTTCTCATATCATTATTCTCACTTAATTCGTAAAACCGCGGGCGCGAAGAACAGGAGACTATACAAAGAAATATTCAGAGTATTATGGGAAAGAAAGAGAAAGCTCCAAGTTCTGAAAATAAAGAGATGGCATCCTTGTACGCAGACACTGCTTGCAACAAAGACGCTGGCATCACCACTTGGGAGAGTATGTTTAATTTGCTTGAAGAAGAAAACCCAAGAGTAATGGATTTTGTGGCTACTGCAGGCTCAAGTAATTCTTCTGAAGCATCTCTTACAGGTCTGGCTTGTTCATCTTTGCACCGGATAGCAGCAAGACCTAGAATTCTTCCATATACAGACATGGTAAAATGGGTGCTGGATAGCACTGATATTACGGACAGGCAGTTTAGAACTCAAAGTCAAGAGCTCATTGAGTCATTTACTCCAGAAGATCTGAGGCTTATGTATCATTTTCCTAAGCCTCAGGCAACTTACAACAAATAATTTATGGAGAAATTTGCCAAGGAAAATGCAAATTTGGCGGAATTCACTAAGGAATGGTCCAGAAGAGATGAACCACTGAAGAAAGATAAACACGATATGTACAGTACTAGTTCACTCACTTCTCCATATTGTTTTGTTGCTGCTATGATATGTAGGCTTTTTGGAAAGCCTGAGATTAATAAGTTTTTGCCTGAATGGCTTCCCTTATTGAATGCTGTTGTTAACGCTACCATTATGGACTGGGCTAAAATATTGTCTGATAACTTAGCCACAGTTATTTTCAATTACTGGTCTAAACGGACTGTCTCTCAGACGATTTATCCTCCTTTTTATCTATCTGCCTATGTTATGGATTCAATCTGCTTTGTTTCTAATTTCCCTTTAATGGGTTGGTAATGGGCAATTCAGGATCCCCTACCCATTCACGTTTATCACAAATAATTGTGGGAATCAAAGTTCATTCCTCATTTTTACAAAATTTTCCATGGCATAATGTTGCCTCTGTACAGAGTATTGTATAATAAGGATGCTCCAAGGTTCTCCCCTAAAGCATAAGTAGACATTCTCCCTATCGCAAGATGGTTTGGAGAAGAATTCTTTACCTATGTGAGGGTTTTTGGAAGCTTTGCTTCTCCTCATGTTTTACCCTTGTATGTTCCGGATAAACTCATAGCTCGGGAAATTGCATATCAAACCTATGGAGAGGGAGGTTTGAGAAAAGAATTAAAGGATAAAAAGAAGGCCATCTGGCCACAATTTCCTGTATCCTGCAGAGGATTTTCATTATTTTATGTTGGTCATGCGTTTAAGGAAGTAAACAATATTACATGTTTACAATTATTCAATTTTCCAAGAAGGCTATTCGACCCATATGACGTCGCTCAGAATTTCACCACTGCAGTCAAAGTAAGAGTATTTTCTGGAGAAGAAGATCTTTTTGATGATATGTGTCAAGAAAAATGTTCATTTAAAGGAATTTTGCATTTAGCTCAAACACGGTTTTCCCCAGTCGAAGAATTTCAAGAATTTAAAATGTACAGAGAAATATGATTAACCACTATCCCTTTGGATAATTTGCAATTGGAACCCGCAAGGGAACCAACTCCTAGTGCCAGACTCAGTGGCAGCTCAGATACAGAAAGGTCTAAGTAAAAGTCTGACAAAGAAAATTCTGAACGTTCTAAAAAATCTGATAATGATAAAAGTGAAGGCTCAGTGAAGGATACAACTCAATCAAAAGAGCTTTCACAACAACAGACTTCAATTACTCAACAGTTGAATCTTCCACCTCTTAATGTACAACAACCATCCATCAGCATTCAGTTAGATAAAGAATGGGAAACATTTAATGATTTGATTAATGTTGAAGGACAGAACATACAAACTCCTGTACAGACAGCAAAATGTTTGGTTACAGAAATAAGTGGCAATGTCACAGAAACAGAATATATACCCATTACTCCCTCCTCTGAGCTTGTACTTAAAATAGAGGAAATTCCTTCTCTGGATATATTTTATAGCCCGCAACATAAAGCAGTAGTAAGGAAGCAAAGGAAAAATAGGAAATTAGAAAGTGTGCTCTCTACTGATGCAAAACAATTGGATGTTTTATGGAAAGATCCTACTACGGATCCAACTGAAAATATTACTAAATTATCTCAGATTACAGGAGCTTATGCCTCCGCAACTATTGACAAAGCATCTGAGGTACAGATTTTCTTAAATGAAAAAGAAGATCAAATACAAGTTCTGCAACAACAATTGCAACAAGCCCATGCTAACAGTGAATCATAGATAAAATTTGAAAAGTTACAGCAAGAGTTTCAACAAATACAGATTGGATATCAAAAAAGCTTGGCCGAAAAAGAGAAACAAATACAGATTATGCAAGAGATGCATAAAGATGACCCCAAGATTACAGAGTTTATCTCAGAATCTATTTCCTTGAATAATCAACTACTGCAACAACACGATATATTATGCCAGAAAATCTCACAATGGAACTGTTTTTGTCAAAAAAGTGATAAAATCACTAATCATGTCGTAGAATTACGACATGACTATGATTTAACTAATGAAAGAGTTACTAATTATTTGGCATGGCAAAAGACAGAGGAAGGAAAAAGAGTAGGAGCACCAATCATCAATGACATTCATAAATAAATGCTCTTTAATAATTGGGATGCACAGATCAGAGAGGCAGAAAAAGCAGCAGAGGAAGCAGCTACAACAGCGAGCAACATTACTGATTGTGTAAATGAAAATTTGCACAAGGTTAATTTGATTTCAGAAACTATTCCAGGATACCTTCCACAAGCACAAAAATTGCAAACAGAGTGGAAACAGAAAGCTGAAGAAAAGGAAAAATAAATTCAAGGATTGACAAAATTAAATTGGGATTCTTACTAGACATGTCTGGTAAAACCACACAGTCAATGCAGTGCTCTTAATTGCATCATTAATTCTGCTGAGAAGATCACACCAACACTTGCCGATTTTGTTTTTTTAGGACAGTTAAAATCTGAAGTCGGACAACCTCCTCTTCTCAAATCAATGTTGGATGCTTGCAAATTCAAAGATCAAATTCATAAATAGTTAGTTGATAGTTTTTAATTTTAGATTTAGTTTTAGTTTTACTTTATTTTTTGCCTAGAAAAAGGACGGTCATTTAAACTGAATCCTAAATTTTTGTAATAAACTATTTTTAGATTTAGTTAGTAGTATTTAAACCCGGTCATTTAAACTGAATCCTAAATTTTTGTAATAAACTATTTTTAGATTTAGTTAGTAGTATTTAAACCCTTCTCATGCATTTAGAGAAGGGTCCTGAAATTTGTCAAAAACTTATCCTCAGAACATGCACTTCTACACCCTCAGAGGAGGTTTTGATGAATGAATGGAATGAGATTTATTGATATCTGTGTCTAATATTTGCTACTGATGTTGCATTTCTGTACTCTTAGTAGATGTTGGATTAAGAAGATATAAGTCATTATTACTTCTAGCTCATGAGTAGAACCAGTTATAAATGGTACTTTTATCTCTTAACTATTTCTGCTTCTATGTTAAAAGTGATATTTATGTTCAGTTATTTATATATTGATGCTTGAATGCTTAAGTTATCATTTGGCACTTTTGTACGGTGATAGCTATTTATTTCTGCTTAATGTATGAATAGCTGATTATGCGATATGTTTTTCAAAATTGTTTCATCTAACTTTTTATATGAAGTGGTTTATTTTTATTGAATTATTTTCTTATAACAGTTGAATGATCTTTATTATTGATTGTTATTCGAAATCATTTTAGATCGCATAAACAAGATTATATCCCAGGTTTAGTTTAGAATTAGATATTTCTGTTTAAATTAGAATACAATTTGCATATGATTAGATTAGAAATAGAATAAAATTATTTCACTTACGAACCTTTTTAGAAAGGAAATATCTATTCTTAACACACACACG
Source organism: Pinus albicaulis (assembly GCA_034641835.2). Taxonomy (NCBI): domain Eukaryota; kingdom Viridiplantae; phylum Streptophyta; class Pinopsida; order Pinales; family Pinaceae; genus Pinus; species Pinus albicaulis. Next base: position 1,481,380,336 of record CM076582.1, read on the forward strand.
CATACTGGGAAACTGGTCCCATTATCCCCAGTCGTACCCACTACACCAAACGGAAAAGGAGCTGCTAACCAAGGTCCGGACCGGGTGGGTATCCCCCTTGTTGTAGACCCAATTTTCGGGGCTTCAACACTAGCCTAAGAGGAGATCATATGATGTTTTAATATGTCTATTAAAGGCCAAGAGGTCAAATTAGCAAAGGGTTGGAGACATTTTGGCAAAACTGGTGCATATTGTAAAAACACTGTTTCAGCTAATGCAGAGAGCTTCTGCTTGACCAACTTGAGATTCAAAAGGGGATTTTAGTGTTTTCCTCTTCTATCATTGTTTCTTATATATCTTATTTGCAGTGGTGTTCATCTATATTACTTAGAACTCATCTTTATATGCTCTGACTTCCTTTATAAATGGACTGACTGTGTTTTTACATGTTTCAAGTGTATGTCTCATGACTAAAAACCATGATATGCCTCAACTTCCATGTCAATTAGATTCACTGATTTTTTGATATTTCTTTGACTCCATAAGCCCAATGTATACATTCTAATGTTTGTTTCGACCTACAAGTTGGAAAATGTTATCTAAGCAGACCACTTTGTAAAGCTTTGGATTGACTGATATATACAGTAGCATACAACTTTTCTTCACCTGAGATTATTAGTGTATTTTCAATGAGTTTTATGCCCTATCTTTGAAATGTTTCTCTCCCATAGCCTTGATGTATCATTACTCAGAATTAATGTATTAAATGCTTTGAATTCCTTTGAACTTTAAAGTTATTGGGATTTTCCTGAATGCGTTACTCTTCCATTGAAATATATACAAGCATCGACTTCCACTAGAAGAGCTATTGTTATCTTTATCCCTGTCACTGACTCCATAGCCCAATGGTAGAAAGCCTCCATCTTTTCAACCTGTAAACATACAAAATCAAAACACATAGAGTTAGCCATCTATCTACATCTTTACTCAACATCATTAACCTTTGGGAGAGCCCTCTTAGGTTGAGGAGGCTAAGCCTCAATCAAAAGATTGGTTTGAAAGAGTTACACTGAAGTTGTCTGATCAACAGCCAATCAGGTATGATTTTGGAGATAATAGGTTGCTTCGAACCTCTTTTTGAGACAACCCAAACTTACAAATTTCTCTTCCTAACTAGATTTCTTGCAGCTTCAAATATGTAACAGAAATCATCTAATCCATGTTTCAGTCATGGATTAGACTCAACAAAAGCTAAATTCGATAGCCTAGACCTGTATTGTTGGTTGTGTTATCAAAAAATTGTACTTGATTGGCTGCTTATCAAACAACTTTACGTAACTATTTCAAACCAGCTTTTGACTGAAGCTTAGCCTCTTCATTCTGAGAAGGCTCTCTTAAGGGGGTTTTATGATATTGAATAATGATGATACTAGATGGATAACTTTATTGGACATGTAACTTGTTTTTTATGCTTGCAGGTTGAAAAGAATGCATGCTTGCTACCATTGGGCTTATCGAGTCATCAATCAGTAGTATCAGTGGCAAGGCTTCTTGACATGGAAGCTGAGGCAGATAAGGGTCTTTAACAGAGTAAAATCACACATAAAACATAGGGGAACGCATTCATTTCATCACTACAGGAAGTCACAACATAAACTTATGAATTCTGAGTAATAGAGATGATATCCACTACAAGAAGTAAACATAAATATATAGATCAAAAATACATTAAAAACCGCATGAGAATCTCAAGTCTGTCATGAAGAAAGTCACTTTGTATTATTGATATAAGTCAAATACATAAAGTAATAGTTTAGTGAAAAAAATCTCCAAACCTTCACTACTTCGATGCTTTTCCTTTTAATAGACATTCTTACAACCAGGATGATCTTCGTGATGGCTAGATTCATCGAATTCTCCTATGACACGTCACATAACTGAAAAACATGACTTCTAACAAGAAATTGACAACTATTCCTTAGAGAAGACATCTCCTAATAGGAGTCTAACTCCTATTTATTACATATTCTACCTTATCTTTGTGAAATGGTTACATATCAGTTACAAAATAATCATCACATTCTCGAAGGATAGATGATAGGTTCATTACAACCTTTACATATTTAAGACTCTCCTAGACATGTGGAACACAACCCTATTTTTCAGGAATGTATAACCCTCATCTTCAACAAGAGCTTTGGTTGATGATTTGTCTCTGCAACACTTCCTTCGAGTCATAAATACTTGATTTTAGGGTCCCTTGACATGTTGGAGGAGTCCAAATGTCCAAAACTACCAATAAGATGCTCCAAAACCTTCAAAAATAGCTCACTACGAAAACATGATAGTTTCGTAGCGAGCATTTGTAGCGTTGAAAAATTAACTTTTGTACCCAATAACTTTGCTCCTTTGTTTTTACATGGTGTCAACCAAGCCATGACACATCACCACTATCAATCTCCCTCCTTGAAAAATACAAAAAGTGAGTTTAGAGGTAAAAAGGCTGCTACAAGTTTTTTCTTAGCGTTTTCTTGGCTTTAGGCCTAGTAAACGCTACGGAACTGTGTAAAAGTGCAGAAATTCCAGATTTCAAAATAGTCTCCAAAAAGTGACCTACAGCTGTAAAAAATTAACCTTTAACATGCCATGAACCTTCTAAAACACATTGAAACTGAACTTAAGGCTTCTGTGGAGTTTCCTCCTCATTTATGATTAGTTGAGCTATGGGCTGCTCAACCACAGTCATCTTCAAACCTTTCTTCTCCAGCTCTTCATGAATCAATTCTATTGTTCTTGGAGGTCTTTGACTTGATCCTTCAGTGTCCTATTCTTATATTTCAAACACGGGTTCATTTTTCTGATATGTTTCACCTCTCCTCTCAATGGCTGAGTCCATTTGATCAATTTCTCTGTGTTGTCCAAATCTTTGACACGCTTATGACCTCTTCTTCCCAAATTTATTTCATTTTTTCAAAATGTACCTTCTGAACCTTGTGCTTCCTTGCCTCTTTATTCAAGATTGATATTTCATCATTTTCCAGCTTCAATTGCTCCTTAAGGATTTCAATCTCTTTTTTTCAATGATTTTCTCTTTACCCTTCCTTTGCTTGATGAAAAATTCTTCTTTTGCAGGTGAGGAGAGGTCTATTATGCTTGGTGGTGGTTGAACAGTTTCAGTGACCTTCTAAGCTTCTTCGCTTCTTTCCAAGACCTTTTTGGCATGTCTTGTCATTGTTTTTCTAGCTTGAAACATGAATCCTGCATCTTCACCTACAATCTCTAACTTTTTACCTATTTTGGCTTTCTTGAGCTTCCTTCCTCCCTCATCTATGTCTTCATCTTGGACTATGGGAGTTTCTTCGATATCAATAGCATGAAAATTTTCCTCTAAGTTACCCTTAGCCACTGTTTGGCTTCTTGTAACCCTGTTGCTACCATGTTCGCTCATTGTTGGATTTTGTTTTGCAGGTGTAGCTTTGGGTGTATCAACTTTCTACAAAGGCTCTATCTCCATGATCAATGGCTCAACTTACTCTGCCACTGAAGTTGATGGGATATATCTAGATTTAGGAGTCCTTTTAGGAGTGATAGCATCTACTTCAAAACCGCTGATGAACAGTGTTATTGCCTGAATCTACCTCAGGCTAAAAGAAGGCAGGATTCAGGGTAACACCAAACCACACTCAGTCTGGTAGCTAGCCCTACCAGAACAGGAGAGGGCTCTCTCCGGGTCAATCTCAGGAAAAATGTATCAATAGGCCTTGAGATGACTGAAATGAGTGCTAATTTTAGGCTAGGTATATTAATCAAGGAGTTTGGATTGATTTTGTAGGTTTTTTGTCGGAAAGAAAGGGAAAGGCAATTTTGGGTCCGGGGATCAGGCCTAGCTTTTGCAGAATTCTTATTGGGGCAAGGTAAGCAATGGTCTTGATGTCTGAGATTCAATGAATGGATAGACAAGACTGCTGAGGAGCTGAAGAGGGCAAGAAGGTGCAAGGATCCTCTTCAAATGGAGGAAAACATATAAAACTAAACAAAATTTTAAGGCAGAGCACCAACAAACTAATGAATTCTACCTTAGTTACTCATTTGTTTATTTCAGAAGCAAAGAGAAGGGAAATGGCATACATATAACATTAATGAAACTTACAGATACATGGAGAAAAAAATCATCAAAACTTAGAGCCACAAGGATCCCAACAAGTGCTGCAAAACCCTGGTCTTTCCTTTGCCAAAAATGCAGAAGTGTATGTACAACGAAGTACCAAACTATTCCCAAGTATCCAACCATGAATATGCCTCAGAAAATACAATATATAGACAAGTCTAACCCCTTCCCATGCCTCTAGGGGTCGAGCTCATCCTTCTAGGAGCTATTTCAACCAATTCTAAACAAGGAATTGAAATCTAGGCAATCAAACAACTTTCCTCTATATGGAAGGAAACTGATTCATTCATTTATTTTTCACTTTTTAGTGAATGAATCCTCTAGAACAAGTAAATATGAGCCAAAATTACATCATAGTCATCAAATTACATCAAGATAGATCAATAATTACATCAAAAAGTGAAACTAGTCAAAACTGGGCCAATTTCTGAGCTGAAGAGTCAAAATGAGGCCAAATTTCTCTATGCGCCGCGCCCAAAAACTCAATGCGTCGTGCCACTTTGAGCCTGTTTTTGAGGCACTTTCTGAAGTAAAAATTGAGCTCATGATAGCTCGTTGGAAATCCCTGCCTGTCTACTATCCAACCCAAGTGGAATTTTTCAATTTGGAGTTCATTTGCCCCTCCAAAACTGCAATATCCTAAGACTGGTTCCTGCTGGTGCAAAAGGTGGCAGAAAGGCCACTTTGAAGGTGTTTTTGGCCTTTTAGGCAACCCAAAACTTGATGAAATCTCTCGGATAATTCCTGAGCATGCATAAATTTTCATGAAAAATCCAAAAATGTAAATTTTTCCTCCAGAAGATCTCTCAAATGTAAGCGCGCGTCAAGTGGCGCGACGCGTCGAGCGGAAAAACTTGTTTTGTGACAAAAAAAAAACAAAATTGACAAACGTTTCTCCAAATTTGCTGAAATTTGGACTGAAGGTCCCCCATCAAGTATCATGCTCATCCAAAGAAGCTTCGGCCAAGATTTGGAGTGGATCAGGCCTTTTACGCCTCCTCAGTGTCCTCCGGGTACATGCAGTTCAGTGGTGGAATCACTGTCTCGGTTGTATGATGCGTCGGTGTCCATCTCCATAATGTTGCAAATGTATGCCAAGTGTATGTTTAGCTTGTTGAAAATGAGAAATGAGAACTTGGTTGTTTTTGTCTCCAATTGCCAAAATATGTGCCAAAGTCAAATGAAGGACTGTGGGAAACATGGAACAATGGGAAAAGTGGATTGTGGAGTTTGTCAAGTGAGTTTTGAAATGTGTTAACAGTCACTTGACTGTGTTGAGGGATTTGGGGAATCTAGGAATATTTTCAAATGATATGGGAGAGTAATGGTTATGGGGAATAGTAGGGTTTAGGAAATAGGGAAAATGGGAAAATGAAAATAAGTGATCTAAGTGTTGTTGGAATGTAAGGGAACAAGAAAGGGACTGTTAATGATGTGACAGTGAGGGGAAAGGAATCATAGTTGAGACATGATAATATGACAGTGAGTATTCAGCATGACAATGAATTTTTAAAACACCATTTGAAACCCTAAAGAGCAGATTCTGATATGCATATAGGGTTTGTGTCTTTGATATTACAAATTCTCCAAATTAATCTTCAAACAACTCCAAACACCAGCTAGCAATCATACAAACTTACTTGAGCACGGAGCAACCCAAAAAATGCGTTTTTGGAGAAGAAGGGCAAAAAATTCCAGTCTAAGGCCTATGCGCCACGCAGGCTGCCCAATGCACCGCGCCAGAGTAATTTAACACTGTGCAGAGTGGCTCTATGCGCCGCGCAGGCAAACTCAACCACAACTTCCTTCCAAAGACTTGTTTTGTTCCTCCACGGTTTGAATCAGCTTCATTCTTGTATCTTGGACTATAAATGGATTGTAGCAACCATGAAAACATCTTATATGCCCACTAACTTTGATTTTCAATTTGAAAAAACCACTGTTTGAAAACTTTGGCATTTTTACAAAAGAACTCTGTTTTGCTAGTTTCCTTTTGGTTTTTTGACTGAAATGATGGCTCCTTTGTTGATTTTTTGTAGGTATGGTGGCATGTTTAGTGATGAGATAACAGTGATGGGAGATGGAAAAAATCGAGGTGGGGAGGTGGGATGATTGACACCAAAACAAGTTGCAAAACCCTAAGGAGGCACTTCTCAACAAGATAGTAGGGTTTTGAGTTTTTTGCATTTAAATTTTCATACCAACACCAAACACTTGTTAAGAGAAATGAGGAAGTGGCTTTGACTCACTTGAACAAGGAGATACTGAGGAAAATTTTATGGGTGAAATAAATGGCAAAAATCTTGTGTTCTGGCCCAATGCGTCGTGCACCAACCCAATGCGTCGCGCACAAACCCAATGCGATGCGCCCACTTTTCTATGCGCCATGCCATTTTGCAGAAGGCTTTTGGAGGCCTTCCCTATGTCCAAATTGGGCGTGTGATAGCTCTTTGGAAATATCTTTGAGTCTACTTTCCACCCCAAGTGGAATTTTTCAATTTCGATTTCATTTACCCTGTCAAAAATCAAATCTCCCAAGACTGGTCAAAATGAGCAGAATGAGGCTGCCTCAAGGCAGAGTGCTGTTGCAGTCAACTTTAGAAGGTTTTAATCAACTCCAAATTGAGCTCATGATAGCTCATTGGAAATATATTTGTGTATAATTATCATTTGACTCATCACGAAAGTCATTTGGCCAACCAAGCTAGGAGAAATCTTGATTTTCCCAAGGTCACTTCAGAGGTGCATTCAATTCTCCTAAGGCACCAGTATGTTTGACATTTCTCTAAAACCATGATACCTGTGTAAAAAGTGAAGGAGGTTTTTTTTCTTTGGCATGCGTTGGACAAAAACCTCTCTTATATTTCTAAAATTCATTTTTTATTGCTCAGAAACATCATTTGAGTGAAAATTATCCCGATGTGTGGAACAAGGGATTTGTCAAAATGAAGCGAAATGAAGGGGATAAGGGGCTTCTAAATTCTTGAGAAAATTTTGAGAAGTAGGGAGGGACGTTAGGAAATAGGGGAAAGTGGAATTTCAGATATTGAGTGAGGGGAAGGGGTCCAAAAGGGAAAAACACAGGCCTAGCCTAGAAAATTGCCAAGTTGTGGCAAGAAACTAGGGTTTGTGCAAAAATGAGGAATTTGGGGGATCTCAGTGATGGGAAGTGTTTAATAATGTAAATTAAGGATAGGGGAAGGTGTATGAACATCAGGATAAAATTTTGGCTAATTATTTTACCATCCAAGAGAAATTACCTTCAAAACCCTAGGAGAGGGAAATGAACCTTACCTAGGCACAACTGAAGCATGAACAAGGTGTAAAATGACCCTTTGGAACTTGAAATGATGATGAAAACCCTCTGAATTATGGTACACTTAGCTGAATGGTGACATGGACCAACATTTGAACAACTTTGACAAGAGTAAAAACAAACCCTAGACCTAATACCTAGTGACCAAATTTTGCTTGAAGACTTACTGAAATGACAAAATTTGACCTTGACACCTTAACATCACTTTGTAAGAGCATGTTTGATCACTGAAGGAAGGATGCAAAGGCTAACACTAACATTGGCTCCAATGGGGATGGTAGCTCCTTGGAGGTGCCAAGAATTACAGATCTTTGGAAAGTAGACAATGCCTTCATCCATTGGGCAATGGAATCAAAAACTCAAACTGAAATGCATGACTGAAAACTGATGACTTGACGACACAAACTGAATCTTACTCAACTAAAAACACAACTGAAAAACTGGGAAAAAAATTCTCAAAGTAGAGCTTATTCAATACAACCTACTCTAATTGTTCCATTCATCACCTGATCAAGTGAAATGAAACAACCAATGCAACCAAGTACATATTGAAACTGCTGTTTGGATTCTCCGCAAGTGCTCATTTATGAACAGCAAGAGAGAACCACTAAAAGGAAACTCCCATGAAAACTTGTGAACAGATCCGTTGAATACTATGGATTCTCTATCCGCCTCCAAAAACACTGCATAAGGATCTTGAAATTCATGCTGCATAAGGATCTCAAAATGCACACTAAGACTTAGCTCATCCAATGGATTACTTCTCTTCTCCTCATACCATGAATGCAAACTTTGATTTGAGCTTTGTGATGAAAAATATGTTAAACAAGACAATGAAGGCGACTTTTGAACAAGATTATCATCAACATTTTTTCCTGGCGCATGGTTAGCTAATGGAGCAGAATTTTTACAGCAAACTTCATCCAACACACGAGCAATAGGATCATCAAAAATTTGAGAAGACTGCGACAATGTATCCTTTGAAACTGTATGAAATCCTACTGGCTGTTCATCTTTTTCTTTAGAGATATTACGAATATTCTTCCTTATAAACTGAAATGCTTCAAAACAAAAGGGTACATAATTCTCTTACATCATTAAATCATGTATTTCAACTCCTACGCCTTCATCTATAATCTGACCTTCAATTTCATTTGGTGGCTGAAAATCTGGTGTTAGGGAGGGTTTTGCTTCCGAAATGATTTCATCAATCATTTCAGGGGAAGATTTCTCATCAACTACTTGCTCAAGAATTTCGCTATCTGTCTCATCCTCCACATTAAAAGTAAGAGATTGTTGATTTCTTACAGGCTGCTCATTTGAAGATTTACTATGCAATTTACCCTTCAAAAACTGGAATGATTCAAAACAAAATGGTACGTAGTCACCTTGTATCATTTGATCATATGTACCAGCTTCCATGGCTTCATCTGCAACTTGACAATCAATGGGTTTCGAGGGCTGCAAATCTGGATATGAGAAATCTTGAACAAATTTTTTATTGCCCTCCGGATGGTCAAAATCAAGACTTGTTGACAGTTGACTTCTGATTGCATGAAATTTGTCTCTGATGAACTGAAACGAGTCAAAAAAAAAAGGTAAATATCCGTCACTTACTTCAAAATTTGCTGCACTTTCCTCATCATTGTCATAGCTGATATGCATTAGTTGATCACTGTACTCGAGCTGCTGAAAGTGAACTTCCTCCTTCCACACACTAGCTGCTGATTTGTCTGCAAGATTAGCTTCTATTTGGAGAACATAATTATCATCATACTGATCAAACTGAGGCAAATCATCATTATAAAACACATCATCAAGCATACATGTCATATCAACAGCTCTCTCTTCTTCAAGATGATCTATAAAGAAATTACTATGACAACTGGGATAAGAAACAAAATGTTTTGGATCAGCAACTTGTTCTTCTTCAATCAGCGAGCCATGGGCTTGAACATTATACTCATTCCTTCTGGTGTTCTTTTGCATCATCTCTTCCACTGCACTTACCAACATGTCAAGCTTTACCTCTAGAGATATGGATTTCTCCGGATCCATGTTTTTCATATCTTCTTCCTTCAACCTTGCCCTTCGGATCAGAAAATGAGCCTCTACATTTACTGCACTATTCTGCATCTCGTGAAGTGTTGCAATATTCTTTTCTCTCAACTGAAACTCCATTTCCGGATCAAAGGCACCCGGGTAGTGCAAGAGAGCAGATCTAGGAGAAGGTCTTATATCAGTTGGCATTGAAAAATATACTTAGTTAAATCTGGCAGAAAATTGTTGTACTGTCTCCCCTGGTAGTCTTTTCAGCTGGTTATACTCTTCTATAATAAGGAAAGTATTCTGTCCGATCACCCACCTGTCAAGGAAAACTTCGACGAACTGCTGGAAATCTGAGATGCTCGCATTAGGCAAGGTTTTGAACCAACTCTTCACTTGGCCTTGAAAAGAAAGAGCAAAAAGCCTAACACTGACATCCTCATCATCAACTTCAAAAAGGTCAAGAAAAGTCTCGACATTCTGCACATGTTGCTCAGCATTGACGTTGTTACATTCATCGTCAAATATTGGTAGATATAGGTCATAATTTTTAGGGAAATCATGGAGAACGAAAGGTAAAATAAGAGGTTTATACCTATCTGGGACTATAACAGGTGTAGAAGTATATACAAGAGCTACGAGATCATTTTTTTTTTCAGGCTCATGACTCTGAAGAGAGTCATCATAAGATGTGGGAAAAGTAAGGAGGCCAGGATCAAAGGGAAATTCAGTATTTACACTCTTTGAATAGGTCGAGCGAAGATTTTGATCACCTTTATCATACAACAAATTTTGAAAAACATTCAGGACAGCTTCAAGAACCACAAAGAAGTAATTTGCAAGGAACCAAACTAGATCCTGAATACCATTCCACTTTGGATACCTGAACTTAGTGTAAGATCCTTCCATTTTCTCAGAGAAATAGTTAGTCCTCCAGTGAAGTCTCTGCATGAGTTGGAGTCACCAGGTGAATGATTTTCAGCCTTCTTATGTCTGATCGTTGTCCACCATCAGCCATCAGATCTGAACTTGATACATGTACTGGGGCAATTTACAAGTCGGGTGTCACGTTCACAAGCTAGACCGGAGATTGACTGAAACAACGTTTATCTACTTTCGCTAATGCAAAGCAAGAGCATTTCGAAGGCTATCTGGCATAACTTCAGGCTCCGTCTGTAGCTTATAAAAAAAAATAGCACCAACAAGCAAACCATTTTTTCCCCAGTATGGTCGTCACTATGTTATTTCCTGAATCTACCTCAGGCTGAAAGAAGGCAGGATTCAGGGTAACACCAAACCACGCTCAGTCTGGTAGCTAGCCCTACCAGAACAGGAGAGGGCTCTCTCCGGGTCAATCTCAGGAAAAATGTATCAATAGGCCTTGATATGAATGAAATGAGTGCTAATTTTAGGGTAGGTATATTAATCAAGGAGTTTGGAATGATTTTGTAGGTTTTTTGTCGGAAACAAAGGGAAAGGCAATTTTGGGTCCGCGGATCAGGCCTAGTTTTTGCAGAATTCTTATTGGGGCAAGGTAAGCAATGGTCTTGATGTCTGAGATTCAATGAATGGATAGAAAAGACTGCTGAGGAGCTAAAGAGGGCAAGAAGGTGCAAGGATCCTCTTCAAACGGAGGAAAACATATAAAACTAAACAAAAATTTAAGGAAGAGCACCAGCGAACTAATGAATTCTACCTTAGTTACTCATTTTTTTATTTCATAAGAAAAGAGAAGGGAAATGGCATACATATAAAATTAATGAAACTTACAGATACATGGAGAAAAACATCATCAACACTTAGAGCCACAAGGATCCCCACAAGTGCTGCAAAACCCTGGTCTTTCCTTTCCCAAAAATGCAGAAGTGTATGTACAATGAAGTGCCAAACTATTCCCAAGTATCCAACCATGAAGATGCCTCAGAAAATACAATATATAGAAAAGTATAATCCCTTCCCATGCCTCTAGGGATCGATCTCATCCTTCTAGGAGCTATTTCAACCAATTCTAAACAAGGAACTGAAATCTAGGCAATCAAACAACTTGCCTCTATATGGAAGGAAACTGATTCATTCATTTAATTTTCACTTTTTAGTGAATGAATCCTCTAGAACAAGTAAATATGAGCCAAAATTACATCATAGTCATCAAATTACATAAATATAGATCAAGAATTACATCAAAAAGTGAAACTAGTCAAAACTGTGCGAATTTCTGAGCTAAAGAGTCAAAATGAGGCCAAATTTCTCTATGCGCCGCGCCCGAAAACTCAATGCGTCGCGCCACTTTGAGACTGTTTGTGAGGCACTTCGCGAAGTCCAAATTGAGCTCATGATAGCTCGTTGGAAAGCCCTGCCTATCTACTATCCAAACCAGGTGGAATTTTTTAATTTTTAGTTTATTTTCCCCTCCAAAACTGCAATCTCCCAAGACTGGTTCCTGCTGGTGCAAAAGGTGGCAGAAAGGCCATTTTGAAGGTGTTTTTGGCCTTTTAGGCAACCCAGAACTTGATGAAATCTCTCAGCCATTCCTGAGCATGCAAAAATTTTCATGAAAAATCTAAAAATTTAAATTTTTCCTCCAGAAGATCTCTCAAACGTAAGCGTGCGTCAAGTGGCGCGATGCGTCGGGCGGAAAAACCTGTTTTGTGACCAAAAAAAACAAAATTGACAATTTTCTCCAAATTTGCTGAAATTTGGACTGAAGGTCCCCCATCAAATATCATGCTCAGCCAAAGAAGCTTCGGCCAAGATTTGGAGTGGATTAGGCCTTTTACGCCTCCTAAGTGTCCTTCTGGTGCATGCAGTTCAGTGGCGGAAGCACTGTCTCGGTTGTATGATGCGTCGGTGTCCGTCTCCATAATGTTGAAAATGTATGCCAAGTGTATGTTTAGCTTGTTGAAAATGAGAAATGAGAACTTGGTAGTTTTTGTCTCCAATTTCCAAAATATGTGCCAAAGTCAAATGAGGGACTATGGGAAACATGGAACAATGGGAAAAGTGGATTGTGGAGTTTGTCAAGTGAGTTTTGAAATGTGTTAACAGTCACTTGACTATGTTGAGGGATTTGGGGAATCTAGGAATATTTGCAAATGATATCGGAGAGTAATGGTTATGGGGAATAGTAGGGTTTAGGAAATAGGGAAAATGGGAAAATGAAAATAAGTGATCTAAGTGTTGTTGGAATGTAAGGGAACAAGAAAGGGACTGTTAATGATGTGATAGTGAGGGGAAAGGAATCACAGTTGAGACATGATAATATGACAGTGAGTATTCAGCATGACAATGAATTTTTAAAACACCATTTGAAGCCCTAAAGAGCATATTTTGATATGCATATAGGGTTTGTGTCTTTGATATTACAAATTCTCCAAATTAATCTTCAAACAACTCCAAACACCAGCTAGCAATCATACAAACTTACTTGAGCACGGAGCAACCCAAAAAATGTGTTTTTGGAGAAGAAGGGCAAAAAATTCTAGTCTTAGGCCTATGTGCTGCGCAGGATGCCCAATGTGCCGCGTCAGAGTAATTTAACACTGTGCAGGGAGGCTCTATGCGTCGCGCCTGCCCAGTGCGCCGCGACGGACACTCTATGCGCCGCGCAGGCAAACTCAACCACAACTTCCTTCCAAAGACTTGTTTTGTTCCTCCACGGTTTGAATCAGATTCATTCTTGTCTCTTGGCTTATAAATGGACTGTAGCAACCATGAAAACATCTTATATTCCCACTGACTTTTATTTTCAATTTGAAAAAACCTTTGTTTGAAAACTTTGGCATTTTTACAAAAGAACTCCATTTCGCTAGTTTCCTTTTGATTTTTTGACTGAAATGATGGCTCCTTTGTTGATTTTTTGCAGGGATGGTGGCATGTTTAGTGATGAGATAATATTGATGGGAGATGGGAAAAAATGAGGTGGGGAGGTGGGATTATTGACACCAAAACAAGTTGCAAAACCCTAAGGAGGCACTTCTCAACAAGATAGTAGGGTTTTGAGTTTTTTGCATTTAATTTTTCATACCAACACCAAACACTTGTTAAGAGAAATGAGGAAGTATCTTTGACTCACTTTAACAAGGAGAGACTGAGAAAAATTTGATGGGTGAAATAAATGGCAAAAATCTTGTGTTCTTGCCCAATGCGTCGCGCACCAACCCAATACACCGCGCACAAACCCAATGCGTCGTGCCCACTTTTCTATGCGCCGCGCCATTTTGAAGGAGGCTTTTGGAGGCCATCCCAATGTCAAAATTGGGCATGTGATAGCTCTTTGGAAATCTATTTGAGTATAATTTCCAACCCAAGTGGAATTTTTCAATTTCGAGTTCATTTACCCTGTCAAAAATCAAATCTCCCAAGACTGGTCAAAATGAGCAGAATGAGGCTGCCTCAAGGAAGAGTGTTGTTACAGTCAAGTTTTTAAGGTCTTACTCAACTCAAAATTGAGCTCATGATAGATCATTGGAAATCTCCTTGTGTCTAGTTATCATTTGACTCATCAAGGAAGTCATGTGGCCAACCAAACTAGGAGAAATCCGGATTTTCCCAAGGTCACTTCAGAGGTGCATTCAATTCTCCTGAGGCAACGGTATTTTTGACATTTCTCTAAACCCATGATACCTGTGTAAAAATTGAAGGAGGTTTTTCTTCTTTGGCATGATTTGGACAAAAACCTCTCTCAGCTTTCCAAAATTCATCTTTTATTGCTCAGAAAAATCATTTGAGTGAAACTTATCCCGATGTGTGGAACAAGGGATTTGTCGAAATGAAGCGAAATGAAGGGGATAAGGGGCTTCTAAATTCTTGATAATATTTTAGGAATTAGAGAGGGATGTTAGGAAATAGGGGAAAGTGGAATTTCAGAGATTGAGTGAGGGGAAGGGGTCCAAAAGGGCAAAACCCAGGCCTAGCCTAGAAAATTGCCAAGTTGTGGCAAGAAACTAGGGTTTGTGCAAAAATGAGGAATTTGGGGGATCTCAGTGATGGGAAGTTTTTAATAATGTAAATTAAGGATCAGGGAAGGTGTATGAACATCAGGATACAAGTTTGGCTAATGATTTTACCATCCAAGAGAAATTACCTTCAAAGCCCTAGGAGAGGGAAATGAACCTTACCTAGGCACAACTGAAGCATGAACAAGGTGTAAAATGACCCTTTGGAACTTGAAATGATGACGAAAACCCTCTTAATGATGGTACACTCCGCTGAATGGTGACATGGACCGACATTTGGACAACTTTGACAAGAGTAAAAACAAACCCTAGACCTAATACCTAGTGACCAAATTTTGCTTGAAGACTTACTGAAATGAAAAAATTTGACCTTGACACCTTAACATCAATTTTTAAGAGCATGTTTGATCACTGAAGGAAGGCTGCAAAGGCTGACACTAACAAACAGAAAAGATGACCAATCTCTGCCTAATCTTTTTAACTCCTCTACCACCAGAAATTTGATCAAACCATGATGAAAAAGAGAGGTTTCATAATGCAGGGGCATTAGACACTAGCCAGCAATGTAGGAGGTTTTGTCCACATGTTGTGGCTAGGAGGGTTTGAAAACATTTTAATTGTAACAGAGAGGTGTCAATACCTCAGCTGACTGTATCATTTAGATTAGTTAGAAATTGTAGAAGTTGAATACTTAGATTTGATCCATCTATCATGTTTCAGTTAGTTGAATTATTGTAATTAGGCTTTTGATTTTCTAAACGGTCCTCACAGAGGAATCGAAGAGACACATTGAAATGTACATAAATTGTATCCCTCAGATGTATTGAGGGGGAAAAAGAAAGAGATATTTCTGCAATAAAATCTGTGTGTTAACAATTGCTTCCAGTTAAATAATTTCAGTGCTCATTGGCCATCGAATTGTCCCGAATCCTTATTGGTGAAGAAATTGTCTAATTGTGAGGCGATTGAACTCTATGCGTATATAATTACTGAGTTGAACTATTGTATAGATTCTACATCCCTCTGTCTATTGTTTCTCTTAGAATGGTCCGAACAAACCCTGTTGAATTGATTCCACCCGCAGGCGAGGTCTGTATAGAGAAATCGTGGTCGTAGAAATCTGTTTAACAATAGTGCAATGCCCACTTACGCAGAGATATAATTTTTTTGCTATCGGAACCCTGACCCAAGGCCTAACTTGAGTTAACAAACGGAGAGCATAGGGAGAAAGGCGTTAGCCCGTGGTTAGTCACTATTCCAAAACCGGGAGCGGATTTATGAAGCCGGATTGCCCATATCGCACCGCTTTTGTGGAGCAAGCGGTCTTCTCCAATTGCGAGTGATTCCATAGAACAGTCGACACGTGGCAAAGGTGGACCCACGAAAACTGCTATCATTTCGCGCCATCGCACGTTAATGTTCGACTAGGGAGGTCGCGTGATATTGTTGAGCGCCGTCGATCTGGAGGGGAGCCATTGGATGGTGGTCATATGAGGAAGATGCGTGAAGGTTAACCAAGGTACAATGCGTATATTGGATTGCCTATTGATTATATATGTGGGCCCGGAGTCAAAGGTTCATTATAAGATTGGTTGTTTGAAAGCGTTGGGTATTAATATAAGGTTCGGAGATATTTTTTTATTTTCAAAGGTTGTTGATAATGTTTATTTATCAAATTCCTCGAATTTGATAAATAAGACCAAGGAAGTCGGGGTAGACCACACGGAGGAGGAGAACAGGGTTTTAGAAGAGAAATGCTGACAGAGCCAAGAAAAGAGACCAGCTCTCCATAGGGCGACTTTCAGTTTTGTTACCGTCATTTGTGGTATCAGAGCTGTTGTTTTCTAGTTGTTTTGTAGAGAGCTGACATGGAAATCCGAGTTGGTAGAGGTGCTGGCAGAAGGAGACCTGCTTCCAATGCAGAGGTGTTGGAGATTTTGCAGAGGTTCGGGGCCAGAATGGATGCCATGGAGCGAAGACAGACCAGAGATCCTGAAAACATCACCGAACCTGAAATAGAAGAAGTTGAAGAAAATGGTGAGATTCCTCCTGTCTTGAGGCTCCTCAGAACTGTTATAGGGTCTACAGTTAAGCCCAATATTGAAGTATCAAATTTTGCATGAGGATTGAATCCAGAGGAGCTGGTGGACTGGATAAATGAAATGAATAAGTGCTTCGACTATGAAGAAATAAGCAAAGATAAAAAGGTCAAGTTTGCAGTGACAAAGCTTAAGGGACATGCTGCACTTTGGTGGGATGGAGTGCAGGCAGAAAGGAGGAGAGTTGGAAAGCAACCTATCAAGAGTTGGACCAGAATGATGGATAAATTAAAAGGTAAATTCTTTCCTAGTGATTATCAGCTGACATTGTATAGGCAAATACAGAACCTAAGATAGAGGTTGCTGATAGTAAAAGAATACACAGAGGAATTCTACAGAGTAAGCATAAGAGCTGGGCAATTTCAAGACAAACCAGAGAAGACTGCCAGATATGTGAATGGTATCAAGCTGGAGATCCAAGATGAGATTGGTCTTCTGTCTCCTAAGACAGTGGAAGAGGCCTACCAGATGGCCTTGAAAGCAGAGGAGAAACTCCTGAGGAAAAAATCTGCCAAGAAGAGAGGTACTTTCCGTGGAAAGGGAAGTCAGGGTGGTAGAGGAAAGCCTACTACACCCAGGGATGGAGCTAATAGTAGCTCACCTCAAAATGCATCTACAGAGGATGATACAAGGGGAAGAAGGGGTTCTTACAGAGGAAAAGGAAGAGGAGGCAGAGGCATAGGTAGAGAATTGAGGTGTTATAGATGTCAGCAAGTGGGACATAAGCACTATGAGTGTCCAGAGAATGTGGGTGCTGTTCTAAGAAATGATGTTGTTGCCCAGGCTGGAGAAGAGGCAGAAATTGAAGAAGAAATTCTACCAGAGTGGGGAGAGTCCTTAGTGGTTAATAAGGTCCTATTGAAACAAACCAAAGAGGTCACTGAGCCTGCACAAAGGAAGACTTTATTTAGGAGCATATGCGAAGTCCAAGGGAAATGCTGCCAGCTAATCATTGATAGTGGCAGCACATACATTCTGGTTTCCACTGAGGTAATAGAGAAGTTGAAGTTCAAGACAAGGGAGCATCCAACTCCCTACAGGGTGTCCTGGTTGCATAAAGGGCACCAGCTGGTTGTAAAAGAACAGTGTGAGATAGAGCTGCAAATGGGAAAATACAAAGATAAGGTCATGTGTGATGTAATGCCCATGGATGTGTGTCATATATTGCTGGGTAGACCTTGGCAGTTTGACAGAGCAGCAGTGCATGATGGCAAGAAGAACACTTACAAGTTCTTCAAAGATGGGGTACACCATACATTGATACCCATGGAAGAAGGAGAGCCATCCAGCAGAGTGATGGATCCAAAGACCTTGTTGATGAGCAGGAAGGAATATCTGTAGCAGATAGAAGAAGAAGAGGTAAGCTTTGCTTTAGTTTGCAAACCTAAAGTAGTTCTTACTTCTACAAAGATTTCTGATTTTCCAATAGAAATCCAAGAGATGTTAGACAATTATTGTGACATTGTTGTGGATGATTTACCTGATGAGCTGCCACCTGTGAGAAAGATCAGCCATCAGATAGATTTTATCCCTGGTTCAAATCTGCCAAATAAGGCAGCCTACAGAATGACTCCCACAGAAAATGAGGAAATCAGGAGACAAGTACAGGAATTAGTGGACAAGGGACTGATCAGAGAAATTTTTAGTCTGTGTGCGGTACCAGCAGTATTGAGCCCAAAGAAAGATGGAGGCTGGAGGATGTGTACTGATTCTAGAGCAATCAATAAGATCACAATCAGGTACAGATTCCCTTTTCCCAGAGTTGAGTATTTGATGGACTGTTTGAGTGGTGCTAAATATTTTTCAAAGATAGATTTAAAAAGTGGATATCATCAGATCAGAATAAGAGAGGGTGATGAGTGTAAAACTACCTTTAAAACAAATGAAGGACTGTATGAATGGATGGTAATGCCTTTTGGGTTGTAAAATGCACCTAGCACTTTTATGAGACTTATGAATGAAGTATTGAAAGAATTCATTGGTAAATTTGTGATAGTGTACCTGGATGATATATTAGTTTTCAGCAAAACTAAAGAAGAAAATTTAAGGCATCTTAATTATGTCTTGAAAATGTAGGTTTTAACCCTGAACAGAAATTATCTACACACGAATCTTATAACAGAAAATAAACAATAGCGAGAGCATAAAACATAAAACAGATAAACACAGAGATTTTCCCCTGGATCCCAAATTGGGACGACCAGCTTGATTTTTCATTATATTCCTTTTAGTGTTACAACACACATATATATACATGCCTAAGCATACATAAACCCCAATCCATAAACCCTGGATTAGAACATAACTATAGTTCCCTTGACTGGATCTACAAAAATACCAGGGGCCGAAGACCATCGTACCCCAATACCATGTGCAAAACCATGCACAAAAACATGGACGCGGACTACCCGCCGGAAATTAAGGAAAGAATATAACACATACCCAACATTCTCCCACTTGTTTTTTTCTTTCCATGGGGTCCACAGGAGGGCTTAGTCATTGGCCCAATTCTTCAACACCCATTGTTTCTCTACACCAAGAGAACTTCTGAGTGCTCACAGACTTTGTCAATGCATCTGCAACATTCTTCAAAGTGTCCACCTTTACCAGCAAAACCCTTTTAGCCTCAACCATATCTCTAACAAAGTGATATTGAACATCAATGTGCTTTGTCTTTGAATGATAAGCAGAGTTCTTAGCCAAGAAAATTGCACTTTGGCTATCACAGTCTATCCTTATAGCTTGTTGTACCAACCCCATACTTGAACACAATCTCTGCAACCAAACTGCTTCCTTGCTTGCATGAGTGGCTGCTATGTATTCTGCCTCTGTAGTTGAAAGAGCCACCACAGACTGTCTTTTACTCATCCAACTGACTGCACCTCCAAATAGGCTAAACACATACCCACTTGTAGATCTTCTTTGGTCCAGATCTCCAGCCCAGTCTGCATCAACAAAACCACAAATGTCCAACATTCTTTCCAATCCTGGTCTTCCCTGGTAGCACAAGCCATAATCACTAGTGCCACGTAAATATCTGAAAACCCGCTTCACTGCTGTCTAATGCTCCTTCCCTGGGTTTGACATAAACCCGCTCAATACTCCCACTGCATGTGCAATGTCTGGTCTAGTACAAACCATTGCATACATCAGGCTACCCACTGCACTTGCATATGGAACACGGGACATATCCTCCTCTTCTTCTTGTGTCTTGGGACACTGTTCAGCAGACAGCTTTACACCTACAGGAATAGGAACCTTCACCGGTTTACTATCCTGCATATTGAACCTCCGCAATATAGTCTCGACATACTTCCTCTGGTTTAACCAGAGCTTCCTCTTTGCCCGATCTCTCTTAATTTCCATGCCCAAAATATAGTTTGCAGCACCAAGATCCTTCATGTCGAATTTGGAGAACAGTTGGGTCTTCAAATCTTGGATAATTTCTTTGTCATTTCCAATCAACAACACATCATCCACATACAAGACCAAATAAATAACACGGTCACCAATTAATTTAAAATAAACACAGTGATCCTCCTTGCTTCTGGTGAAGCCAAGTCCCCGTATATAGGTATCAAATTTCCGATACCACATCCTTGGTGACTGTTTTAACCCATAGAGAGACTTCTTCAACCTGCATACTAGTTCTTTCTTACCCTTCACCATAAAGCCTTCAGGTTGCTTCATGTAGATCTACTCTTCTAGATCCCCGTGAAGAAATGCTGTCTTCACATCCATCTGCTCTATCTCAAAATCAAATGCAGCAGCAACAGATAAAAGTAATCTAATAGAAGTAACCTTGGCAACAGGAGAAAAAATATCACCAAAATCAATTCCCGGCACCTGGGAATAACCTTTCGCTACCAACCGAGCTTTGTATTTCTCCACCTTGCCTTCTACATTCATCTTTTTCTTAAACACCCATTTGCTCCCAATGGGCTTCCTTCCAGCTGGCAACTCCACCAAATCCCATGCATCATTTTTGTGCAAGGATGCCATTTCATCAACCATGGCCTCCTTCCAGAGTTTTCCATCCTCTGAATCTACTGCCTCCCTGACAGTTTTGGGTTCATCATCAGTTATAGTTAAGGCAAAACTTGAACAAAAAGCAGATGGACTATACCTTTCTGGTTGCCTTCTTTCCCGAACTGATCTTCTCAAAGCTGGAGTTTGTGGCTCTTCATCTTCCGAGTCTTCTTCTGTTGTAGAGTCTGATTCATCCTCCTTTAGCTCAAACTCTATCTTCTCAGGTTCCTTTGGTAGGAATTCATGTTTAACAACATCTTTCACTTCTCTAAACACTACATCTCGGTTGTACACAACCTTCCTTGTTTCTGGGTTCCAAAGCTTGTAACCCTTTAAACCATCCTTATACCCAATAAAGATGCACCTTTCAGATTTATTATCCAACTTGGTCCTTTTCTCCTTTGAACATGTACATATGCATCACATCCAAATATCCTCAGATGTGAAAGAGAACATTACCGAAACCATACCTCAGTGGGAAGTCCATTCCGTCGATCATGAAGGTGATCTCACATCCGCATAGCATGGGCCTCCACCGCTTCGCTGCACCCCGTCTTAATCCGCACCACCGAGCATGCTTCTTGCCTTTTCCATCGTTCGTCTATTATTTCCCCCCGCAACCTCCATTTTACACGCGTGTGTATGGAGTAGTCTTTCGTTGTGATATACCACACTTGCTCCACCCCAAATTCTTTCTTAACTCCCCACCATTATCCGTCCTCAATGCCTTTATCTTCTTCTCTGTCTGGTTTTCCACCAGAGCCTTAAATTCTTTAAATTTGTCAAAGACTTCAGATTTCTTCCTCAAGAAATATATCCATGTATTCCTTGAGAAGTCATCTATGAATGAAACATAGCACACAGACTTTCCCAGTGATGGAACTGACACAGGTCCAAACACATCACTGTGCACAAGTTCTAATATCTTGTTCGCCCTCTTAGCACCAGAAGGAAAACTCACCCGATTCTGCTTCCCATATATACAATGTTCACAGAAATCGAAATCTAGAGAGAAATTAGACATACCTTCTACCATACCATTTCTATGGAGTATCTGAAGGCCCTTCTCTCCAATATGTCCAAGCCTTCGATGCCATAGCATGGTCTTTCTAGAGACGGCTAGACTTCCGTCCCACTTTCAGGAACCGCGCAATCGTTCGACACCCATCAACAATCGGTGCTACTCAGAAGCCGGTGGCCGCAGGGTTCCAGTTCGAACTCCCCGCATTAATACCAGTGCTCCCCGAACCATCTTGCAGGCATCTTTCTCGAACACTATTTTTACACCTGCATCATCCATCTTGCTTACAGAAATCAGATTTCTGGCCAATGCAAGAATATGCAGAACACCAAAAAGTGCTCTAATCCTTCCACCTTGTAGCTTCAACTTGACTTTTCCACGTCCGATGATCTTGGCCTTCCTATCATCCCCTAGGAAGACATCACCATCATATTTCTCATACTCGCAGAACCACTCCCTATGGGGAGTGAAGTGAAAGGATGCACCCGAGTCAATCAACCATGACTCATGATCTACATGTGTATTTGAAGAAGAAGCCAAATACACATCCCCACCTTCATTCGAGGTGGTTTTTGCCTCTGCAGAAGGAGCTTCATCAGATCCCTTTCCTTTCTCAGGAGCTTTAGATCTACAGTCCTTTTTGTAGTGCCCTTCCTTTCCGCATTTCCAGCACACCTTTACAAACTTTCCAGGAGATTTAGATCTCCCTCTATATTTAGATCTCCCACTCGAAACCTTATTCTTGTTTCTGTTCTGGGACCTTCCTCGTACAGATAAGGCATCTCCATTCTGACCCTCCATATTTCTCCGTCTCATTTCCTCTGACAGCAAGGCTGAGACAATATCATCAAAGTTCAAGGTAGTTGTATTGCTACCTATTGCAATAACCAGAATGTCCCACGAGTCTGGTAGAGAGCACAAAAAACTGATGCACTTATCTTCATCTGAGATTTTAATATCAACAAATGACAGCTGACTTACCACAGTATTGAAGGCATTCAGATGCTCTGTCACCGAGTCTCCATCCTTCATCCTCAGGTTATACAGCTTTTTCCGCAGAAACAACTTATTCACCAGAGACTTAGATTGGTACAAAGTCCCAAGTTTTTCCCACAAATTCTTCGCCGTAGCTTCCCCAGATACATTCAACAATACTGAATCTGACACACACAACCATATTGTGCTCTTAGCCTTCCGATCTAGTTTCTTCCAGTCTTCATCTGACATTGCCGTTGGTTTAGTACCTGGATCTACCGCGATCCACTGATCTTTATCCACCAGCAGATCCTCCATCTTGAGCTTCCACAACTCAAAACTCTGACCATTAAATTTCTCGATCTCTATCTTTTCGCCGCTCTCCATCTTCTTTCGATGAAGAAGAATCGATCCCCGCATTCCCACCTAACAGGTCTACCTCACAGTGCCCAAGAAAAAAAAAAACCCTCAAAGCAAAGAAAGGCGTCTCCTTGAAGTTGAAATGAAGTCGAAACAGCTCTGATACCAAATGTAGGTTTTAACCATGAACATAAATTATCTACACACGAATCTTATAACAGAAAATAAACAATAGCGAGAGCATAAAACATAAAACAGATAAACACAGAGATTTTCCCCTGGATCCCAAATCGGGACGACCAGCTTGATTTTTCATTATATTCCTTTTTAGTGTTACAACACATATATATACATGCCGAAGCATACATAAACCCCAATCCATAAACCCTGGATTAGAACATAACCGTAGTTCCCTTGACCGGATCTACAAAAATACCAGGGGCCAAAAACCATCGTACCCTAAAACCATGTGCAAAACCACAACAAAACTGACGTACTACCCGCCGAAATTGCTGGGGACCACGGGCGCCCGCCGTACCGACAGGGGGCTAATGCCCCCCTTGTAACCCCCCCGTTGTGCCCAGCGCAAAGGGGGGGATATCGCCCCCCCTCTTACCCCCCGCGCGTGCTTAGTCGTGGAAAGAATATAACACATACCCAACAGAAAAAGCTGCACCAAGAGAAATTGCTGATAAAATTAAAGAAATGCTCATTCATGAAGGAAGAGTTGGTGTATTTCGTCTTTGTTGTTTCTGCAGAAGGATTGAAGATGGAACCAAAAAAGGTTAAGGCAATTGTGGAGTGGCCTTCACCCAGGAATGTTTTTGAGGTAAGAAGTTTCCATGGACTTGCTAGTTTTTACGGGAAATTCATAAGAAACTTCAGTAAGATTAATGCACCCATAATTGAGACAATAAAGAAGAGCAAAAAACCATTTAAGTGGACTGTTGAAGCAGAAATAAAATTTAAACTTTTGAAGCAAAAGATAACTGAAAAGCTTGTTTTGATTCTGCCTGATTTTACTAAACCATTTCAAGTGAAGTGTGATGCTAGTGGGGAGGCCATTAGAGCTGTGTTGAGTCAGGATGATAGGCCTGTAGCCTATTTCATTGAAACGCTGAATGACACCAGAAGGAAGTATTCCTCTTATGAGAAGGAATTCTATGCAATTGTTCAGGCACTGAAAAATTGGAGGTTATTTGATGTCAAAAGGATTTGTACTATATTCTAATAATCATGCTTTGTAGTATATTGTACAGTAGCCCAAGTTGAATCATAAGCATGCCAAATGGGTTGAGTATCTCCAAGGTTTTAACTTTGTTTTGAAACACATAAGTGGCCAAGCAAATAAAGTAGCTGATGCTTTGAGTAGGAGGCACATGCTTGTTCAAGAAACTAATTTTGAAGTTTTAGGATTTGATTTTCTCAAGGAATTGTATAAAAAAGATTCAAATTTTAAGGAAGCATTTGAGGCATGTTGTAACCCTATTTTAACAGATAGAAGCCAGTGGCTGGATTATTTCTTGCAGGAGGACTTACTATTCAGAAGAAACCAACTGTGTGTACCAAAATGTTCCATGAGAGAAAATTTGATCAAAGAAAAGCATAGTGGTGGACTTGCTGGACACTTTGGTACTGATAAAACGTATGAGCAGCTGAGTCACTTCTATTACTGGCCCAAGATGAGAGCAGAAGTGGAAAAGTTTGTGAAGAATTGCAAAATCTGTCAATATGCCAAAAGAAGGAGCCAGAATGCAGGATTGTACACTCCCTTGCCTATTCCAAACAGGCCTTGGGACATGGTGAGTATGGATTTTGTTCTAGGATTTCCCAAGACTCAAAGAGGGAATGATGTAGTCTTTGTTGTAGTGGACAGATTCTCCAAAATGGCACATTTCATTCCATGTTGTAAAACTAGTGATGCCACCCATGTTGCTAACTTGTTTTTCAAAGAAGTTGTTAGATTGCATGGGTTGCCCAAGAGCATTGTTTCAAACAGAGATACCAGATTCGTGGGTCATTTTTGGAGGACATTGTGGAAGAAACTTGGTACCAAACTGAGTTTCAGCTCAGCTTATCGTCCTCAGACTGATGGACAAACTGAGGTAGTGAATAGGAGTCTGGGAAATTTGTTGAGAAGTCTTGCAAGAGAGCATCTCAAGCAGTGGGATCATATTTTTCCCCAGGCAGAATATGCATATAATGACTCACAAAAAAAAAGCACAGGGTAGAGCCCATTCCATATTATCTATGGAATGCACCCTAGAGGAATATCAAAGTTAAGAAATCTAGGAAGGGAAAAGCGAAGGAGGGCAGACGGTGAGGAATTTTCTTTAGAGATCCAGGCCATACATGAACAAGTGAAACAACAGCTACAAGGCAGCAGCATCAGATACAAAGGAAGAGCAGACTTGAGCAGAAAAGAAGTTCATTTTGAAGTAGGAGATCTAGTTTTGGCACACTTGAGAAAGGAGAGATTCCCAAAGAAGCAGTATAATAAACTGAAGTTCAAAAGGATTGGGCCATGCAAGATACTTAGAAATTTTTCTGCAAATGCCTATGAGATTTAATTGCCACCTGATGTTGGAATATCTCCCATTTTTAATGTTGCAGATTTGTACAAGTATGAATATGATGGTGCAGAAGAGAGATCAGCAGACAAGGGATAGATTGAGTGGAAGGAGCAACTACCTCCAGCACAACCATTGCAACCAGAGAAGATATTGGACAAAAGAGTGTTTAGGAAGACTAGAGGACAAGAGTAATTTCAGTACTTAATCAAATGGAAGGACAAGCCAGAGGAAGATGCCACTTGGATGACTGAAGGAATGTTGCAGAAGATAGGCAGATCAATGGAAGAGCTCATGGACAGGAGACCATGAAGAAAATTTCCCTCGGGAGTCTGATGCAGGGGCATTAGACACTAGCCAGCAATGTAGAAGGTTTTGTCCACATGTTGTGGCTAGGAGGGTTCGAAAACATTTGAATTGTAACAGCTAGGTGTCAATACCTCAGCTGACTGTATCATTTATATTAGTTAGAAATTGTAGAAGTCAAATAGTTAGATTTAATCCATCTGTCATGTTTCAGTTAGTTGAATTATTGTAATTAGGCTTTTGATTTTCTAAACAGTCCTCACAGAGGAAACGAAGAGACACATTGAAATGTATATAAATTGTATCCCTTGGATGTATTGAGGGGGGAAAAGAAAGAGAGATTTCTGCAATAAAATCTGTGTGTTAACAATTGCTTCCAGTTAAATAATTTCAGTGCTCATTGGCCATCGAATTGTCCCGAATCCTTATTGGTGAAGAAGTTTTTTAATTGTGAGGCGATTGAACTCTATGTATATATAATTACTAAGTTGAAATATTGTATAGATTCTGCATCCCTCTGTCTATTGTTTCTCTCAGAATGGTCCAAACAAACCCTGTTGAATTGATTCCACCCGCAGGTGAGGTCTGTGTAGAGAAATCGTGGTCGTCGAACTCTGTTTAATGATAGTGCAACCCCCACTTACGCAGAGATAGAATTGTTTTTCTATCGGAACCCTGACCCGAGGCCTAACCTGAGTTAACAAATGGAGAGCATAGGGAGAAAGGCGTTAGCCCGTGGTTAGTCACTATTCCAAAACCGGGAGCGGATTTACGAAGCCGGATTGCCCATATCGCACCACTTTTGTGGAGCAAGCGGTATTCTCCAATTGTGAGAGATTCCATAGAATAGTCAACATGTGGCAAAGGTGGACCCACGAAAACCGCTATCATTGCATGCCATCGCACGTTAATTTTTGACTAGGGAGGCCACGCGATATTGTTGAGTGCCGTCGATTTGGAGGGGAGCCATCGGGCGGTGGTCGTATGAGGAATATGCGCGAAGTTTAACCAAGGTACGGTGCATATATTGGATTGGCTATTGATTATATATGTGGGCCCAGAGTCAAAGGTTCGTTATAAGATTGGTTGTTTGAAAGCGTTGGGTATTAATATAAGGTTCAGAGATATTTTTTTTATTTTCAAAGGTTGTTGATAATGTTTATTTATCAAATTCCTCGAATTTGATAAATAAGACCAAGGAAGTCGAGGTAGACCACGCAGAGGAGGAGAACAGGGTTTTGGAAGATAAATGCTGACAGAGCCAAGAAAAGAGACCAGCTTTCCTTAAGGCAACTTTTAGTTTTGTTGCCGTCATTTCATTTCCTTCAGATTTAACTTGAACTTTGTCTAACATTTTAGCTAAGATTCTGTATAAGTAAAAAGGTAAATCAAGATACCTCTTACCCACAAAATGTAGAAGAAGCCTAAGGTGGTAGGAGTAAACCCTATGCTACCTCCCTTCATAGGTGAAGTACTTCTGAATGATCAACAACAGCTTTGAGAAGTTGTCTTTCATGTAGCTACTTGGGATGGCATTTATGAGATCAATTTTACTATGCTCTGGCTTAATAAATTCGTTATAGTCCTACATGGTGAACTTGAAGCCTTTGAACCATTGTTCTCCTCCTTTAGGGATTCCCGTTGTTGCTACAATGGTATATGGTGTTACTGTGAGGTTCAAAATTCCCACCTTTGAATCTGTCCCATTGAAACTGACAACAAAGTCCTTAGAAACCTACACATGGCACCCTTGCAATATTTGGTAGAACTGCAAACACCCTGTTCTTTTGAAAAATTCTAAGGTAGTTGGGTCTTCATTTAACAAATTCATGTCTGATGGCTCATATCTAAGGCAGTGGCTACCTTTGTTAGTGTTCCTCTTTGCAGCCATGGTGATTTTATACCTTCTCTACCTTGCTTGTTTAGTGACACCTGTAACTTTTGAAAATGCCAGCAACCATCTTGGCTTGGTGAAACAACTCTCCAAAACTCAGTAGCATGCAAAGATGAAGCAAAGAATGACATAGACTCAATTGGGTAATGTTTTAAATTTTCGATGACAACACATGGCTTAATCATGACTCATGCATACTAAAAAAAGTAATAATGACCTTAGCCATGACCTTCGTACCTTGGAAATGACCCTAAATGATTCGAATGACATCAACCCTAACACTTATAATCATGGACTGAGACTTTGCATCGGATTTGACAAGGCAGATAGAAATACCCTTTTTCGTAGCATGGTTAGTTCATTTCCTAGTAGTTTCGCTATGAAACTATTAGCAATTCCGTAGCGAAAACTGCCTTTTTACAATGTAAATCGCTACGAAAACAAGAAAAACTGGCTAAAGTGACCTTTTTGAATTCAAAAGCTTGGGAAATGAAATATGTCAGCAAATGATGACTGATGGGACATGATATGAATTGAATGGAGGTGGGTTTGAACCTTAGAATAGGTTAAGATGAAAAAAATTAAATTTTCTTATACCAACTTGTGACAAATGAACTTTATGACCATACCTTTGAAAAATGAGAACTCTATGACCATGTAAAATAGGGTTTCAATTTTTATGAGTGATAACAGATTGCTAGCTTAGATTAGTCATTCAAGCCAAATATGGGCTTTAGAGATTGTATAAAAGGAGATGTATTTAATATTGAAAAGGGGGTTGCGTTGGGATTTCTGCTAATAATAAATATATCAGATTTTACTTGGTTGTATACTTTCATGTTAATATAATATCTTATGTTATGTTTACTTTTCTGATCAATCTCTTCTAGTTTTGAAGGGGTTGTGAGTGAGGGAGGGCCCCCTTCGCTCACAACTCTTGCAGCGTGTGTTTGTGTGTGTGTTTACTTCTTTTTTATGCATCAATAATTCTTTTTACAAAGATAATGCATTCTTTGTAAAGTTTCAACAACAAATTCTTAATTGATTAAATGACTAAGTTTCTGATGTTAATGTGTTAATTTCATTTGATCAAAGCTTGGATTTATGACTGTCTAAGATGGTTTCTTGATTGTTGTAATTTGATATTTTATCTTTTCATGGGCAATATCAGCAATACCAAGAGCTGTAGAGGGATGTTATTTTCCACTCCATCGCATTTG
This sequence comes from Pinus albicaulis, assembly GCA_034641835.2. Taxonomy (NCBI): domain Eukaryota; kingdom Viridiplantae; phylum Streptophyta; class Pinopsida; order Pinales; family Pinaceae; genus Pinus; species Pinus albicaulis. Next base: position 1,481,409,274 of record CM076582.1, read on the forward strand.
CTGCTAAAGTATTGACGCAGGAAAAGATGCATTAGTTGGTGTTTGTACAAATAGCTAATTTATGAACACTTCCAATAATAAGCCTGCTTATATTTCGCATAACATCTCACAAGCTTACCTACCCTGGGTTTACAATTTATGATTGGGAAATTATATGTCTATAATTTGATTTAACATTTTGTTGCTGCAGGAAATTTTTGTTCCTATGCTGCAGGAATTCCCTGTGCCACTGCACAAAATTTATGTTCCTATGTTGCAGGATTTCCCTGTGTTGTTGCAGGAAATTAAACTTAGATTGGGTTGACAATTTATGATTGGAAAATTATAAGTGTAAATTTGACTCAACAAGGATATGCTCTAAATAGATTGAACATCCCTGTACCTTGGTCCACCTTCACAGATATGGATAGGGAAATATTCATAGGTACACAAGCTGGAAAAACCCCTACCTATAGTCTTGGATAAAGGGGAATGGAAGAAGAAGAATGGGAGAATGAAGGGACAAAAGGAGAAGAGGAAGAAGAGGAGATGGAGACAAAAGAAAAAAACTTAGAAACCCTAGAAACAGAGGAAAGAAAAGAAGAAGAGAAAGAGCAATATGACACAAGAGAAGGAGCTGAAAAGGAAGAGGAAGAAATAGAAGAGAAAAAGGAAGGAAAGAAAAGGGAGGAAGAGATATTAGACCCCATGTTGGGCACTGACATCTCTCCCCAATAGACCAACCTATCACCAGGAACATCATAAAAAGAAGTGGTTTCCACCTTAGACACTCTAAGCACACCAGTGAAGACCAAGAAGAAAATATATACCCCCATGTACTTCAAAACTAGAAAGAGTGTCAGGGTGAAGCAAGGGAAAGCCCAGACTCCAACCAAAAGCCCAAAAACAATTTAGGAGTCACCCAAAAATAAATATGAAACAAGCTTAGAATAAGGGAAATTTCAATAGGTCACCTCACCTGAGAGGATAGTTGTAACCTATAGGATGATGCATTCTTCAAGGCTAGCATCCCTTAAACAAGCACCAACCCCCACAGACCTTCAAGAGGTAGAAAAGAAGGGGTAGCAAGCAAAGGAGGGTTTGATACAAGAAAAAAAGAGTTTGATATAGGGAACTCTATCGATGCTACAGGAAACTCTAGCAGTGCCACAAAAGGGCTAAAAATTCATAGGGGAGGAAGATAAGGCACCCTTGTAAGGGAAAGAGGCCCGAGATGTTGAAAAAGAGGAATAAATTGAGGGGCTTGATGAAAGAGTGAAGGAAGAGGAGGAACCAAATGAGGAGCCTACCTTTCCAAAATCTGTCTGAAAAGACATATCAACAATTTTACACCCTAGCCCATAGCCAAATCTGAGTTCCTACTAAGAATTTATTGAAGGAGGAAGCATGATCCCTCAAAATCTCTTAGTTTCCCTATTTTATAGCCTATAGAAAGAAAGATCACACACACATCACTGGATGAAAATTGCCAAAACAAAGAGTGTGCAAGATGTAGGAATCATGGAAGAAAAGGTCACTAAAATTGGGAGGGATTTGGATTATGTCAGACTCATAGAAGCCATGTTAAAGAAGAAACTTCAAGGAACATAGGCATAAAATGTAAGTTTACAAAGCCAACTCCAATGGAAGGATAAACATGTTTCCACCATGGTAGATTTTTGCATGGAGGAAATCTAGCACAAGTACCCTTCAAACTCCTATGTCATCTACCTGAAATAAAATTGGCTACAATTTTAGATTAAAACATTAGCATATTATGGATCATTGCCTTTCGAAACCTACAGGAAGTTTATTGACTTTTGCAATCAGTCGAGACAAGTCCAAGTTGGAACAATTTTATATGAAAAATATTTTTTTGACTGATTTAAACATTTGGGACCTAACCCTAGTTTTGTCCTCTAAGATAATTCTAGGTCAATTAATTATGCTAGAGCATCTATAATATTTTGTTTGTTTTAAGTTGGTGTTTTTTGATGACCAATGTATAAAGCAATTGAATACAAATATACTTAAACTTTAGATAATATTGGTTTAAGAAAAGGGTTTTTGCTTTAATTCAAACAATGATTTAATATTTCATGTGTAAAGGTAGAAAATGTAAGGAATTATGATGCGTTAAATATTCAAATTGAATGTTTAATTTATCCCAAGTGTGAAAGATTGTCAAAAAATGGTCAACAACAAAACATACTTAACTTTATGAAGATGTTGAAAATTAATTAATATAGAGGGACTTATAAAAATATATATTTCCATAATTCATTCTCTAATTAGATTATAAATTCAAAGGATTTAACATAGACAGAAACACAACTTTTTCTTACCTAATTATCTTCATAAACATTAAATATATGTAGAAAACAAAATGTAATGATAACTAGAAAAATTACAAGAGAACAAACTGATTGAAATAGATCCAGAATCCTTTTAATATCATGAATTATAAAATCTCATACACTTCTTCTTACAAATTCTCATCCAAGGGTGCAACCCTTAATAACTCAAATGGAGAGTTATTTATACTATTTTCTATCACTTTGAAGTATCTAAAATTGATTACAAAAATAGTATCAAATTATAGGAAAACAAAACTTATGAGTGATTTGTCACTATTTTTTAGGAAACAATTGATGATGTGGCCCAAAAATTGTTGTTGTGCTCACATGCTGTTGGAGTCAAAATTTACTTGATGGTTTCACATAGATGATCCCATCTTTCTTCACTCGGAATTTCCAGATTTACCACCTTTCTAAAAAATTCATCCATTTCTCTGTATCTTTCCAACGTAGGCTTTTTCAGGAAAAGATGTTTGATTTCATGTTTTATAATTAAATCAAAATCTAAAGGTTCAAGAAAATATTTGCCTCTCACATGGAATTTAATCCTAGGAAGCATTGCCTTGTTAATTTCAATAGTATACAGTTTCTTGCAGTACTCCTCCAAATTGATTAGTTTCTCATTTGGAGATACCAATCTAGGAAATCTCTCTGATTCAGCACATCAAACTTAGTGTGAAGCCTTTGGACAACAATTTCCAAAGTTTGACACTTTTTTTCTTGTTAATGTCGGTATTTTCATACTTCCACCAGGGATCAAAACACATTTTCATGTGCATCTTAAGCGTTCCACTCTGAAGAAATTTTCCATCATTCCATTAGGTCATGATATAAAATTGTTCTACTGGTGGTTTTCCTTGTCAATAAAATTCATTCTCCCTCAGAATATCATATTGGCTGACTCATTTTCATGTCTCCTTGAGCATAACAACACCTATGGAATTACTCTTTTCACTTGGAAGTCTTTTAATTCAAAATCTCATTCATGAAAGTTAGGTCTAAAGTAGTCCCATTAGGTCATTAGGTTTTTATATTTCTCAAGGTCAATCCTTCATTTCAAATGAGGTCAGCACATATATGAGAGGGACTAAATAAATCATCATGATGTAATTTTCATACTTTCAAAGTTGTAATTTTTTGAGTTTAATGACTTTTATATCAAAATGTCATTTTGATATAAAAGTCAAATATGTAATTTATTTATGTTTATGTTTTTCCAAATGTAATTTTATGTTCTCATATGTAATAAATTAAATCCCAAGTTTTCAATACAATCATACAGCCTAAGCTGTCAAGCAAAAATTCATGACTTGATCAACCTGCAATGCCAAAAATTCAGAAAGATAAAGAGTATCAGTGCCAAAGTCCAAATGGAAAAGTGAACATTAAAAATGTGGGTGATTAAAATTAAAATTTTCAATCCACTATGCTATAAAGCATTTCAAAACAACTCAAAGCAATTCATTGCATCCATTCATCCATCAGAAGTTTACAGAAGAGGAGAAAATTTCAAGCTTTTCTTAGCATTTTGAGAAAAAATTCGAGGTCACTGCACGTTTGCACTCAGGCTCTGCGCGTTTGCCTAGGCACTGTGCGTTTACCCGGAGGAGTTGCGTGTTTTCCTAACAACTTCAGACCAAAAAACAAAGGTGATACGCATTTACCTATGGTTGTTTTGCATTTTCTTGGGTGCTACACGTTCCTCCATAATGTTGTGTGTTTGCTCACGGAGGGTTCTAAAGCATTTCACCACCTCCAGAAAGCTTCATTTCCTCACCAATTTCTTCAAAAGGATTTAAATCAGTAAGTAGAACCTAAAGACACCTCTCCTCTAATATATTTTGTGTTCCATAAGAAAATTTGAAGTGCTTATTGCTATGAAACCCTAGTTTCCATTTCATTCCCATTTTTCATGCACTAAATCCATATTCATGTTCCTAAAACACATATCAGTCATAAATATTGTTAAATCCTAGGGTTTTCATAGACCTAGGTGCTCATTTACATTCATTCCCTCCATTTTCCTAAGCTAGTAATTTCATCTCTCAGTCCCTTCATTTCATTCCATTTACCCTAGGGTTTGCAAAGAAATTCAAAATGTCTGAAGAAGAGAACAAAAGTGTCAGTGAGGAACAAACACCAAAGAAGAGTAGGAAAGGAGGGAAAATCATCAAATATGAACCAGTAACCACAAAATATCTCATGGCTTCTCCCCTCATTGTGTCAAGTTTTAAACATGTTGGTTGTTTTGAGTTTTGTGAGAAAGTATAGCAGATACAGTATCACCCTATGTTGACAAGATTATTCATTACCAATATTCATGAAAGGCAGGTCACTCTTGCTGGGGTTAGTTTTACCATGTCCACTAAAGTTATTTTAGGTGCTACAGGGATCCATAATGTGGGAGAGAAATGGTTTAAAAAAGGAAACCTTGATCATAGATACTATGAACCATATCTCAAACCCAGATACAAGGATGACAAAAAGACCATTTTCCCCTTCTCTCATCTTGTTGACCGATATGTCCCTATGATGAAGATAGTCATGAAATATTTCACCTGTGAGGGGAGGTTTTCTTGACTCTATTCATATCATATCTGACTGCTCATGCAGTTCAATAGAGTTAAAATGCTTCACATACCCTACTATCTCTACTAAAGCATTGAAAATATGGCATAAATAGTACAAAAGATGGATTATAATCATCAAATGCATATTCTTTTCCACTAGTCCCTCATCAAGATGATAATCATGCATCATCTTGAGAAAAATAACATCCCATGGGACACGTTCATAGAAAATGAAGTCTTCACTACCCTACCTAGTTAGCATGAGCAGAGTATCCCTTCATCATCTCATCCTCCCATATCCACTCCTCCATCTCAGCCTGTTGTTCATACATCACCACCTAGTGAGATGCATTCACCTCATGTTGATCCTACTTCTTCACTTTTCCATAACCCTTCATCATCACATCATGATACTGAGTCATCAAGTAGTGAGGAGGACATTGTGGCAACTTGGGATAATGTGAATGATGTTGAGCCATTTCCCAAGACCTATCAGAGAGGCTACAGACATGTGTTTGCTTCACTTGGAGTGATAGGGGCCATGCCTTCTTCATCAACAAAGCAGGTAGACAAAGGCAAGGAAAAGGCTAAAGAGCCAATCATTGAGGAGCATGAGGATAAAAAAGAAATAGAGCAGGAATTTCAACTGATTGACCTTGATGAAGAAGATGAGGAAAAAATCACTAGTGCAACAATCAAAGGCAAAGAAGAAAATATTAGTGAACTTCAAGCTAATATTTACAGAGCAAAGTATGTGATTAATTTTCTTGAGCAAGAAAATCAGCAACTGAAGACCAAGTAGATTATCAATGAGGTCAAGACCATCAAAGCACAAAGAGAGGTAGAAAAGGCCAAGGCCTTGTTGGAGGAGACCTTGTAAATATTTGGCAATATTTTTGATGAGGAGGATCAGCCTCCAATACAAAATCCAAATACAAGAGGGCTGAAAAGAGCTCTAGCCCTTGAGCGATAGAGAGAAGCTGTGTTGGCAGAGTAGCTCACTCCAAGTGAGTTGCTTTCCCTAGAGACTAGCAAGGATATAGAATCATGGCTTGATAGAGCCAATTTTCAACTAGATATGTTTCTAGAGAAGTCCAACAAGTACAATTAAATTCAAAGGAAAGTGGCAAAGCACTATGCCATGAGGAACAAAATTGCGAGGGCCAAACTCAAACGAGCCCATGCAAAAATTCAAGCTTTTACCAAGAAAAAGGAGAAGGAGAGGTTAGACATACCTTCTGAGGTGTCCCTTCATGCCTCAAGCACTTGAGAAGCAAGTATCCTCACAATTTTGGAAAAATTTTGGCACATTTGGCACTTTAGTGCATTTTTGTTTTTTGAGTAATTTTGGCACACATAAATTCTATCAAATGCGCAACAACCTAGGTGCTGCACTCTTTTTTGGGGCATCCAAATGACAAATGGCCACCACCATCATGCTCATAATAATGAATACAACAACCCTAGAAATTTTCAAAAAATTTGGAGGAGAAATGGTCCCTCAAAAGTGCAGAAAACAACCAAATTTTAATGTTTATACCTCCTTTTTGACTTGGTCGCTGTGCGTTTATCAAGCTTGCGAGATTCACTTTTGATAGGAGAAATTAGTAGCATTTTGGAAATTGGAGGTATATTTGGAAACTAGACTCAAAGCACTTTCCAATGAGCTATCATGGAGCTTATTTGGACACTAGGAAGGCACTCAAAAGTTGCTTGTAAAAGAGGTTATTTTTCCTGTATGGGTGCTGCACGTTTGCCAGGAAAATTGCATTTTCACCATCTTCAACAAATTTTGAAGTTTCACTATAGTTTGACTTTTTACTTGGGAAAATGAATAAATTACTGATGTAAATGGTCATGGTGAACTTAAATGACATGTTTTGAATTTCATCTAAGGTATATACATTAGGTGAGTCCTCTAGAGGACAACTAAATTAGTTTCCTCTCTTTTAGAGGCAAATTGTTGGGTCTTCCCAGTCTTCAGTTTCTTGTTTGGTGGTAGGTGAAACTGATTCCTATATCATGGATTCTACTCCCTGAGGCTAGGGATATTGGTTTTGAGGTCTATATGATGTAGTTTCTCCATCATTGTAATGGTTGGAATCTTTTGGAGGTTTGGCTTCTCAAGGACACAATTTTGTATCAATTTTGGCTTGGACATTAATCAAATTTGCAGCTATTTTTATGGGATCCATGTGGTATTGTGTTTAGTTTCAGTTTCTTCTTTTTTGCTCATATGTTATAATTTTTTTTGTATTTCATCATTCATTTCATTGCTATTAAGTGAATGTTTACAAGTTAGATGAACAGAATCCATAATTTTTATGCTCTGTTTTATGTAAATATCCACAATTTTTAATTTCTTCAGTCTAGAAAGAAAACATGAATTCACCATGCTCTTTATAGCTCCTCACCTATCTTGATCATCCAAATCATCGAAATCCTAAATTGCTAAACATTGTACCTACCTTGCCCCATAGAACAACCTGCAAATTTTGACCTAATTTCGTTGCCCTAAATGCTTGACTCCTCCTGATTGAGCAAAACCATACACAATCAAAATCAAAAACCCTGAGCTACTATGCCTAGCCTAAAATATTCTTTCCTTAGTCATCTTGGATGTGATATTTATCGAGAGAGCCCTCTCCTGGCCTAGTAGCGTTAGCTACTTGGCTAAGCATGGTTTGAGGTTACCCCGGATTTGCCTTCTTCAGCCTGAGGTTCAATCCGAGTGATAAAAATTTGGTGACCATACTGGGGAAGAAAAAGTGAGATCATATCAACCCCAGTAGTAAGTTTTCATTGAAATTCTTAAACTTGGGGATGATAAGTTTAGAGTTTATTCAAAGGCTGAATTGAAAAATTTGTAAAGAGAAAACTTGTTTTTGAAATTGGACATACTAGATTCTCGAAGATACACTAGATAAAATCCCAATCCCAATCCTCCCACCATTTTTAGTGATCCTTAGAACATAGGAAGAAAAGATAAAACTGTTGTTGAGACATCTAGTTTCGCCGGAAATCAATCAGAAAGAATTTCCATTCCCAGAGCTAATTCATTCCCTCGAAAGTTAGAAAACTTGCAAAATATTGAATTTGATATAAATTTTGAACAAAGCTTGTTCTGGAAAAAATCTTTGAGTTGGATTGATGAAACATTTGTTGATTCCTCCATTTCCTTTCGCAGTCCTGTTGAAGATCTCTTTTCACATTCACAATCAGGATCACAATCAGGGTCACAAATTTTACAAGTTCTTAAAGATTTGCAAAAATATTCTTCGCAATTAAATGCTTGGATAATAAATAGACCTCAAATCTCAGCCTCTTCTACCATCACTTCATCCACTATTCACACTACTCAATCAATGATAAATCCTCCCTTGATTACATCCAACACCCAAATCCTTTTTATAAATCCTCCACCTCTAATCATCATGGTTGCAAGATATGTTCCCCTTGTTCTCCCTCAAAACCCTGGTGTTATGCCCCAATATTACCAAACCAAAATCCCTTTGTTTGACCATACTCAACCTTTGACATCCCAAAAGACCGTAGATAAGATGAATGACTTTTTTTATCTTCATGAAATTGATATCGAGGATGTGAATATGAGGCTCTTTGCACAAAGTCCGGGAGGGGAAGTAAGAAAATGGTTCAGAGCTCTACCAGTAGCCACTATTGACACTTTAGAAGTTTTGCATCAACAATTTGCAGAAAGATGGGAAGAAAAGAAAAATCCCCTTCAAATTTTGTCTGAATATGAGAACATCAAAAGAAATGTTGGTGAGACTGTGCAAGATTATTGTGTGAGATTTAATGTAGTGTAAAACGCTCTTCCTGCACATATCAAACCACCGGAAGGTTTGGATTTAGTCAAATTTCCAGATGGATTTGATATTGATATGGCATATCAGTTGTGTGAATGTGATCCTACAATTTTAGCAGATATGGAAAAGAATGTTGTAAGTGTGGAAGCGAATTTTCTAGCCAAAAGGGAAAGGATGAGATCTGAAAAGACAGTGACCATCAAGGAGGAGACATCTACTTCTGATGCTAAAATGGATTCATTACTCTAAACTATGGAAATAATGGTTGATCGATTGTCTATCTAAAATAGACCAGAACCATAGATACGGAACCCAAATTTCAGAGGGTAGCAGAAACCTCAGCTTAGAAACAAGAAAAGAGAGAAGAAAGCACTCGACGAAGCAGTACAACAACAATAGCAGATTCATACCTCGTTGTAGCATAATTATGTTCAAGGAGTGGAAGAGGAAGAAGATGAAGATCTGGTGGTTGAAACAAATCATTTCTTTATAGCAGATGGCCTGCCTATGTTTCTGACTGAAGATGAAGAGTATACTGAAAATTTGGATACTCCAAAAAATTAGGATTATATCTTGGCAAATGATGATGATTTGGAAACTGAATTAGATGATTACCAGTGTGGGTATATGAATGCTTTGAGTGCACAGCAGAAACAATATTCTTTAAGGAGCAGAGATGTACCTGTCAATCCTATTTAGAAAAGAAAAGAGGTCCAATCAAAGAATGATCTTCCAAATAATTAGAGAAAGGGTAAAGAGCATGCAGATCAGAATCATAGCAACATCAACTAGCCATCAACAAGCTCAGCTACTAAAGAGAAGGACACTCCGAAAAAGGAGAATGTAACAAAGGATGAAAATGATAGAAGAGATACTATTGTCAAAGAGGTAGATAAATTCACAACTGTTAATTTATAAAATGAAATAGCTAAATTTAAAGTGTCCATTACTTTGACAGAATTAGTAAAGAATAGTCATTATAAACATTAGGTTTTTAAAACATTGCTAGTTGATCCTTTGTTCGATATGGTTAATGTTGAAGATGACCAACCTGAGCTCATTTTCGATCAAGCTATAGATGGTCAATTAGAAGAGAGTGAAGTCCCCCCCTTTTATTTAAGCCTTAGAGTATATGAGTACATACTCCATAATCCCATGCTTGATTTTGGGGCTTCTCACAATTTAATGCCTAAGGCTATTATGGAAAACATGGGCATGGATATCAACCGATCATATCATGATTTGTATTCATTTGATTCTGGTAGAGTTCACTGCATTGGTCTCATTAAATATTTAGTGGTTTCCTTAGACCAAATCCTAGCCAATAATGTTTTAATGGATGTGGTGGTGGCTGATATACCACCTCGGTTCGGCATGTTGTTGTCTAGATCATGGGGAGCCAAACTCAAAGGTACTTTAAAACTTCACTTATCTTATGTTATTATTCTTGTTTTCGGGAAATTTAGGAAATTGTATCAGGAAAAGAAAATGAATTATATGATAACTAGTATGGAGAAGCCCATAAATCATCCAATACAGGCTGTACATACAGATCTAGAATCTTTTACTTTGTATAATGATGGTAGTTTGAATGATGTAAATAATCAGCTAGCAGTGGTAGATGATGTACTAGAAGTTTCAGAGATTTTTAGAGCAGTTCCTGATAAGGAAAAATAAATGGTGACTTCTTCCGAAAAACCTTCATAAGAACAGAAAACCAGTGTAGATCAAGAAAATGAGGTGACCGGCCAAAGTAAATAAGAACCAATAGTTAAGTTTCAGTATCTAGAAGACGAAGATGGACTTTGGAGCATGGATTTCGATGGTGCTTTGGGTAAAAAAGGTGCAGGTATTGGTATCTGGATCTGAAGTCCTGTTGGTAAGTCACGTGGAATTCCAAGTAATGTTAGAGAATACATTTATAAATTGGCTTTTAACTATTCGAAAAACGAAGCGGAGTATGAAGAATTTATCATAGGTCTCAAAATTTTGAAAAAAGATGGTGCAAAAAGAATTCTTGTTTATGGTGATTCTGAGATTTTCATAAAGCAGGTGAAAGGAATATATCAAGCAAAGCATCTGCAAATGAGAGCTTATAGGAATGCAGTCTTGGATATCTTAAAAAAATTTCCTGAATATACATTAACAGCGGTACCAAGAAGTCAAAATATCATTGCATATTCGCTTACTACAGTAGCAAGTAATCTCAAAATTCCGATGAACTCAAGTAATAAATTTGAAATTCATGTCAAACATAAACCTAGTGTTCTTGGTAACTTAAGGTACTGGTAATTTTTTTGTGATGACAAAGAAATTAATAGCTTTTTTCAGAATGAAGGAAAGTTTAAATATTCTTTTATTGATGATGTTTGTGATACTGATGATCAAAACATAGAGGCCAATCAAATGAATATTTTGCAGTTGAAAGATAATGTTATTCCTAGAGGTCTCATACCTTTAGAAGAACTTTTTTATCAAGATGATGTGGTGAGAAAACCAACGTTGACTCCTACAGAAAAGGGTGGGGAAGACGTGAACATTGGAACATCAGATAAGCCCAAGATGGTTAAGTTGTCTAAGACATTATCTCTCGAGGAAAAAGATAAGTACATCAAATTTTTTATCTGAATTTTATGATATTTTTGCATGGGATTATGTAGATTTGAAAGTCTATGACACAAATATTATTCAGCACACTATTCCCATCAAGCTGGATCAAAAACCTTTCAGACAGAAGTTAAGTATGATAAATCTAAGATTGTTTCCATCCATCGAGAAAGAGGTAAATCGATTGTATAAATATGGTATCATTTTTCCAATTAGGTTTTCTGATTGGATTTCAAATTTGGTTCCGGTAAGGAAAAATACCGGAGAGATAAGGTTGTGCAATGATTTCTATAATTTGAATAAAGTGCCTTCAAAGGATAATTACCCCCTTCCTAAGATGGAGCATGTTCTGCAAAGGGTAGTTGGAGCATCACAGATGTCGCTGCTTGATGGTTATTCAGGTTATAATCAGATTTTGGTACATGAAGAAGACCAAGGTAAAAATTCTTTCACAACACCTTGGTGGACCTTTCAGTATGTCAAAATGCCATTTGGACTCAATAATGTAGCGGCTACTTTTTAGTGGGCGATGGATATAGCCTTTGCTAATGAGAAAGATGTTTTATTAGTGGTGTATTTAGATGATTTGACAGTGTTTTCTGGTTCTCATGATCAACATTTATATCATCTGAGAAATTTTTTTCAAAAATGCAGGGAGTTTGAAATTTCTCTGAATCTGAAAAAGAGTCTTTTCCCATGGAGGAAGGAAAACTTCTCGGTCATATAATTTCCAAATATGGCATTCACATTGATCCTTCCAGAGTAAATTCAATTCAGCAAATAGATTTTCCACATAATAAAAAGGAGATACAAGATTTCAATGGTAAGATGAATTTCTTACACAGATTTGTTCCTAATTTGGTTGAGCATTTGCGTGAAATGACTAATATGTTGAAAAAGGACAGTAGTGTAAAATGGACCACTGATGCTATGAAGTCTTTCAACTTGGTAAAGCTTGCTTTAACCACAACCCCTATTTTTTTAGTCCGAATTATACTAGTGATTTTATAATATTTTCATTTGCATTTGAGCACGCCTTGGCTACAGTTTTGATGCAAAATAAGGATAAGGTTGAACAATCCATTTCTTTCTTTAGTCGAGCCATTATAGATGCTGCTCTTCACTATACTATTATTTAGAAACAAGCTTTAGCCTTAATCAAAGCCTTGAAGGATTTTTGGATGTAATATTCCCAAATGGGAAATGTAGCAATATAATGCAGAATGATAGAAAAATAATGCATATCATCTTTTTTATAGCAAGAGGCCAATATGGAGACCTTTCATTTGTTATTATAGTAGCAAAATGTACATAAAAAGTGGCCCATAAGATTCATAACAAGAAAATAAAGCCTCTAATGAAATAAATCCCTCAAAATGAGGTGCTCCAACCATACATAAGGACTGGAAAAGCCTTATAACATTAATTTATTGGATCTGCAATAGTTGTAGATTATAATTCACATCTAGATCAAATAAGTGCATAAAAATTTAGATCTAAATCAGATCCATGCACTATACAAGCACCTCTAAAGAACCCCCTTGGGTTTTTCAGCAAAACACCAAGTACAAGATGTAGATATGAGATCTAAGACTACAGATCTACTAAAAATTACAAATCTGGAAAGTGTGGCTGAAATTATATAGGCAATAGAATACCCTCCCCCAATAGATCTCCAAAGTGAAGGGCAGATCTTGAACACCTAGAAAATCACTCTCCAAATGGTATGTTGAACCACCCTTCAACTGCACCTACAGAAATAACACAGATCTGGAAGTATACTGCGCTGGAGGGATCAAAATATAGTTGTCCTGATGCCAATATTTGAAAATTATGCTCAAGCACTCCAATACTATCCTCCCAATGAAGTGGAAACCTCCTCCACTGAAAAGGAGCACTGAAATGACCTCGATCTAAAAGATCTAGTCTCCACTTGTTGCAGCTTGCAAAAACAACCGAACCCTCAACAGGATCTATGTTGTAGTTGAAAGAAGAAGCTTGGACCTAAGCCAGATAGTGGAAAATACAATACAAACTCTCCCAAGAGCTACTTAATGGGAAGAGGTGGGATCCCCGATTAGTATCACCCAATGCTAAACAACATTCAATCTCAGCTAAACAACAATATAAAGATATATGTATAAACAGACAATATATTCATAAATATGATAGACATCAAAAACAACCTTCTAATGTTTCCATCCCCTTCCTTTTATAAGATAAGAGCTTGAAAAGCCTAAACCACTTCCAATGAGATCACTTCTTTCACACAAGGCATCTCCATCTAAAACTATGCTTTGCCTCATTGATGGCCACTCCTCCATGACAACACTATAGATTTGGTCAAGGTTGACCCAGTAAAAATGTTCCAACCCCTTTTCACACCTAAGGGTGTTTGATTTAATAGCCAATATTTAGCCTTTTCACATTTGGCATTGATTTATTCATTTTTAAGGAGTATCATGGACTTCCTTTGCTCTTTTATTCTTTAAAAAAAATAATAAAACAAAAATGAATATTCCACTTAGCTCATGACTAATTGGGAAGATTACAATCCTCCGTTCCCAAATGTTGCTTGTCCTCAAGCAACTGATAAGGTGAGTATTGTAACTCTTCTCCTCCTCCATTGGTGACACCAATATGTAATAAGCTTCCTCCATAAGCCAAGTGTTCACCAATCCATCCCTCCATGAATTTCTCCTCCAAAGTTCTCATGAGATGTAAATAATCCATCCCATAAGGAGACAATAGTTCAAATGAAATAAAACAAACATGGTTTGCCCAATGTTCTCCTTGAAAAATGTAGCATAAGATACATGGAGAATATCCATCCCATAGGGCACATACATACCACCCATCCTCCCTCCATACATTCCCATAAACAGTACAAGTACATCATCAATGTACGGGATCAAAACTACATACATACAAACATAAATTTGTGCATATGGAGGTGGTTCGTAGTCCCACATGTGGAACCAATGCATTCTATCTCCTTATTGCATCATATCATGATGTGGTCAGTGGTTTCCCCACCACTTACTTGTTTTCCAAGTCATCTCACTATGGTTGAACGTGTGAGATATATTTGGTGCCTTAGGAATGCACCCATCATGAAACAAAATCTCCCTTTGTCCTCCAAGGGAGTGGCCATGTTCAGAATTTTTTGTGGCCTAAAGTTTGCCATGAATTTTATAAGGTAAAATACTCCTCCTTGGAGTTATGTCCTACATATACATCGTGAAAGAATGCAAACAATAATCAAATGAAAAATGATTTACATGAGCACATTCTTCACCAACATTCCTCCTTAAACAAATGGAGTGGAGCATAGATCTACCCCCTTCCTTAAAAGAGAAAGAGATGGCTGAATTAACTCCTTTATGGAGTTATGCTATTGCCCCATCCCCACATGGTACATGCATCTTTGAAAATGTTGATACAGTTCTCCTTCAAATCCCTTCCAAGGGTAGATTCTCATGATGATGTTGTAGAATCTCATGGAATATGTGTGGTTGAAATAGAACTCTTCATAGGCCCTTTGTAGTAACTTCTCCTTGAGCTTGGAGGCTCTACAAAATAATATCCTAACAGGATAATAGATGACTCCTTCTTGGACTGAATAGCCCTCTTCATGCAACTGGTCATCAAGTATCATGCATGTGTGAAGATCCTTGGAATAATCCACCAACAGTTGGGATTTCCAATATGGATCAATCTCCCATAATGACACCGTTGATGATCTATCAATAGAAATTTATGTCACATGGCTTCTTTCCTCCTTGACATCTCCCATGCCAAAGGTACATGTGGGAAGTTTATTCCTCCCACAATGCAGAATTTGAAATGAGAGTGGGTAATGATGATATTGGGAGAATGTCTCCCTCCTCCTTTAGCCTACCCCAGACTCCCAACGTTGTATCATTGCCTTCTAATACTCCCATCACTCCTGGATCTATTATTGGAGCATCATGTTGTGAGATATCTCTCACAAAATCTGAATCAGGTGGCCTCCCAGGTGGTTTTCCACTAGATAATAGTGTCCCATGCAACAATATCATGAGCATAATAGATGGCACTGTAAGGTCCTTGCTTCCACTGTGTAAATCCATCTCTGATTTCTATGTGGAATTTTTATGTGAGGGATATGTATGCATGCCTTTGATCATTTGAGTCTTACCACTCTTTTTATCCACCCATTCCATTTACAAAGCCTCCCAATCAGTGGTGACTTTCCCCAAAGTGATCTACCATTTAACACCCAATATCACATTAGTGTCAGATATGTCAACCACAAAGAAGTGATCAATCAATGTATATGTCCCCATGGTGACTAATAAGGATGGGACATAATGCATGCATTTCATTTTTCTATCTCCTGGGACCAAAACAAAGAATCCCTCAAAAGCATCAGTAGTTTAGAGACTTGAAAATTTTCTTGATCCTCTTGGGACATTTGATTTTGAGGGATAGGGACAATACAAGTCTGAACTGATGTATTGTTAAGATTGTCAATATCTTCTATGATTGAAAGAGTATTATCTTCAGGCTATTGATCATCAATCAACATAGGTGGTGGTATTTGCTTATCATTATTAGGTCTATGAAGAATTTTTAATTGACGAGATTTCTTGAAATGATTTGAGTTTGAGTTTGAGGTCTAGCAATAGTTTGTTGGACTGCTCTAGGTTGTATTTCAATTTTAGAAATCCTATTTGAAAGGTTCCTAAGTAATGATGTAATTTCATCTATTTTTTTATCTTCATTTTTGGATTTAGAAGAAGAAGAAGATTCCTGATTATATTTCACTTTTCTTTGAGCCTTTTCATCTTTAGCTTTAAGTTTAGCTGAAGTGGATCTATTAGCTTCAACCTCAATAGCATTTTTTTTCATATCTTCTAAGGTAAGAGATGTTATTTCCCTTAGCATGACTGTAAAATCATCTTCAAAGGCTTTGGAAAACCTAAACTTTGTTGTTGCTACTGGTGGTTTATAGTCAGGAGGAATCTTATGATAAATTTTGTTAAATATTTTAATGAAATTGGATACTGGTTCACCATAATTTCTCTTAAGTTCTTCAAATTCTGTCAAGAAATAGACAGGATCCTTTTGAGCACCCCATTGATTCTTAAAAATAGTTGTTAATTATTCCAAAGATTGAATGGAATTTACCCTCAAGTGTCTAAACTATATTCTAACATTTCCTTCTAAAGGTTGCACAAACAATCTCATATATACATTTTCATGTTCTATGTTCATGTTGTCAGCAAAATCTAGAAATGCTGCTATATGATCTTCATCTAACAGACTAGTTTCCCTATTGAATCTTGGAAGATGTTTCAAATATCCAACAGGAAAATCATTTAATATGTTTGGAAACAATATAGTAGCATATCTTGCTTGAACAATAGGCCTAAAACTAGCCATACCTTGTGAAGAAGATGAAGAAGATTCAGTGGTGGTGGTTGTAGAATATGATGAAGTAGATGTACAAGATGAAGTAGTGGAAGCATGAGGTGAAGATGGAGGGGTAAAAGAAGGCAGAGGAAGAAGTGAAGTTGATTATATTCTTACAGATCTCAAAGGTGTATGAATGAACAACTTTTGGATCTCTTCTTCTCCTTCTTTATGTTCAAATAAAGGGCTTGAATAGAGGGAGAATAGATCTTCTGTTTTTGCAGAAGTGGATGGAAAATAATATGAGGTAGGAAAAATTAAATTATTTGGTTTGAATTTAGGTAAATGTAAATCCAATTCCTATTTTGATGTAGGGGATTTAAAATGTACTTGGGGTAATTGATAGGATTCTAATGAATGAACTAACAAAGCAGATTGGAAATCAACTCCTTTGGATATTAATTCATGCACTCTAGGTGGTAGATCATCTGAATTTAGGGGAATAGGTCCAAATCTAAAATGATCAGAAACTGAGGTGGTCTCCTATGTAGGAATATAAGAAGGGGTTTTATGTCTTCTTCTAGAATAGGTGTGTCTTACTAGTTTCTCTGGATCTGAAAAAGGTAAAACAATCTCAAAATTAGAATGAGACCTCGTATGTCTTGAAGGATCCATCTTGCATTCTGTGAAGTTTCCAGGTGAAATATTTTGAACTTAATATAACTTTATTCACCTTTAAATGAATAGGAATTTCGTTGTCCCAAGGAAACATAAATCAATTTCGTATCCCTGGCGACGATGCCAGTCTGATGTTTTCCTCTGAGATAATTCTAGGTCAATTAATTATGCCAGAGCATCTATACTATTTTATTTGTTTTAAATTGGGGTTTTTGGATGACCAATGTATAAATAAATTTCATACAAATGTACTTAAACTTTAGATAATATTTATTATTAAGAAAATGGTTGGTTCTTTACTTCAAATAGTAATTTAAGATTGCATGTGTAAAGGAAGAAAATGTAAGGAAGTATGATAAGTTAAATATTGAAATTGAATGTTTAATTTATCATAGGTGTGAAAGACTGTCAAACAATGTTCAAAAACTTAACACAACATATTTAACTTTATGAATATTCTGACAATTATGTTGGGTATGTATTATATTCCTTTCACGATTAGTGGCATCTGTGGACCCGCCTTTGGTTCTGTGCAAGGGTTTGCACATGGTTTTGGGGAATCATGGTTTTTGGCCCCTAGTATTTTGTAGATCCGATCAAGGGAAATACGGTTATGTTCTAATCTAGGGTTAATGGATTAGGGTTTATGAATGCTATGACATGTATATATATATATGTGTTGTAGCCCTAAAAGTAATATAATGAAAAATCAAGCTGGTAGTCCCGGTTTTGGGATCTAGGGAAAAAATATATCTGTATCTATTTTATGTTTTATGCTCTCCCTGTTGTTTATTTTCTGTCTTTAAGAATTTGTTCGCAAAAAATTTATGTACGAGGTTAAAACCTACATTTGGTATTGGATTTGTTTCAGCTTCAAGGGGACACCTTTGCTACTGTGGGGTTTTTAGATCGGTCGTGTGTTAGACCCTGTTCAATGGGAGATCTGCAGGATCGATTATTGCAGTGAAAGAATATGGTGAGCAGTGGAAAGATAGAGATCAAGAAATTTAATGGTGAAAATTTTGACTTGTGGAAGCTCAAGTTTTAGGATCTGTCGATGGATAAAGATCAATGGATCATGGTAGATCTGGGTACTAAGCCAACGACAATGTGAAATGAAGACTGGGGAAAAGTTGGATCAAAAGGAAAATAGCACAATACAATTGTGTATCTCAGATTTGGTATTGTTAAATGTATCTGGGGATGCTACGGCGAAGACTTTGTCGGTCAAGTTACGGTCTTTGTACCAATCTAAGTCTCTGGTGAATAAATTGTTCCTACGGAAAAATATGTATAACCTAAGGATGAAGGATGGAGACTTAGTGACAAAACATTCAGTTATCATCTCTTGATATTACAATCTTAGATGAATATAAGTGCATCAATTTTTTGTGTTCTCTACCATATTCATCGGACAATCTGGTTATTGTAATAGGTAGCAATACAACTACCTTGAATTTTGATCAAATTCTCTCAGCCTTGCTATCGGAGGAAATGAGATGGAGAAATATGGAGGGCCATAATGGAGATGACTTATCTGTACAAGGAAGGTCTAAGAATAGAAAAAAATATAATTTTTCTAGTGGGAGATACAAATCGAGAGGGAGATCTAAATCTCCAGGAAAGCCTGTAAAGGTCTGCTAGAAATGCAGAAAGGAAGGGCACTACAAAAAGGAATGCAAATCTAAAGCTCCTTAGAAAGGAAAGGGATATGATGATTTTCCTTCTATAGAGGCAAAAAACACCTCTTATGAAGGTGGGGATGTTTTTTTGGATTCTTCTTCAAATACACATGTAGATCATGAGGCATGCTTGATTGACTCAGGTGCATCCTTTCACTTCACTTCCCATAGGGAGTGGTTTTGTGAGTATGACAAGTATGATGGTGGTGACGTCTTCTTAGGGGATGGTAGGAATTCCAGAATCTTCGGACATGGAAAATTCAAGTTGAAGCTGCAAGGTGAAAGGATTAGAACTCTTCTTGGTGTTCTACATATTCCTGCATTGGATAGAAATCTGATTTTATAAGCAAGATGGATGATGCAGGTGTAAAAACAATGTTCGAGAAAGATACCTGCAAGATGGTTTGGGGATCACTAGTATTAATGCGGGGAGTTCGGATTGGAACTCTGTACAAGCTTTGGGGTAGCACTGTTATTGATGGGTGCAACAGTTATGTGGTTCCTGAAAGTGGAGTGGAAATCCTAGTGGTCTGTGGAGAAAATACCATGTTATGTCATTAAAGGCTTGGACATATTGGAGAGAAGGGCCTTCAGATACTGCATGGTAATGGTATGGTAGAAGGTATGTCTAATATCTTTATGGATTTCAAATTTTTTGAACATTGTGTATATGGAAAGAAGAATCGAGTGAGTTTTCCTTCTATGGCTAAGGGGGCAAACAAGATATTAGAGCTTATGCACATTGATGTGTTTGGACCTGTGTTAGTTCCACCACTGGGAAATTATGTGTACTATGTTTCATTCATAGATGAATTTTCAATGAATACATGGATATATTTCTTGAGGAAGAAATCTGAAGTCTTTAATAGATTTAAAGAATTTAAGGCTCTAGAAGAAAACCAGACAAAGAAAAAGATAAAGTTGCTGAGGATAGATAATGGTGGAGTTCTGCAAGAAGGAATTTGAATATTTATGTAATAAGTGTGGTATAGCATGGAAAACGACTACTCCATACACACCTCAGCAAAATGATGATGCAGAAATAATGAACATAACGTTGATGGAAAAGGAAAGAAGCAAGCTCAGTGGTACCATGTTAGGATAGGAATTCTGGGTAGAGGCAGTGGAGACTGCATGTTACCTAGTTAACAAATTACTTTCATCAACGTTGGAAAATAAGACTCCACATGAGCTATGGACTAGTAAGAAACCCTCTCTTTCACATATGAGGGTATTTGGATGTGATGCATATGTACATGTTCCAAAGGAGAAAAGGACCAAGTTGGATAATAAATCTAAAAGGTGCATATTTATTGGGTATAAGGATGGTTTAAAAGGTTACGATCTTTGGAGCCCAGAAACAAGGAAGTTTGTGTAGAACCAAGATGTGGTGTTTAGAGAGGTGAAAGATGTTGTTAAACATGAAGTCATATCAAAGGAACCTGAGAACATAGAGTTTGAGCTAAAGGAGGATGAATCAAACTCTAAAACTGATCAGGAGATCGTGTCCAAGTTTAAAAATTGCTCAAAAATGGAAGTGCTCAGAAATGGTCACAATCTGAACGACCGGAAAGGTCTCGTCGATGTGATTCTAGTGCCATGAACTGCTCTCAAAACTGAGGTCATATGTGCAACTTACTGAGGTTTTAAATCGTCCAATGAACTCCAAAACAAGACATTTTAATTAAATTGACTTAGCCATTTTTAATATATATATATATGGGAAAAATTAATTTTTTATTTATATTTGAGGGCCTATCAAAGGGTGCCACATGGCCCCAGGAAAAAGCATGAAATGGCACCAAAAGATGAATTTCATGGGTCTTGAACCCCTGACCTGACTACTCGGGCAAAGGGACCCGACCGGCCCATCTAGGGCGTGTTTTTGGTGAGTCAGGCAGGCAGTAAAGCTTAAGTCGGATCGGAATTGATGAGTTGGGCAGAGTAAACGGAGAGTTGGGTCGTGGTAGGCGGAGAAGTTGGGGACCAACCCCCTCAAGGCCAGCCCCTATTTCGATGTGACCTCGAGCGATGAACCATAGGATTAAAGTCTTTACACTGGAGAATATTTTTAAAGGGGCTAGCCCTCATAGCTAGCCCCGACCTCAAGGTGACTAGCAGCGGTGACCAAGGGGCACGACAAAGACTTATCCGCCCAACAGTTAGTGGTTAGCATTAAATGCGCATGTGAACGCACTAAC
This sequence comes from Pinus albicaulis, assembly GCA_034641835.2. Lineage (NCBI taxonomy): Eukaryota > Viridiplantae > Streptophyta > Pinopsida > Pinales > Pinaceae > Pinus > Pinus albicaulis. Next base: position 1,481,430,572 of record CM076582.1, read on the forward strand.
AAATCTAACCACGAGCATTAAATGCCTCTACCAATCTAGTAGTTTCCGCCAATTTTGACCTAACCGCCTTTTTTTTAGTTTAACTAGAATTCCTCCAGTTTTGGAGGAGGATTTTTGGGGACACTGGGAAAAAAATTGTTTTGGCCATAAATTTCTAAATTTTCAACCAAATAAGATGAAATTTTAGTCAATTTTGGGTTTCTTCAGCATTCTGGAGAGTTTGGAATAGGTTTCAGAGCGAAAAAGGGTGATCTAGAGAAAATTTTTCCTTAGGGAAGAGGAAAGAACCATTAGGGCCATCATGGAGAAGGCACCGTTTTGGGTTATATTTCACTGTTTAAGGTGAAACAAAATCCATTTCTAGCTATTTTCTATCTTATGAAGTCAAATTTACAGTTATTTTTTCCTTTTTAGGTATATTTTTCACTGTGTAACCATTTTTATCAAATTAATAGAGCAAGGACATGCCACTAGGGAGCCTTGGACCGGCAGATGTAGCCCAGGAGGGGCGAATTGCCTCAACAATTTGTTGTGTTATGTTATGGTGAGTTTTGCTTGCTGTGTATTTTTTCTATGATATGTTAAACAGTAAATTTACTTAACAAATCCTCACACATAAAACTCAAAAACAAACCAAAACTACTTTGTTTAACCTGCAAGTCATGGAGAACACTTTTCACACTAATTTATTTAAGAATGGATACTTTGCATAGCATTACAAATAATTCCATTTTCAGATCAGTTGGTGTCAGAGCTCAAGATTTGAGCATTCAGAGCTAGAGTTTTACTTTGCATTTTTTCCTGTGCAAATATATAGTTGACTATTTGCAAGTTTTGATGCTTACTTGGCTTAAGCTTAAGAGAGTGGAAGGACAATTGGTTAGAGCTCAAAATAATCCTCAACCAAGGAGGGCCAAAGTTCCATTAACTCCACCTTCTAATTCACCTCCAAGAGCCACAGAAGAATCCTCAAGCATGTCTTCAAGAGAAGGAGAAGTTTCTGAAGACATTGATCCCAAAGAAGAAGAACGGGTGTTCCGAAAGGCTTTCCTAGACATGACAGAGATGGTGAGGATACTCTACCAAGAAAGGAATAACAGGCTTGTAGGAGAAGGGTCTAAACATCAGAAAGAAGGAGAGGATTCTTCAGGAGGAAATAAAATTAATGACAAGTCAAAGAAAGGACACGGATGAAATGGTGATCCACCATCCCCATCTTCATCCTCTTCCTCTACATCATCATCGTCTACTTCGGTGACTTAATCTCACAAGTCAAGAAACACTGGTAAAATTTCATTTTTAAATCTTGATGTTAAGTTTGATTTGGCTATGTTTAATGGTGAGGTCAATGCAGAGAAAATTGACAATTGGGTAAGGCAGTTGGAAGTTTATTTGAGGATACAAAACCTTCATGATGAGGACACCAAGATTCAGTTAGCCTCTTTGAGAATGGAAGGTGCAACATTGGTATGGTGGGAAGCCCAAACCAAGGATGATATTAGAAAACATGGTAAGATCACTTTATCATGGGCTGATTTTATTTCTGCAAATAAAAAGAAATTTTATCCATTAGCTCATTTACAAAAGGCTATCATGAATCGGAAAAGTTTTATACAAATTAAGGGAAAAAATGTACAAGATTACACCCAAGAGTTTAGATGAAGGGCTCTTTTACTAGGAATTGATTTGCATAGCCAAGAAACTTTGCTGAAATATATAGGTGGTTTACAAAAATATCTTATACATACTATCCTTATGCTCAATCCTGCTAGTCTAGACGAGGTTTGTGTCCAAGCCACACATTTAGAGGCTAGAGGTAAATAATATTTTGATGGGAATGAGGATAGTGAATTTAAAGGCAAAGGGAGAAAAAGAAATGCAAACTATAGGAAAGAGAAGGGAAAATTATTTCGTAAAAATTGTTCCAAAACAAGCCATGATGAAGACCATTGTTGGAAACTTTATCCGGAGTTGAAACCAGAAAAATTCAAAACCAAAGATAAGGCCAAAGAAAAAGGCAAGACGGTTGCAATAGATGAACAAGAGTTAGGGTCTGAATTAGGAGATGAAACTAAAATCATAGCTATGGCACTAAAGAACATAAAGGGGAAAGAGATTGTAAATGAAACAAATACCAGTTCTAGCACTTTAAACTGTCACATAGAAGCTCCAAATGAAGAGAGGAGATACAGTTGTTTCATGTGAGGATAATTTCAAAACACACAAAGATAGACACACTATTTGACAGTGGGTCACAAGTGAATCTCATCTTAGAAGACTTAGTCAAGAAGCTGAAACTTGAGACCATTCCACATCCAAAGCCATATCCACTTGGATGGGTTTTCAAGGATGCTAATTTACAAGTTTCAAGGAAGTGCATGTTGCGCTTCGCCATAACAGCTCATTATATTGACATGGTTGAATTAGATGTGGTGCTGCTTGACATTACAGGTGTGGTGTTGGGTAGTCCTTACTTATATGATAGCAAAGCGATCTTCCATCGCCATGAGAACAAGTATCATCTATTCCAGGATGGCAAGGAGTTTATTGTGAGAACACATCGGAAGAAGATAAAATCTTCTTTAGTGAATGCAGGGCAGTTGAAAAGGCTTTTCAATGCAAGTCAAAATTTGACTTTGTTGATGATTAAGAAAAAATATTTTGTACATAATCCTTTTCATGTTATTGCTGATGTAAATTATGAGATGTCTCAGTCTGAAAGCAGGTCGTCTTTGGAAGAAGATGACAAGATGTTGCAGAATGTGTCTTTGGTGTCGATCGGTGTAGAGAACAAAGTGCCAGTGAAAAGTGGTGCAAAAATTCAAGAGAGGGAAAATAATGCAAGGAAAGAGGGCACAAAGTTTAGCAATGATCATTGCTAGTTACAGAATGGAAAGATACTATGGCAAGAAAATTTGGTCGGGAATCGATACAAGTACATGGCTCATTCGGCAAAAATTCGCCATAAGGACAATTGGCAAGGTGAATCTTATTTTCAATTTCATTTGAAGGTAGACCATTGTAGGAATAGTATGATTTCTGCAAATTTTAGCTATTGTTCTGCAAGTTTCAAAAAGTTGCAGCATGACACAGTCAAGGTTAGCAACATTCGGTCAATAGATTCAAGGAAGAATTTTTATTTTTATGAGAAGCTCAATTTGATGAAATTAGGGAGATTTTAGTGGTTCAAGGTTGGAAGAGTGGAGAATTGGTCTCCTCATCTTCAGTTTATGTAGTTCAGAGAGCTTTTGGGGTCCAAAAGCTTCCCATTGGGGAGGTGTGATCAGGAGATCATGTCCAAGTTTAAAAATTGCTCAAAAATGGAAGTTCTTAGACATGGTTGCAATCTAAACGATTGGAAAGGTCTCGTTGCTGTTATTTTGGTGCCATGAACGGTTCTAAAAACCGATGTCATATGTGAAAGTTAATGAGGTTTGAAATCGTCTAATGAACTCCAAAATAGGACTTTTTAATTAAATTGACTTAACCATTTAAATATATATATATATATGGGAAAATTTATATTTTTATTTATATTTGAGGGCTTATCAAAGGGTGCCATGTGGCCTGCCCAGAAGCTACAACGTGGCCCCAAGACAAAGGGTGAAATGGCACCAAAAGATGAAGTTCATGGGTCTTGAACCCCTGACTCGACTACTCGGGCAGAGGGACCCAACTGGCCCGTATACGCTATGATTTTGGTGAATCGGGCAGGTAGTAAATCTTGAGTCGGGTCGACATTGATGAGTTGGGCTGAGTAAACGAAGAGTCGGGTCGTGGTAGGTGGAGAAGTTGGGGACCAGCCCCCTCAGGGCCACCCCATATTCCGATGTGACCTCGAGCGATGAACCATAGGCTTAAATCCTTTACACCGGCGGATATTTTTAAAGGGGCTAGCCCTCATAGCTAGCTCCGACCTCAAGGTGACCAGCAGCGGTGACCAAGGGGCGTGACAAAGACTTATTCGCCCAACAGTTAGCGGTTAGTGCTAAATGTGCATGTGAACGCGCTAACGAATCTAACCTCCAGCATTAAATACCTCTGCCAATCTAGCGCGATTTCCGCCAATTCTGACCTGACTGCATTTTTTTCAAGTTTAACTGGAGTTCCTGTAGTTTTGGAAGAGGATTTTTGGTGACACTGGGAAAAAAGTTGTTTTGGCCATAAATTTCTCAATTTTCGACCAAACAAGATGAAATTTTAGTCAATTTTGGGTTTCTTCAGCATTATGGAGAGTTTGGAATAGGTTTTAGAGTGAACAGAGGTAATATATAGTATATTTTTCTTCAGGGAAGAGGAAGGAGCCATCAGGGCCATCATCGAGAAGGCACTGATTTGGGTTATATTTCACTATTTAAGGTGAAAAAAAAGTCATTTATAGATATTTTCTATCTTCTGAAGTCAAATTTATAGTCGGTTTTTCCTATTTAGGAATATTTTCCACTGTGTAACCATTTTGAGAAAATTAATAGAGCAAGGACATGCCATTAGGGAGCCTTGGACCGACAGATGTAGCCCAAGAGGGGTGAACTTCCTCAACAATTTGTTGTGTTATGTTATGGTGAATTTTAATTTCTGTGTATTTTTTCTATGATATGTTAAACAGTAAATTTAATTGACAAATCCTCACACATAAAACTCATAAACAAACCAAAACTACTTTGTTTAACCTGCAAGTCATGGAGAACACTTTGCACACTAAATTCTTTGAGAATGGATACTTTGCGTAGCATTAAGAATAGCTCCATTTGAAGATCAAAAATAGAACAAGATTCAGAAGAGGAAGAGCCACAAACTCTAGCTATGCAAAGATCATTTTAGGAAAGAAGGAAGCTAGAAAGGTATAGTCCATTTGATTTCTGTTGAAATTTTTCTTTAACTATCATTGATGATGATCCCAGAACTGTTAGGGAGGTAGTGGATTGAGAGGATGGAAAACTCTGGAAGGAGGTCATGGTTGATGAAATAGAATCCTTGCACAAAAATGAAGCATGGGATCTGGTGGAGTTGTCCGTTGGAAGGAAGCCCATCAGGAGAAAATGGGTGTTTAATAAGGAGATGAATGTAGAGGGAAAGATGGACAAATACAAAGGTGGTTGGTAGAAAAAGGTTATTCCCAGGTGTCGATAATTGATTTGGTGATATTTTTTCTCTTTTTACGAAGGTTTTTTATATTTTATTACTTTTATCTTTTGACGCTGGATTTTATTTTGAGGTAGAACAGATGGAAGTGAAGAGAACATTTTTTCACAGGGATCTGGAAGAGGATATATATATTAAGCAACCTAAAGGCTTTATGGTGAAAGGAAAGAATGAGCTATTATACAGGTTAAAAATGTCTCTATATGGGTTAAAGTAGTCACCAAGGTTGCGGTATCGGAAATTCGATACCTATATACATGGACTTGGCTTCACCAGAAGAAAAGAGGATCACTATGTGTATTTTAGATTAATTGGTGACCATGTTATTTGTTTTGTCTTGTATGTGGATGATATGTTGCTGATTGGAAATGGAAAAGAAATTATCCAAGATTCGAAGACCCAATTGTTCTCAAAATTAAACATGAAGGATCTTGGTGCTGCAAACTATATTTTGGGCATGGGAATTAAGAGAGATCGGGTAAAGAGGGATATCTGGTTAAACCAAAGGAAGTATGTGAAGACAATATTGTAGAGGTTCAATATGTAGGATAGAAAACTGGTGAAATTTCATATTCCTGTAGGTGTAAATCTATCTACTTAATAGTGTCCCAAGACACAAGAAGAAGAAGAGGAGGATATGTCTCATGTTTCGTATGCAAGTGCAGTGAGTAGCCCGAGGTATGCAATGGTATGTACTAGACTATACATTGCACATGCAGTGGGAGTATTAAGCAGGTTTATGTAAAAACTAGGTAAGGAGCATTGGATATTAGTGCAGCAGGTTTTCAAATATTTGCATGGCACTAGTGATTATGGTTTGTGCTACCAGGGAAGACTAGGATTGGACAGAGTTTTGGACATCCATGATTTTGTTGATGTAGACTGGGCTGGAGATTTGGATCAAATAATATCTACAAGTGGGTAAGTTTTTATCCTATTTGGAGGTCTGGTCAGTTGGATAAGTAAAAGGCAGTGTGTAGTGGCTCTTTCAACTACTGAGGCAGAATACATGGTAGCCACTCATGCAAGAAAGGAATCAGTTTGGTTGTAGAGATTGTGTTCAAGTATGGGGTTGGTCCAGCGAGCTATAAGGATATATTGTGATAGCCAGAGTGCAATTTTCTTGGCTAAGAACCCTACTTATCATTCAAATACAAAGCATATTTATGTTCAATATCACATTGTGAGAGATATGGTTAAGGATAAAAATATGTTGTTGCTAAAGGTGGACTCTTTGAAGAATGTTTCATATGCATTGACAAAGTCTATGAGCACTCAAAAGTTCTCTCGGTGTAGAGAAACAATGGGTATTTCAGAAGTGGAGTAATGACTAATCTCTCTTCTGGCCCCCTACGGAAAGAAAACAACAAGTGGGAGAATGTTGGGTGTGTGTTATATTCTTTCCATGATTAGTCACATGCGCGGGGGGGTGTCATAGGGGGGGAGATATCCCCCCCTGTTCGTTGCATCGGGTGAAACAAGGGGGGGTCCTCTCTGGTTCAGCACATTAAACTTAGTGTGAAACTTTTTAACAACAATGTCCAAAGTTTGACACTTTGTTTCCAATTGATTAATTAAATTCTTTTTTTGCAAAACCTTTTCAATTTTCATGATGGTGGCTCTTCTATCTGAAATGTTGATCTGCTCCAACTCTACTTTTCTCTTTGAATTCATCACCTTAATCACGTCTAATGGCTCTACTGGTTTCTTCTTGAGTGTTGTCTTTTCCTTCTCTATGACTAATCTATGCCCATAAACGTTCCTTGGCTTGGGCAAAGGTTTATGCCATTATAAATTCACTTTCTAATTTTTGAACTTTAAGTCCCAACCTGTGAGACTTTTTCATTTCTTCCATGTATAAGGTGTCATTTTTAATCTTCTGAGTTTCTCAGTTCCTTAAATTTCTCTAGCAGCTTCTCATTTTATTGTTTATGTATGGCCAACTCATGCACTATTATGACTGAATCACCTGTTGTTGATGTAGATTCAAAATATTTTGATGAAGAGCTAGGTGTTGTCCCTGTAACTGCTATGGGAACTATTGTAACTGGAATCATGGAAAGCTGAGTTGACTCTTTTTCTTTGAGAATTCCTTCAATCTACTCCTCCATCTTCTTTATCTAAATATTATGCTCAATGATAAGCTTGAGCATCTCTTCTCTGCTTTTTTCACTCTCTTCAATCTTCATTGTTTGTGGATCTTTTGTAGAAGGTAATTTAAGTTGTTCTCGCATAGCTGCAATGTCTGCATTTTTCTTTTTCAACAATTTATCTATATCTTTACAGTCTTTTGGGTCATACTCAATCTTAAGCACAAGGTATTTTAAAGACTTTAACTTATTTTCTTTAGCTAAAGAAGAGAGTTTCTCAATTTTAAGTTGATACTGTACATTGGATAATGTTTTTCTTAGTTTAGACAAAGACATAGCTATATCAGTCATGTTTGAGAAAATCATCTCACCAGACTGTCTATGCATATCCATTTGGTCTATTGGATGACTCTGATTAGCATCAAATGAAAATATTGTCTTCTTGTAATCTAATGGAGACATGGAAAAAGGAACTTGAGTTTGTAGCAAACTCATTTTCATCCTACCCTTTTCACTGTCAAAAGGAGAGAAGTATTTTCTGTGAGGTTGAAGTTTTCTTCCAGAATTGACTGTAAACAATTGATTTCAGTGTTTCATTTTTTTGCTTTATCTCCAAGAATTTGGATAATATATTATGGTCATCATATGAATTCGTTCCCACAGCTTGAATAATTTCCAAAGGTTCCTGAGAAGGTGAAGTAGTTGATGGAGTATTTGGAACACTCCCTCCTTCTCATGTAGACACTTCTAGATTTCCTAGACCAGTGATTTTTGCGTCCTTTTGATTTTTTCCTGTAGAGACTGATAAGTCAATCTTCTACATATTTTGTTGAAATATAAATTCCCTGATCAGATCCATAGGATTTTATGTTTCTTCCCTTATCCTTTTCTTTTGTTTTCTTTGAGCAACTAGAGTCTGCAAGGTGGAGGTAGACATGATTTGTTCTTCTGCTTCCTGCAATGTATTTTCAGTCCATTGCTTTTGATTCATGAATTTTTTGATTTTTGGCCTTGGTGTGTGATTATAAGGAGTTGTTTTTAATTCAAATCCTAGATTCGAAATAATACTAAAGGGGTCAAAATACCAGGTGAATCTTGGCTGAAAATTCATATTCTTCAAAATGGTATCTGCCTCAATATCGGCTGATCTAGTGTTGCAAATGAATGAACCAATTTGGGACTCGATCTTGAACTATGACTTTCTTTTCTGTGAAACAAAGTGTATCTCATCCATTTTAATCATCTGCCTAATATATTCCAAAGAGAATTTTCATTGGAACATATTTTGGCAGCTTATATGGTGCTAACTCACAACCATATACCCTAATTTTAGTGTAAGTCTTGTATAAGTACCAGCCTCCAGTCTTGACTTGGTCACTTAAGTGAAGGATCCTCTTAATATCTTCACCAATTATGGGCTCACTCTGGCTTCTGAGAAGATGTGCTACTGGATGAATAAATGAGTCGATGAAATATGAGAAGGAGAATTTGGCTGAAATGGACCTGACCATCTCTGTGCAATAAATGACTGATTGGTTGACGCCCTCTTCATCATGTTTGTTGAGTGTGATAGGTTATTAGTCTCCTTTTTGAAACAAAAACATGTATATAAGTACAAAGGTGTACTTAAACATCTCTTCAATTTTCAAATTCATAAGTTGCTCATGCATATTATCAACCAAAAATTTAATGTAATTATACATGAAGGTAGGTTGTTGATCTTTCGAGAAAATAGAGAAGTATCCAAGGATAGATTCATATACCTTCTTGTCATATGGATATCCTAGTAAATAAGACAGTAAAGAGATGATATGTCAGGTGGCTTCAGGGAACATTTAGGATGAATAGGGTGGATGCCTTTTGGGTAATTCAACACCATTAGGTAAAAATGTTTCGAATATTTGAGCTCTTTGGGGAGAATTCATCTTATGGTATAGCTCCATAAGATTTGCTTGGGAAAAAATGCTTAAAGAATCATTTTGTAAAATTAAGAGCATGTTATTAATGGTTTATGCAATGATAGATATCAGAATGTCTCCATTTTGAGCCACCACTACTCTTTTGATGGGGTCACATCTGGTTTGACACCAGATGACCAGGTTTGGGAAGTCATAAGTCTGAGGAAAAGAGAAAAGGGGCAGAAGCCACATTTTAATTTCATCATGTTGATCAAGATATTTTTTCTTCAACCACAAGTGAGATTCACGAAATTCGAATTCGCACTCTATGTCAGCAATTTTTTAATAGGAATCAACAAGGGGAATGTGGTCGAGGTCGACCATGGCAGAAGTGGGAGGGTTTTCATCTGAATATGGTTTCCCGCTCTTTCCCCTTGGGGCCATTTTCTCATAGGGAAAGAATATGCTGATCCTCTATTGAATTGATAACAGTTGTTTGAAAAGGATGTGTGTAATGATCTCAGAACACCTACAATGCAACATTAAGCGATGATTATAGGAAAAATGGTAAACAAAAGGGATAGGATTTATTTATATAGTTGTTGAAATGAATCTGAGGTGACCGTTTGATAAAATGACCATAGCAGTTAAATGCTAATGGTATAGGAGTTGGATGATGAATTGATAATCAACGGCTGGGGTGCGGGTCTAATGGGATAGTGGGGCATAACAGTAAGGAGCATAGTGGCAATGGACAGGTGAGGTGGCAGTGTTTCATTTGGTGGCGAGAAATGCTCAAGGAGTAGTATCATCTAACCATTGGCAGGAGTGAAAATGACAATTAGGGAGAAGGTGGATTTTAGAGGGGGTGGGCGGAAGTTTTTGGTTTTGAGCAGGGGGGTGTGAACTACTGTGGAGGTGACACGTAGGGAGGTCCTGCCACTCATAAAACAACTTTTTCAAATCTCCCCCCCCTCCAATGTTAACGGGAAATGGGCAAGGGGGGTGTGAAATGACTTCCTCACCATTGATCTGGCTGAGGAAAAGATCAACCCTTGATAAGTTCTCAGACGATAACAGAAATGACAAAAGTTCTTGTCATTTAGTATACCATAGTATAAAAATATATGTCGATATATTACAAATAAATATTAATTGCTAAATGAAGCAATTTAATCAAAATTTAAAGACAATTAACTATTTATTAAAAAATCTTGTCGTATTTAGACAAGTAGCCATTGCAAATTTATTTTTTGAAGCTAAGCAAACATTTTTTATTTCTTTTCCTAACATTTTTTTCATTTTGCCTTCATTTTTTAGGGAAATTTATTCTTATCATTTTCTTGATATGAATAATCAAATCTATTATAAGTACTAATTTTTTTTTTTTTTTGTATTCATATCCAAACTTAACATTTTAATTTTAATTTTTTCTAATTTTCTAACTTATCAAAGCCAAATAATGTTACAACACCTAGGTTGGGGGATATGCAGTTGATGGCCTTAGCCTCTTCGATGGTAAATGAGGATGAGGTAAAAATGGTGATGAGAAGATAAAGGAGAGAGCCTCTACACATAAGGGTGGAGCTACTCAGCCCTAGGGGGTTCACTAACAATAAACTCATGATAGAAAATGATGCCATCCTTACAGACAAGTCCCTCACCACCCAAGCATAGGCCATTGCACACTTTGATGACATTTATATATTTTTAGGAGACAAATTTGTAATGGAAAGTTAGAGAAGATGGAATGGCCTCCCTCTTGGTTTGAGGAACATGGAATATCATTTTTAACACTAGAAAATCGTACAACAGAAGATGAAATTAATTAATGTTAAGCCAAAGGGTATACAGGGCAGGAAGACATTATGGAATTTAGAAAGTGTTTAAAATCTCTAAGGTTTTGAGAAAATTAAATTTGAACTAGTCATAAAATTCTATTTGCGTGCATTATCCTTCGAGAAGAGCACCTTCTGTGCTCCTTTTTTCCTGATAAGCACACATTCCTGAAAGTGGAAAAATGCCGCTATCCAGGACCACACAAAGTAAAGGACAGGTTACTCCTTACATGAAGCTGCCATGAGATGAAGAATGAGTGATCACATGGTTATGTTGGCCAGAATTTCCCAAGAAATACCAGCAGTGTGTGACATGGAGCTGGAGATAGAGGGGACTCAATTGTTGGCCATCCAACAATCTTAGTCCATCACAGCAAAGAGAGAGGGAGCTTGCACCAAGGTGAGCTTGGAAAACAACATCCTTGCATCAGGACCTAGAACCATTATCTAGGGGCCCTTTGGCAAGTGGGTAAAATTTATTCTTCGTATCAAACGTTTAATAAGAAGGGGCCTAGTGCCACTATTTGAATTATTATCATTTGACTCTCTTAAATAGCTTCTGTATATTTGTGTTTTAGTTTTAGTTTAATTTGAGTATACATTTGCATGCTTTTTCCTCTAGATTGTATGCTTTTGAACTCCACCACTTTCTACCTATTACCAATAGTTTCAAGTGGTAAACCACACCCCTTAAACTAGTGCGATTTCATACATCCGTGCACCAAATCCACCACAACAGGATTAGTGACTCCACTAACATTTTACCAAGTTTATATTGTTGTGCGTTCTTTTGTAGGAGAGCTTTTTCTATGCTAGAGAGTGGAGATGATAGTCCTCTGATCTATCTTGTAGTCCCTAGTTTCGCTTTGAGTAACAGACTGAAGAAGAGAAACTCCTAAATTTTTTACTTTCAGGAATTTGCGTGCGTTTTTTCCTCACAGATGTAGAGGGCGCTCGTTCAGTGCTGACCTGTGTGCAAGAAAGCGCACCTGTCACTGCCTTTTGCACACAATTCACAAAATGAGAAATTTCTTCCAAGATTCTATCTTTTTTTGCTTGTAAGGTGCTTGGAAGCCCCTAATGTATCTTCCAACAATTGTTGTGATACACCACAGCTTGCTAGAACTCACTTTTAGCTACTTTCTGTAGGCTTAGAGTCAATTTTTTATTCAAGTTGATTTTTGAAAAAATTTCCACATAGTTTAAGTAGGGGGGAAATTAATTTTCATTCCGAAAAATTTATTTTTTGAAAATTTTGATATGCAAACCTAGATAAATAGTCCAAGTAAGTGTCCCAAGACCATGCATGCATAGCTACTTTTCTTTTTTCTAGTGTATATTTTTTTTTTAGTTTAGTTCAATTTTTGCATTAGGAATTAGGGGACTAGGACTGAATTTTTTATAGAAGAGCAAGTAATCTCTGCTACCTTTGCACCCCCCGGTGATCTTAGGTAAGAATATGAATGTTGCACATTCATAATTGGCCATCTCTCTATAGTTAGTCACATGGATTAACTAGGAAAATTTGAAAGCGGCCCATTATCCGCACATGTTTTCCATTTGAGCCAGGAACAATATAACACAGTTTAATAGGGGATTTTGTAAAGGATCAACGATATCCACATGTTCAAACTATGTTCTTGTTCACCTTATGCTCACACACACTCACCCACTAAGCAAAGCAAAACACCTAAAACTAACTTAACCAAACCCAGTAAGTTCTCCCCACAGGGGCCACAAAAGAATATATAGCTTAAATTAGGATCAAGGGGGTAGGCATCCAATAAGCCGCCTTGATCATAGTTCATATTGAAACATAGAAGCTTTGTATTTAGGGAACTTCAAATCCACATAACATCCCACGGCAAAGAAAACCCCAGTGCGGCAGAGACCTAATTCAGAGGGGGTTAGGCTTAGGCGGAGTGTGTGCAGTATCAGTTGGGGCTACCTGACCTGGCTGATACTCGGTACTATGAGATGACTACCAAGAAGCCCAAGACTCGAACGCTCATGTGGGACGATGGTTCTTAGTGGCCAAAAAATAGGGAATCCTTTACCCTATAGGTGACGATGCAGGTAAGCGCCAGAACCTCTACCCTCACCTTGGTGGATTCTTTTCGGCTGACTGGGGGCGTTGCCAACTCTTCTGGGACGTTGTGCCAGCACTTGCAAGAAATATTCTCAAGGCCCAATTACTTTTGAGTGTGTGAGGACGTAATAGGTCTTCTATAATTTTCAGTGTCATACGCAAACAAACAAAAACCACTTTTTGCTTGATTGATCACATAGATTTATTTAAAGGGAAATTTTATTTTATTTTCTCTTTGTTTCATGTATGTGGCCATAATTTTTCTTTAATCATAGACTTTATCCTCTCAAATTTTTCCAAAACCTAACCTGGTCGACACCCAAATGGTCCCAACAGAACCTCATCGATCCAGGCATATTTTGGACCTCCCCTCATTACCGGGAGGGGTTCCAGGTCTTTCGCCATTTAGGCGTCAAAGACGAAACACTGATGCCATCATTGGTTCATCCTTCATTGGAGTAACCATAGTTAGGAACCCTAGTCGGTCTCGCAACACCACACTAAACACCACTCCCCCCTCGACCCCTATGGGGAAGTGGAGTGCGTCCCATCCGTGAAGCCAGCTGAATACGCAGTAGGGTATGTCACAGACTAACCCTCATTCTAACCAGAACATCGTGTCTTCACACATTGCAGTGGCGTCAACCTCCCAGTCACCTTTCTTAGCTTCTTTCAATCTACCCGATTTAACCAAGTTAACGAATGACCCCATCACACACGATCCTACATGGTCTCTCATGCCCATGAAGCTCCCTTCAGATATACCAAAATTCGAAGGCAAGAAAGCAGAAGACCCAAGTAATCATGTAATGACCTTTCACCTGTGGTGCTCATCAAATAGTATCATTGAAGACACTATTCGATTGAGGCTATTTCAACGCACTCTTATAGGAGTAGCCATGAAATGGTACGTGGAGCAACCCTCAGCTTCACATGGAACCTTTAGTGCCCTTGCTACTGCATTCCTCACATATTTTCAGCAAACCATTCACAACGATTCAGGAATGGATTTACTGACTCATTTTAGACAAACCCCCACCGTCCATATCTCAAACCATCTTCATGAATGGAGGCGGCATCGCAGTTTATCTAAAGTTAAACTCGACGATTAGGTCCTCTTATATTTATTCTTGAAAACTGTGACGATGGAGATTTCAAAGGATGTGGCGCAGCAAAACCCCACATTCATAGAGGATGAAAATAGTAAAGCCCAGAAGCTTGAACTGATTTATACACAGTCAGGATACATTTACAACATCCTGCCTAATTCCCCGCACCTGCAAACTTATCAAGAATTGTCAGGCGTGTAGAACTCTACAGATGCGCTAATTGGGTAAATGACCCAAGGTTACCTAGGTAGCAACAGTCAAAACCCCGGTTACACATATAGTTCTACCTGAAACATATCTCAACCCAGATTTCAAATTCATCATATGCCTCAGAAAAATTTGACTAATAGGGTGCAATCGTATCACCAAGGAGGACCTTATCCTTTGATTGAGGGGACCCAGTACGTAGAAAGAAACATTGATGGAAGAGCTCCCCTCCAACGGCCAGGTGCAAACCCGAGACAGCGTTATGCTCAATCCCGAGCACATGACCCACCTACACAAACCAATGCACAGGTGAACTTTATGCAGTCGTCCCAAAACCAACCACACCAGTATAACCAGGAGAACTACCCTCCTAACGTGGTAAATAAAAAATCCAAAAACAAGCCAAAAGGAAACCCTAGACAGGGGGGCAGCATCCAGCAGTGCCCACGATGATCCCAGGCTGGAGGTAACTCCAGCCGAAATCAGAACCAAGAGCCAAGCAATGCCCAACGATAGCGCAAAAGGCCACATATTAAAAAAAACCATTCCTGTTCGATATGTGGAGAGTACGGGCACTATACTCACCACTGTCCCGATCTCCCTAAGCTAAAAAATCTACAGAGTAGATGAGGACAAGGAGGATCTTCCCAGCAACCCGTTGTGATGTAAGAGCCTTTCCCCCACCAAGGGAAGGTCAGCACTCAACAACAAAACCCAGACGATTCTGGTAAAAGAAGCCATGAAATCTACATGACTGGGGAAGAGATGTTTTTCCAAACATGGAATCGCAACTATGACACCCCACCAGACACCACTACATCAGGGGCTAGTACTAGTGCGGTGAATCTTTGACCATTTCGAATATGCCTACAGAACCATTGCCAAAGATGGAAAAGGGACCCAATAGGTGAGCAGGAAACTACTCCAAAGCAGCCCATAATTATAGCATCTTGGACGATTTAGCTCAATATGTCGCTTCTATGTTAGATCTGGAAGTACTGCAGTCATGCCCAAAACAACGGAAAGCCCTACTTTCTACATTAGGCACTATCAACCCTGGCGATACACGCCTGATGGCTTTTGACTTAGACAAAGCCACCCCCTGGCTTCCTTCCATTGTCGCCTTCCAGATACCAGTGTTGATCCAGAATATCACTATTCACCGATGTGTCATAGACGAGCACTACAAGAAAAAATGACATTGGTGAGGGGCGAAAAATGTTACCATAAGCTCATTGGTGATGGTTAAAAGAGTCTTCATCACCAAAAATTGAACATCACGAAAGGTGGTGTCGCCGAAATTATAGGTGTTGTGGTGGCATTCAAGGTTCGTCACCAATAACGATTTATTATGATGGATAGTAGTTGTCACCATTTCATATGAGCAATGGTGATGGACCATAGCCTCAGACACCAAAAAACTGAACATCACCAAAGGTGGCGTCGCTGAAAGTATAGGTGTTGTGGTGGAGGGTGGATCGACATGCATCATGTCAAAAAATGTTTGGCAGAAGTTAGGTTCTCCAGAACTAAAACCCTCAGTAATAACACTTCGAGCGTACGATGGTCATCCCTCGACCCCTGTCAACCTCTACCAAAATGTCCCGATCTATTTAACCAGAAAGACGGTCCACATAGACATTGAAGTCTTGGACGCACACTTGGATTACAATATACTCCTCATATGGAGTTATATGTACGCCATGTTCGCCATAGCCTCCTCCTTCTTCCGTATTATTATGTTCCCCCATGAGGACCGCATCATTACTATAGAACAGGTGACACACAGTGAGAAGCATCCACTAACCAACACGGATGTAATTCTACCCTATGTAAATAAAGCCTTGGATGGTCTTTCATGTTACCAAGAATATGGCCCTATACAATTTAGACCATTGTCTGTTCTAGGGTCATTCCTAGGAGATCCTCCCATTATCCCTGAGGCATCACCCGATGTCACAGGGGCCCCGGTATGCATGATGTCGACATCAAGCACCAAGGCTAGTCAGGACACAAAGTCGAGCAATAACGACACCGAGGCATTGGCCATGACAGCCTCTCTAGCCTATGCCGCCTCCCAAACCCCTTTCCTCTACCCCACAACTGGCTTCGCTTCCCAGCAGGTTTTGGAAACACTGGTATTACCCAACATATCGTTGGATTTCCCAATTTTCTACCTCGTTACTCCTTCCAAAACAGGAGCCATCCACATTACTGCCACAGGGTTGAAGCCCCTTAGCCCCGAGGAGGCCCCACCCATCCAAGAAACGGTCGAGACCACCCCTGCAAAGGAAGCTCCCATTGCAAAATCGGTGATCACGACCAAGAAAACCAAGAAGGGATAAAATAATATGGTGACCCCCGCCACTGAACAGGAATCACCAGTCTGCACCATATGCGACGTAATAGTCCATTCTACCCATATATGTCCAGAGTTGGATGAATTAAAACCACTCCTTGGCTCCGAAACAGACATCTCGACGTTGTGATCCTGTAAAAAGGAACCTACCACCAAAGGTAAAGGCGAAGCACTGCATACCAATCATGCATGCACTCTCTATAGCAACTATGGGAACTATACCCACCATTTCCCAAATATACCATGATATGGGGATGCCTTACATGCAATCAATCGATCCTATTAAGAGGATCCCTCCATCCAGTCTATCGGCAATGAGGCTCGTATCATCCTATACTTATAGGAAGAACAAAGATCACCTAAAAGGCTCCCTACCTAACCCCCTCCCCGAATCGAAAGATGCATACTTTCGGATGAACTTGATCATTTCATCATTGACTGTCCAGCTTTGGAAATTTTCTAACGATGGTACCCAGTCCACATAGTATATCATGGCGAAATGAACATCCTATATTCATGTCAGATAGGTGGTGAAAACCACCCTGTACGTAGTTGTCACTATATACCGCGATTTCGCACATCTTTAGCCTGTATGCGATCAACCATAGTCCATGCTCTCCCAAGTATATGGCACATACTCGGAATCCATGAACAGTAGAACAACTCAAAAGGATGTGACAGATATATCCATCCCATTACGGCCATCTGGAATACAACCAATTAGAGAGATTCATCCCTTGCCAAGTGCCGACGATACGACACACTATATACAATTCATTTCATCATGTATCGGAACCATGACTCGAGCTATCTTCTCATCTTCCATAGGTGTCGTGTCAGTTGCAGCTACAAGAGTAGTTGTCCCTATGACAGTGCAGACCCAATCTATCTTCACTCTGTCGACCACATCTAGTTCCACCACATCCACGATGGAATCCTTTTTGTGTCTCTCAACTAGCTCCACTTGGATCACCCCCATTTAGTATAAACCTACATAGGAACAATCCCCCTTTGGGTCCTTGTTTCATTCAGATGAGGATATCCTAGAAGCCATGATGGAGCTAGATTACCCATGGCATGCAATGCATCACTGTTCGTTGTTTCTCCCTAAGAAAACGTTCAGTCCTAAAAAAACAAATGAACAAGAAATCTATGCAATCGAATCAAAAGACCTCCTGCCATCAGGAAAGTTTGATTGTTTCAAAAACCCCATCCCAACACCTGATGCATTCGAGGAAGGGAATATGTCAAATATTTCCGCTACCATCAAGGTGAATATATCCCAAAATCCGACAAAGGTTGAAGAAATCTCACTGGGGGCAGCATGTTCTCCAGAAGAAATAACCTCTTACACCAAAATGTTACAACAGTATATAGATATGTTCATGTGGGACTACTCATAAATTCCTAGGCTCAGTCCTACTATCGTAGAGCACCATATGGACACTTGGCCTAACGTACCTCCAGTATGCCAAAAACAATGTCAACTGCACCCATCTAAGGTAGAAGAAATAAAGTAAGAAATCGACAAAATTCACAAATCCGGGTTTATCTACCCCATTTCCTATACATCTTAGGTTTCCAACCCTATTCCCATCATGAAAAAATAGGGCACGATACACTGTAATGTTCCCAATTTTAGCCTCAAGCTAAAATGGAACATTATAGTTGCACATTTTATTTTCTGTTTAATAAAATGGGGAAGGAGACACCTTAGCCCCTTTTAGATGAGGAAATAACACTCCTAATGTGAAAAGGGAGTGAATAAAGCAGCTGAAATAACACCAAGGGTGTGAATGGAACCCATCTCACTTGATTAGTCACCATTGACTAAAGTCAACAACGCTGCCCAAGGAGGAAGAGGCTTCCTAGAGAAGCTGCACAGTTTTGGAGGGAAGACATTCATGCAAGGGTGGAAATCATAATTGGTGGGACCATGGTGGAGAAGAGTTCTCTCACTTTATATGGAGGATATGGCAGCCCATTTTCATTATGCTATGTTTTATATTTTTAGACTTGGGTCTGCAAAAGCTTGCATCCCCGGGCTGTTTAGCAGGGTGATGGTGCCCTTGGGCACTAGGGTGTTCCCGGTCAGGAATCCCTACCTATTCATCAAGGAAGGATGAGGATTGAGCTAAATTTCCTCAATCCAGCATTAGACATAGCTTCATTCATCTCCTACAGCGTTATTTGTGCAACAGAAAGGACGTTGTGTAGCTGGGTGTAGCTAGAGAGGAACTCATGTTGTCTCTCTTGTTTAGTTTTCTTCAGTGGAGGAGTGATCTATTCATTGGATGAGCTGAAAGGAGGATTCCCATGCTATTATTCAGATCAGTGGCATGAGGCCACACTTCCATCATCTCCCACTGTGTAGTCCATGTAGGAAACTGCATTATTTCGGAGGAGGAAGTGAGAGAGGGGTTTATGGAGCTTCAGAGGAGGATGTTTTTCAGACAAAGGGATAAGCCCTTTGTATTGGAGACATTATTAGAGGAGGGAATCTAAATTTTAGATCAGCCACAGCCTTATACTTGTTTGGGTTCATTTGCAGTGACAACTCTGTTGTCACATTTTGGTTTTCTCCGACATTTCTAGCAATCTTTCATAGATTGGCTAGAAATCTTGTATTTCAGCCCATTTCTTATTATTGGGCTTATTTATTGTATTCCTTCAGCCACATATGTATTTATTCATATTCATAAGCTTATACCTTCATGTACATAGCACAGTTGTAGCTACTCCGACATTTTGTGGAGTTGCAGCTACTCTTGTATTTCATGGCTTATTCATTGAAGGTTGGATCTTAAAGCTTGAGTGGTTTGTCCCTCAGCTATTACTTGTATTTATTTGATGATATATCATAATATCATGATGGCTGTAGCATTTTCCCTCTTATGGTGTATTTCATATATGCAGAGTTTCTGGTTATATTCTTGTATTGTTGTAGCTCTCTCATTGAGCATTGGTTTAGAGACCTAGATTGGGGAGATCTGAATAACCCATCTAGATGTATTTCTTTGAGCTCGTATTCTTCATAGAAGTTTTATGAGATGTCTTGTAGGGCATCACGGTGATGGTATGTCTTATTTTTGCAGCAGCTTCCTTATACAGTGTCCTCAAGGACCCTGTAGCAGAAATTCCCGAAGTGGAATATTGCATATCCATAGACAGAGTCTGTGAAGGGCCATCTAGCCTTAGGATTTATCCCTTCTTTGGAAGGAGTCATATCCTATAAATTTCCTAGCATTCAATCTCTGAAATGGACTTGTGATAGCTCACTGAAGAAGGAATTGTAATATCTGAAGATATTCCCGACGGAGCAGCATGTTCCTGAAAAAGGAACATTACATACACGTTTTCACTGATTTCTAGGATTTGAAAAAATATTTTCCTAAAGACAATTACCCCACTCCATTCATCAACCAAGTCATCGATGTGTGTGCAATACATGAGGCTCAATCCTTTATTGATGGATTCTCTAGATACAATCAAATCCAAATCTGCCATACAGACCAGTACAAAACTACGTTCACCACCCCTTGGGGCACATTCGCATACAAGGTAATGCCATTTGGCCTAAAAAATGCTGGATCCACCTTCCAAAGGGCCATGAACTATATATTACATGACTTTTCAAACCTTATCCTCGTCTACTTAGAGGATTTGACAATCCACTCCAAGAAGCGCTCAAACCATCTTGAGGATCTGCGATTGGTATTCCAAAGATGTTGTCAATACAACCTATGCTTGAACCCCCTCAAATGTGTCTTATACATTAGTGCAGGAAGGATATTAGGTTTTATTGTGTCCTAGCAAGGCATTCATGTTGACTCCCTCAAGGTCCAAGCCATCAAAGAGGTACCTCCACCTCGAACCCTGAGAAAACTTCAAAGCCTGCAAGGAAAGGCCAATTTTCTGAGACGTTTCGTCCCAGATTATTCCACCTATGCTCAAGGGTTTTTGCACCTCCTTTTATATGACATTCCATTTAAATGGGATTACCACGCCCAAAAAGAATTTGATGCACTGAAGGAGACATTATCCTCAACACCACTCATTAGTCCCCCAGACTATGACAAGGATTATATCCTGTATCTATCAGCTTCCGACTCCACATTGGATGGATTATTGATCCAAGAGGGCTGAGATGGAAAGGAGCACGTAATATATTACGTTAGAAAAACCTTGTCAGGTCTAGCATTGAAATATGAACCCGAATAAAAGACTTCCCTAGCGTTAATCCACGCAGTCCAGAAACTTTGCCACTACATCATCTTAAAAACCACTACGTTTATCACAGATATTAACCCCATCAAATACCTTCTCATGCGCCACTCAATGAAACACAAGTATGCCTGTTGGATAGTCATTCTCCAAGAATACGGCTTACATTTTCGCTCCACTAAAAGCAAAAAGGCACTTGCATTAGCAGAGTTCATTACGGACCTCCCCGAAAATGCCAAGGGATCACCAGTAGATGATTCGCTACCAAATGAACATCTCTTCTTCCTAGCAACCGACAACCCTTGGTATGGATACATTCTCCTATTCTTGCGAACCCAAAATTTCATACCTCATCTCACACGAGATGATTATCGGTGCATATTCCAGCAAGCCCCTCGATACATCCTTCTGGTAGATGTCTTATATTGGTGAGGCATCGAAACCATTTTTCATTGATGCCTTAACCATGACCAAGCGGAACAAGCCCTTAATGACTTCCACGCAGGTGCTTGTGTCGGCCATCTATCAGGAATGGCTACCGCCTAGAAAGTCCTACAGGAAGGATATTTCTGGCCTTCCCTGTTTCGCGACTGCATCACAACAGTCAAAAGATTCCAATGATGCCAACGCTTCCATCATAAGGCAAGAGCACCTCCTACTCCTTTGCACCCCATCATAGTAGCCAACCCCTTTTCTAAATGGGGGATTGAATTCATGACTTGTAACCCTGCCTCATCAGGAAACCATAAATACATCATTATGGATGTCGACTATTTCACCAAGTGGGCTGAGGGCATGCCCATATATGACAACACAGAAAAAACCTCCACCCAATTTATGTTTAACCACGTGATCGTCCGATTTTGTGTACCTAAAGAGTTAGTCTCCAATCACAAGAAACACTTCAAGAATGAAGTTTTTGATGAACTATCTCACCAGCTCGAATTCACCCATGAATTCGCTTCACCATGCTACCCCCAGTTCAACGGACATGTAGAAGCTATTAATAAATTACTCAAAACTATGTTACAACACATGGTGAATAACCATAAAACAAGCTGGCACCATATGCTCTTTTCCACCCTGTGGGCATAACACACAATGGTGAAAATGTCCACTGGTTTCACTCCCTTCCACTTAGTCTACGGGGTCGAAGCTATGATTCCCATAGAATGTGAGATCCCAAATTTTCATGCTTCCATTGAACTCCTCAATGAAAGCCAGCCTCTAGAGCAGCGCCTAGTACAACTAGAGCTTGTCGACGAAAATCGACGTTAGTCACTGCAACACAATGAGGCCCACAAGAAAAGGGTAAAAGCATCATTTGACCACCACATCAGCCCTTGCTCATTCACCAAGCGAGAATTAGTCCTCTGCTACGATGTCACAAAAGAGCCTTAGGGCCAAGAAAGTTTGAAACGTTGTGGAAAGGACCCTACATCATTAACATTTCCTCTGACAGGGGGCATACATCTTGACGAAACCAGATGGGACTTTCCTCAATAACCCCGTCAACGGCCTGTACCTCAAGAAATTCTACCCATAAGGGCCCAGACGGCCCTTCCCCTAGAGTGAAAGTACATGCAAACCTAACCACTCAAAATTTTTTACCTAAAGACTTATTTAAAAGTGCTCAAAGTATCACCATGGATCGCCAAAACAAACCCTATTTCAAATTTGTTGATGGAGGATCGAGATGGTCTCAAAATTTAGCTGCAGGTGCCTGGGTCATTTACTGCCTTGACTGATTACCACTATGTTCAAATGGTGTGTGTATCGGTTTAGCAACAAACAATCAAGTAGAATATTACGTCGTCATCAGACTTATGGATTACGCCCTCCATAGGGGCATTCACCATATGCATATCTACCTCGATTACCAGTTAGTAGTATCACAGTTAAACCAAACATTTGAGACAAGAGATACACATCTGTTTGGAAAATATTTGCACGCCAAAATATTAAGCAAACAATTGGACTATATCACATTTTCACATGCACCAAGGAGTCAAAACCAAAGAGTTGATCACATAACTAACAATATCCTAAATTGGAATGCATCTTGAATAAACCATCGTACATAAAACCAAAAATATATATATCCATCAGCATAAAAAAAAATAAACCGAAACAGGTGATACATCATGTAGAGCCGCAAAAATATCTCTCATATATATATATATATATATCAAAATATGTATATCTGAGTACAAAAATAGTGTCACTGGCCCAATTTCCAACCCAAAGATACAATAGTTGTCAAAAAAAAGGGAAGCATCCTCATAATGGGTTCTTTCCCTATGTACAAAACTACTCTAGGGGGGTTCCCCCTCAAAAGGGGCACCTGGACCCACCACTGCTGCCGGTACGTAGAGTGGGCCGATAATCCATCTCACGGACCATCACTGTCTCTAACCAGACCTCCTTGAAGTCATCCATGAAACATCGAGCAAGCATACCCTGGGTCAAGAAGTCCACTCGACCCCAGAAGTCCTCAAGCGCAATCACCTTAGCTGTCAGTGCTATAATGCGTGCCTCTGCCGCATCAGCACAAGCTCGCTCAGCTGCAACCTCTACAGCAGCTGAGCTGCTACCCTCACCTGAGGGGCCAGAACCATCTCCGCTAGGTCCACCATGTAGTATTCCAAATATGGAACAGCTAGCAAGGCATGATTGGAAAACGCATTTTCCAGTAATGGCTGCTACAGGAATTGAAACCAAGACCTGGATCCCTTAGAATAATGTGTCTAAGTGCTAAATCCAAGGAGGCTCCAAAGAAATCCTTCTAGAATGGTTAAATAGATCTCCCACTACTAGATGTCCTCAAAAAGTACCTGATGAGGGACTGCAACAAATGTAAGCACATATAATGGAATGACAACATTATTCTATAGCTATGAACACATGAAGATATGTATAGCCAACAAATATCTGATATAGTAGAAAATGTATACAATGTGTGGAGGAATCAATCACTCCAACTAGGCAATGGAAGCCTCAATAGAGCATATACAAGAAAATGCAAGAGCACTGCTACATATGAAAATCCCTAGCTAAAATAACGTAGTTTATAGGAGACACTGCAAAAAAATACATGATAATATAATTATATATCAATATCAACTCAAAGAAAGGAGGGGGATCAAGCTCTCAACCCCTGAAAAATCTAATACGACAATACTACACAATCCCTGGAAGGATTGGCTACAATACATGTACAAATGGAAATTCTGCAGAGCTGCCGGAGTTGCTCGGTAGTAGCTACAACTCTGAAATACTAGAGATGGCTGAAGATGTTGTGCAATCTGAAATAACCTCCTCCAATATATCTATCAAGTGCAAGGTTGATCCTAGCACTAAAGATATCCTCCTCCAAAATGGTGGTGCAACCCCTCACTGCAAGTGTGCACTGAAATAACGCAATATGGAGAATGGACTGCGTTGTCTATGATAGGAGATGCTTGGCCTGATGCCAAGATATGAAAATCAGCTCTGAAACCTTCTTCACTAACCTCCCAGAGAAATAGGAACTCCCTCCTCTGAAACATAAGCCAAATAAATGTGTTGTGGAACCCTCCACTGCAACACCCAGCAACACTACATTATACTTAAGCAGAAATAATGCAGTGACTGAATAATGGCTTTGGCCTTGAGCCAAGATGCGGAGAAAATGAAGTGAAATCTTTCAAGAGGCCTCTCAAGAAGGAGAGGAAATCCTAAACAGGAATCCCTCGTGCTAAGCAGCACAGCAACTCAGCTGAACAGCTGGAGTATGCAAAATAGTCTTCATACTAAAATCATATGCTCAAAGATGTTCACTATGGCTACCTCTTCCTCCTTTTATGCAATTGAATGCCTCTTGGCCATGGAACCCACACATTAGGGTTTCTTCCACAAAGAATATTCCTCCCTCCAAAACTGCGTTGTCTTCCCAAGCAAGCTACACCTCTTAGGCAACGTTGTTGACTTGGTCAAGCTTGACCTTGTCCCCATGCAAATTGCTCCCTTTCACACTGGAAGGTGCAAAATAAGCTACTCCAAAGATATTTTTCACATTATGAAGGATCTTATTCCTACTTATGGGCCTTTTACCCATTTTATTCACCTCCTAGATGAAATAAGCAAAAATTAATGTTCTCCCCTCTCAAATATTGCTTGTCCTCAAGAAAGTGCAAGGATAGACTGAATTATTTTCTCCTCCTCTCCCTGTATCATCTGTGTATGATGATCTCCTCCAAGGAAAGTGATGGTATCTCATCAATAAAACCTCCACATTGCCCCTCCTCAGCATGTAAGTTAGCTATCAAGCCATCATCATGTAAAAGTGAAATACTCAAGCAGATAGCAAAGTGATGTCTAGAGGTTCCCTTGAAGAATGGGATCTGAAATAAAATGGGTGGTATCCTTCCCATATGGATCCTCCATCTCCAAGCTATGAGCCATGCAAAATGAGTCACCTTCCAACTAGGAAACTCCTGAAAGTTTTCATCCACCTTTGGCTCCAGCAAAGTAGGTGGGATGAAATTCTGCACATGGTAGACAATGTAGCCTACCCCACGCTCTCCATCTATCCACTTAAGGTAAGTGTAGAGTGTCTACTGATCCTGGGTTGCAATAATATTTCCCTAAAGTGGAAAGATGAGGACTAGACCTCCAAAGATCTCTCCTCCAACACTGAAAATCATGTTGGCCCACATATCCCCATATATGATGAGTTGGAAGTCATCAACATATGGTATCTCATCCATCATATGGCTCACCTCATTAGGAAACAACTGGGTTGTCAAGGTGACCATACCATATCCCATGCTCCCCTTAGAACATGTAGTGCAAATAGTGTGAGGAATTTATCCCTCGAAGGACACATCCACACAATGTGTCTCTCTCCCAGGCATGCTCCTCATAAGAACAGAAACAATAGGGCCATAGGGAGCAAAAATGAGAATCATACTTGCTGCCATATGCAACAAATGAGAAGGACAATATTCCCTCAAGTGCAACCAGCACATCTTGACCCTCAACTACCATAGAGACTAATAAAATGAGTGGCTTCTCAACCACTTTCTTGCTGTTCCAGTCTCCTCCTAAGTATGGAGGAAGTGAATGATGTAAGGTGTACAATGAACATTTCCTCCATAATATATCTATTTCCCAAGTCCTCCAAGGGAATGGCCATCAATCATGCTTATGGCCTCATATAAACCATATGGTATAGGAAAAATAATGCTCCTCCTTGGAGCATCATCCTGCACATGTATAGTTAAAAGATGCATACATACATCATACAAATAATGATGTAAACAATAATGAATACCCTTACCATACCTCCTGCTCATACAAGTGGAGTGGCTCATAAGTGAGTCTCCTCTCATCCTCAAAGAGAAAAGACGTGGTTGTGATAACTCCTCCAAAGAGTTATGTCTCTCCTCCATCTCCATCTGGTCTATGCATCTGCTCACATTCTAATATATCTCCTCCTCAAAGCCCATCCAATAATGCCCCTCCATGATGGTGTGGTATGCTCTCAAAGAAAAAGTATGGCTGAAAAGGAAATGCTCATGAGCTGCTTGTAGCAACTTCTCATGATAAAAGATCCTACCATGATAAAAGATGACCCCATATCTGACTAAATATCCCTCCTCATGAAACTGCTCATCCAAGATGATGCAAGTGAAAATATCCTACCATGATAAAAGATGACCCCATATCTGACTAAATATCCCTCCTCATGCAACTGCTCATCCAAGATGATGCAAGTGAAAGGATCCTTGGAGTACTCCACCAACAGCTGGGAGTTCCAAAAGGGATCTATCCTCCATTGTGATAGCGTTGATGATCTCTCATGAAGAGCACCTGTCATATGGTTATCATCTTCTTCGACATCTCCCATGCCAAAGATGCAAGTTGGAAGGTTGTTATCCTTCCCCTGCTACTTCAGCCACAACGCAGAATCTAAAATGGAAATGGGTACAGATGATGTTGAGAGAATGCTCTCTCTCTCTCCTTCAGTCTACCCCAGACTCCCAGCGCTGCATCCAGCTCTCTCCAGGTTTCCACCCTCATAAAATCAATGATTGGTGCCCCAACATGTGAAGCATCCATCCTCCTCTGCTGATCTAGTGGTTTCCCCAACAGAATGTCTCCATGCAATGAGACAACATCAACAAGAGGTGACTGCATATGTGAATGAACAAATCTATTCATGCTTCCACTGTGCAATCCAATCACCTTCTTAGGTTCATCAACCTCCAAAAATTAATAGGGATGTGTACTCCTCATCTCATGAAGCTAGGTCTTCTCCCTACCTTCTCCTTGTGTCTCTATGGTTTCACACCTCCTCAAAAATGGCACAGGTAGAACATGAGTTGTGCCTTGATCTCCACACATGAGATCCTGTGGACTTCCTTGCAAATATGCAAGAATCCCTCTCCTTGGAGCAAGAGCTCCTCCTTCCTCTCCATGAGGTGCTAGATAAGCTTCAGATCTAATAGCGTTGTTTCCCTCAATATCTGCAACATGAGTGGGCAACTCTCCAATGATTGGATCCCTACTCTAAAAAGAGATCTCCATGCTCCTTTGCTCAAAGGTGTGAGATGAAAACCTTTCTTCCAGAAAAGTATGGTGCAAGTTTTCATGCAAGGGTTTTTCTTGAGTTTCCTTGTTTTGCTCCACCATATGTGTTTCATGAATCCTTCTATCAAATCTTTCCACTAATGCCTTAGTGAAACTAGCATAAGATGCAATGTTTATATTTCTCAAAGAAAAGGATTCAAAGATCCACCAGGCATAAGCCTTACCTCTCAAATGTAGCGCTGCAACTCTGATGGCTTCATCCTCTGGAATTTGGTGTTGTTGCAAGAATCTCTCTAACTCCTCCACCCAAGCTTTGGTTGAACGTGTAGGTGAACCCTCAAAGGTCGATAGAAGAAATCTATCTTGTTGTTTTCTTCCTTTCACCTTCATCTTGCAAATCTTCTAAAAACTGAGATTATCTCTAAATTTCTGAGTTTGAGACTCATATTCCTTCAAGAAATCACTACGGTTTTCCCTCCTAGCAACCTCTTCTTCTCTTTCCATCTCTCTTCCGGCAATCCTGGGCATGTGACTGCACCGAGTATTAGGATGTGTGGCTACATGCTCACAATCCTCAAATCTACAGTTTTTTTTAGAATCAAAACCTCCAGGATATTCTCCATGCATATTTCTCCTGATCTCCTTGAACTCTTCATGAAACATATGTATAGATTTAGGAAGAAGCTTGGTAAACTTATTCTCTTTTTCTTCTCCAAAAGATGGAGTCTTTTTCCTGCTTATTTCTTTGTCTCCTTGATGAGAATAGGAAGTGCAAGGCTCTTCCTCTTCTTTCTGCTTATCGTCCTTGGGGAGGTTCTTCATGGATCTGAAATATAATGAGATAAATCCCATCCTCTTCAATCTTCTGATATTCTTGGGCTTAGAATCATAGGCTGAGCCAAGAAAGCAGTTCTGATAACACTGTAGTATTCCAAATCTGGAACAACTAGCAAGCCATGACTGGAAAACGCATTTTCCAGTAATTCCTACTACAGGAATTGAAACCAAGACCTGGATCCCTTAGAAAAATGTGTCTAAGTGCTAAATCCAAGAGAAGGCTCCTAAGAAATCCTTCTAGAGTGGTTAAACAGATCTTCCACTACTAGATGTCCTCAAAAAGTGCCTGATGAGGGACTGCAACAAATGTAAACACATATAATCGAATGACAGTGTTATTATATAGCTATGAACACTTTAATATATTTATAGCCAAAATATATCTGACATAGCAGCAAATGTATACAATGTGTGGAGGAATCAATCACTCTAGCTAGGCAATGGAAGCCTCAATAGAGCATATACAAGAAAATGAAAGAGCAGTGCTACATATGAAAAGCCCTGGCTAAAATAACGCAGTTTATAGGAGACATTGCAAAAAAATACATGATAATAGAATGATATATCAATATTAGCTCAAATAAAGGAGGGGGAGCAAGCTCTCAACCACTACAAACTCTAATACAACAATACTACACAATCCCTGCAAGGATTGGCTACAATAGATGTACAAATGGAAATTCTGCAGAAATACCGAAGTTGCTGGGTAGCAGCTGCAACTCTAAAATACTGGAGATGGCTGAAGATGTTGTGCAATCTGAAATAACCTCCTCCAACATATCTATCAAGTGCAAGGCTGATCCTGGCACTAAAGATCTCCTCCTCCAAAATGGTGGTGCAACCCCTCACTACAAGTATGCACTGAAATAACGCAGTATGGAGGATGGACTGCATTGTTTGTGATAGGAGATGCTTGGCTTGATTAAAAGATATGAAAATCCACTCTGAAACCTCCTTCACTGACCTCCCGGAAAAATAGGAACTCCCTCCTCTGAAAGATAAGCCAAAGAAAGGTGTTGGTGAACCCTCCACAACAACACCCAACAACACTACATTATACTTCAGCAGAAATAACGCAATGACTAAATAATGGCTTTGGCCTTGAGCCAAGATGTGGAGAAACTGAAGTTCAATCCTTCAAGAGGCCTCTCAAGAAGGAGAGTAAATCCTAAATGGGAATCCCTCGTGCTAAGCAGCACTGCAACTCAGCTATACAGTCGGAGTATGCAAAATAGTCTTCAGACTAAAATCATATGCTCAAAGATGTTCACTATGGCTGCCTCTTCCTCCTTTTATGCAAGTGAATGCCTCTTGGCCATGGAACCCACACATTAGGGTTTCTTCCACAAATAATATTCCTCCCTCCAAAACTGTGATGTCTTCCCAAGCAAGCTACACCTCTTAGGCAACATTGTTGACTTGGTCAAACTTGACCTTGTCCCCATGCAAATTGCCCCCTTTCACACTGGAAGGTGAAAAATATGCTGCTCCAATGATCCTTTTCACATTATGAAGGATCTTATTCCTACTCATGGCCTTTTACCCATTTTATTCACCTCCTAGATGAAATAGGCAAAAATTAATGTTCAAATTTTCTTCATGAAAATTTTGGAAAATTACAGTCCTCCCCTCTCAAAGATTGCTTGTCCTCAAGCAAGTGCAAGGATAGACTGAATTATTTTCTTCTCCTCTCCTTGTAGCATCTATGTATGATGATCTCCTCCAAGGAAAGTGATGTTATCTCATCAATCAAACCTCCACATTTCCCCTCCTCAACATGTAAGTTAGCTATCAAGCCATCATCATGTAAAACTGAAATACTCAAGAGGATAGCAAAGTGATGTCTAGAGGTCCCCTTGAAGAATGGGATCTAAAATAAAATGGGTGTTATCCTTCCCATATATATCCTCCATCTCCAAGCTATGAGCCATGCAAAATGAGTCACCTTCCAACTAGGCAACTCCTGAAAGCTGTCATCCACCTTTGGCTCCCCCAAAGTTGGTGGGATGAAATTCTGCACATGGTAGACAATGTAGCCTACCCCACGCTATCCATCTCTCCACTTAAGGTAAGTGTAGAGTGTCTGTTGATCCTAGGCTGCAATAAGATTGCCCTCAAGTGGAAAGATGAGGACAAGACCTGAAAAGATCTCTCCTCCAACACTGCAAATCATGTTGGCCCACATATCCCCATATATGATGAGTTGGAAGTCATCAACATATGGTATCTCATCCATCATATGGCTCACCTCATCAGGAAAAAATTGCGCTGTTAAGGTGACCATACCATATCCCATGCTCCCCTTAGAACATGTAGTGCAAATAGTGTGAGGAATTTCTCCCTCAAAGGACACATCCACACAAAGTGTCTCTCTCCCAAGCATGCTCCTCATAGGAATAGAAACAATAGGGCCATAGGGAGCAAAAATGAGAATCATACATGCTGCCATATGCAACAAATGAGAACGACTATGGTCCCTCAAGTGCAACCAGTGCATCTTGACCCTCAACTGCCATAGAGACTAATAAAATGAATGGCTTCTCAACCACATTCTTGTTGTTCCAATCTCCTCATAAGTATGAAGGAAGTGAATGACGTAAGGTGTACAATGAACATGTCATCCATAACATATCTCTTTCCCAAGTCCTCCAAGGGAATGGCCATCAATCATGCTTATGGCATCATCTAAACCATATGGTCTAGGAAAGAGAATTCTCCTCCTTCAAGCATCATCCTGCACATGTATGGTTAAGGGATGCATACATACATCATACAAATAATCATGTAAACAATAATGAATACCCTTACCATACCTCCTACTCATCCAAGTGGAGTGGCTCAAAAGTGAGTCTCCTCTCATCCTCAAAGAGAAAAGAGGTGGCTGTGATAACTCCTCCAAAGAGTTATGTATATCCTCCATCTCCATCTGGTCTATGCATCTTCTCACATGCTGATATATCTCCTCCTCAAAGCCCATCCAAAAATACCCCTCCATGATGGTGTTGTATGAACAAGTATGGCTGAAAAGGAAATCCTCATGAGCTACTTGTAGCAACTTCTCCTTGAGCTTGGAAGCTCTAGGAAAGAATATCCTACCATGATAAAAGATGACTCCATCTCTGACCGAATATCCCTCCTCATGCAACTGGTCATCCAAGATGATGCAAGTGAAAAGATCCTTGGAATACTCCACCAATAGCTGGGATTTCCAATAGGGATCTATCCTCCATAGTGACAGCGCTGATGATCTCCCATGAAGAGCACCTGTCATATGGTTATCATCTGCTTTGACATCTCCCATGCCAAAGATGTAAGTTGGAATGTTGTTATCCTTCCCCTACTTCTTCTGCCACAGCGCAAAATCTGAAATAGAAGTGGTTACTGATGATGTTGAGATAATTCTCTCTCTCTCTCTCTCCTTGAGTCTACCCGAGAGTCCCAACGTTGTATCCAGCTCTCTCCAGGTTTCCACCCTCCTAAAATCAATGATTGGTGCCCCAAAATGTGAAGCATCCATCCTCCTATGCTGACCTAGTGGTTTCCCCGGTAGAATGTCTCCATGCAATGAGACATCATCAACAAGAGGTCACTGCATATGTGAATGAACAGATCTGTTCATGCTTCCACTGCGCAATCCAATCACCTTCTTAGGTGCATCAAACTCCATAAATGAATAGGGATGTGTACTCCTCATCTCATGATGTTGGGTATTCTCCCTACCTTCTCCTTGTGTCTCTATGGTTTCACACCTCCTCAACAATGGCACAGGTAGAACATGAGTTGTGCCTTGATCTCCACATATGAGACCTTGGGGACTTCCTTGCAAATATGCAAGCATCCCTCTGCTTCGAGCAAGAGCTCCTCCTTCCTCTGCATGAGGTGCTATATCAACTCCGGATATAACAAAATTGTTTCCCTCAATCTTTGCAACATGAGTGGGCAACTCTCCAATGATTGGATCCCTTTTTGAAAAAGAGATCTCCATGCTCCTTTGCTCAAAGGTGTGAGACGAAAACCTTTCTTCCAGCAAATTATGGTGTAAGTTTTCATGCAAGGGTTTTGCTTGAGTTTCCTTTTTTTGGTCCACCATATGTGTTTCATGAATCCTTCTATAAAATCTTTCCACTAATGCCTTAGTGAAACTAGCATAAGATGCAATGTTTATATTTCTCAAAGAAAAGGATTCAAAGATCCACCAGGAATAAGCCTTACCTCTCAAACGAAGTGTTGCAACTCTAATGGCTTCATCCTCCAAAATTTGGTGCTGTTGCAAAAAGGTCTCTAACTCCTACACCCAAGCTTTTGCTAAACATGTAGGTGAACCCTCAAAGTTAGATAGAATAAATCTATCTTGATGTTCTCTTCCTTTCACCTTCATCTTGCAAAACTCTAAAAAACTAAGATGATCTCTGAATTTCTGAATTTGAGACTCATACGCCTTCAAGAAATCACTAAGGTTTTCCCTCCTAGCAACCTATTCTTCTCTTTTCATCTCTCTTCCGGCAATACTGGGCATGTCACTGCACTGAGTATTAGGATGTGTAGCTGCATTCTCACAATCCTCAAATCTAAAGTTTGTTTTAGAATCAAATCCTCCAGGAGATTCTCCATGCATCTTTCTCCTAATCTCCTTTAAATATTCATGAATCATATGTACATATTTAGGAAGAATATTGGGAAGCTTATTCCCTTTTTCTTCTCCAAAAGATGGAGTCTTTTTCCTTCTTATTTCTTTGTCTCCTTGATGAGAATAGGAAGTGCAGGGTTCTTCCTCTTCTTTCTACTTATCCTCCTTGGAAAGGTTCTTCATGGATCTGAAATATGATGAGATAAATCCCATTCTCTTCAATATTCCGATCTTATTTGGCTTAGACTCATAGTTTGAGCCAAGAAAGCAGCTCTGATACCACTGTAGTATTCCAAATCTGGAACAGCTAGCAAGGCATGACTGGAAAATGCATTTTCCAGTAATGGCTGCTACAGGAATTGAAACCAAGAACTGGATTCCTTAGAAAAATGTGTCTAGGTGCTAAATCCAAGAGGAGGCTCCTAAGAAATGCTTCTAGAGTGGTTAAACAGATCTCCCACTACTAGATGTCCTCAAAAAGTGCTCAATGAGGGACTGCAACAAATGTAAGCACATATAATGGAATGGCAGCATTATTCTATAGTTGTGAACACATGAAGATATGTATAGCCAAAAAATATCTGATATATCATAAAATGTATACAATGTGTGGAGGAATCAATCACTCCAGCTAGGCAATGGAAGCCTCAATAGAGCATATACAAGAAAATGCAAGAGCACTGCTACATATGAAAAGCCTTGGCTAAAATAAAATAGTTTATAGCAGACACTACAACAAAAATACTTGATAATATAATGATATATCAATATCAGCTTAAATAAAGGAGGGGGAGCAAGCTCTCAACCCCTGAAAACTCTAATACAACAATACTACACAATCCCTAGAAGGTTTGGCTACAATACATGTATAAATGGCAATTCTGCAGAAATGCTGGAGTTGTTAGGTAGCAACTACAACTCTAAAATACTAGTGATGGCTGAAGATGTTGTGAAATCTGAGATAACCTCCTCCAACAGATCTATCAAGTGCAAGGCTGATCCTGGCACTGAAGTTCTCCTTCTCCAAAATGGTGGTGCAACCCCTCACTGCAAGTATCCACTAAAATAACATAGTATGGAGAATGGACTGCACTATCTATGATAGGAGATGCTTGGCCTAATGCCAAGATATGAAAATCAGCTATGAAACATCCTTCACTGACCTCCCTGAGAAATAGGAACTCCCTCCTCTGAAAGATAAGCCAAAGAAAGGTGTTGTGGAACCCTCCATTACAACACCCAGCAACACTATGCTATACTTCAACAAAAATAATGCAGTGACTGAATAATGGCTTTGGCCTTGAGCCAAGATGTGGAGAAAATGAAGTGCAATCCTTCAAGAGGCCTCTCAAGAAGGAGAGGAAATCCTAAACAGGAATCCCTCGTGCTAAGCAGCACTGCACCTTAGCTGAATAGCCGGAGTGTGCAAAATAGTCTTCAGACTAAAATCATATGCTCAAAGATGTTCACTATGGCTGCATCTTCCTCCTTTTATGCAAGTGAATTCCTCTTGGCCATGGACCCCACACATTAGCGTTTCTTACACAAATAATATTCCTCGCTCCAAAACTACATTGTCTTCCCAATTAGGTTACACCTCTTAGGCAGCGCTGTTGACTTGGTCAAACTTGACCTTGTCCCCATGCAAATTTCCCCCTTTCACATTGGAAGGTGCAAAATAAGCTGCTCCAATGATCCTTTTCACATTATGAAGGATCTCATTCCTACTCATGGGCCTTTTACCCCTTTTATTCACCTCCTAGATGAAATAAGAAAAAATTAATGTTCAAATTTTCTTCATGGAAATGTTTTAACATTACACACGAGCGCCACCACCTGGTCCACCTACATCACCTCCTCCTTGACCACCCCGAGGTCATCGGAGAGGATCGTGGCCCACCAGTCGCAACATGGGATGACCCACCTCACAAACATCTGCAAAAGTAACCAAAATAATGTTAGTGTCACTAGAGAAACACGTAAGCACATACATACTCAAACAAATGCAGAAAAAATATATAACACATACCTGCAGGTCCCAAAACATAACCAAATGGAGACCCATGTCTGGGTCACCCTAGAAGTCCATTCCCTCATACGAGTATGGCAAGAACATCTGTGGGTTGGCCTCAAACCAGGCCTCTGTCGTGGCATTCCAATAATGCCACACCATGCCACCACCGCCCCGTGGCATCACCAGAGCCCACCTCCTCATGCGTGGCTCCCGTGGCCCCCCAATAGGCATCGCCACCACCGGCCGCAACAACACCATCCTCTCATACATGATGTTGCACAAGATACTCGCTATGAAAATTACTTAGATCCACATTGGACCTTGTTCAATTGCGACACCATACCATCAAAACAAAAGCGGGCGAAGTCAAAAAAATTCCTAGACCTCAACCGGCACAAAACTCCAACCTATGGGCAAGATGCCCGATGCAGAGAAAATGACCCTGCCAGTCGTACGATCACTGCTAGAGCACACCGCTCCACCACATCTGTAACTGATGCAATGCTAATGCATCCCTCTATATGATATGCCCCTTCACACTGACGCCTCCGGAATCTATCCAAGTTCACTCTCCCAGAGGAGAGTGGGTACCTAAATGCCCCACCTTGAGGTAGTAACCTGGTCACAAAGCAGATATCCATCTCGAGACGGATCACCAATTTTTCCCCCCGCAACATGAACATGTTGTGCCTCCGGTGGCAGTGCTATATAATGAAGCGTAGTAATCGGTCCTGCGACTGAAGAAACTCATTTTCAACACACTTTAGAAATCCCCATGCAGCCAACTGATGCCACATCCGAGCATCAGCAACAAGAGTGGTCTGGATCTTGGGCTAGTCCCGCTCCCTCGACAATATCCTGTCATCAACATAGGTACCCATCAGTATAGAGAAAAAACCCAAAAAATAGACAAAAAACAAATTTTTTTGTCACCTTGGCCTTTGCGCTCATGTCCTTCAAAGAGGCATGCTTAGCACGCACGTGTATTTTTCACAGGCGTGCACCTATATTGTCACAAGCACGATAAAATTAGGGAATAGAGTGCCCTCGCTCTCCTGTCCCTCAAAATTGCGCGCAAAGAAGGTGCACTTTTTCCCAAATCACCCGTGAAATCTAGGGAAAAAGTCACCCAGAGTCTGTACAAACCCAATTTGTACGGACCCCGGCATCATCAAACTAAAAAAATTAAAATGCAGGACATCATGAGAGTTACCTCGGCATAGTATCGCTAGTCCCTGGTACACGGGCTAACCACAACGGCAAGGAATGCTACACAAACACCTCTGACCTCTCAAACCTCAACAAGTACAAATGAAATGAATAAGGGCCATATTCACCTATTTATCGCCCTTTTCAAAAACTTCGGAGGTCCATAACAGGAGATGAGAAGGTCCATTCTTCGAACCATAAGTTGCACCATCATCAGTACTCCATGATGGATGGAAGCGATGCCACACATTCACTTTCCAGAAAAAATAATTTTTTAGTGCCGGCAGGTATGCCCTCTATCATCTTCCTTTTTAAAGCTCATGCCTTTCAATAATATTCGAGGAAAGGAAGATGATTTCACTTGAGGTAGTTTTTTTTGGAGGAAAAACCCGCAAACCATTCACAACACGGCTTACTGAAAATTCCAGAGCAGGTATCATTCTACCCCCAGCATGATAGAGTCCCAGAAAACTTTGCATATCCCTTCATCATTTCTCCATTAGAAATAAACCATAGGGTACTCATATCTGACCATGTTTATCATCACCTCATCCTGCACATGATAAACATCTATGGTGATCAGTAGAGCCTCCCCTCCATGGCACTCATCACCCAAAGTAGACCATATATCACAGCAACAGTGATGCCATTGCCATACCACTTCAGTCCAGGAAGCACCTCGTGCCCATCCATTCATCATGCATCAGGTCAAGTTTACCATGCAAAATAAAACCCCCTTCCCAGACGACCAGGTTGTACAAGAAGATAAAACTTGCACCACCGCGCATCTCATTTGGCAAACCATACCTCCACCAGCATAATCCCCTCTGCGACAATTTTTCATCCACTTCATCAACCCCGGACATGAGACCAACCAATGCGACCCCTACCCTCAGCAAAACACCTTCCTCACAACATCAGTGAGTGAAGATTTTCATGTTTTGGGGTACCTATCTCTGCTTTTTGTAAAAACCAAACCCCATTATTTTCATTCTTTTGGAAAGTGTGTTGAGCCTCAAGATTGTGCTTTCTTTCATCTTACTTTACCTCATTTTCCTTTGTCCATTGTTATCCCAGACCCAATTGATCAATGAATTTAGTTAAAATGACTTTTAGAATGATTAACATGACTAACTTGATAAGTTTTGTGATTTTTGTCATTGTAATGCATTTTGACCGGAACTAGCTGCAGAATGCAGACATTCCGTAGCTAACCGACAATTCTGCAGCTGTCTTCACGTTCAAGCATGTTCCAGGTGGCCTCTCAAGAAAAACCACATATGGGTATATTCCACGTCATGTCTACATTGTTCGTTGCTCACCATGAAGGAAAAACCGAATTCTCGATATGGTTTTGGTACGTGGGAACTCATTTAAGGAAGCAGATTTCTAATAGGACTGTCTTAGTCTAGATGTCCTTTTCCTTTTTACGCTGCCACTTTAAGAGTCCTAGTATGATTTCGATAAGGAAAGACAATGATCCTCGAATTGTTGCAAGTCTTGTTATGTAAATTTGTTATAAAAACACTTGGAAAACCGAGAGATACGCTAGATTTTGCTCTGGATTTTTCTTAGATTTCATGCTATATTTTTGAAGACGCAGACTACTCTGTTCAAGTTATTTTTCCTTTAATGAAGAAGACAATATTTCTTTGAAAGCGTTGATTTGATTTGGAGTTAGATTCCTTCTAGTGGTAGAGGGCCCTTGCCTCCTGCACGGCTTTACTTTCGTAATTTAGATAAGTATCTTAGGTGTTTTTACGTTTTTGAAGTTTGAGTTCATAGTTAATTTCATTAGCCACTATAGTTATACTTGTTCTAAGAACTCTTCCAAAAGAAGAAACTCTTCCAAAAGATCATGATAATGAATGAGAAATGGCTATAGTGTTGTAGGATTTAATTGTAATTTCTTTCGTTCACTATCACGGTTGAACTTATACTAAGCAAACTCTTCCAAAAAATCCTTATGATGTCTAAGACATGTCTGTGATACTAAATGTTTCAGTTGTTTGTTTTCACTAAGTAACATAGTTGTTCTTGCTCTTAAAACGCTCTTCCAAAATATCATAATGATGGGTAGGAGACAGCTGTGATATCTTAGTTTTTAAAATTGCTTTCAGTCTTTATGTTTGCATTTGCACTGAATTGTACAGTCAGGATTGTTCTAAGAAACTCTTCCAAAATACCAATCATGATGGACAAAACAGGTTGTATAATCCCATAGATTAATGCATGATAACTTAGTTAGGATACTCCAGAGTCTAATTGCATTTAACTCATGCTCTGTTATTTTGTTTTGAGTTTGATAATGACTTGTTAGTTCAACACTGTTTTAGACTAGTGACATCTTAAGTTCAGTTTTAGCTTAACTCATTGCATTTTCACTCCACATTTAGTTGTCATCCACTACATATTAGATTACTTCAGTTGTTAAACTTAACAAAACAACCTTCATTATTTACAAAACCTCTTCTTGTTCCAAATCTATAATTGATTCATAACCATATGAACAGAAGACAGTATCATTTCAAGGCCTGAAGTACTTTTGCAACTTCCTTTATCATCTCACAAACAAATATTTCCTCAAAAGACTATTCTAAAAATCTATAACCTTTGAGTGAAGTGTAGTGGTATCAAACTAAGTTGCAAAATAGAGTTAGGAACTAGTCTTAGAGTAGAAGATCCTATGATGTCAACAATATTTTTCTCCAAATATGTTTCTACAAATCTTTAATCATGGATAAAATATTGTCTCATTATAAGCTGATTGTTTAATTGTTTAGATTAGGAGAATTTGTATACTTAGCTAACCATTTCTCAAACTCTCCCAAAATACCTTTGATGAAAGAATTGGACAAGTTAAGTTTATGTTTTGATTCATTTCCTTCAAGTCGTTATCAAGCTTGGTATTCTGCTTAAATCATAGTTTAGGTTTGATTTTGTTTCAGTATTTGCCTTTGCATTTGTCACTTTTCATCAACCAATTAGGATTCACTCTGTTTTTAATCATTAGCTTCTTTCCACTAGCTTTCTAGTCATTTTCCTTGTGAACATAAAACTACCAAAAGACCAAAAACATCATAAATCATCACAAAAGACCAAAAACATCATAAAACACTAAACACAATGCATTAAGAGACAAACACCTAGGCACATACGGTGCACTTCACTTCAGCAGTTTACCAACCCTGGTTGACAATTAAATGAACTCAATTTAGGAGACTAGGTTGAGACCAAAAATTTTGGCGTCGTTGCCGGGGAAGTGAAAACTAGGTAACCTTTGTTTCTTAGCATCCAAAAACAATTATATGCATAGGGAGAGAGATTCAAGGGGAAGATTTATAAGCAGAAGTTGGATTTCTAGAACACCACTTGTTTCATCTAGATCCAGAGCTAGTACACCTTCAACTCATATCCACATTCCATTCTTTACTGATCCTAGACTTCTAGAAGATCTAAGGTCAGTTATTCCATTAGAGAAACCTTCCACTTCATCCACTGAACCTGCCATAGAAGAAGATTTAAAGACTCCTGTTAGGGACACAAACCTTTCCACTTCCACAGGAGAGTCAACCATGGCAGAAGAAGGAGGAGGAGGAGTCATTAATGGAGAACACACACTATTTGGAGGTAGAGGTAGAGGTAGAGGAGAAGGAGGTAGAGGTGCAGATGGAGGAAGAGGTAGAAGATAAATAGGAAGCTCTTTTGGGTTCCCTATAATTGATGAAGAAACCAATACAACCATGAAAAACATTTCACCCTCTGTCCTTCCAAACTTCTATGGACTTAAAACTGAAGATCCTGAAACCTTCTTATTTGAATTTGAAGTTCTATGTAGAACTTATGACTACTTACAAGATGCTCAAAAACTGAAATTATTCCCTTCAACCTTGAAAGGAGCAGCATTGAAGTGGTTTATGAGTCTGATCAACAATTCTATTAGAACATGGGAAGACATGAAACAAGCATTTCTAGAGAGGTATTTGGATTATTGTATGCCGATTAATCATAAGGAAGAAGTGTTTAAGATGTTACAAAAAGAAGATGAAAATTTGGAAGATTTGTTGGAGAGATTTCATTACAACATCAAAAGAGCAAAAATGGAAAACCTAGATCAAGACACCTTAAAAGCTCTTTTGTTGAAAACAATTAGGGATGAATGGTTGGATATCCTTAACATGATGGGAAAAGGGGATATATCATAGCTCACATTACCTGAAATATCTGAGTTATGTATCAACCTTTCAAGAGGGAAATCTAAAACTGTCAAAGGTCCAAGAGATCCTGCTCTTGCAAGGGCAAGTAAGTCTTCTTCTGGGACAGTAAGTAGATCAAAAATAGGACACATGCTTGATGATTTTAAATCTGACATCTTAGGGAGTCTTAGTGAACAAATAGACACCCTTAAGATACAAAACAAGCAAAAGGCTGAATCTGATGCCTTGGCAATCTTTTGTCCCAAATGTAGAAAGAAACATGCCT
Organism: Pinus albicaulis; assembly: GCA_034641835.2. Taxonomy (NCBI): domain Eukaryota; kingdom Viridiplantae; phylum Streptophyta; class Pinopsida; order Pinales; family Pinaceae; genus Pinus; species Pinus albicaulis. The sequence goes on from CM076582.1 coordinate 1,481,471,270, forward strand.
TGAGAGAGTGTCCTTTGGATGTAAAAGTTGTAGAAACCCGTGTCATTTGTTCTGAAAAACATGAGACCAAGAATTTTCCTTCTCTTCCTGGTCTCAAGGCTGTTTTTCAAGAGGAAACTCCTACAGATTCCACAGAGTCTTTCAATTTTGTATCTAGAAGGCCCTGGCAAGGACCTCAGACACAAGGTTTCCATGATCAAATGTATAATCAACCTCCACCTTGGAATTCTTGGCAGCAACCTTGGCCTCAATTTCAAAATCAATCTCCAGCTTGGGCACAAGGATCACAAAGTCCCTATGGAAGATACTCCCCATACTATCAGTATCCACCATCCTATCCACCATACCCACATTTTTATCCTCAAAATCCTCAACAAAATTTTCCTCAAAATCTTCAACAAAATTTTCGACAAAATCCTCAACAACATCATCAGAACCTACCACATCAAAAATCAACCACTTTCATTACCATTCCCTCAAAAATCAAATCAATTTCCTGCTCAACCCATACCAAACCCTAATAATAAAAATCCTCAGAATACATACATGATAGAAGGCCAACAGTTTCTAACTTATTTAATTACTCCTTTAGACCTTAGTGATGTTCAACTTAGGTCTGGAAGAATACTTGAAAAGAGGAAACCTTCTGTGATCATACAAGAACAAGATAACTCTGAGGAAGACTCTCTATGGGTGAATAAAAGTCTTGAGGAAGACACATCCTTTCAAGACCCAAACACTGAAAAATTAAAGAAAAAAGATCCAATAAATTCAACTCCTGTATTAGAGCAACCATCTACATCTACTTCTATACCTCCCTTTCCGGAAAGATTACAAATTGATAGAGGTGTAGAAAAACAAATTATGGTGCCTAATTATGATTTCCTAGATGAGCTGAGAAATGTTTGCATTAAAATTCAATTATTACAAGCCATCAAGGAAATTCCAATTTTAGCCAAAACAATAAAGGAGTTGAGTATGAAGAAAACAAGAAAAAGAATAAGAGAAACAAAGAAAATTCAACTGGCAGGAAAAATAGCAGACATTATGATGGGAAAGATTGCTATTCCAAATTATCTTGACCCAGGAAATCCAGTTGTCAAAATTCACATCAATGGAATTGAAATCCAAAACACACTCATTGATTTAGGAGCAGCAATCAATATCATGAGTAGACAAATCATGGATAAACTGAAACTTCCTAATCTTCTCTTTACACCCACATTATTACAATTAGCAGACAGATCTGTGATCAAACCTAATGGGGTAATAGAAGACATTCCAGTGTCCCTAGATTCTTGGGAGTACCCTGTGGATTTCATGATCCTAACTCCTAAGAATAATCTAGGAGGGCATCCAATTATATTAGGAAGACCTTGGTTAGCTACAGCTAATGCTTTCATTAGTTGTAGATCCGGTGATATGTACATCTCCGATGGTAGTTCAACTAATAAATTCACTTTGTATCCTCCAGCAAGGACAATTACAGATTTAGATGATACTCAATGGATAGAGGATGAAGAAGACTTACAACCTCTCTTCACAATTTTAGAAATTAGTGAAGATAGTCAAATTTTGAATACTTTAGAAAACTTTGAATCCTCTTTGGAATACAAACATGAACCATTTCAAGAAGAATCCAACATTGAGTTTTTATCATCAAGACAGATGTCTCTTCATTCTATGGATAAATTTGGCAGCTCTACAAGTGAGATATTTCCAGGCAAAACTTTAAACATAAACAAGAACCTAGAAAATCTCAACAAGAAGAGCTAGTCAAGATCTTACAGAGACATTCTTCTGCATATGCATGGGAGTACACTGATATGAAAGGGATAAGTCCCAAGACTTGCACTCATCACATCTACATAGAGGAAAATTGTAAACCAATCAGACAACCTCAAAGACGGATGAATCCAAATCTTAGGGAGATTGTTAAAGAAGAATTGCAAAAATTGTTAAATGTCAATTTCATCTATCCCATTTCAGATAGTCAGTGGGTTTCTCCTTTGGTAATTGTGCCAAAGAAAAATGGTAAATGGAGGGTATATGTTGACTACCGAGAACTAAACAAAGCTACTCTTAAAGACCATTTTACCTTACCTTTCATAGATCAAGTGTTAGATACATTAGCTGGCAAAAAGTACTTCTCATTCCTAGATGGGTTTAGTGGTTACAATCAAATCCAAGTAGCACTTGAAGATCAAGACAAAACCACATTTACCTGTCCTTGGGGTACCTATGCTTACTGAGTATTTCCATTTGGATTATGTAATGCACCTGCAACATTCCAAAGGGCAGTATTAGGAATTTTTTCAGATCTAATACATGATTGTGTAGAGGTGTACATAGATGATTTCACAGTTTATGGAAACACTTTTGAAGAAGCTTTAGAAAACTTGGAAAAAGTTTTAAAGAGATGTCAGGAAGCAAATCTTTCACTTAGTCATGAAAAATGTTTTATGATGTTTACTGAAGGTATTGTTTTAGGGCATCACATTTCAAGAAATGGGATTAGAGTTGATGAGTCAAAAGTTGAAGTCATCTCTAACTTATCTATTCCAAGTTGTCAAAAAGATGTTAGGATTTTTCTAGGATTTACAGGGTATTATCAGAGATTTATAGAAAACTTCACCAAGATAGCATCTACACTCTTCAAATTTCTTACCAAAGACTGTGAATTCAAATGGAAATCTGATTGCCAGTTAGCCTTTGAGACCCTGTAAACCAAAATTTTTGAAGCACCTATATTAAGGGGACCTAACTGGAAGTTACCTTTTCATATCTCAACAGATGCTTCCGATACAGCTCTAGGAGCAGTATTAGGACAAAAATATTTGATTCCTTATGCCATCTATTATACCAGTAAAAATTTGACTCCTGCAGAGTTAAACTATATTGTAACTGAAAAAGAGTTTTTAGCTGTTGTTCATGCCATAAACAAATTTAGACACTATATAACAGCCTATGAAACTTTTGTTCACACTGATCATTCTGCAATTAGATACTTAATGAACAAATCAATCACTAATGGCAGAGTTATAAGATGGTTATTGCTCTTACAAGAATTCAACATTACCATTCTAGATAGGCCTAGAAAACAAAACACAGTAGCTGATTTCCTATCTAGACTCCAAAATATCAAAGATGACACTCCAGTTGAAGATCAATTTCCTGATGAATATCTTTTGCAATTTCTACTCAAACTCCATGGTTTGCTGATATTGCTAATTATTTAGTTTCAGGAAAATTTCCTTCAATAATGAATGCAAGGGATAAAAGAAAAATAATTTATGACAGTGCAAAATATTCATGGGTTGCTAATGAGTTGTACAAGACAGGTCCAGATTTGATCATTAGAAGGTGTGTTCGTGAAGATGAGATGCCTGAGATTCTCAAAGCATGTCATGATGAACCTTGTGGCGGACACTTCGCTGATAAGAGGACATCCTATAATATCCTTAATTTAGGATATTATTGGCCATCCTTGTTTAAAGATGCTAAAGAGTATGTCAAAAGGTGTGACAATTGCCAAAGGGTAGGGAAACCTTCTCCTTCAGGTGAGATGCCATTACAACCTCAGGTACATATTGAACCTTTTGAAAAATGGGCTTTGGATTTTGTAGGAACTATTAGTCCTCCATCAAGACAGAAGAGGTATATATTAGTTTGCACTGATTATGTTACTAAATGGGTAGAAGACAAGCCATTACTTGTTGCTAATGAAGCATCTGTAGTTACTTTTCTTTTTGAGGATATTTTTACTCATTTTGGTGTCCCAAGGGAAATTGTTACAGATCAAGGAGCTCAATTTACATCAAGGCTAGTGGAGAAAATGATGGAGAGGTACAAAATTGGGCATAGAAAATCTACTCCTTATCATCCACAAGCAAATGGTCAAGTGGAATACACTAATAAGGTCATTGAAGGAATCCTAACAAAGACTGTTCATTTACATAGAAGAGATTGGGTAGATAGGCTTCCTGAAGCCTTGTGGGCCTATAGAACTACATGGAGAAACACAACAGGCCATACTCCTTATGAGCTTGTTTATGGAAAGCAAGTTTTGTTTCCCATAGAGTTCCAGATTCAAACTTTCAAAATGGAAGTTCAGCTAGGACTTGATTTAACGGAGGCACAAAAGCATAGACTGGAGCAAATTAATGAATTGGATGAGATCAGACAAGATGCAGTTCAGAAAACAAGTCTAGTCCAACAAAAAAGGGCTAGATGGCATGACAAGTACATCAAAGAGAAGAAATTCAAAGAGGGTGACTGGGCTCTCTTGTTTGATTCAAAATTCAAGGATTTTCAAGGTAAATTTCAAACACATTGGCTTGGGCCATATGAAATCGTTGAAATTTTTGACAATGGAGCAGTAAAAATTAGGACAATAGATGAAGAAGAGGTCACTTTTCTTGTGAATGGTCATAGATTGAAGCTGTATCACAAACCACTCTCAAGAGAAGAATTTGTCAAGAAGTTCCAAGAAAGCAGTGATATGAAGTTAATGAAGAAGAATCTCTCTTCTTCATCAACTTGATTAAATTTTCCGAAGCATTTCTCTTTGAAAAAAAAAAAAAAAAATGAAAATAAAAAATAAAAAATAAATAAAATAAAATAAAATTATAAACATGAAAACCAATCATTGATTGGCATGTTTATACAGAAAAGATAGGGTGAAAATCAGAGTCTCTCTGACACTCTAACTTTTCCATTTTGTTTTTGCAAGCAGCTGTTACAAAATCATAAGTTTAGATCCATTGTACTTATGATCCATCTCATTTCATTTCATTCCATTCACTTATTCATCCATACTCCATTTCATTCATTCATTCATACTCTACTTCATTCCATATTTCATTCATCTCATTCCATACTCCATCCACCTCATTTCCATGTCAAAATTTAAAGTTTGATGTCTTACTGCAAATGAATAACACATGTCATGGATTGTAGGCCATTTCTTATATTTTTCCACTCCATTTCATAAATTGAATCCATTCTATTTCATCATCCACTTCATACATATCATAACTCATCATCCATCTTCATTCATGCCATATAACATTTCACTTATATCCCAAACTACTCCATTCCATGATTAAAATGCTCTACAGGTACATTCTGCAGCTGATCAGACTTTCCGCAGCCAGACAGTCATTCCGCAGCTACAGGTCCTGAAGACACTAATCAGCAGACATTTGAATTGCAACAAGATGATCCAGTATATCCATGAATAAGAAGAATCAAGAAGGTTTATGAAGACTCTTCCAAAGGAGAACAAAGAAGACAAAGACCACAAAAATCAAATGAAAAGCAAAGGTAACAAGTCTTCATTATAATGGCATATCATAAACTTTAGCATAGTTTTAGTTATGAATCATTCGAAAAAATTGTTTTGATTATTTTTATTGATCATGTCCAATATACCCTCCACAAACTTTGGATAAAAATCTCTCATTTCAAATTCTATACCCGACATCATTTAAGCGGTTAAAAAGGCTGAAGTGTTTTATTTCCTCACGTCACCCAACCAAATCATTCAATGATGATTTTCTTTTCCGTTGTAAAAATCTCCGCAGTCTTTTCACTCATTAATTCGTTTTCTCCACCTCACTCCATTAACTCATTCCGTAACTACTTCCATCACTCCATTCTGTAGCCAGCCCTTCATTCCATAAAACAGAGATATCCCTATCACCGTGAGTAGAGCAAAGGGTATATCAGTTTGAATATCAAAGCACTATCACCGTGAGCAGAGATTGAGCATTATCACTGTAAACGCAGAGGTATAGCAGTGTGGAATTTGAAGCCATTTGTCACCGAGAGACAGAGGTATATCAGTGTGGAATTTGAAGCCATTATCACCGAGAGACAGAGATATATCAGTGTGGAATTTGAAGCCATTGTCACTGTCAACCAGAGGCATATCAGTCCGAAGTTTGAAGCCATTTTCACTGTCAACCAAAGGCATATCAGTCCGAAGTTTGAAGCCATTGTCATCGAGAACCAGAGGTATATCAATTCGAAGGTGGAAGTTATTGTTTGCGTGGGCAGAAAGAGTATTATTCTGAACATTGAACAAGCAATTATGGGCCTTATTGTAAGAACCGAACCAATGGGTACAAAATACCTGGAAGGATACCCTCAATGTAAAGAAATGTTGCAACAGGTAGGATGGCTACAATTTCTTGAGAAATTTAATGGCTTCCACAAAGAAGTCACTAAAACATTTGCAAGGTCATTTAGAGGAGTTGAGGTTGAAGTGGGAGATGCTAAATTCACTGTCACTGAGGTTTTCATTGCAGAAGCAACGAGATTGCTTAGAAATGAAGAGAGATTGTTCAAAAACAGAGAATTCCATAATGAATCATGGAAACAAATTCTAAAGTCACCAGGTATGGATATCACTGTGTTTAAGAAAGGAATTCCAAGTTCTGCATTGAAAAATAAATGGAGAAACATACTGCTTATTCTGCAAAAATTTATTACATGTGAAGGTATATATGGCACATTTTATGTTTACCATATTAGACTGATAATGCATTTTCTGGAGGAAGAGTTAAATTTGCCCTATTTCTTGCTTCAAAGTTTGAAAAAGATGACTTCTTGTGTTCAAAGAAGGGTTCAATTTTTAGAGACAACTCTATACCATCATGGCTTGGTTAAGATTTTAATTGAACACCATTTAGCCAAAACAAATGATACTTGGGATAATTTCTTGATAAGAAATCATTTTGAAGAGCCAAAAGAGCCCTCACCTGAACAACAACCTATAAGGAGAAGCAGAAAATGGAGAGCCTCAAAAATTGAAATTGACAAAACAATACAGGAAAGTAGTGAGGAAATAATCTCAGAGAAGTTGACTCAAATCAAGAGACAACTTAAGAAAGAGAGGGTAATCAGAAAATCTGCCACAGGAAAAGGAGAGGGAACATCCCAGCCAAGAAGAAGCCATAGACTCAGGGGGAAACTAAGGAAAACTCAGATCAAACAAACAGGGGTGATAAATATAGAAGATGAGGAAACATCTATTGAAGAAGATGTTGAAGAGGATTTTAATGAAGAAACCCCTGAAATTGACCCTGCTCAGCAAGAAGTTTATGACTATGTTGAAACTTTGGAAAGGAAAGCTTCATAGAGTAGAGATAGAACCCCTAGTCCTCCACTGTCTGAAATAGATGTGTTAAGAAGGGATAGGTATGAGCTGGAAATACTTAATAGACACATCAAAAATGAGAATGATATTCTGAAGGAACAAGTCAAACTCAAAACCAATATGAACTCAACCTTATCTTTACATATGGACAAAGTGGAAAAGACTAATGAAAAGTTGAAAAAGAGTTACAAGAAGCTAATCAGGGCACTTACCAACTTAAGGTTCAAACTTGTCATCAGAAAACCCAGAAGATCTTTAGCTTCCAGGCAAAGAAGAAGGAGAGGATTAGATGTTCTTGCAGAAGCCTCTGAGTTTATGGAATAAGTTGCATGAGGACATGGAAGAAGTAAGCAGTGGGGGTATGTTGAGCCTCAAGATTGTGCTTTCTTTTATCTTACTTTACCTCATTTTCCTTTGTCCATTGTTATCCCAGATCCAATTGATCAATGAATTTAGTTAAAATTACTTTTAGAATGATTAACATGACTAACTTGCTAAGTTTTGTGATTTTTGTCATTGTAATGCATTTTGACCGGAACTAGCTGCAGAATGCAGACATTTCGTAGCTAACCGGAAATTCTGCAACTTTCTTCACGTTCAGGCATGTTCCAGGTGGCCTCTCAATAAAAACCACATATGGGTATATTCCACGTCATGTCTACATTGTTCGTTGCTCACCATGAAGGAAAAACCGAATTCTAGATATGGTTTTGGTACGTGGGAACTCATTTAAGGAAGCAGATTTCTAATAGGACTGTCTTAGTCCAGATGTCCTTTTCCTTTTTACGCTGCCACTTTAAGATTCCTAGTATGATTTCGATAAGGAAATACAATGATCCTCGAATTGTTGCAAGTCTTGTTATGTAAATTTGTTATAAAAACACTTGGAAAACCGAGAGATAGGCTAGATTTTGCTCTGGATTTTGCTTAGATTTCATGCTATATTTCTGAAGACGCAGACTACTCTGTTCAATTTATTTTTCCTTTAATGAAGAAGACAGTATTGTTTTGAAAGCGTTGATTTTATTTGGAGTTAGATTCCGTCTGGTGGTAGAGGGCCCCTGCCTCCTGCATGGCTTTACTTTCGTAATTTAGATAAGTATCTTAGTTGTTTTTACGTTTTTGAAGTTTGAGTTCATAGTTAATTTCATTAGCCACTATAGTTATACTTGTTCTAATAACTCTTCGAAAAGAAGAAACTCTTCCAAAAGATCATGATAATGAATGAGAAATGGCTATAGTGTTGTAGGATTTAATTGTAATTTCTTTTGTTCACTATCACGGTTGAACTTAGACTAAGCAAACTCTTCCAAAAAATCCTTATGATGTCTAAGACATGTCTGTGATACTAAATGTTTCAGTTGTTTGTTTTCACTAAGTAACATAGCTTTTCTTGCTCTTAAAACGCTCTTCCAAAATATCATAATGATGGGTAGGAGACAGCTGTGATATCTTAGTTTTTAAAATTTCTTTCAGTCTTTATGTTTGCATTTGCACTGAATTGTATAGTCAGGATTTTTCTAAGAAACTCTTCCAAAATACCAATCATGATGGACAAAACAGGCTGTATAATCCCATAGATTAATGCATGATAACTTATTTAGGATACTCCGGAGTCTAATTGCATTTAACTCATGCTCTGTTATTTTGTTTTGAGTTTGATAATGACTTGTTAGTTTAGCACTGTTTTAGACTAGTGACATCTTAAGTTCAGTTTTAGCTTAACTCATTGCATTTTTACTCCACATTTAGTTGTCATCCAATGCATATTAGATTACTTCAGTTGTTAAACTTAACAAAACAGCCTTCATTATTTACAAAACCTCTTCTTGTTCCAAATCTATAATTGATTCATAACCATATGAACAAAAGACAGTATCATTTCAAGGCTTGAAGTACTTTTGCAACTTCCTTTATCATCTCACAAACAAATATTTCCTCAAAAGACTATTCTAAAAATCTATAACCTTTGAGTGAAGTGTAGTGGTATCAAACTAAGTTGCAGAATAGAGTTAGGAACTACTCTTAGAGTAGAAGATCCTATGATGTCAACAATATTTTTCTCCAAATATGTTTCTACAAATATTTAATCATGGATAAAATATTGTCTCATTATAAGCTGATTGTTTAATTGTTTAGATTAGGAGAATTTGTATACTTAGCTGACCATTTCTCAAACTCTCCCAAAATACCTTTGATGAAAGAATTGGACAAGTTAAGTTTATGTTTTGATTCATTTCCTTCAAGTCATTATCAAGCTTGGTATTCTTCTTAAATCATAGTTTAGGTTTGATTTTGTTTCAGTATTTTCCTTTGCATTTGTCACTTGTCATCAACCAATTAGGCTTCACTCTATTTTTAATCATTAGCTTCTTTCCACTAGCTTTCTAGTCATTTTCCTTGTGAACATAAAACTACGAAAAGACCAAAAACATCATAAATCATCACAAAAGACCAAAAACATCATAAAACACTAAACACAACGCATTAAGAGACAAACACCTAGGCACATACGGTGCACTTCACTTCAGAAGTTTACCAACCCTGGTTGATAATTAAATGAACTCAATTTAGGAGACTAGGTTGAGACCAAACAAAGTGTAAAAAGACCGCAAATGGTGCACTTCACCCCTTCGCCCTCATATGCCATCTTTTCTCCCATGGTAGCAGTCCCAAAATTCCCTTAGTCAGAGTATTTCAACCCCATGCATGCACCATCATGAAATTCATAGCCAGCTTACACCCGCCCTAGAAGTCCTACCGACTCCAGGGATTTTCCCTTTAGAAATAACTATGACTGTTGCCAAGCTGCTTAAGTATACTCTGACCTCGGGCCACTGAATCACCATCATCAGTTTTCAGTCACCTCTCACCAACATGCCTATGTTAAGCCTACCACATCCAGGTCCCCGATCTTTCATATTGGCGACCCCTCATCTGGTTGAGACTTCCTTTTTGTCAACCTCAACACCCATATTCCAAAAAGGAAGTGGTACCTTGCATTACCCCTCCCCATGCAAATGGGAATCCTTGAGTGGCACTATGGGAGACATCATTTTCCACAGATGTCATCGATCCTCCTGACATTTGACTATGACAAAAGCTTTCATGTCAGGATGGTATCATACCTTACAACCATTGCACTTTGATCAGATCCGTTGAAGACTCGTGCCTCCATAAGCATCTCTATCAACAATGCTTACACTGGAAGATCCCAGCCAGCACCTATGTGCACATTGTGCAGTTATATGCCATACCAAGTTTACGCATAAGGGTACCACATTCCACCTATTTTCAAAGAAAAAACGCTCCTGAGGGCATCAACAGTCTTCGTCAACAACCGCCAGCATCACTACCATAGTAGTGACACAGACAGAACATGTATCTGCCAATTTTGTTTAACAAGCCATAGCATCACAAGCATGTGAGATGCCTGCCTCGTTGAAATTTTGGATATATATTTTAAATTGTATTTTTTTGCAGGGATCCCTTAGACATGGTCATTCTTGGAACCGGTGCCGGGTGTTGTCAACTCCAAAGCTTCACGCAGGTCTCCCTCTCTCTCTAGACACGATACAGAAAAGAAAATATAATGTTTTTCGGCTATACAGTTCTTCCTAGACCTCACACATTAGGGGGAAAATGTTAACACTGGAAAATCGTACAACAAAAGTTGACATTAATTAATGTCAAGGCAAAGGATTTTCTGGGCAAGAAGACATTATGGAGTCTAGAAAGTATTTAAAATATATAAGGCTTTGAGGAAATCAAATTTGAACTAGTCATAAAATGCTATTTGCGTGCATTATCCTTCAAGAAGAGCGCCTTCTGCACGCCTTTTTTCCCGATAACTGAGTATTCCTGAAAGTGGAAAAATGTCGCCATCTGGGACCACACAAAAAAAAGTACTAGTTAGTCCTTACATGAAGCTGCCTAAGGACAACCACCATCGCCTCCTTAGACACTATGTGAGAACACAATGGAATCATACCTCTCCTTGGGTCACCATCCACCATGTACCAAGGGAGGGAAGGAGGATTTGAAATCACCTATATAAAGCCACCATGAGATGAAGAATGGGTGATCACATTGTTATGCTGGACAGAATTACCCAAGCAATACCAGCGGTGTGTGACCTGAAGCTAGAGATAGAGAGGACTCGATTGTTGGCTATCCAACAATCTTAGTCCACCACAACAGAGAGAGAGGGAGCTTGCACCAAGGCAAGCTTGGAAAACAACATCCTTTCATCGGGACCTAGAACCATTGTCTAGGGGCCCTTTGGCAAGTGGGTAAAATTTCTTCTTCGTATCAAACATTTAATAAGAAGGGGCCTAGTGCCACTATTTGCATTATTATGATTTCAATCTCTTCAACAACTTCTGTATATTTTTGTTTTAGTTTTAGTTTAATTTGATTATACATTTGCATGCTTTTTCCTCTAGATTGTATGCTTTTGAACTCCACCAATTTCTGCATGTTACCAATAGTTTCAAGGGGTAAACCACACCCCTTAAACTGGTGCAATTTCATACATCTATGCACCAAATCCACCACAACAATAATACCCCAGATAGATTGAGAAATGCCCAAGAAAGGGAACCATTGTACAAAAGGGCTATGAAAACAATGAAGATCCAATGGCTTGGCTTAAAAATCGGTCCACCTTTGCTGATGGGACTGGGTGAAAAGAAATACCAAGATGAGGAAAAAAATAATGGGAGGAGGCAGAAAAGAATGTTGGATTCTACCATCCTGAGGGGGCTCCTTCACTTCTTCCTTGGGATTTCAGAGGGGCCACTAAGGCACTAAAAGAGATGATGAAGGAGGACTAAGTTTCTTAGAGGATGAGCAACCATTTTGTAGGGGGTTCATGATGAGCACCATCATTATGTATCTTTTAAGGGGTTAATTGTCACATTTTTATCCTTATTAGTCTCTCTTTCTCACATTTAATTAAATTACGGTCATATGTTGCTTAGTGTATATGGTGAATTAAGGGTTTTCATACTTCGAATGCCTAATGTGGGATAATCAAGAATATATGCCATTTTTGCTAAATATTGTGCAATTAAAGCTCAGAGTAGACAGCAAGGAGTGATTATAGGGGGTTTGACCAAATCCTTAACTCCTAAAGGCACCCAAGGGATCCTCGAGACTCTCCTCCAAAAACTTGAAATCAAAGGCATCCAAGCAAGTGGAAGATTAATGGAATCAAATTGTAATAGTCCTAATTAGCCCAAGCTAATTGGAATATACTATTTTTTTTTCATTTTCTTGTTTCAAGAATAAAATTTTAAAGGAGGATAAATTAAACTCCTAAAACAGAAAAATAAATCCATGCCCATGTGAACAACGCTAAATCTGGGCTGCTTTAGTAAAACACCCTTGTGTGTGAAAGGGATTAAGTCATTTGACTAGGTCAACTGGACCAAATCAACAGCTCTGTCTAGATACATTGAACCACCTAGATACACAACGCAGTTTTAGTTGGAGGCTAATCATGTGAATGCAACTAAATCATTAAGATGGTTTAGGGTTTGGCAAGGATTCCATCTTATTTAAGGAGGAGCAGGATAGCATGAGAGGGGTTGTTGATGATATTATTTCTGAATAATTTGCTTGCTTACACATTTCTCATTCTCAAGCTATTTAGCTGAGAATAGTGATGTTTATCACTAGGGTGTTCCTGATCGGGAATCCCACCTCTTCCATTGAGGAGCTCTCGGAGGAGTCTTGCATTTCTTGACCACTATCAGGCATTTGGCCAAGATCTTCTTCCAATTAAAACATAGATCCTGTTGATGGTTTGGTTGTCTTTGTAAGCTGCAACAAGTGGAGGCTAGATCTGTTCCGATCTAAGCCATTCTAGTGCCTCTTTTCAGCGGGAAAGCTGTCTATCCCCCTAGCAAGAGAGTATTAGATGAGGAGAGCTCATTTTCAAATCTTAGCATCAAGCCACATCATGATCTATAGCCTACAGTGTATTCCATCTTCCAGAACTGTGTTATTTGCAAGGAGAAAGTTGCAGGGTCTTTTGGCATTTCAAGGAGAAAAGATATCTGATGTTGGGAATCTTCCCTTCACTGTGGTGATCCGTGGATTACAGATCTAATCCATGTTCCATTAAGATCTGATTTGAATACTAATTTATTTGCTTTAGAAATTCTAAATCATTCTGCAGATCAGCTACCTTAGATCTCAGATCTACTTCCTGTACTACATTTTCTGTTGAAAACCCCAAGGGGCTTTTGAAGAGGAGACACTATAGTGTACAGATCTGATATAGATCTATCCTTTTATACAAATATCTGCTCTATATATGAATTGTAACTTACATCTCTTTTCAGCTAATAAAATAACGATGTCAAGCTTGTACAGTCATATCATATGGTTGCAGCCTCTTATTTTGAGCCAATCTTCATGTGAAGTCTATTTCTTTCTATTCTGTAATGTAAGGGCCTCAATATAACTCTGATTTTCTGTTATAAACAATCATATTGAGCCTCCATATTTTCCTCTTGCATATATTTGGCTGAATTGCGTTATTTTCTAAGCAATTTTGTCACATAGTGTTGCAGTCACTCTTTGGGCACTTTCTAAGCTATACTATGTGTGGGAGATCTGTTTAACCCACCTAGAAAGATTTTTTTCTGATCACCTCTTGGATTCAGGTCTTATACTATTAGACATAAGGGATCCAATGGTTTATTTCAAGATTTGTAGCATCCATTCCTGAAAAATGTGTTTTTCAGGCATGCCTTCCTAGCAGTTCTGATTTTGGGATATTACAATGGTATTAGAGAAACTATCTTAGCATAGCCTATGATTTGATTATTGAATATCCAATACATATTTTCATGGAAATAAAATACTGATGAAGAAGTGTAGTTACACTAAACACACAGAAGACAACGGTCCAAACCCTTCATCTGGGAGATTGAAAGGGAAAGAGTTTTCAAAAACTCTATTCCAAACTATGCATGAGCTGGAGAATGAAATTAGGGGAATGAGGAATGAAAGACCAGTAGATCTCTTGAAGAGGTTTTCACATGAAGGAAGCCCCACTACTTCAATTGATGTGTGTGAGCATTCATCCACACAATCTGATCTACAACGTTGTAGCGTGCCTACATTCCTTGCAAGAGGAGAAGAAGATGGAGAGACACCAAAGGAGGAGACTCTTGGTGACTATCTCCAAGAATATGAATCTCAGTCTAAAATATTCAAAGATAATTTAAGCTTCCCAGATTTTTGTCAACTCAAAGAAGAAATAAGATCTAGTAGAACTATGAGGAGAAGAGGGTGCATGCAACACACCTTGGGTAGAACTTTCCTACCTACTTTTGATGGGTCACCTGAGAGCTCGGAAAAATCTTGGGTAGAGAAGCTGGACACATGCTTTTAGCTGCATCAAGTTTCTGAAGAAAAATCCATAAGAGTAGCAGTGCTGCACCTCCAAGGTAAAGCATATGCCTAGTGGTTGTTTGAGTCTTCTTCATTGAAAAATGTAAACATCTCTACTTATGCAAAGTTCACTAGGAGGTTAGTGAAAAGATTTGATTCTATGCCATCTAAAATTTCTTTGGGTAAGAAAACTAAGCCCAAGAGATCAGAAAAATTGCATGAGATGGGAAGATCCATGATGATAACTCCATTTCAGAACATTTTTGAAGGGGTTGAAGATCTGTTACATGATTTTCCAAGGGCACAGGACCTACTTCAATAAGAACCTTCTTCTCAAGAAGAAGACATGAGTGTTCCTTTTTCAAGAAGAGATCAAGTGAATGGATCTCTTATTGATGAGGCATACTCCATTGATGAGGAGAAGAAAGAAGAAGAACTGAAAGGTTCCTCCAGCGTTGTGACAGCAGGAGGAAATCTATTTTTATTGAGAGATGGAGTTGAAGCTATTGCTTCCACTAAGAGGGCTCTTGTATAGTTTCAAGAAGGCCCCAAGGATCCTATACGTGAAGAGGATGAGCAGCATGTGTCTATGATGATAGAAAAAGAGACAAAACAATGAAGGAAATGTATTCCAACACTGCATCCAGATTTTGGAACACACACTATGATGGATCAGTCCTTTGTGATCAAGACTCTTGACACCAAGGAGATGATGGGTGTTCATGATTTAACTACATCTAAAGGGAGCACCTTAGATTGTGAGATCTTGTAGAAGGTGGGTGATGAAGAAGAAGATGGGGGAGTTGTTCCAACTTCTTCTTATCATGATACTTCCACACAGAAATTAGAGATGGATTTGCATAGTGGAAGCAGTCATATTATGTTCCCATCTATTGTTCACATGGGAATGAGTCATGAGACATCATTATCTTGTGGTATACCACCTGGGAGACCACCTGATTCATATTTGATGAAATATGTTTCATGTATTGATGCTCCTTTCATAGATCAAAGAAGGAAGGGAGCATTAGAAGACTATGCTTTAGCACTGAGAGTATGGGGAAAGTATAAGGAGAGGGAAAGAATTTTTCCCCTAACATCACATCCATTCTCTCATCACATACTGCACTGAGAAAAGATGTTGCAAGAATGAAGGTCGACACCATCATGAAGCAAGGAAGGAATAGCAACCTTCCACCTTATACCTTTGGCATGGGAGATGTCAAAGAGGAGAAAAATGGGAGGCATGGCCTTCCAACATACACCTTGGACATGGAGGATGTCAAGGAGAAGAGAAACAACATGGAAGCCACTTCAGTTGACACATTATCAATGGTGTCATTGTTGGGAAAACTAGATCCATATTGGAAATCCCAACTGTTGGTGGAATATTATATGGATCTTCATACATGCACGATTCTTGATGACTTGATACATGATGAGGATTATTCAATCCAAGATGGGGTCATCTATGATCATGGTAGGATCTTATTATCTAGAGCTTCCAAGCTCAAGAAGAATTTACTACAATGGGCCTATGAGGAATTTTTTTTCAGCCATACATATTCTATGAAGCTCAACAAAATCATATTGAGGAGCTACTATTGGGAGGGCTTTGAAGGAGAACTATATCAACATTTTCAAATATGCATGCACTTTATGGAGATGGGGTAGCAACATAACTCTGTTGGAGAGTTAATTTAGCCTTCTCTTTCCCCTCTTGAGGGAGAAGATAGATCTATGCACCACTCCATTTTTATGAGGACTCTTGGTGGAGAATATGCTCATGTAAAACAAGTTTATTTTTCTGATCGTATGCATTATTTCACCATGTTTATGCAGGCCATGACTCCAAGGAGGAGTGTTATATCTTTTAAATCTCATGTCAAATATTAGGCCACAAAAATTGCTGCACTTGGCCACTCCCTTGGTGGACAAAGGGAGATCTTGTTTCAAGATGGGTGCTTTCCTAAGGCACCAAACATATCTCACACATTCAGCTATAGTGAGATGTCATGGGATGTAAGTAAGTGGTGGGAAAACCACTTACCACATCTTGGTTTGATGCAGGCAGGAGATGCATTATGTTGGTTCCACATGTGGGACTATGACCCACCCCCATATGTACACATTTTTGTTTTTTTGTACATTATTTTTCTCCCATACATTGATGAAATGCTTGTACTTTTTATGGGAATAAATGGAGTGAGGATGGGAGGTATGCATGTGCCTAATGGGCTGAAGATTCTCCATGTATTTTATGTTGGAAATACTGAGAGGGGGGTGAATCAGTATTTATTTTCAATTGTTAATTATTGCCAGTTAGATTCTTCACAATTAAATACAGAAAGGTGTATAATGATAATATTAAGGATTGATAAGAATTTTCAATCCTCTTTCTAATAATAGTATACAATAGCTGAGTGAGGGCACCAACCCTTTTAATGAAACAGGCACCAACCTATTGCTAAGCACCAACTTGGACTTTGATGAGGCTCTGACCTCTAGGGCTTTGACCCTATCTTCTCAAGGCACCAACCTTGTGTTTCGAAGCTCCTACTACAAGGAAAGAAATCCTTCAGTATTGATAAAAATAAATGATGTACTTTGAATGTCTCCAAAAATAATTCTTCACCATTCAATTCTTCATATTTTCAACTAGCTCCAAAAATGTGCTTGCCTGTCTAGTATTGGTCTCCACCACTAGTCTTCACTATATTTATGTCTTCACTGTAATAATGTTTTAATCACAATCTAGATCTGAGAATGTGAATTTGATTTTAGGCCATCCTCCACTGGTGAGTTCCTTAATCTCAAGAGAAATCCTCAATTGACATGAGTTTGTGGCAGTCCTTCACACTTCAGATATAGTAGCCCTTCAGAATCCAAACAATAGTAATTCATAATTATAGCACTGAGCCAAAGCCAACAGTTCGAGTCTTCTCCACAAGGATGATAGTCTGAGTGTGTTTATAGTCTACAACAAGTCTGAGGAGTTATATCACCTTCCAAGAAAAAAATGTAGGTTGTTGTGTAAGGGTACCTAGCTACTGAAGAGGAGATTTATTCAAAGGTAAGATATCCGAACTACTTTAAGACAGATCACTACACTGTAACAGGAATACCAAGCCACTACCAAAACAAAACCACTGTGATCACAGTCTGAAGCAACAACACTGAGACAAGATGTAAGAATTTAGGCTTTAAACAGGTCCTGAGTCAATATGTTCTGACTTGAAATATGGTTGCCACAGGTTCACTGAAGTTTCACCACCTTTATCACCCTGCCTTACTCTATATATATATATTGTGAAATGAAATCTGCAGAAAAAATAGCACAGCAATCCGAGCAGGATATGTATTTAATCTTGCTTTAATGTTCTCCTTCTTGAAGGTTCATGAGTTGTGAACCTGTTCTACACCTCTCTGTGTATATTCACTGAAATTTCTTGAGGGAAAATGAGATTTAAGGCCTTTATTAATACGTATTGGATGTGGGACGTGACCTTTATGAGGGAGGCCGACATTAGGGATAGTGCATAGGTTGGCTCAATAAATTATTATATACTTTTTGAGTTAAAAATTCAATTTCTCCCTAACCACCGGGAATTTTGAGGCATGTGAGGGCTCGTTGGAAAGGAAACATTCTGCTCTAGATGATGGTAAATGTTTCATAGAGAAATTCTACCTCCAAGATAGAGAAAAATAATTCTTAATGTGACTGGTCATTTATTTATGCAGAAATGGAGGTAGGACAGAATGTCTTGGGATTATTTATGGTTTGATACTTCATCATGCCATATTTATATATGTCTTCATGTAGTCTTCCATCATCTATCATCTAGTCCTTAAACAAGTATGTTCATTCATTCATCCTATTTCCATTAATGACAACTTGGATTAACAATCTCCCCCTTTGTCATTGGATGGCAATATTTTTCTTCTCTCCCCTTTGGACATCAATGGCAATGGGGTGCCAATCTGCTCCCCTTGTCATGCTTCTCCTGCTAACATAATATACTCCTGACATGCTGTGTGATTTGATGTGATGCAAGAGCAACGACTCGCATATTTTGGCGAAGATACTTAAATGCTTCTCGTGGAAGGGGTTTTGTAAAGATATCAGCAATTTTCTCTTTTGTATTGACGTATTCCAACCTGATATTGTGTTCAGTAACTTGTTCACGGAGAAAGTGGTATTTTATTGGAATATGTTTGGTCCTTGAGTGCATCACCGGATTCTTTGAAAGACCGATGGTGCTAGTATTGTCACAAAAAATAGTAATTATTTGCTTAGTTTCTATGTTGACATCCTTCAAGGCTTCCTTAATCCATAGAATTTGTGTAAAACAATCAACAGCAACTATATATTCAACTTCAGTTATAGAAAGGGATATAGATGATTATTTTTTGCTAAGCCAAGATACAAGACAATCTCCCATAAAGAATGCATTTCCACTAGTACTTTTTTGATCATCCATGCTTCTCGCCCAATTAACATCAAAGTAAGTTGTCACAATAAGAGTTGAACTCTTAGGATAAAAAAGACAAAAATCAATTGTTCCTTTCAAATATCTGAGAATTATCTTCACAGCTACTAGATGGGATTGTTTAGGACTTGACTAAAATCATTCTACCATTCCTATTGCTTGCATAATATCTAGTCTTGTAGAAGTTAAGTATAAGAGAGCTCCAATTATTTATCTGTACAGAGTTGCATATATGAGAGGGGTATCATCATCTTTGCTTAATTTACAATCTATGGTCATCGGTGTGCTCATAGGTGCACAATATTCCATCCCATATCTTTTGAGCATGTCTTTAAGATATTTTTCTAAGATATAAACAAGCTTGCAGAGGTTTGAGATATTTGTAGCCCAACAAAGTAAGATAAATCACCAATCATTGAAATCTCGAATTTTTTGGACATATTTAGAGAAAATTCATGGCTCTGCTAGTCATCCATAATTTTCACTATCTGAAGATGACTAAGTAGTGGTCCTGGATTTCTAGAAACAAAATTCATAAACCTTGTGAGTTATAGAAATCTCACTTCCTTCATTGTATTGAGATAAAATTTCACCTTTTTATATTCCTATCTAGTCATGACTGGCCCACCACTCTTGGAAAACCCATCTTGGGTTCAAGCCATTTGTTTTGACCCTAATTTGTCACCCATTCTTTACCATGTCTTGCCTTTTGGCCCAAAACCACTGTTTTTCTTACCTCCAGAATTCCCCACTACTACCTAAAACTACCAATCAAATAACCTTGTTGCCTCTTCCATAATATTCCCAAACACTGATTGTCTCTGCAGGCCCTTTGGATAGTCAAGTATGTTGGACCTTAGGTTCTCAAATACACCAAGCCTGGCATGGATACTATCTTACGCTTGTGAACCCTAAATCTAGATCTTAGTCCAATGTCCAAATCCAAGAAAGCCCCATTAGGTCACCTAAGGTTCCACTCAGTCATAGGATGGATTTGACGCCCTGCAAACTATGCTTTCCTATATGAAGAAATTATATTCAAAGAAGAATAAAATCAAGAAATTTGGCCCAAGATTGGTTAAAAGTCATGCAAGAAAAGCCTTTTTAGCTTAAAAACACAAATATTACAAGGGACAGCTACCCTTGTTCATATTTTTGCAAACAAATGATCAGGGTTGCCATTAGCAAAAGGAGAGGTAAAGAAATGGGATGAAATTTTCACTAGAAGACATCCACAAGCGAGAAAAAGGAAACAGGAATATGTTTAAAGGAGAAACAAGGTTTCTTTAGGGTTGTTGAACTAAAAAGTGGTGGTAGGAAAGAAACCATCACAAAGGCCGCCAAGGACAAAAGGCACTTCAACTACTATCAAAGACACATTGAAGATTGTTGCAAAGTAATGAATAGCTTTGAGAGACTACAAAGAAAAACTTAGCAACATTCCTTGTCCTTTCTGAAAACCCTAAAAAAAACTAAGAGTTTGCACACAGAGGGTATACAAGGGATATCCGTTTAAAAGGGATAAATGGAAAAAAAGGGGATGGGTTTGTTGTTTGTATAAAAGGATAAAGAATCCAAAGACAAGTCCCTTTTTCAAAAATTGGACAGGAATATTCTTGATATATTCAAGTAGATTGGCAATATTAAAGGGAAACTCGAGAGGCCCCCAGCAAATAGAGAAAATCAAATTTGTAAATCAAATATGCCACCTGCAACACCAAACAGTAAAAAAGACACAGTCAGAAAAGGTAAATAAACAATAAACATTACAAAAGTGGGTTTCATATTTTGATTTTTCTTTTTCCCAAAGGCATTAAGGATTTTGAATTCCTTGAGTAAATCATTCCCGCACTTTGCAAGGAGAGAAAAACCCCAAGGAGAGAAAATAGAGTTTCTGGGCCATTTCTAGGCAAGTTCGTCAAAACGGTGTGCGAAATCTAGGCGTTGCACAAAAGAAGAACCAGCGTTGTGCAAATTTCCTTTCTTCCCATCTATTTTTACACTGCGTTGCGCAAATTTTTCTTCTACGCTGCGCAAAGTTCGGGCGCTATGCAAAACAAGGGCCTGGCCCGCCCGACGACTGACAGCTACATCGGCACTATGAAAATAGGTGCCCGAAACACCCGATGTTGTGCAAAAAGGCGCCTGACCCACCCAAAACGGCGTGTAGAGGTCACCCTTTTCGCCCAAGCACTGTGCAAACAGGCACCCGACGCCCAAGCACTGCGCAAAATGGCGTTTAGCCACCCGGCGCTGCGCAAAGTTCTGGGAGGTTCCAAACAGGCCAGAAAGACACCAGCTGTAGAAATTTGTCTTTCAAGGGTGCCTCCAAGTTTAAAGAAAAGTGGTAAGTGGTCTTCCTTTGTAAAATCCCAAAGTCAAAAAACTAGGAGGGTGAAACCCTAGGTCAAATGGCTAAATTAAAAAACTAGGAGGGTGAAACCATAGGTCAAAAACAAGCAAAGCAGTGACACTTTGAAACTAAATTTAACAGCATAAAGTGTGGGGGAGGAAATTAAGTTTGATTGCTACATTTATTATTAGAATCCTTGAGTTGCCAAAAACACTCAAAAGGCCTCAAAATTCCAAATCAGTGCCCCCCCATCACCATGTCAAAGATGGAAAAAAGAAGTGATAGTAAGGGAAATCAAGGACCTCCAAAATCAAAGCACAAGGGAGGGAAAATTAAGAGGTTGGAACCCCAGAATACAGTAGCTATCACATGCTCTCCTAGGATATTTTCATGCTTCCAAAACACAAGGTGTTTTCAGTTCTGTGAGAGGGTCAAATAGGTGAAGAGCAATCCCGAGCTTACAAGGCTCCTCATCCTTAATTTGCAAAACAAACATTCAGACCTTAGAGGGATTAAATTTGAGATTTCAACAATGTCCATATCTGAGGCCACCGGTATCCCCTCAGTGGGTGAGAAATGGTTCAAGAATGGTAAGCTGGAAAGAGATTTGTTTTTACCATTTCTCAAAAGGAGGTATATACAGGGTAGTATCACTGTTTTTCCTTTCTCACATCTCAAACACAGGTATGCACCTTTGATGTTTGCTATCATGAGGTACTTCACCTGTGAGGGGAGGTACTCCAGGGTCTATACTATCATCTTAGACTCCTTATGCATTTTACAGGGGTTGAGGAACTTGACCTACCCTACTATCTCTACAGGAGTATTGTGAAAATGAGTTTTGTTGTTCAAAGGAGGAGTTTTCCCCAACAAATGTCTAGCTTGTTCCACCATTCCCTGATCAAGATGGTAGTTGAACATCAGCTCAAACAACAGGGTGTCACTTGGAATGATTTCATAACCAATGAGTTCTTTTCAAAACCACAACATCCTCATCAAACAAATATACCTTCCACATCTGCATAAGTACCTTCACCACAGGCACACATCCCTTCCTCTCCTTCTCTTGACGCATCAAGTGAAACAGGAAGTGGACATCAAGAATCACATGGGGATCAGGGCAAGGGAGAAGAATTCAGTGAGGAAAATACATAAATACATGAAGAAGAGGGGGAAGATATGGGGAGTGATGGGGAAAACAGTGATAAAACACAAAGCAGTGAGAATGTTGAAACAAATAGATTAGCAGCAGGATGAAGAAGACAGTCAGCAGATGTACAAGGCAGCCAAGGAAATGTTCATGACGGTCTTGAGAGATGTCAAGACTGTCATGACACTAATCAGTTTTTTAATGATCAAGAAACTCAAAGTGATAATGCAGAACATGAACAAATAGAAAACCTTAGTAAATAACAAAGCCAAGAGGAGGGCCAAAGAAATGGTGAATACATGGTCAAAACTTCCATCACCACCCCTTACATATGGACATACTACAGAGGACAAAGAGGTGTTTGTTGCCCCAAAAAGGCAAGGGGCCACCTCTTCTCAAGCCATCAAAGGAGCGGACAAAGGCAAGAAAAAGATAGAAAGGAATGAGCAACAAGAAAAGGTAAGGAGGAGTAAAAGACTGAAGAAAACTACCCAAGGGCCTAAATTCATTGATCCAGATAGTGATGAGCAAGATGAGGAGATGACCACTAAAATGTTGCTCCTAAAAAAATATGCATAGATAAAAGAATGGGAGGAATATTTTGAAAGAGCACAGCGCGTCATTTAGTACTATAAAAATGAACACAACTACTTCAAGAAGATCAAGAAAGGCCTTGTCCCCCAAAAGAAGATGACCAAACATTACGCAAGGAAGAGCGGGCTTGCAAATGCCAAACTCAAAGAAGCCCTCCTTGAGATAAAAAACCTAAAAATCCCAAATGAGCATGACAGCCTTGGAATTTTGGTTGAGGCTTCTCAGCAACTATCTAGAAACATCTAAGGAGGGTCCCCACCAATTTTGAGGGAATTTGGAGAAGATTTTGTTTTTTATGAATTTTTGGTCTATTTCAGTGGCGCTGCGCAAAACTTTGGGGCATCCTCTAGAGGTAAAATTGAATTTTTTGGATTTTTCATGACCTTCACATCATCCACACAAAATTTCAGAATATTTGGAGCTGTTTTAACCCCTCAAAAGGTCCAAAAACACCTTTCTGCCCCTGTTTTAGGCCTGGCGCTGTGCAAATGATAGGTTGGAGATTTTTGAATTTTTTATAGGGTTACAGGGACTGGATCAGGAAAACACAAGTATCTTTTGAAATTAGACTCTTCAATATTTCCAACAAGCTATCACGGAGCGAAATCCGACATCGGGAAGTGGTTCAAAAGCTAGTTGTAAAACAGCCTATTTTCTACAAAAGTGGTGTTGCGCACACAGACCGGCATAGGCCAAAAAGTCAACAAAAGACACTGATTAATGAAAAATTGGTTTTTTAATGTTTTTTTTGGAAAAATCACTCCTGATTTGATTTGTGAGTTATGTTTTGATGTTTTTCATTTATTATCTTATCTCTAATATGTCTTGGGCCTTGCATGGTCATTAAGCACATTTATGACATTTATGGCTAAAATAGGGTTTTTGGAAGCCTCTTAGCGTTTCCACCTCCTCATTTGCTCCATAAATAGAGCATGAGGCTCTTATGTATTAGTTGGATTTTGATGACTTATGCTGAAGAAAATACATAGTCTCTTGGAGTTTTTTGATAACAATTTGATGTCTTGGAGCTCATGCATGCCCTGTTTTGCTTGTTGATGGAGAGAGACTGTTTGCAGGATCCATAAGCTTGGTTGATGGTGAAGTGTTTCTTATGTTCATGTTTTCTATTTTTCCATTATGTTTTCCATCTTGCTATTTTGCAGTAGGACAAAAAATTTAGGTTAAGAAATGTTTACTAATGGCACCTTACTTCTGTTTGTCCTTCACTGCCTCAATGTTTTCTTCTGTTGAGATATCTTAGGGAATCCATCTCTTGCTCTCTAAGAATTTCTTAGCTTGTTTATTTCTTGAATGGCTTAGATCAGTTAGTGTCAAGTATGATTTGTGGCTAGCCCTGCATATTGTGGCCACTGAAAAACTCTGTCCTTGGAATCACCTCTTTAAAGCAGCTTTGCTTAGGTTTTTCAAAGAAGTCTATTTGAATCATGCTCTTTGCCTTTACTAGCTAAATTTGTTTCAAGGAACCTTCACATCTGTAACTTTAGATGTTCAGAGTTTTCTCTTCTTCTATGGTTATAACTACTTGTGCATATTAAATGTTTGTCTACTCTTAATGATGAAATCTATGAAAGTTAAATAAGTTTCTTGCCTTTCTATGTTTCATCTAAATGTGTGTCTTAGTTGATTATCTACTTTTAGTCTGAAATCAAATGGATTAGGTTTTGCTTATGCCTTTGATTCTCTTTCTATGCTCATAAATCTTCTAACTCTCTTAGTTTACAAGTACATAAAGGATTCAGTTTTTGTGCTTTATTATCTTATAGTTCCCAAGCTTAATGTTCACCTCATGACCCTTCACAAGCTTAAAAGATCCACCAACCAAGTAAAAATTTCCCTGCAAATGCCCTTGAAACCATTGATGAACTTATCATGACCTTGTTAGACTCCATTGCCCAATGACTTAATAATCTTCCTTGTTTTCTATCTAAATCTATCTGAGCATCATACCCAACCAAAAAGAATCAAAATACCCTGCACTTAACATCTAGCCTAAAATCAACCCAAATCAGCAAACAAGTTCACATCTTTGCACCTACTAGAGAGATCCCTCTCCGAATCTAGGAAGGCTAGGTCTCTGGATTCCAAAGCTTGGTTTGATGTTACCCCTGTCCATTTGTATATTAATCAATCTAGCAAATTACAGGGACCTGACATAATGGCGATCACGGTGGGACCGAGTCCATAGTATCCTGACAAACTCTTACCGACTCTTATACATCCCTAGTTTGACTTAAAAATCAACTCATATCCAAGAATAGAAACTAATTTCTTCACCATCCTAGCAAGATGATGAATCAACTAGAGGATACTCATTGAAACCTTAAGGCTGCATAAAGAAACTCAAAAGCCCAAAAAGTACTCCCTAGATTGATTTTTCTCAAAAATTGGTGGTGGACCATTGTATACATATCCTCAAAATTTCAAAAAAAAATCCACCTAGCGACTCCACTAGCCTCTAGTAGGCCTTTTTTCATCTCACTAGTCCCATAGGTTTTTCTAGGATTGTATCAAATCAGTCCAAATTAGTTTTTAAGGGCCTAGTCATACCTTGTGTGAGTAAAGCCTCTCTAATCTTCGAGTAAAGATATTTGGCTTCACGAAGGATCAATACCAGATCACACCCAGACCCAAATCCTCCTACCATAGTTGATGACCCAGAAAATATTTTGTGGAAAACTTCTAAAGCTGGAAAATCACCCACTATTAGGACCATTCATAGAGAAATTTCTGCACCAGAACACCTTACAATTTCACAATATCCTCAGTTTGAGTTACACCATACCAAGATTCTATTTAGAACCAAGTCACAAAATAGGGTTGACCAAACTGACCTTGTAGATTTGCAGCAAAGCTCCAGTAGAGAAGCTTCTCCTTCCACTCCACCAAAATTTCATCTTCTCCATCACTTCAGCCCTTTTCATCTCAAATCCACTCAGAATCATTTCTCCAGTCCAAGTACCTCAGCCACACCCATCCATACCACCACTATGCAAAACACCCCACTCCATCCCACTCCACCTCTCACAAATCCTCCCCTTGTAAATCAACCCTTATTTCCTTTTCCTCCCATCATGGCAGCCTGGTACGCTCCACTGGCTCTACAAAAACCACTATTACCTTTTCCAAATGACTATCAGTCCAAGATCCCTCACTTCTTAGGTACTGAGTCCATCACTGCTCAAAAGCATGTAGAGAGAATTAATGATGCTTTTGACTACATGGAGATAGAAGAAGAAACCATTAAGATGAGAATTTTTGCTCAAAGCCTAGGGGAAGAACCCAAGAAATGGTTTAAAAACTTACCTCTCAATAGCATACATGATCTCCCTACTCCCTACCAAACCTTTGTGGGAAAATGGGAAATCAAGAAGAATCCCCTTCAAATTCTTTCTGAATATAACAATCTTAAAAGGAATCCAGTAGAAAGTGTTCATAACTACTCCACTAGGTTTAACAGTGTTTACAATGCCCTCCCACCTCACATAAAACTTCCCCAAGGCTTAGCCTTAGTCAAATATCCCAAAGGCTTTAATGCTGATATGGCCTATCAACTAAGGGAGAGAGATTACCTAACTCTAGAAGACATGCAAAAGGGGGTTGTGAGTGTAGAGGCCAATTTAATTGAGAAAAGGGCTAGGATGAGATCAGGAAAAATGGTGACTTACAAGGATGACACAACACCTCCACCCTCCTCTTCTGACACCAAAATTGACTCCATAGTTAGGACAATGGAGAGAATAATGGAAAAAATCAGTTTGAATGAGAAAACACCTCCTAGAGAAAATCAAAATTTCATAAGAGACCCTCCCACGTCAGACAAAGTGAGAATGACCAACAAATCAGACCCCCTTTCCAAGAAAACTATGTAGATGAAGAGGAAAGAGATCCAGAGAAGTTGGAAGAAGATCATGTAAATGTCATAGGTTTTGATGATGAGGACAACACCTTCCTTACCGAAGAAGAAAAAAGGATGTTTTCTTCAAAACCAAATGAGAAATCATATGAAGATTTGAAAGACTATAGATTAGGATTTGAGAATGCCATCATGGAATTACATAGGAAATATGACCTTAGGAGCAAAAGAATCAAGATGTTCCTAAACCAAATCAGTCAAACACTGTTGTAAGAAAGACCTCTAAACATATTCCTAAAAAGACAACAGAAAACACAAATACTATGGCTAAGAAAGCTAACCTAAACAAGCCAAAGACTAGCCAACCTAGTGATGATTCAAGCTGCCCTAGTACTTCAACTAGTAGCCCTGAAAAAAAATTGTTGTCCAAACCATCAAATCAAAATCAGCAAATAAAAAATGTAGAAAATTTTATGGCTGATAAAGCTGATGTAAATGAAATAAAGACACCTACGCCTTTCAGCTTTGAGGGGGAGATTGCTAAAATCAAGATAACCATACCCCTCACTGAGTTGGTACCCAAAAGGTATATAGATCCCAGATTTTCAAAGTGTTAAATATAGGGAATGATACCAACACTTTAAACTAAACTGATGATAAACCAGAGCTATTATTTGGTCCTGAAGTAGAGGGAAAATATCAAGAAGGAGCTATCCCTCCTTTCTATGTTAGTCTGAACATACATGACAAAATTCTGTATAATGCTATGGTAGATTATGGTGCCTCACACAACCTCATGCCAAAGGTTGTGATGGAGAGATTGGGCTTGGAAATCACAAAGCCCTACAAAGACTTGTACTCTTTTGATTCCAGTAGGGTTAAGTGACTAGGCCTAATCAAGGATTTGTGTGTCAATCTGGCACAAATCCCCGCTAAGAGTCTAGTCATGGAGAGAGTTGTGGATGACATCCCCCCAAAGTATGGCATGCTTTTATCTAGATCATGGGGGGAAAAACTCCAAGGTAGCCTTCAAAGGGGCATGACTTATGCCACCATCCTAGTCTTCAATCAAACAAGGAAATTGTATCAGAAATCCCACATGAAGTACATGGTGAGTAACATAGATAGGCCAAATAACACACCGGTTTATTCCATTCACTCAGACCTTGACTCCTTCATCTTGTGCAATGAAAATGGCATAAGTGAACAAGTTAATGACAATGAGAGGGAACTAAGCCCCTCAGAACAACCAAGCCAGTCCTCTAACCAAGAAAATGACACCCAAAACTCTAGCAGCCCCGAAGTACAGAAAATTGGAAAAAATGAAATTGAAACCCTTTGGCATATAAGCTTTGATGGCTCTTATGGTAAGGCTGGCTCAGGAGTAGGGGTTTGGATCCACAACATAAATGAAGGTCATTCTTATAGGCTATATTTCCAATGTACCAATAACATTGCAGAATATGAGGCTCTCCTTATTGGTTTACACCTACTCAAAAACCTCAAAGCTAAGAAAATCTTGGTTCAAGGAGATTCGGAACTGATCATAAATAAAATTAAGGGAGAATATTCAGCCAAGAACTCTAGACTAAGGGAATATAGGAATGTTGCCCTAGACCTTCTCAAGACCTTTAAGAAGTATGAGCTCACTTTCATCCCTAAGGCCCAAAACTGCCTTGCCAATGAACTTGCCTTTGCTGCCAGCAACTTCTCTTTACCTTATGAAAATAATCAATGCCTCATCAAAGTAAAGAACAGGCCTACTGTACCGGACAACTTGAACCATTGGCAAGTATTTGAAAATGATGAGCAAATAGATGATTTTCTGCAATCCAGAAATGAATTTGCAAGCACAAAGCAGAGTTTAATATTTGAAAGAAATAATTTTGATGAAAATGAAACTCCCAAAACAACGCTTCTCTTTGATGATGATATAAACCACCTTCAAAACCCTTGTGTTGCAAAAATATTTGATAAATCAGATCAAAGAGAACTTGAAATTTTGCAGTGGAAAGATGACACTTTGCCAAGAGGCCTTATACCACTAGAAAAGTTGTTTGATTTTAATGATGTAGCTAAAAAACCCAAGATGGAATCTACTGAAACAAATATAGAAGAATGTAACATTGGAGGAATGAAAAAGCCCAAAGTAATCAAGTTGTCCAGAACTCTCCCACCTCACACAAAATAGAAATACATTGAGCTTTTTAGAGAATTTAAAGATGTGTTTTCTTGGGGGTATGAAGACTTGAAATCCTATGACACCAAAATCATCCAACATAAAATTCCTCTCAAAGAAAATCAGAAACCATTTAAACAAAAATTGAGAAGAATTAACCCCCACTTGTTACCCTCAGTTCAGAAAGAAATCAAAAAGATGTACGATGCCGAGATCATAGTCCCTGTCCGATACTCAGAATGGGTGTCCAACCTTGCGTCAGTTAGGAAGAAGATTGGGGAGATTAGGCATTGTATTGACTTTAGAAATTTGAACAAAGCCTCCTTGAAAGAAAATCACCCGTTGCCTAAAATGGATCACATACTCCAAAAAATAGTTGGCTCACAAAGAATCTCATTACTAGGTGGCTTCTTAGGTTATAACCAAGTTCTAGTCTTTCCAAGTGACCAACTCAAAACTGCTTTCACTACACCTTGGGGTACATCCATGTATGTTAAAATTCCATTCAATTTAATGAATGCAAGGGCCACTTTCCAAAGGGGAATGGACATAGCTTTTTCAGAAGACATAGGGTACTTCATAGTCATATATCTTGATGAAATCACTGTCTACTCTAAGACTTATGAAGAGCTGTTAGTCCACTTAAGAAAAGTGAAAAATGTAGAAAGTATGGTCTGTCCCTAAATCCTAGTAAAACTTTGTTTGGCCTCTAGGAAGGAAAACTCTTAGGTCACATCATCTCTGAGGAAGGAATCAAGATAGATCCCAAAATAATATAAGGAATCTTACAAATCAGCCATCCTAGAAACATTAAAGAGCTGCAATATTTTATTGGAAATATTAACTTCCTAAGAAGATTCATCCCTAACCTTGCTGAGCTCCTAATAAATATCACAAATATGTTGAAAAAGGAAGTAGGAGTGAAGTGGAATATGGAAGCAAAATAATCTTTTGAGCTGGTAAAACAAGCACTCACACCAACACCAGTCTTAATCAACCCTGACTTCACCAAGGACATTTATGTTTTCTCCTTTGCCTCTGAACATACTGTGGCAGCAGTATTGTTGCAAAAGAACACCATGGGGCAAGAACAACCCATAGCTTTCTTTAGCAAAGCCTTAAGGGATGCCCCTCTAAAGTATAACATTATGGAGAAACAAGCCTTTGCCTTAATCAAAGCTTTAAATGATTTTAGAGTTTATATTTTGCATTCACATGCCATAGCCTTTGTCCCACACACATTTGTCAAACACATACTTAATCAAGACCCTGATGGTAAAAGGGGCAAGTGGATTGCTACCATTTTAGAATATGATTTAGAAATCAGACCCACTAAATTGATTAAAGGACAAGGACTTGTAAAACTTATGGCTGACTCAAATTTCCAAGCTTTAGACATGAATATGGTTGGTATGTTAGAAGAAACTAAATAATGTACAACACCATACATTGAAGAAATGTTTTTAAATTCATCTTGGTATGCTGATATTATTTATGTGCTTCTTTATCTCAATGCTCCCCCTTCTTTGTCAAAAACCAAAGCTAGATTCTTAAAACAAAAATCATTAAATTTTTTCATTTTAGATGGACTGTTGTACTGGAAGAGTTTTGCTGGTTTGCTGCTTAAATGTTTGCTTGAATATGATGCATAAAAAATCATGCATGAATTACAATAGGGAGAATGTTGGGGTCACCTTTATTGGAAGACCACAGCCAACAAGATCCTTAGAGCTAGCTACTATTGGCCTACACTATTTCCCGATACTCACAAACTAGTCATGACTTGCCATGAATGCCAAATCTTTGATGGTAAAATAAAGCTCCTACCTCTGCCCTAGCATCCCATCAGTGTTGAAGCTCATTTTCAGCAGTGGGGTTTGGAACTCATAGGAGAGATCCATCCTACTTCATCTACCCAACATTAGTGGATCCTCACTGCCACTGATTATTTCACCAAGTGGATAGAATCCATCCCTTCTAGAAATTCCACTGACTCAATCATCATCAAATTCCTTGAAACCAACATCTTGTCCAGGTTTGGTTGTCCTAAAAATATCATCACGGATAACGATGTTGTCTTTACATCTAAGAAAATGGTGGAATTTTTATATAAATATCACATCACCCTAGGCCACTCCACTGCTTATTACCCACAAGGTAATGGACTAGCTGAGTCCTCTAACAAGAGCTTGGTAAACATCATTAAAAAGCTCTTAGAAAAAAATCAAAAAGCATGGCATAGCAAACTAGTGCATGCACTATGGGCTGATAGAATAACCACCAAGAAATCTATTGGTATGTCTCCCTATCAACTAGTATATGGAATGGATGCAGTTTTCCCCACCTCTTTGGTAGTTCCAGTCATGAAGCTTCTTCAAGAAGTACAATCAGAATAAAATGACATGCAGAGGAGGCTGAACCAAACCATTCATTTACAGCAGTCAAGAGAGAAAGTCTACAAAAGGACACAAGCTACACAGGACAATATCAAGAAAATCTATGATAGGAGAACCAAAGCCAATGATTTCCAGATTGGAGACATGGTTCTAAAATGGGATTCAAGAAGGGAAGACAAGGGCAAACTGCCAAGTTTGAAAATCTATGGAAGGGCCCTTATATCATTCAGTCAGTTAGAGGCAACAATGCTTTCTTTTTGCAAGAGTTTGATGGAACTAAAATGTTTGGAGGTCTGGTAAATGGGAGGATGCTTAAACATTACTTTTATCAAGACACCTAGTTTTTTTTTCTCATTCATTGTACATACCATTGTTTGATTAAAAGAAAAATCACAAAAACAATATAAAAAGAAAAGAGGGAAGATTTTGAAGGAGAGTTACAGCCCCATACCAAAAAAATAATAATGTTGAAAGTGTGCAAGTCTAAATGCGACTTCTTATTTCAAAAAGCCTTGTTCAGTCATCCAGCTTAATCATGCCTAAAAATGTTTTAAATTTATGGGTTATAAGGTAGTAAATAAGAGTAGGTCAAAATTTTCGAGTTTGACTTGTCTAAAGATAGATTAGGAATGAGAGATGTTGGTTCCACATGCTCAAATCTGAACCAAAGAGAAAAATGGGGATGTTAAACAAATGACATATATTGCCCTCATATTTCCTAAGCTTTGTCTGTAAAAAAATAACACTTGTGTGCAGCTTGTTTCAATGCCACAACTCATGGTGGGTCAGATTGTCTAATCCTGATTTACCATAATTTTAATTTCATGTTAGTAGGATAGAGAATAAAGTTTTTCAAACAGCTTAATCTTGAAAAATGAGTAGATTAGGTAGAAAATAAAAAGAGTTCATCATTCTAATCTGAACTCTTGGAAGAAATCAAGGTACAATTAGATAGTTTGATTTTTGTTTCCAAAGAAAAAGAAAAAAATTCAAGGGTTTACCAGTTTAAGTGCACCCAAGGAAAGAAGAATGTTAGACAAGTAGATTGGGTAGGAAGAAATGATGTTGATATAAATCATGTATTTTCAGATTTCTAAGGTTACAGACTCAAAACAAACATTAGCAAAATGAAGAAATGGCACATCTGCCCAATGGAAAAGACACTGATCCCCAAAAGCCAGAAAAATTTGAAGTTATGGACACCTCCTGAGAAGGAGCTGCCCTCCCCAAGTGGAGCCACTGTTAGTCATCCATAATTTTCACTATCTGAAGATGACTATGTAGTGGTCCTGGATTTCTAGAAACAAAATTCATAAACCTTGTGAGTTCTAGAAATCTCACTTCCTTCATTGTCCTGAGATAAAATTTCACTTTTTTATCTTCCTATCTAGTCATGACTAGCCCACCACTCTTGGAAAACTCATCTTGGGTTCAAGACATTTTTTTTGACCCTAATTTGTCACCCATTGTTTACCATGTCTTGCCTTTTGGACCAAAACCTCTGTTTTGCTTACCTCAAGAATTCCCCACTACTACCTAAAACTACCAATCAAATAACCTTGCTGCCTCTTCCATAATATTCCCAAACATTGATTGTCTCTGCAGGCCCTTTGAATATCCAAGTATGTTGGACCTTAGGTTCTAGAATACACCAATCCTCTCATTGATACTATCTTACACTTGTGAACCCTAAATCTAGATCTCAGTCCAAAGTCCAAATCCAAGAAAGCCGCATTAGGTCACCTAAGGTTCCACTCAGTCATAGGATGGATTCGGCGCCCTGCAAACTATGATTTCCTGTATGAAGAAATTTTATTCAAAGAAGAATAAAATCAAGCAATTTGGCCCAATATTGGTTAACATTCATGCAAGAAAAGCCTTTTTAGCTTAAAAACAAAAATATTACAAGGGACAGTTTCCCTTGTTCATATTTTTGCAAACAAATGATCAAGGTTTCCATCAACAAAAGGAGAGGTAAAGTAATGGGATGCAATTTTCACTAGGAGACATCCACAAGTGAGAAAAAGGTAGCAGGCCTATGTTTAAAGGAGAAACAGGGTTTCTTTAGGGTTGTTGAACCAAACAGTGGTGGTAGGAAAGAAACCATCACAAAGGCCACCAAGGACAAAAGCCACTTCAACTGCCATCAAATACACATTGAAGATTGTTGCAAAGTAATGAATAAGCTTTGAGAGACTACAGATAAAAACTTAGTAACACTCCTTATCCATTCTGAAAACCCTAAAAAAAACTAAGAGTTTGCACACAGAGGGTATACAAGGGATATCAGTTTAAAAGGGAGAAATGGAAAAAAAGGGGATAGGTTTGTTGTTTGTATAAAAGGATAAAGAATCCAAAGACAAGTCCCTTTTTCAAAAATTGGACAGGAATAGTCTTGATATCTTCAAGTAGATTGGCAATATTAAAGAGAAACTTGAGAGGCCCCCAACAAACAGAGAAAAGTAACTTTGTAAATCAAATATGCCACCGGCAACACCAAACAGTAAAAAAGGCACAGTGAGAAAAGGTAAATAAACAATAAAAATTACAAAAGTGGGTTTCATATTTTGATTTTTATTTTTCCCAAAGGCATTAAGGATTTTGAATTCCTTGAGTAAATCATTCCCGCACTTTGCAAGGAGAGAAAAACCCCAAGGAGAGAAAACAGAGTTTCTGGGCCATTTCTGGGCAAGTTCATCAAAACGTTGCGCAAAATACAGGCGTTGCGCAAAAGAAGAACTGGCACTGTGAAAATTTTCTTTCATCCCATTTATTTTTACACCGTGCTGCACAAAGTTTTCTTCTACGCTACGCAAAGTTTGGGCGCTACACAAAACAAGGGCCCAGCCCACCTGACGACCAACAGTTGCATCGGCGCTACGCAAACAGGCACCCAAACCACTCAGCACTGCGCAAAAAGGTGCCCGACCCGCCCGGAACAGCATGCAAAGGTCACCCAGGGGCACTGCACAAACAGGCGTCCGACGCCCAGGTGTTGCATAAAGGGGCGTTCAACCACCTGGTGCTGTACAAAGTTCTGGGAGGTGCCAAACAGGCCAGAAAGACCCCAACTGCACAAATTTGTCTTTCAAGGGTGCCTCCAAGTTTAAAGAAAAGT
Source organism: Pinus albicaulis (assembly GCA_034641835.2). Classification (NCBI taxonomy): domain Eukaryota; kingdom Viridiplantae; phylum Streptophyta; class Pinopsida; order Pinales; family Pinaceae; genus Pinus; species Pinus albicaulis. The sequence goes on from CM076582.1 coordinate 1,481,505,993, forward strand.
GGTAAGTGGTCTTCCTTTGTAAAATCCCCAAGTCAAGTTTACAAAAAAACATTTGTTTCAAATGATTAAAGTAAAAACCTAGGAGGGTGAAACCCTAGGTCAAAAACAAGGAAAGCAGTGACACTTTGAAACTAAATTTAACAACAGAAAGTGTGGGGGAGGAAATTAAGGTAGATTGCTACATTTATGATTAGAATCCTTGAGTTTCCAAAAACACTCATAAGGCCTCAAAATTCCAAATCAGTGCCCCACCATCACCATGTTAGAGATGGAAAACAGCAGTGATAGTCAAGGAAATCAAATACCTCCGAAATCAAAGCATAAGGGAGGGAAAATTAAGAGGTTGGAACTCTAGAATATAGTAGCTATGACATCCTCTCCTAGGATCTTGTCATTCTTCCAAAGCACAAGGTTTTTTCAGTTCTGTGAGAGGGTCAAATAGGTGAAGAGAAATCTTGAGCTTACAAGGCTCCTCATCCTTAATTTGCAAAACAAACATTCAAACCTTGCAGGGATTAAATTTGAGATTTCAGCAATGTCCATATTAAAGACCACCGGTATCCCCTCAGTGGGTGAGAAATGGTTCAAGAATGGTAAGCTGGAAAGAGATTTTTTTTTACCATTTCTCAAAAGGAGGTATAGATAGGGCAGTATCACTGTTTTTCCTTGTCACATCTCAAACACAGGTATGCACCTTTGATGTTGGCTATCATGAGGTACTTCACCTGTGAGGGGAGGTACTCAGAGGTCTATACCAATCATCTTAGACTCCTTATGCATTTTACATGGGTTAAGGCACTTGACCTACCCTACTATCTCTAAAGGATTATTGTGAAAATGAGTTATGTTGTTCAAAGGAGGAGTTTTCCCCAACAAATGTCTAGCTTGCTCCACCATTCCCTGATCAATATGGTGGTTGAACATCAGCTCAAACAACAGGGTGTACCTTGGGATGCTTTCATAACCAATGTGTTATTTTCAAAACCACAACATCCTCATCAAACAAATCTTCCTTCCTCATCTACACAAGTATCCTCACCACAGGCACACATCCCTTCCTCTCCTTCTCTTGACGCATCAAGTGAAATAGGAAGTGGACATCAAGAATCACATGGGGATTAGGGCAAGGGAGAATACCTCAGTGAGGAAAATACATAAATACTTGAAGAAGAGGGGGAAGATATGGGAGTGATGGGGAAAACAATGATAAAACACAAGGCATTGAGCATGATGAACAAATAGATCAGCAACAGGATGAAGAAGACAGTCAGCATGATGTACAAGGTAGCCAAGGAAATGTTCATGACAGTCTTGACAGCTGTCAAGACTGTCATGACACTAATCAATTTTTTAATGATCAAGAAACTCAAAGTGATAATGCAGAACATGAACAAATAGAAAACCTTAGTAAAGAACAAATCTAAGAGGAGGGTCAAAGCAATGATGAATACATGGTCAAAACATCCATCACCACCCCTCACATATGCACATACTATAGAGGACAAAGAGATGTGTTTGCTACCTCAAAAGGGCAAGGGGCCACCTCTTCTCAAGCCATCAAAGGAGTGGACAAAGGAAAGAAAAAGATACAAAGGAATGAGCAGCAATAAAAGGTAAGGAGGAGTAAAAGACTGAAGAAAACTACCTAAGGGCTTGAATTCATTGACCTATACAGTGATGAGCAGGATGAGGAGATGACCACTAAAATGCTGCTCCTAGAAAAAGATGCACATATCAAAGAATGGGAGCAAGATTTTGAAAGAGCATAGTGCGTCATTCAGTAATATAAAAATGAACACAATTGCTTCAAGAATATCAAGAGAGGCATTGTCCTCCAAAAGAAGATGACTAAACATTACGCAAGGAAGAGCAGGCTTGCAAATGCCAAACTCAAAGAAGCCCTCCTTGAGATAAAAAACCTAAAAAGCCCAAATGAGCATGATAGCCTTGGAATTTTGGCTGAGGCTTCTCAAAAACTATCTAGAAACATCTAAGGAGGGTCCCCACCAATTTTGAGGGAATTTGGAGAAAATTTTGTTTTTTATGAATTTTTGGTCTACTTTGTGCAGTGCCATTGGCGCTGCGCAAAAATTTGGGGCATCCTATGGAGGTAAACTTGCTATTTTTTTATTTTTCATGACCTAAAAATCATCCACACAAAATTTCATAAGATTTGGAGCTATTTTGACCCCTCAAAAGGTCAGAAAACACCTCAAAAAACACCTTTCTACCCTGTTTTAGGCCTGGCGCTGCGCAAATGACAGGTTGGATATTTTGCATTTTTGACAGTGTTACAGGGACTGGATCAAGAAACCACAAGAAGTTTTTGAAACTAGACTCTTCAATATTTCCAACGCGCTATCACAGAGCCAAATCCGACATTAGGAAGTGGTTCAAAATCTAGTTGCAAAACAACCTATTTTCTCCGAAAGTGGCGCTGCGCAAACAGACTGACATAGGCCAAAAGGTCAACAAAAGACACTGATTAATGAAAAATTGGTTTTTTAATGTTTCTTTTGGAAAAATCACTCCTGATTTGATTTGGGAGTTATGTTTTGATGTTTTTCATTTATTATCTTATCTCTTATGTGTCTTGGGCCTTGCATGGTCATTAAGCACATTTATGACATCTATGGCTAAAATAGGGTTTCTGGAAGCCTCTTAGGGTTTCCACCTCCTCATTTTCTCCATAAATAGAGCATGAGGCTCTTATGTATTAGTTTCATTTTGATGACTTATGCTGAAGAAAATACATAGTCTCTTGGAGTTTTTTGATAACAATTTGATGTCTTGGAGCTCATGCATGCCCTGTTTTTCTTGTTGATGGAGAGAGACAGTTTGCAGGATCCATAAGCTTGGTTGATGGTGAAGTGTTTCTTATGTTCATGTTTTCTGGTTTTCCATTACGTTTTCCATCTTTCTATTTTGCAGTAGGACAAAAAATTTAGATTAAGAAATGTTTCCTGATGGCACCTTACTTCTGTTTGTCCTTCACTACCTCAATGTTTTCTTCTATTGAGATATGTTAAGGAATCCATCTCTTGCTCTCTAAGAACTTCTTAGCTTGTCCATTTATTGAATGTTTTAGATCAGTTAGTGTCAAGTATGATTTATGGCTAGCCCTGCATATTGTGGCCACTGAAATACTCTGTCCTTAGAATTGCCTCTTTAAAGCAGCTTTGCCTAGATTTGTCAAAGAAGTCTGTTTGAATCATGCTCTTTTCCTTTACTAGCTAAATTTGTTTCAAGGAACCTTCACAGCTGTAACTTTAGATGTTCAGAGTTTTCTCTTCTTATATGGTTATAGCTACTTCTACATCTTAAATTTTTTTCTGCTCTTAATGATGAAATCTATGAAAGTTAAATAAGTTTCTCTCCTTTCTATCTTTCATCTTAATGTTTGTCTTAGTTGATTATCTTCTTTCAGTCTAAAATCAAATGGATTAGGTTTTGCTTATGCCTTTGATTTTCTTGCTATGCTCATAAATATTCTAACTCTCTCAGTTTACAAGTACATAAAGGATTCAGTTTTTGCACTTTATTAGATTATTGTTCCCAAGCTTAATGTTCACCTCATGACCCTTCACAAGCTTAAAAGATCCACCAACCAAGTAAAAATTTCCCTGCAAATGCTCTTGAAACCATTGATGAACTTATCATGACCTTGTTAGACTCCATTTCCCAATGACTTAACAATCTTCCTCATTTTCTATCTAAATCTATCTGAGCATCATACCCAACCAAAAATAATCAAAATACCCTGCACTTAACATCTAGCCTAAAATCAACCCAAATCAGCAAACAAGTTCACATCTTTGCACCTACTAGAGAGATCCCTCTCTGAATCCAAGAAGGCTAGGTCCTTGGATTCCAAAGCTTGGTTTGGTGTTACCATTGTCCATTTGTATCTCATTCAATCTAGAAAATTACAAGGACCTAACAGGCTCATTTCTTCATTATTTCTATCAAAGATTAGGTCATCAATGTAAACAAGAGTGATTAGAAGTTTTTCCTTGTCCATCTTCATGTAGAGATTGCTACCTTCCCCTCCCTTTTTAAAACCCTCTTGTTTCAAATAGTGATCCAACTTTGCATACCATGCTCTAGGGGCTTGTTGTAATCCATACAAGGCCTTTTTTAGTTTGCATACAAAATATTTTCCTCTAGCAAGATCAAATCCTTCTAGTTGCTCCATTGAAACTTCTTCTTTGAGATCTCCATTCGAGAATGCTGATTTTACATCCGTTTGATAAAACTTGAATCCTTTTGAGCAAGTAAATGCTAAAAACATTATTATGGCTTCCATTCAAGCTACTAGTGCAAAGGTTTCTTCGATGTCAATTCCTTCAATTTGCGAGTATCCTTTGCAGACAAGTTTGGCTTTATTTCTGATGATTTCTCCATCATCATTCATATTTTTTTTGAATACCCATTTTGTTCCAATTATATTTTTATCTTTAGGGCGAGGTACCTATTCCCAAGTCTCATTTTTTTCAATTTTAGACATTTCTTCTTCCATGGCCTTTATCCAATAAGGATCTTTGCTTGCTTGAGAAAAAATTTCAGGTTCTATTAAAGATAATAGAGCCACATCATCTTTTCTTGGGGTGCTTATCATCCTTATTCGAGTTTGGATTCCTTCATCTATATTTCCGATGACCTATTCTTCCAGATGATATCTTTGAACAAACTTAATATTGGAGGGATTTTGTGAAGATTCACTTTGAGGTTCACTTTGAGGTTCTTCATTCTCCTCTTCTTTTTCAAGTTCTTCTTCTTCACTTTGTTCAAAGAAAGGCTCAACTTCATGATCTTTAATTATTTTTTTTGGAAGGTCTTCATCAATCTTCACATCAATGCTTTCCACTAGTCTTTGTAGATGATTGTTGTAACATTTGTAAGCTTTGATCCTAGTGGATTATCCAAGAAATATTCCTTCGTCAACTCTAGAATCGAATTTACCTGGTGAGTCATCATATACTTTTATGAAACATTTTCTTCCAAAAACCCTAAAATATTTTACTGAAGCAGGTATTCCTTTCCATAATTTATAACAAGTATTTTCATTATTAGGTCTTATTTGAGTTCAATTTAAGGTATAAACTGCGGTGCCAACTGCTTCTCTCCAAAATTTTGGCTGCAATTTAGCTGTTATTAGCATTGTCCTTGCCATTTATTGAATGGTTCGGTTCCTTCTTTCAACTACTCCATTTTTCTGGGGTGTCCTAGCAGTAGAGAGTTCTCTTTCGATTCCATGCTCTTTACAGAATTCATCAAATTCTTTTGAGGTGAATTCTCCTCCTCTATCCGTTTTAAGACATTTAATCTTAGAATCTTTCTCATTCTCAATGAGAGCCTTGAGATTCTTAGAATATTCAAATGCTTCGGATTTATATTTTATGAAATATATCCATATCATTCTAATATAGTCATCAACAAATAGAGCAAAGTACCTTTCACCTTGAAGAGCTGGAGTTCTAGTTTGCCCACACAAATCTACATGGATGATTTCCAAAGGTTTTGTTGTTGAGAACTCCTTAGTTTTGTGGCTAGTTTTGGTTTTCTTTCCATGTTGGCATGGGCCACATACAACTAGATTTGGTTTGCACATTTTTGGAATATCCCTTACTACATTAATTTTGCTGATGTTTACTAGGTTATCAAAACTTGTATGCCCCAATCGCTTGTGCCATAACCAACTTTCATCTGTTTGACTTAAGTAACATTTATCTTCCTGGATTCTACTGAGAATATAAACATTATCTGGTGTTCTTACTCCTTTTGCCACAAGTTCTCCCGAGGATGAGTCTCTTATCTCACAATTTTTTGTACTAAAGACAACATTATGTCGTTGGTCACAAATCTGGCTAACACTTAAGCGATTGTTTTTGAGCCCTTCTACCAGCAAGGTATTTTGAGCCTTTCCTAGTCTATTGACAAGGGTATCAATTCCTTTTCCAATGATTTTAGTAGATCCACTTCCAAAGGATACATTTCCATTTTTCATGTTCGATGAGATAAACTTATTTTGGTCACCTTTCATATGTCTTGAGCAACCACTATCCACGAACCAATGATTTTCTTCACTATGAGCACATAGAGCTAGGCCACATTTATCAGTTTTGAGATTTACGTTTTTAGCTTTCTCCCTTTTGAGAGGGAAATTTTGTTCATTATGATCATAATTATCACATAATGAGCAAGACGGATCAAACTTAGCCGAAGGATCAAAGGAATTGTAAGTTTTGATTTTTCCTTGCTCTTTAGGACCATGTAGTTGGTTTGTTTGATCATTCAATCTTGGTGCTTCATTCTTATGAGCCTTTCAATGCTTAGCTTGATGCCCAAAGTTTTTACAATTGTAACAATGCCCAAGAAAAATAGTTTGATACATGTTGTAGTATCCATAGCTTGAGCCAACATTCTTCCTTGGAGTTGCTCTTTCTTCAATTCTTGGTTTTGAGATGGGACTTTGTTCCTAACGAGATGACTTTTATTCTTTTCGATGGCAAGAGCGTACATCAGCATAACTTCTGGCATTATTCTTTGTACTTGATGATTCTCCTTTGAAACCAATTCCAGACTTGTCATGTTGAGTTTTTTGAGTATTAAGAATGTTGTCAAGAGCTAGAGAGCTTTGCCAACTCCTTTTAACCTGCTCTAATTCCTTTCTTAGAGATATTATTTTAGCTTCAATTTTTTCACAGATATCATCCTTCTCTTTTAGCTTAATGTTCAAGAAGTCTTCCCTTCTTTTTGCTTCCTCTCTTTCTATTTTGAGAGAAATTATCTTCTTTTGTAGATTCTCATTTTCTTCAATGGCACTCATGAGCAAAATATCCATGTTTCTTTCATCTTCTAATTCTGAGTCATCATCATTTGTAAATGCAATGAATAACATTTCTTTACTTCCAACATAATTACTTTCCTCATCTGATTCATCATCAATTTCTTTGTAATGATGCACATTTCTAGTTGATTTATTTTTTATGACTACAAATTCATCTTCGTCAGACTCATCTTGTTTGGAGAAGAAGTTCTTCTTATTAAATCATTTATTTTTGTACATCATTCCTTTAGAGTCCTTTTCATCATCATTATCATGTTTATGAGGACATTTTGCAACCTAATGACCTATTATTCCACAATTGAAACAAATAAGAGGGTAATTACCTTTTAGCTTAGATCCCCTTTTTAGTCTTCGTAAATTGAACTAACATGTTTTCACTATTAGATTCATCGTTGTTGCAATTCCATCCTTTTCCTTCTATTGTAGATCTTGAGGCTTTGAAAACTGCTTCTTTGAAATTTGGGCTCCCTTTTCTCATCTCATAGGCAATAAGAATTCCATGAAGTTCATCCATATAGATAGTATCTAGGTACTTCATTTATTCTATGGCACTTACTTTGGAGTCAAATCTGTTAGGAAGCGATGTCAGGATTTTTTGAACAATGGTTCTTTCTTCAATATTTTCTCCTAGTCCTTTAAGAGAGTTAACCACTTTAGCAACTCGGAGGAAGTATGATGCAATATCTTCTTCATCATCCCTTTTCAGACTCTCGAATTGTATTCTATAGGTTTGAAGCTCTGCCTTCTTAACTTTGGAGTCCCCATCATATAGAGAAACCAACTTATCCCATACTTCTTTGGCTGAGTCACAATCCATGACTTTCGTATATTCGGAATCAGTAATTCCACTAGTGATGGAATTTGAAGATTTGGCATTAGCAATGTAGGCTCTTCTTTCATCTTGATCAGTTGGAAGACTGGCGGGAGCTTTGTACCCATCCAAAACAGAGTTCCATACTTCAGGACCAAGGGACATTAGATAGTAGGACATCCTCTTTTTCCAAAAGCTAAAATTTGTTCCATCAAAGATAGGCAGTTTCCTTGTTGCTTCCATGTTATTCATTGTGCCTAAGAATCCTTCTTCCAGCTATTAGGCTGATAATGAAGAAGATGGCTTTGACACCAATTTTTGGAAATATTGAGAGGGGGGTGAATCAATATTTCTTTTCAATTGTTAATTATTTCCAGTTAGATTCTTCACAATTAAAGACAGAAAGCTGTATAATGATAATATTAAGAATTGATAAGAATTTTCAATTCTCTTTCTAATAATGGTATAAAATAGGTGAGTGAGGGCACCAACCCTTTTAATGAAATAGGCACCAACCTGTTACCAAGAACCAGCTTGGACTTTGATGAGGCTCCAACCTCTAGGTCTTTGACCCTATCTTCTCAAGGCACCAACCTTGTGTTTAGGAGCTCCTACTCCAAGGACACCAATCCTTCAGTATTGATAAAAATAAATGATGTACTTTGAATGTCTCCAACAATAATTCTTCACCATTCAATTGTTCATATGTTCAATTAGCTCCAAAAATATGCTTGGCTGTCTAGTATTGGTCTCCACCACCAGCCTTCACTGTATTTATGTCTTCACTGTAATATTTTTTTAATCACAATCTAGATATGAGAATATGAATTTGAGTTTAGGCCATCTTCCACTGGTGAGTTTCTTAATCTCAGGAAAAATCCTCAATTGACATGATTTTGTGGCAGTCCTTCACACTTCAGATATAGTAGCCCTTCATAATCCAAAAAATAGTAATTCAGAATTACAGCACTGAGCCAAAGCCAACAGTTCGAGTCTTCTCCACAAGGATGATAGTCTGAGTGTGTTTATAGTCTACAACAAGTCTGAGGAGTTATATCACCTTCCAAGAAAAAAATATGGGCTACTGTGTAAGGGTATCGAGCTACTGAAGAGGAGATTTATTCAAAACTAAGATATTCGAACCACTTTAAGACATATCACTGCACTGCAACAGGAACACCAAGCCACTACCAAAACAGAACCACTATGATCACAGTCTCAAGAAACAACACCAAGACATGATGTAAGAATTTAGGCTCTAAATAGGTCCTGAGTCAATATGTTTCTACTTGAAATATGGTTGCCACAGGTTCACTGAAGTTTCAACACCTTTATCACCCTGCCTTACTATATATATATTTTTTGAAATGAACTCCATAGAAAAAATAGTACATCAATCCGAGCAGGATATGTATTTAATCTTGTTTTAATGTTCTCCTTCCTGAAGGTTCATGAGTTGTGAAGCTGTTCTGCACCTCTCTATGTATATTCACTGAAATTTCTTGAGGGAAAATGAGATTTAAGGCCTTTATTAATATGTATTGGAAGTGGGAAGTGACCTTTATGAGGCAGGCCGACATTACGGATAGTGCATAGGTCGGCTCAATAAATTAATATATACTTCTTGACTTAAAAATTCAATTTCTCCCTAACCACCAGGAATTTTGAGGCATGTGAGGGCTCATTGGAAAGGAAAAATTCCGCTCTAGATGATGGTAAATTTTTCATTGAGAAATTCTACCTCCAAGATAGAGAAAAATAATTCTTAATGTAACTGGTCATTTATTTATGCAGAAATGGAGGTAGTACAAAATTTCTTGCGATTCTTTATGGTTTGATTCTTCATCATGCCATATTTATATATGTCTTCATGTAGTATTCCATCATCTATAGTCTAGTCCTTCAACAAGTATGTTCCTTCATTCATCCTATTGCCATCAATGACAACTTGGATTAACATTTTATGTTACATATTTCAGGGAGAACATTAGGAAAGCCGTGGTTATTTCATATGAGATATTGTTTCCTTGTGGGATGGAGTGTTTACAAACACATCTCATAAGATATTTGGAGGAACATTTCATGGAGGGTTGGATTGGTGATTACTTAGCTCATGGGAGAAGCTTATCATTTGATGGTATCATCAATGGAGGAGGAGATGAGTTGCAGCACTCACCTTATTAGTTGCTTGAGGACAAGCAATATTTTGGAGGGGAGGACTGTAATATTCCTAATTAGCCTGGGCTAATAGGAATATACTATTTTGTTTTAATTTTCTTGTTGCAAGAATAAAATTTTAAAGGAGGGTAAATTAAACTCCTAAAATAGAAAAATAAATCCATGCCCATGTGAACAACGCTAAATCTAGGTTGCTTTAGCAAAACACCCTTGTGTGTGAAAGGGATTAAGTCATTTAACTCGGTCAACTGGACTAAATCAACAACGTTTTCTAGATATATTGAACCACCTAGATACAAAAAACAGTTTTAGTTGGAGGCTAATCATGTGAATGCAACTAAATCATTGATATGGTTTAGGGTATGGCAAGGATTCCGTCTTATTTATGGAGGAGGAGGACAACATGAGAGGGGTTGTTGATGAGATTATTTCTGAAGAATTTGTATGGTTAGACATTTCTCATTCTCTAGCTTTTTAGCTGAGAATAGTGTTGCTTAGCACTAGGTAGTTCCTAATAGTGAATCCCACCTCTTCCATTGAGGAGCTCTTGGAGGAGTCTTGCATTTCTTGACCAATATCAGGAATTTGGCCAAGCTCTTCTTCCAACCACAATGTAGATCCTATTGAGGGTTTGGTTTTATTTGTAAGCTGTAGCAAGTGGAGGCTAGATCTGTTCAGATCTAAGCCATTCTAGTGCCTCTTTTCAGCGAGAAAGTTGTCTATCCCCCTGGAAAGAGAGTATTGGATGAGGAGAGCTCATTTTCAGATCTTAGAATTAGGCCACGTCATGCTCTAAATCCTATAGCACATTCCATATTCTAGAACTGCATTATTTTTAAGGAGAAATTTGCAGGGTCTTTTGGCATTTCAAGGAGAAGAGATCTCTGGTGTTGGGAATCTGCCCTTCACTGTGTTGATCCATGGATTACAGATCTAATCCATGTTCCATTCAGATATGATATGAATATTGATGTATTTTCTTCAGAAATTCTGAATCATTCTGCAGATCAGCTGCCTTAGATCTCAGATATACTTCCTGTACTGCATTTTCTGCTGAAAACCCCAAGGGGTTTTTGAAGAGGAGACTCTATAGTGTACATATATGATATAGATCTATCCTTTTGTACACATATCTTCTCTAGATCTGAATTGTAACTTACAGCTCTTTTCAACTAATAAAATAACATTTTCAAGCTTGTGCAGTCATATCATATGGTTGCAACCTCTTATTTGGAGCCAATCTTCATGTAAAGTCTATTGATTTCTGTTATGTAATGTAAGGGCCTCAATATAACTATGATTTTATGTTATAAAAAATTATATTGAGCCTCCATATTGGCCTCCTGCATATATTTGGCTGAACTGAGTTATTTTCTGAGCAGTTTTGTCACATAGTGTTGCAGTCCCTCTTTGGGCACTTTCTAGGATGTACTAGGTGTGGGAGATCTGTTTAACCCACCTAGAAAGATTTTTTTCTAATGTCCTCTTGGATTTAGGTCTTATATTATTATCCAAGGGTTGATTTCAAGATCTGTAGCATCCATTCCTGAAAAATGTGTTTTTTAGGCATGCCTTGCTGGCAGGCTCGATTTTGGGATATTACACAAATATCCACTTCTCTCGAAGTCCAAGAAGAAAAATCACCTAATTTTTAGGGTGTTGTTGGTAGCTACCCTTTAGGATAAATAGGGAAAATATTCTAGAAAGAGCTCAATAGGATTCAATTTTTGGAGATAGATAGAGCACTCTTAGCTCTTGTAATATACATTTGTGACTTTCACATGCCATCTAGAGAGATTGGTTATGCAATAAAATGTGTATTCAGTTTCTTCTTCACTGATCTAGTTTCAGAGAGTTTATATTATGGTTTAGGGCCCAATCCATTGTCTTCAATCTCTCTTACGTATGTGTGTTTCCTTTCCATGCCATTTTAGTTAGTTTACTTCATGTCTTGTAGTTAGTTTTCTTACATTTCCTCTTTCTTGATTTAGTTTTCTTCCATTTCGTGTTGTTGTAGTTAGAATATTGTAGGTCATAGTAAAGTAGCATATAAAACTCCAAATTTTTGTGTTAAATCCTCCATCTCTCACCACTTTCATAGAATATTGAGCAGAGTAGATCGTCACCAGAGACCCAAATTGCTTTCAGTTTGTAATGTTCCCAAAATTAGCATGAAGCTAATTGGAACATTGATTTTTCTTATGTCATCTAGGAGGTCAATAAAATGGGTAAGGAGACCCATGAGTAGGAATGAAATCCCTCACAGTGTGAAGGGGATCAATAGAGTAGCTTTATTTTGCACCTTCCAGTGTGAAAAGGGGCAAATGCATGAGGATAAGGTCAAGTTTGACAAAGTCAACAGCGCTACCAAAGAGGGTGTGGATTGCTTGGGAAGACAACGTAGTTTTGATGGGAGGAAGATCACTTGGTGGGAGAAACCCTAATGTGTGGGGTCCAAGGAAAGAAGGCATTCATTTGGATAAAAGGAGGAAGAGGCAGCCATAGAGTATTATGTTTTGAGTATTTGATTTTGGTCTATGTAGACTCTTTGCATTCTCGGGCTATTTAGTAGAGTTTCAGTGGAATTCCTATTTAGGATTCCTTCTCCTTCTTGAGATACCTATTGAAGGATTTCACTTCATTTCTCCACAACTAGGCTCAAGGCCAAGCTACCTCCTTCAGCTACAACGTTATTTCTGCTGAAGTATAACATTGTGTTGCAGGGTGTTGCAGTGGAGGGTTCCATCACACTACTTCCAAAACTTATATTTCAGAGGAGGGAGATTCTAGTCCTCTGGGAGATTATTGAGGAAGGTTTCAGAGCTGATTTTCATATCTTGGCATCAGGCCCAGCATCTCCCATCTACTACAGCGCATTCCCTCTCCTTGACTACATTATTTTAGTGTGTATCTGTAGTGGGGGTTTGCACCACTATTTTCAAGGGTGAAATATTCAGTGCTAGGATTAGCCTTGCACTTGGGAGATCCATTGGAGGAGGTTTAATTCATATTGGACATCATATTCAGCCATCTCCATCATTTCCAGTTTTGAGTTGCAGCTGCTACCCTCCAACTCCGGCATTTCTGCAGTTTTTCCATTTGTATATATATTTCAGTCAATCCTTCTAAGGATTGTTGTACTATTGTTTTCAGGGGTTGAGACCTTGCTCCCCCACTTTTATTGAGCCTTATATTGTTATATCTCTATATTATCATTCAGCATGTTGCAGTGTCTCCTATAACTGCGCAGTCATAGCCTAGGGCATTCTCAGTGTAGCAGTGTATTTCACATTTTATGTATATCATCTATTGAGGCTTGTGTTTCCTATCTTAAGTGACTTTTTCCTCAAGATATTGAATACATTTCTTCTTATATGGTCAATATAATTGCTATTGAGATCTTCTGATATCTTATGCATTAATATAATGTTGTTATTCCATATGTGTTCTTACATTGTTGCATCTCCAACTTTAATATACCTTAAGGTATTCTTATTGTTGTAGAAAATCCCTATTTTGGGATATTACACAGTTTTCCATGAATATGATGTCAATGCTAAGTTATTTTTCTGTTTCAAATGCATAGGTAGGTTTTCTTAAATTCAACTCATCTTTTCCACCATTCTCATCATAGATTTGTCAATGATAAATGCATGAACATGTAGTTTTCTTGCAGGTATAAGTAGAGCAGTAAAGGAAGACTCCACGAACGTCGTTAGCTTCAGTTTCCACCCTTCACCAACCAAGTTTCACCCAAATCGCCTTTAACTCTTTTTTTTGAGATTTTCACCAGAACATCGATACCCACCGTGGGGGTGAAAGACAGGCTTTGGAAGAGGTTTTGAGCTTGGAAAAATGGTTGGATACCTTCCATCCAACTAGTTCCACCTTCATTCCACCTTTCCTACCCCTTTCCTCACATTTTTTTGCCTCAAACTACCCTCATCTTGTTTCCTGTTGTGTTTTGGGACATCATGTAGAACTACAGGAAATCCTATAGCAACACTAGTCAGGCACTTCTTTAACCCAAAACCTCTCTTTCGCCTCACCTAGACCTAGCACAATCTTCAATACACCTTCATCTCTGAAACCATGAGTCCAAGACCTTCTTAAGCCACCTCAGTGCCTCCTTTTGCTTCAAAATAGAGTATTTACAAGCAGAGTTGTCTCATTAATAGATGCATTGTTAAGGATATAAATAAAGCATGAAGTAGCTATAGTTTAACTAGCCATTTGACCCACAGTGTACTTAGATTAGTTTCCCTTTCTGTAAGTTCAATTCAGAAATTTACTTTATGAATGCCACTTAGTTTAACTCTATTTCTTGCATTAGCCTACTTGTCGATTTCCTTTCTTGCAAATAGCTACATGAGTCTTTATGCTCTATAATATTTTCTTTCTTGTTGATAGAGTAATGATCATGAGTTATTTTCATTCTTAGGTCTCATTTAGAAGTGTGACAGATTTCATTCCCTAGAATAAACCCTAGCAGTAGCATCTTGTCGTAGGACTGAGAAGAGGATGGCATGAGTAGAATGCATCTGCTGTGTATATGACAATGTCACCTCCAGTTTTTTTATGAACACCGGGTTGATAAATTAAAGTAGAGTATCCTCTGGGAGGTGAGCACTCTTAGTTCAATACCAATGCTCCAGAGTGTTTTTTCTAACCAGGGCTTCCAGGACTAGTAACTCAACCCCAACTGTTACAATTCTTCTAGAGTGTTTTTCCAACTAAGGCTTTCAGGACTAGTAATTCAATCCACATATAGCATCTAGAGAATTTTTCCAACCAAGGATCCCAAGACTAATAACTCAACCCATAGCTAAAGGAATCATGAGAGCCAACCAAAAAATCATCAATGGAAATAAACCCACAATACCATGGCTATCAAGGAAATGGCAAGGTTAAGAAAATCAATGTGCATACACCATGCATGCCAAAAATAGTGAGGAAAACATACATGCAACTTAGTACCTGAATCAAATCTCGTTGTAGTTGTTGGTCCCAATGTCCATCTCCGCTTTCTTGCTCTTATTTTTCGTACTTGCTCCAAGTCACCAAGTATCCATGATTCCAAGAGTTCTCCAAGAAAACTCTAAGTATCCAAGAGTATGAGAGAGAGATATATAATAATGAGAGAGCTCCAAAAATGCACTGACAAAAGGTACCAACTGATACTCATAATAACTTTATAGAAGAGGCCTCTATTTTCTTCGTTTTCAATTATTTTCCTCATTTTCCTCCTCACATGCAACGTGTGACCTTTTACCTCCCTTTTCTCCTAATTTCCATTATTTTCATAAGTAAATATTCCAAAAATATGTTTTTCATCTTTAATTCTTAGCCATAGCCTTTGTCAATTTCCTTAGCCATAATAAACAAATGAACACCCCCCTAGGATGTTTTTCCCAAGATTCAGCTTGGAATACGTGTCCCATCGACCATGTTCTTATATATTTTTACATACATACATACATATATAAACATCGACATAATTATGATCACCACACAATTTTTAAATATCATAAGTTCTAGTGTTAAGAGATATTCCTTTGTTTTTGCACACCATGCACAACATTGGGAAAAATAGTTCCCAACATATCCAAGGCATATACTACCTCATATCCATTTAATTTACCTTTCGTGTCACCTTTCTCGCAATTTTTCTACCACCATCCATTTACCTCAATGGATGCGACCAATCCAGGTGGCTATAATATTATTACCTTCATCCGCCCTTATACATGCACTGGGTTTCATCCAAGTCTTATATTACCTGTTGGGTTTCATTCATCTCTCCCATAGCTCCATCAAATTTCCCCTTTCCAAAACCAATTCCCAAGACTCAAAACATAAAATGAAAGACAAGAAAAAGAAGAAGAGGAAAACCCTAAAAACCCATAGCAACATGACACAAAGAGAAAAGAGACAAGGCATTGCACTAGACATAAACAAAATTGAAAATCAAGTGCAAACAAATAAAAAATACCAAAATAAAAATACTAACAACAAACACCATGACTCATTCCCCATGGTTCCCAAAGCTTCCAAAGGAAAGCTCATCCCAAGCATTCTTCAAGATTTCATGGCGGTCTCTTTTCGATGTAATCTGTTGGGGTCATGTGATTTGGGAGATTAGCATGCCAAGTGACAAGGCAACATGAAAACCAAGCTTTTGAGCTCTAGGATCTAGCCCTCCTAGTCTCAAACAGCGATCTCTCAATATGTTTATAAGGATGTGTCTTGAATGGTTTCGAAATTGATTTTAGGTTAGTTATGAAGTGCAGGGTTGTTTGCTTTGTTTGGTTGGACAAATGTGTTTCATGCAGTATAGATAGAGCATAGGAATCTAAAATCCATTGGGCAATGGATTCATGTGAAATTCCAAATAGTTCTGATTGAGAAGGAACAGAAACCAAAGGGAAAATCTAACTCGATCAAGGATCTTTTGAATAATATAGGTGAAATGGGATGAACATTAAGGACTAAGAGTGAAAAGAAAACTAAACCTTTTCACAATGGCTTAAAGGATTCGGGGAACGTCCTATTTCCTCCAGTAAGCTCACTGTTATGGACTTAATCAACATAAACACTCAAAGAAGAGGATAAATGCAGACTAACACCTTCTAAATGAATTATAGGATTCGGGGAATGCCCTGTTTCCTCCTACAAGTTCACTGTTGAGAGCTTAATCAACAAAGACATACAATTGCATTCAAAGAAGAGGGAACGCCTTAGACATATAGGAATGCAATTATAGGGACCTTTAACACAATAATTACAGTAAGGAACATGGGGTATGATTGAAACAGAACTCTCTATCAAAATGCAAGCATTAATAATCAAAAGGAGATTTAAAATATAGCATTTATTGGCAAAGAAAGAGGGAACGTCTAAACAGTCTTTAGCACAACTGAATTAACCATTTCTGAAATAAAACAAGCTGAATATTCAAGAGATCTATCAAACTACCCTATCACGTTCAATATCAAAAAACATATAAACAGTGAGGGATAAACAGGTCAGAGGTGATTCTAAGATACATTTCTCTGCCTAAACTTTTTATCCTACTGTAAGTCAAAGCATTATGGAACAAAGTGATAAACAGGGAATAACATTGAAAATAAGAGATTGCTTCACCAAAACCAAGCTCGGGGATCCAATGGTCCAACCTCCTTCATTCAACAGAGAAAACAGAGACTTCCACACTCCTTCATAACACCAATGCTTCTTCAAAGCAGCAATCTATGTATTACTTTTGAAATCACCAAATGCCAACCTTTTACAATAAGACTTCCAAGAGTATTTATAGAGAAAATGGGAAAATTAGGTGAAGAAGGTTTTAATAATCATCAGAGATAGGAGAGGGCTTTCGAATGCTCCATTCTGTGCCATAAATATTACATTAATTTCTGGACAGACTTAGTGACCTCGTTGCTTTTTGAGGCCCTTTTGACATGACAGAAAACACCCCATAGAGTGTCCTTTGGGAGGAAGTACTATCGGCAGTGGTACTGTTATCTCCTCTGGTGTGAGTTAAGTGGAAGAATGGGCTTTGAGGACTCCCATACTTCCAAATAACTGCTCCTGACAGTCTGTAGTAGTTTCTTTGGTGTAATAACTGCTCGGCAGGATTTTTTGCATGGAGATGGGCTATGTCTGTGTCAGTCAACATTCTGCACCAATAACTGCTCTGTCCCTAGTACTTCAACCTGTTTTAGCTTTATTATGCCTTTCTTTTCCTGATCTGCTTGAACTGTCTAGGCCTGCTATTCCCGAGAATTTCTCTATTCTTCTGTGTATTCCTTCTTCAATGTGTTTTGTCCTTAATAATTCCTTTGACCTTCGATCCTTTGTTTTGGTCCCTTATTTCCTTTAGAGCTATGGAGGATCATTATCCCGCACCCTTTTTCGCCTGTTTGTGATCATAGGAAACTTCTAACAGAGTTACTCTTTTAAATCTGCAAACACACAAAAACTCGTTATGAAATCCTGTGGCTATGGTTAATCTGCGTTACAGAGGCTCGCGAAGAGTGAGAGGAGTAGTGAGGATGGTAAGTGTATGCAGCGAGGAAGCGAAAAAACCATGGCGGAGGGAAAAAACTAGGTTCAAACCTTTTTGGGCGGGCGGAAGAACTAGGACCGTTGGATCTTGCAGGATCAACGGTCGAGATCTTTCAGAGGAGTTATTAGGCAGGGGGGCAATCAAATGAAAAGAGAGTGAAGTAAGATGTGGACCATTAGATCTGGATGAATGGACGGCGGCGATTGAATCAGAACTCATCGCATTGGGGGAGCAGCGAAGGATGGGGGAACTTGGGCGCTGGAGTTGTGATGTGTGATGTTGCTCTGGCCATCTGATCTAGGAGAAAGATCGACGGTGGAGATGCAATCGTGGCATTCCATCGATGTGATGTGCGATCGGCGATGCGATGTGGAAAGCACGATGCGATGGAGGGAGGATCATCCGATCTGAAGGAAGATCGATGATGGAGGAAAAATCGGCGGAGTGCAATGACGGAGGGCTATAGGTGCAGTGCGATGAGATCCTAGCCATTGGTTCTTATGGATTCAACGATCCAGATCAAATTGGTAGGTCCGATGGTGAAGTGCTTATGAGCGGAGTGCGATTGAATCTTGGTCGTCGGTTCTTGTGGATTCAACGATCGAGATTAGATCGAAGGATCAGAGGAAAAGGGGAAAAGAACAAAGGGAATCAACATTTTTTGATTGCAATGGTGGGGCCAATCTTAAGACAAAGACGTGGTTATGTGGAAAGTGGAAGGACCGAAGGCGGAAGAAAAGGCGTTTATCGCATCGGAAGTTTAGAAAAGTAAAGAAACGGCTAGGGAAAGAAACTTCGATTGCGATGAGCGATGGGGCTTAGCGCCTGGTCCTGGGCGCTGGGTCATATGCGGAGAAAGGGGCTAAGGGCTAATCCAAAAGGGGCTTAAGGCCTAAATGAAAAATGAATATTTTCAAGGATTTCAAATGGTTTTTTGAGGAATTTGGAGGTTCCAATAGCGGTAAAGATGGGGTTTTAAACCTCATAAAGGGATTTCACAAGGATTGAAGGGGTCTTGAGGCCTTTGGGGCTAAATGGAGGGTTAAAAGATGGAAAGAGGGCTTTATGAAAATGGGGGGAAAAAGTGAAAATAGGCAGTTTCAGAGGCCTTTGGAACGGCTTTCTTTGGTTCATTAGCATGGTTTTAAGATGGAAACAATAGTGAAGATGAACCTCCAAGATAGGACAAACATAAGACTTCAAGGATGATATATTTTGAAAGGAAATATATCTCTTGAAGGCTTGAAAACAAATTTAGCCACTATTTGGTATATTAGAATTTGTAGGTGGCTAACACAATCCCTGCATCATACTTCCATAACCACATAATTTTCAGTGCATAGTTAAATATAACAATATACGAGTTACCTTACCTTCTTGTGCCAATCACTTTGACCTATAACTGAACATGCATGTCAGCCATATGTATCAAAGATAAAGAAAACATATCTATCAATTTGAAATCAACTTTTACCAAGTATAACAACCATGTCATAATCCACAATCAACTCACATTGATCGGCCATATTACATAATGCTACAAATATCACCTACTTACACTCAAGTACATATCAACTGTCTCAAATCATATGTGTTATTACAACAATATTTGTGCAATATTACAAACACATAATTGTATCATGCGATAAATAAAAAATTCAAACAAAATATAAATGTACCATGTTAAATAAATCAACAAGATGACATAATCGACACCAAACACTCCACAAAACAGACTACATAGTCAAACGGTCAACCACGAAGTAGATGACACAAGTAAAATCATACCTTAATGCATCTCAAGGGGAGGTTATCTTGTCTGCACAATCAATCTAGATTAGCACGATATGACTTCACAACATATCAACTCAAACATAAAGAAGGTCATGATATCCATAACAGTAACTAGTTAACATGTTCACGTCATAAGCTCATAAACAATTTTCATTAACACATAACAATCACATATACACATTTGTTCTATATTAGTACATCACACTATCATAATTAGTTTGAATCGTACATAAATTTTATAACCCTAACCAACTGCATAGGCCAACCCAAATCAACATGATAAATATAACATCAAGATATTAATGCAATAACCCTAAGCATCAAGTTACTAGCATATAACAACAACAATTTATGTATCATGCTCATCAACAACATGTAACCTAATCATCAAGCTACTATACAGCAACAACAAGTAAACCTATAACATTTTCATCAACAAGATATAACATAAGCATCAAGTTATCTCATCATAAAACAATAATAGCAATTCATATGACCACATGTTACTATCACTCATGACTATCTGACACATGTGCATATAACTACACTAATCAACTAGCATCTACCATGCATGACTAACCCACACATGTACATATAACTAAACTGATTAACTAACATCTATCATGTATGTAATCCTAGAAAAAATAAAATGAAAATCATATATATAATTAAACCTAATGCATACTAAACACATAAGCAATCAACATAAATGCATGATCAACGCACCACCCATCTAGTCTTAGAGTTGAAACATGCTCAGATACCACTTTGTAACACCCTCTTCCCACATCTACCCAAGTAACCGGCCATCTAGGGTAAACATGTGACAAGAGGCTACTAACATGAGATTAAACCTCTTATATGACCTTAAGGAAGTGGAACCGATGGAAACACGAAAAACACACCTTACACTGCATCATTGACATCCCTAGGAGGTAACCCAACCTTCCAAGGCCTTGTTCCCTGAGGGGGAACTTATTTTTGACCTATTTAAGGCTTAGTTGTAGGAATGTAAGGGAAAGGTAGTGGTCATAGACCCTTAGCCATGGGCTTGCCTAGTCACGGCTATAGTTATGGCCCCAAAAGGTCAATACTTTTCCTGCACCTCCAGGATTTGGGCCACATTTTTAGCCCCTAAGCCCATGTCACTACCCATAACTTCATATAACTTCAAGAGAGGGTAAATAACTTTAAAAAAATACATGGAAGCAATCACATCATTAGGAACTCACCCGACCCCACCCATCCATGACAAACATTTCATCAAACATGTATAAACATCAAACTTAAACATGGGGGTCTCTTACAAATCTGAGAATAGCTAAGAAGCATTGCTCCCCTACAACATAAGCTACAATACAATCTACTTGACCATAGACACATTGTGTAGCCATTTACAAGTAAGAACATAGAAATATCCATACATCATCACTAATCAAATACATGCTTATAACCAGCATGGATATAATAGCAAATAAATCCATACATAAGCCAATACATTTTCATACAAAATACGAAAGGAATGAGCTCTTCATTTATCAGTGTAAAACCCAACCAGATATGGGACTTCCTAATATTAATTTGAATGTTTGTTTTTCTATGGTAATTTCATCTTAAGGTTTCTATTAAAAATGTTGATATTTGCTTCATGTACATGGGCTTATTAAAGTTCCTATGATTTTTTAACAAGTATATGTCTGGATATTATGTTGAATTCTTGAACATAAAAACATTGAAACTAAATGCTGAACAACAGCAAATAAGAACACATCAAATCATCACAATTGATCCATTAACACATTTTTTTGATGAAGGAGTTCACCACTCCTGTGCTACATCTCCTTGGTCCAGCTTCCATGGCTTGGGCCTTTTTATTAGCTCAATTGTGAAAAAATTGTTGTTTAAACTCTCTTACTACCTCTAAAACCTGCTCCAATATGTCCAAAACATTAAAATATACGAGGAATGAATCTTCCTAAGCCAAAATTGGTTGAACATTTCTCCAGTTATGGTCAAAACAAAATTTCATCGTGAAATGCCTCCAAAATTGGAGGAGACTCTAGTTAGCTTCCACAAATTGGGGATTCCTCCAAAACTGGCAGAGTTCGGTAAATTTGCCACCATTAAAATCGAGATTAATTAGCATTAATACTGCGCTTAACAGTGGATAAGCGTGTCTTAATTTCTCTTAAGTGCATTTCATAAAACATGATTTAATTAACACTAACCACCGAATTAGTGGATTAACCCGTGATTAGGACTAAACTCTGCGCTTAAACATTCCTCTCTGCCCTTGGTTTTTTAGTATGTTTATATGGGGAGGGGGCTGTCCCCCTCCAAAATTCCACCATAGAATACGGTTAACATCAAATATAAGTCAGAGCCTTAGGTTATTAAGACCCAACTCAATAGCATAGTGGTAAGGCGGCTGGATGGTGCAGGGGAGGTCAGGGGTTCGACCCTAACCCCCGCACATATATTTTTCCCCACATGACATTTGGCCAAAATAAATTTTGAAGCTTTGGTTAATTAAATACATTCATCTGAATTAATATATATGCATGTTGTTGGGGCCCTTGTTTTGAAATTCAATAGATTTTGAGTTGCAGCTAGTACGTGGCGAAACGCAACCACGGTAGGTAGACATATGTGAAGGTTGTGAAGGAGTAAAGGACAGGTGTCATGGCTATTCTGGGAGAAAGCATAGATGGCGGAAGAGCGCGGAAGGAAACAAGAAGTAGAACTCCCAACTAACAGAAAGAAACAGAAGACAGATGAGCGAGAAGAAAGGAGGAAATGGTAGTCATGCTAGCAACAAAAAAAATAGGCAGCCAGCCAGCAGGAAGATGGGTTGTTGGTGCAGACAGGATCAGACAGTGGGGAGCCACAAGAGAGCTCTGTCTGTGTTGTACTGTTCTCCATTCCTCTGTATTTCTGTATTTCTCTCTGCCCAATAGGACTTCTTGTATTCTGTTTTGTTCATGCTCACGTAGTTGAGCCCTGTAATAGCTTGTCACTGATAGCCAATTCTTAATATAATCGGAAGTGTTGTTTTGGATGTTTGTTATGGTCTTTGATGAATGGTTTTGCAAGAACTTTTAAAATTTTATCTACTGCAATTCTGAATGCATTTTCGAGAGATATATGTCATGGAACGTTGTGTTGCGGTTTTTTAGACTTTTAACATAACTTCAATTTACCTGTATCAATGTCGTTGGGTTGATACCGATTGACTCCCTACCTTAGTAAGGTCGCAGCATGCCTCGGGTGAGACTCTTGGCTCTTCGGAGCAGGGTGAAAATGCCGGCATGAAGCTATACTATGACGGACAACCTTGTTGGCCCTTAACCTCAACCCCGGTCTTCTCTGCAAGACCTGTTCTCTCGGCAACAAATGGTTCCATTGCCGGGACCTGAAATTTCATTTGGGAGGTATATCATGGTATCTTGGATCTTCTAAAAAGAAATACGAGGATGGTGGGATAACCACCTAGATCAATTCATTGCTTAGAAAGCTGAGCTGAGATGACAAAAGGAGAAAATGATTAAAAACTTGGTTCTATTCTCCGACTCTGCTAGTGATACCTATGAAATATTTTATGGAAAGTTCCCAGAGGAACTCTATAACTGGTTACAGAGGCTTCAGACCAAGGCCATCAGAGAAAAATCACGAAAGGTAAATCACAAGTGGGCCCATGAGGATCTGGTGGCCCTTCATCGGTTAAACACCGACTTAACCCAAGCTGTAGATTTTTGGGTGGAGTCTACCTTGGACGGATACATAGTGGAGTTTGCAGTGAAGTCCTACCAGTCTTTCTCGAGAGTAGAAGATACATTCAGATATTAATTAAGGGGGAAGATGTTGAAGGAGATCCCATTGTGGATTAAGGCATTGATGGTAGACAAAGGAGTAATGGGGTTCCAATGACCAGGAACCAACGACTTCATTTTAGTAACGCCTAATCAAGTGAACATGGCAGGATCACTTACCCGGTATCCATAGTTCTCTAGGAGGGGTAATGACGATGTCTAATAGCACTGGTACCTCTGCGAGGCCATATTGAGGGCACGAAAGACACCAGACGTGGGGAAGTTGATAGAATTTCAGACCACCCTTAGGGAAAAATCCCCATGTTGGTTTATGAAATGGTTGGAAGCTCATCCGAATCCAGCGATGGCAGATGTGAAGAGGGATTTCATTAAGGAATTCAAATTACCCAAAACAGACCAACAAGGCCTGTCAGAGATGTGGGAAATCAAGCAGTGAGAAGGAGAGACTTCTTGGGATTTGATGTGGAGATTCAAGGACGCAATCAAAAAACTTAGTTATCCAATTGATCCAAACCATCAGAGGGATTAGTTCATTAAATCTCTACTACCTTTGACCCGAACTCCGTTAACTCAACAAAGGATCGAGACATTGCAAGATGCAATAGAGCAGGCGATGAAGATAGAAGCTATGGCAGGTTACCCGCAAGAGTTTAAGGGAGGAACAGTGGTACAGGCCCCCTCCATAATGGGTCTGCAGCATCAAATAGCAAGTTTAACATAAAAACTCCAAGGAAATTCAACCAATGCAACCGGCAAGACCGAATGTATGGTGCACGCATTGTCTCATGGAAGGACATGTGGCAACTGAATGTCCCCGGTTGTGGGGGAAGAATGTGGGGACATCGGCTGCAAGGGCACAGGGGGCTCCACCACTAGGAGGGGTTGCGCAAATAAACACCCAGGGGATATATCCACCGCAACAGCAATACATAGGGTTCTATGCACAACAAAGTCCAGCCACCAATGAGTACTGTGAAATATGTAAGAATATGGGCCATCAACCTCGCCTGTGTCTGGTTTTACAGAAATATTCCAATGTTCCAAATAATATATATTGTGATTTCTGTGCCTCAAAAACACACTGGCGCAGCGGGTGGACCAGCCTTCATACATAGTAAACGAAGCTCCCCGAGGAAGAGGAGGAGGCATGAGAGGAGGCCAAGTAGGAGGTAGAGGCCTAGTAAGATGCTACAATTGCGATCAGGAAGGACACGTATCTAGAGAATTTCCACTACCTATAAGACCCTAGTGTTCCCAATGCTAGATTAACACACATGCAACAGAAGATTTCCCAGAGCTTATCAAAATATGGGAGGAAAAAGTCAGACAAAGGGGGAAAAATTTAGTAAATGCAGAACCCAAGTTAATGGGAACTTAGACAATGCAAAACGTGGCCATAGTAACACGAGGAGGTAAAAGAACAGGGGAAGATGCACGTACTATGGACCCAATAAAATTGATCAGTTCACCATGGAATTTGAAGTTGATGGTAGTCTTCCCTTCCTCGATGTCCTTGTTTCGAGGAATGATGATGGTTCCTTCTCTCATCAAGTCTTTAGAAAGAAGACTCATACTGAGCAGTATTTGCATGCTAATTCTCATCATTTTCCCAGCTCAAAAGCTTGGGGTTCTCAACACTCTAGTTACCAGAGCCTTTAGAATCTCAGATGAACACCACTTTGAAAGTGGAAAATCTCATCTCTTTAATGTATTCAGTAAGAATGGTTATAGCAAGGTTCAGTGTGTTAGATCTTTTCAAAAAGCTAAAAAAGGTCCTAAGGTTAAGAAAGATCATTGTGATTGGTCATTTGGAGTTCACCTTCCGTTCATTCAAGGTACTACCGATAAAATCGCTAGGATCTTGAAAAAACATAATGTTTCCTCAACCTTCAAGCCCCTTCGCACCATCCAGAGTTCGCTTAGGTCGGTTAAGGACTCTGTTTACCCTAAAGATAGTAAGGGTGTTTACTTCATTTTGTGTTCTTGTGGGATGCCATACATTGGTGAAACTGGTCGATCCATTAATCAAAGGATTCAGGAACATATCGTTGACCTCAGACATTGTAGATCTCGATCCTCTGCCTTGGAAAAACATGCCAATAAAACGAATCATCACATCTGTATTGAGAATGTTGAGGTTATTTCAAAGATTAACCATTTCCACCACCGCAAATTGAGGGAAGCCCTGGAGATAGAAAAGAGGCTAGTCAACCTTAATAGGGATGATGGGTGGAGTGTCAGTAGATGTTGTATTCCGCCCTTCACTCTTAGTTGCCTTTTATTTTTTCCTTTTGTACTCCCTCTAGCTCCCATTTTCTTTCTCTTTGCACCTTTTGGTTTACTTTTATGATTTTTTGGACGTATTTTATTTTTATTTTTTATTTATTTATTTTATTTTATTTTATTTTATTTATATTATATATATGTTTTTTTTTTTTTAAGTCACTTCCTTATTATTGTATGAATTTATTTAGCTATGAAATTAAATTATTTAATAATTTATTTATTATTTTTATATCCCTTTTTACTATTTTATTTTATTATTATTTATTTTTATTTAATTTGGTTTATTTTATTAAAATTAAAATTTATTTTTCTTTTAGATTTTTAACTTTTGTTTTTATTTTATTTTTATTTTTATTTTTATTAATTTTTTTTTTCAATGTATTAAAATTAAAAAAAAAAATTTATTTTAACATTATCTTTATTAGAAATCATTAATATCGAATTAGATTTAAATTAAAACCTTAATAATAAAATTTTATTGGAAATCAAACGTAATAAAATATAGTTTGATTTGATGGAAATTTAATTTATTTTATTAATTTAGTCAAACTAGTTGTTAGGTTACTAACGGCTAGTTGGAGCTTTCCTGTCTATTTAATCTGGTTTTTTGATTCATATTTCTCATCTTGTCCTGATGATGAACCACACTGGCTAGTTCGAAACGCATCGGCAAAAATTCCCTACATGTGATTTTCACCGAAAGAATTTCTTACACATTTTATGGATCACAGAAGCAAAATTCCTAATATTGAATCCCTAAAGCTCCTGATCAATCCAGAACGATAGAAACAGTTTTTTCAGGAAGTTGCAGAAACGTTTGCCCAACTTGAGGGAAACAAAGGAATTGAGTTACAAAAAACTCAGGAACACAATAAAACCCAAAGTAATTCTAAAGCTTTGATCCAGGAGTGGTTCCATCTATTCTTGAAAATTGTTAACAACGCACGAATGCTAGAAAATCTAAAGCAGAACCTGGAAGGGGTGCTGAAGAAGAGCACAGGAGCAAGAGAATCAGAAGACGCAACCCAGAAGTATGTACAGAGAGTGAAGAGAAATAAAATAAGGATGGGAAAGGAATTCTGAGTGAACACACAAGTTGCGAGTTTCCAAATTAAAGACACCATGCTTGATTTGGGATATGTTGTCAATATCCTGCCAAGAAAAACTTGGGAAGCATTAGGAAGGCCAAGATTGACATATTCACCAATTCAACTTCAGATCGAAAACTATTATTTCATTGTTCCCATCGGCCGATTGGAGGAGGTTGAAGTTGACATTGCAGGGGTAAAGACATTTATGTACTTTGAAGTCATCGACATCATGGGAGATAAATATCCTTGTCTTGCACTATTAGGAATTGGTTGGGCCTTTGAAAATTATGCATTAATAGATCTGAATAAAGAACAGATGATCTTCGAGGACAGGGAAATCAGAGTCACTCAACCACTAGACCCGTACCAAGGACCTAGTTATACAGAGAATGTGGATAACAGAGAAGATGCTCAAATTCCGGATCATGTTTATCAAATGACCACAGGGAGAAGAGAATATTACATTAACCTAATAGAAAAAGGCTCTGTAAGCTAGAGAAGTATTCAAAGCTAAAAATTGGGCTCAGAAATAGCTTGGGATGATTGGCAGCAAGGAGGGTATGAAACAAATACAAGGAGATGCGCCAATATTGGAAGAATCAATTGGATTGGGGCTGAGGTTTAAGAATACCCAATCTTATCTTATATGAAGGCCATAAACCTTTTCATAGCTGAGATAGAAAATAAGGTACCAAAAATTCAAAGACTACCATTGATGGACATGGCATTACAGTCCACATCCGCATGATGGTGGAGTAATCATCGCAACTTGTTGACGCAATGGGACGAAGTTGCGGCATCACTAAAATCTAGATTTAAGGAAGAGGAAGGACCTGGGGATAAGGACAAGTACCAAGGGGACTCAGACCCCAGAAACCATATGGAGAAATGTGAAGCATAATGAGAACCGATGGATATCTGGAAGAACTGTGGGTCCACCTGTTTATCCACTCTCTGGACGTAATTTCGCAGGCCTGGTACCTTACGGAGGAGAAAAAAAGAGGGACCAACAAATGGCAGGAAGTTGCGGAAAAATTCACGCAGTGTTTCCTGTTTGAAGGAAAGACAGAGCCAGTTACACAAGCTTTACAAGCTATCAAGAAGGTATTGTTCTTCCCAAACATTCAGTAGAGGGATGAGAAGTCACTTCAGTACCAAGGTATCAAACAAAAGATGACATGTTAAAAGATAAATAGCGAAATGGACGATGACAATCTGGAGGATATCATACACCTGTATTTTGAAGAAACACCGGGGCCGAGGGACATCAAAGAAGAACCAACGATGGAAGGGATCCATTTTCTGCCACTAAAAACCAAGAAAGTAAATATTGGAATAGAAGACAAGCCTAAACTAGCGACAATTGGAGACTACTGGGATGAACAAACAACTAAGGAAATATTCAGTCTGCTCAAGGAATATGAGGATTTGTTTCCCTCGTTAGTAGCGGAGCTAAAGGGCACAAAAGGGGAGATGGGAGAGATGTGGATAATACTAAAACCTGACGCAAGGCCTGTGAAACATAGGCCATATCGTCTGAAGCCAAGAGTAAACGAAAATGTGAAAGCAGAGATCGAGAAGATGTTAAAAGCAGGATTAATATTCCCAGTAGAGGAATTAGAATTGGTAAGTCCAATAGTTATACAAAACAAAAAGGAGAAATCTAAGATACGAGTCTGTGTAGATTACAGAAGCTTAAAAAATGCTTGTATCCATTATCCGTTTCCTACTCCATTCAGTGACGAAGTCCTAGACAACGTTGCAGGGAACGAGGCATACTCATTCATCGATGGATTATCAGGATACCATCAGGTAAGAATAGTAGAGGAAGATAATAAAAGGACAACATTCACCACCGAATGGGGTTCTTTCGCATACAATGTGATGCCATTCGGATTGAAGAATGCACGAGTAGTCTTCTCTTGTATTGTGATAGCCGCTTTCTTAGAATACATCCACAAGTTATTAGAGGTCTACATGGACGACTGGACTATTTATAGCATACTAAAGAATCATGCAAGCCTGTTGAGAGAAATGTTTGATCGATGTCGACAACTACAGATCTCATTGAACCTGAAGAATTGTATATTTTCCGTGCCATTTGGAACACTACTAGGACATGTGGTATGTAACCAAGGTGTCTACGTAGACCCAGCCAAAGTAGCAGTAATAGTCAATATGGAGGCACTGGAAATAGTAAAACAGCTAAGATCATTGCTGGGCCACACAGGTTACTACCGGTGTTTCATTCGCAACTACGTGAATATAACAGCTCCACTAGAGAAGCTATTGAAGAAGTCGGAACAGTTCCAGTGGATGGAAATTTGCAGGACAAACCTGGATACCCTAAGGGAAAAGCTGGCGAGTGCGCCTGTTAGCCACCTATGAATTTTTCTCAAGAAAACAGGTGGCTAAATATTTTTTTGAGCCTTCAAGAGATATATTTCCCATGAAAATATCTCATTCTTGAAGCCTCTGTGTGTCCTGTTATTGCCCAAATCCACCTTAGGCTGAAGGAAGGCGAGATTCAGGGTAACACCAAACCACGCTCAATCTGGTAGCTAGCCCTACCAGAACAGGAGAGGGCTCTCTCCAGGTCAATCTCAGTGATAATTAATCAATAGGGCTTGAGATGACTAAAATGAATGCTAATTTTAGGCTAGGTATATGAATCAAGGAGTTTGGAATGATTTTTTACGGTTTTGTTGGAAAAAAGGGGAAGGCAATTTTGGGCTTGGGGATGAGTCCAAATTCTTGCAGAGTTCAAGTTGGGGCAGGGAAGACAATGGCTTTGATGTCTTGGATTCAATGAATGGATAGAAAATACTTCTGAGAAGCTGAAGAGGGCAAGAAGGTGCGAGGATCCTCTTCAAACTGACGAAAACATATAAAACTAAACAAAATTTTAAGGCAGAGCACCAGCAAACTAATGAATTCTACCTTAGTTACTCATTTGTTTAATTCAAAAGAAAAGAGAATGGAAATGGCATACATAAAAATTAACAAAACTTACAGATACATGGAGAAAATCATCATCAAAACTCAGAGCCACAAGGATCCCAACAAGTGCTGCAAAACCCTGGTCTTTCCTTTGCCAAAAATGCAGAAGTGTATGTACAATAAAGTGCCAAACTTTTCCCAAGTATCCAACCCTGAAAATGTCTCAGAAAATACATGATATAGACCATCCTAACCCCTTCCCATGCCTCTAGGGATCGAGCTCATCCTTCTAGGGGCTGTTTCAACCAATTCTAAACTAGGAACTGAAATCTAGGCAATCAAACAACTTGCCTCTATATGCTAGGAAACTGATTCATTCATTTAATTTTCAATTTTTAGTGAATGAATCCTCTAGAAAAAGTAAAAATATGCCCAAATTACATCATAATCATCAAATTACATCAAGATAGATCAATATTTACATCACAAAGTGAAACTAGTCAAACTGGCCGAATTTCTAAGCTGAAAAGTAAAAATTGGACCAAAATCCTCTATGCGCCGCGCCACTTTGAGCCTATTTTTGGGGCACTTAATGAAGTCCAAATTGAGCTCATGATAGATCGTTGGAAAGCCCTGTCTGTCTGCTATCCAACCCAAGTGGAAGTTCTTGATTTGGATGTCATTTTCCCCTCCAAAACTACAATCGCCCAAGACTGGTTCCTGCTGGTGCAAAAAGTGGCAGAAAGGCCATTTTTGGAGTGTTTTTGACATTTAAGACTACCCAGAACTTGATGAAATCTCTCATCCATTCTTGAGCATGCATAATTTACCATAAAAAATCCATAAATGTAAATTTTTCCTCCAGAATATCTCTCAAACGTAAGCGCGCGTCGAGTGGCGCGATGCGTCGGGCAGAAAAACCTGTTTTGCAACCAAAATTTCAAAAATGACAAAATTTACTCCAAATTTGCTGAAATTTGGAGTGAATGTCTCCCATCATGTCCCATGCTCAGCCAAGGAAGCTTCGGCCAAGATTTGGAGTGGATAAAGCCTTTTTCGCCCTTTCAATGCTCTTCTCAACCTCGCCTTCAGGATCTTCATCCTAGCTCTGCAAACGTGTGTGCGGGCCCAATAGTGGTTCTTCATATGTCTGAGAATGTCTTTGTCCCTATTGGCCTTTTCCAAGAGCTTCTCCAGATGAATGTTGACTCTCATAAGGCAAGTCTCCCGCTCAAATGGTGTCATGTCACTAGGTCTCTTTCGGGCCAATTCACGGTCTTCACGGATTTGCCGCAACTCTATGAGTGTCTGCTGATCCTCCAATTGTTTATTCTGCTGCTCCAACTAATTTATAACCCACTGAGCTCTCTGAAAATTCTCGGTCAGTGTGTCGATCTCAACTTTCTACTCCTGGATGATTTCTTTCAGCTTTGACCTAGGAGAGTTCGAATCAACATCGATCAATATAAAATCAGTATCTTGGCCTCTTGAGGGGCCCTCATCCTGCATAGGCTTCTTGCCTCTATCCTGTACCTGTTCTGATGTAGAAGGCGAGACCCCTTCCACGCCATGTGGATATATTACTCGCACTGCTATCGAAGGTAACGAGACCCCTTCCACCCCGGGTGGAGATAGTACTCGTCGTGCTGCTGCAAATAAGGCTCTGGTACCTCTCTGATAGGTAACACACATTGGAACACTGATAGGCTCTGTCTCAGGAACCTCAAACTGATGCGAAGGCTCACCTGCATCATGAAAAATCTCTGGAGGAGGCTGAGGGGTTGTAAAGAAGTCACGGGAAATGAACTCCTCCCATGCAATGCCCTGCAATCCAAGCCGATGTACCACAATCATCTTGATGAGCGCATAATGATAAATGTTGTTATGCTGCTGCTCTGGAGTCTTCTTCTGCACAAGGGTAGTCATCCGCTCTATGTTTCGGCACATGAAGTATGGAATATTCATCAGTCTCACTCTCATGAAATGCATCAACATTCTGATGTGGTATGCATAAAGGCGTGAGAATTGGCCCTCACAACTGAAGTATCTGGTGATGAGTTTCATTAATGGCACATAGGAATCCTTCAAGAATCTGAAAGGAAACACACTGCTGAGCTACCTCATATAACCAGGCCTGATGTAAGGTTCATAATATGCTATATCCAACTGTTGTCTCTTATTCCACTCTTCACCTATTTTTGGTATCCCGGTTGCCTGAGAAAGGGTTTCTGGTGTCAAGGTGAAGTTCACTCCAGCAAGGTTTACATGAAAATCACGCAAATGTAGGACAAATAAGCGAACTAACTCCTGATGATGTTGAATCTGAGAAATCATCTCACAATACTGAAAACATGAATGTTGCTGAAAGCATGCCATTGCAAGAGGGCAGGCCTGCAATTGAGTCAAGGAAGTGGGCTCTTCTCTGACGTGCATGCCACTTTTATGAGACCTCCTCGGTACATTTAGCTCTTTGGTTGAGTCATTTTCTTTCTCATATTCTTGCTCATATCATGAATTTGTCTCTGACATGGTGCTTTGGAATGTGTATAACAAGTACATGCTGATAGATATGTGGTGAAAACAAGAG
The DNA here is from genome assembly GCA_034641835.2 of Pinus albicaulis. NCBI lineage: Eukaryota > Viridiplantae > Streptophyta > Pinopsida > Pinales > Pinaceae > Pinus > Pinus albicaulis. Next base: position 1,481,538,428 of record CM076582.1, read on the forward strand.
TTTGGTTTGTTTGAAAATGGTGAATTGGTGTTTGTCTTTCAATACCAAATGTACCAAATATGTACCAAGTAGGAAATGAGGGACTGTGGTAATTATAAACAGTGGGTATAATGGACTGTCCAGTGAAATTTGAGTGGAAGGACAGTCACTTGACTGCTTGGGGGACTTCGGGATTTGGGTATTTATAAATGATATGAAAGGGGGAGGGCTAGTAGGGTTTAGTGATAGGAAAAATGGGTGCAAGGGATATGATTGGTTTTGGGACAGAGGGAATAGGAGTGGGGATTATAACAACAGTGTGACAGTGATAAGGAATATGTTTTGAAGTTCTTGGCACAAAAATCACACCCTTTAAAATTCGAATACAAACCCTAAGAGCATCTTGACATTTTGAGAGGGTTTATCATTTGGCATTTAAATTCTTATACTTCCCCTTTCAAACCACACCAACACAACCTAAAATCGATGGGAAAGAATTTTGAAACTTACTTGGAGTAGAAGAAATGAAATTGTTTTGGTTTCTATTAAAGCTGTGATGAATTTTTGTCTTGGAGGCTCTGTGCGCCGCGCAGAAGCCCAGTGTGCCGCGCCTCGTGGATGCACCGCGCTAGAACAAATTTTCACTGTGAGAATTGGCCCTATGCGCTGCGCAACCTATGTGCACCGTGCCTTCTCCCAATGCGTCACGCAGCTGTTACACAGACAATCTGCCTCCAAATTTATAGTTTTGCTCCTTCAAACTTCACCTTCAACTTTTCTCTTGTCCTCGATGTGCAAATGATATTCAAATGGTGAAAAATATCTCGAAATGTCATGGGTTTGATTTTTTCTTCTCAAAAACCCATCTTTGTAATGTTTTGTTTTGGCACTTTTTCACTTTCTAATACAACTCTGTTTTTCATGTTTCCTCTTTGATTTTTTTGGCTAAAACGATGGCTTCTTGGTTGATTTTTTGCAGGTATGGTGGAATTGGATTTCAGAAAAGGATGACCAGGGCTGTATTTGAAGTGTTTCATGATGAAAGACTTTAAATATACATATTTATTATAAACAAAAAATTTGGCGATTTCTTCCTCAAAACAGAGTTTTGAAGAAGAAACATCCTTGAGCATTATTGATGATGAAAATTTTGAAATGAAAACTTATTGAAGACATCCTCATGGCCTGCGAGCATTATTTGACATTTTGAAGACCAAAGCCTAGACCTAATGACTGAAATTACATCTCGTTTGACCACAAGACCATATATGACTGAAATCAACTTTAATAAATTTTGATAAATTATGACCAACCCAGCAGGTAAAAACATGAGGGAAACAAGTGAATAGAACCTTCCGTCAGATAATGGCATGCCCCTAACGGAATGCAAATGAATGAGCTGAATGAGACACCTGAAAAATGTAAATCCAATAAGAGAAATGATCTCTGACGGAGGGATGTAAAGACCGACTCTAACATTGGCTCCAATGGGGATGGTAGCTCCTGGGAGGTGCCAAGAACTACAGATCTTTGGAAGATCAGATAGTGCCTTCATCCATTGGGCTATGGAGTCAAAACAAAAAAACTTCCATTATGCAAACTGACTCTGACTCAAGGCTAAAACTGAAAACCATAATAAAACCAAACATGAATAAAACATAACTGAAAAACTGGAAAAATGCTCATGATTGAGCTTATTCATCAAATCCTACTCTAATTGTTCTTTTCACCACCCGATCAAGTGAAATGGAACAACCAATGCAACCATGTAAGCATCCTGGCTGCTATTTGATTTCTTCCCAAATGATTTCTGATGCACAAGAAAAGGGAAAAATCGAAAGGCCACTCCCATGGAAACTCGGAATCAAGTTGACTACTAATAAACTTGCAAAGCATGAATTGACTGGATAACTTCAAGAATACTGCAAAAGGATATTCATAAACATAACTATTGATTCCCATCAACACATTACTACTCTGGTCCAAGAAATCTTCATAGCTGGAATTAAGATTTTCCTCACATCTGTGTTGGCTTTCTTTGGTGATTGCAGCAAGCTGTCAAAAGGATCCTGAATTTCGTGAATAACCAAACTTTGGAGCTGATTCCAGACAGAACAAAAGTCTCCTTTATCAATCTCCTCATATGAATGCAAATATTGATATAGGCTTTGTAATGAAAAATATGTTAAACAAGACAATGAAGGCGTCTTTTGAATAATATTATTATCAACTTTCTTTCCTGGCACATGGTTAACTAATGGAGCAGAATTTTTACAGCAAACATCATCCAACACACGAGCAATAGGATCATCAAAAACTTGAGAAGACTGCTGTGTTGTATCCATTGAAACTGCCTGACATCCTATTGGTTGTTCATCTTTTTCTTGAGAGATATTACGAAGATTCTGCCTTATAAACTGAAATGCTTCAAAACAAAAGGGTACATAATCCTCTTGCATCATTAAATCATGTATTTCAGCTTCCACGCTTTCATCTGTAATCTGACCTTCAATTTCGTTTGGCGGCTGCAAATATGGAGCTAGGGAGGGTTTTGTATCCAAAATGATTTCATCATTCATTTAAGGGGAATATTTCTCATTAACAACTTACTCAAGAATTTCGCTATCTGTCTCATCCTCCACATTAAAATTGAGAGATTTTTGATTTTCTACACGCTACTCATTTGAAGATTTACTATGCAATTTACCCTTCAACAACTAGAATGATTCAAAACAAAATGGTACGGAATCATATTGCATCATTAAATCGTATGTGCCAGCTTCCATGTCTTCATCTGCAACTTGACAATCAATGGCATTTGGGGGCTGCAAATGTGAATATGAAAATTCTTGAACAAGGTTTTCATTGCGCTCAAGATGGTCCAGATCAAGACTTGTTGACATTTGATTTCTGATTGTATGAAAGTTGTCTCTGATGAACTGAAACGAATAAAAAAAAAAAGGCAAAGATCCTTCACTTACTTCAAAATTTGTTGCACTTTCCTCATCATTGTCATAACTGATATGCATCGGTTGATCACTGTACTCGAGCTGCTGAAACTAAACTTCCTCCTCACACAAACTAGCTACTGATTTTTCTGCAAGATTAATTTCTGTTTGGAGAACATAATCATCATCATACTGATCAAACTGAGGCAAATCATCAAGCATACATATCATATCGACATCTCTCTCTTCTTCAAAATGATCTATAAAACAATCACTATGACAACTAGGATAAGAAACAAAATGTTTTGGATCAGCAACTTGTTCTTCTTCAATCAGCGAGTCATGGGCTTGAACATTATACTCATTCCTTATGGCATTATTTTGCATCATCTCTTCCACCTCACTTACCAACATGTCAAGCTTTACCTCTAAAGATGTCGATTTCTCCGGATCTATGTTTTTCATCTCTTCTTCCTTCAACCTTGCCCTTCGGATCAGAAAATGAGCCTCTACATTCACTGCACTATTTTGCATCTCGTGAAGTGTTGCAAGATTCCTTTCTCTCAACTGAAACTCCATTTCTGGATCAAAGGCACCCGGGTAGTGCAAGAGAGCAGATCTAGGAGAAGGTCTTATATCAGCTGGCATCGAAAAATATACTTGGCTAAATCTGGCAGAAAATTGTTTTACTGTCTCCCCTGGCAGTCTTTTCAGCTGGTTATACTCTTCTATAATAAGGAAAGGATTCTGTCTGATCACCCACCTGTCAAGGAAAACTTCGACAAACTGCTAGAAATCTGAGATGCTCGCCTCAGGCAAGGTTTTGAACCAACTCTTCACTTGGCCTTGAAAAGAAAGAGCAAAAAGCCTAATACTAACATCTTCTTCATCAACTTCGAAAAGGTCTAGAAAAGTCTCAACTTTCTGCATATGTTGCTCAGCGTTGACATTGTTACATTCACCGTTAAATCTTGGTAGATATAGGTCATAATTTTTAGGGAAAGCATGAAGAACATAAGGTAAAACAAGAGGTTTATACCTATCTGGGACTACAAAAGGTGTAGGAGTATATACAAGAGCTACGGGATCAATTTGGTTTTCTTCAGGCTCATCACTCTGAAGAGAGTCAACATAAGATGTGGGAAAAGCAAGGAGGCCAGGATCAAAGGGAAACTCAGTATTTACACTTTTTGAATAGGTCGAGCGAAGATTTTGATCACCTTTCTCATACAACAAATTCTGAAAAACTTTCAAGACAGCTTCAAGAATAGCAAAGAAGTAATTTACAAGAAAGCAGACTAGATCCTGAATACCATTCCATTTTGGATACCTGAACTTTGTGTAAGATCCTTCCATTTTCTCAGAGAAAAAGTTAGTCCTCCAGTGGAGTCTCTACATTGAGTTGGAGTCACCAGGTGAATGATTTCAGCCTTCTTATGTCTTATCGTTTTCCACCATCAACCATCAGATCTGAACTTGATACATGTACTGGGGCAAGACAATCCACAAGTCAAGTGTCACGTTCACAAGCTAGACCGGAGATTGACTGAAGCAGTGTTTATCTACTTTCGCTAATGCAAAGCAAGAGCGTTTCGAAGGCTTCCTGGCATAACTTCAGGCTCCGTCTGTAGCTTATAAAAACAAATAACACCAACAAGCAAACCATTTTTTTCCTAGTATGGTCGCCACTATGTTATTGCCCAAATCTACCTTAGGCTGAAGGAAGGCGAGATTCAGGGTAACACCAAACCATGCTCAGTCTGGTAGCTAGCCCTACCAGAACAGGAGAGGGCTCTCTCCGGGTCAATCTCAAAGATAAGTAATCAATAGGGCTTGAGATGACTAAAATGAATGCTAATTTTAGGCTAGGTATATGAATCAAGGAGTTTGGAATGATTTTTTAGGGGTTTTGTTGGAAAAAAGGGAAAGGCAATTTTGGGCTTGGGGATGAGTCCAAATTCTTGCAGAGTTCAAGTTGGGGCAGGGAAGACAATGGATTTGATGTCTTAGATTCAATGAATGGATAGATAATACTGTTGAGAAGCTGAATAGGGAAAGAAGGTGCGAGGATCCTCTTCAAACTGACGAAAACATATAAAACTAAACAAAAGTTTAAGGCAGAGCACCAGCAAACTAATGAATTCTACCTTAGTTACTCATTTGTTTAATTCAAAAGCAAAGAGAAGGGAAATGGCATACATAAAAATTAACGAAACTTACATATACATGGAGAAAAACATCATCAAAACTCAGAGTCACAAGGATCCCAACAAGTGCTGCAAAACCCTGGTCTTTCCTTTGCCAAAAATGCAGAAGTGTATGTACAATGAAGTGCCAAACTTTTCCCAAGTATCCAACCCTGAAAATGTCTAAGAAAATACATGATATAGACCATCCTAACCCCTTCCAATGCCTCTAGGGGTCTAGCTCATCCTTCTAGGGGTTGTTTCAACCAATTCTAAACTAGGAACTGAAATCTAGGCAATCAAACAACTTGCCTCTATATGCTAGGAAACTGATTCATTCATTTAATTTTCAATTTTTAGTGAATGAATCCTCTAGAACAAGTAAAAATATGCCCAAATTACATCATAATCATAAAATTACATCAAGATAGATCAATAGTTAGATCACAAAGTTAAACTAGTGAAACTGGTCGAATTTCTGAGCTGAAAAGTAAAAATTGGACCAAAATCCTCTATGCGCCACGCCAGAAAACTCAATGTGCCGCGCCAATTTGCGCCTATTTTTGGGGCACTTCCTGAAGTCCAAATTGAGCTCATGATAGCTCATTGGAAATCCCTATCTATCTGCTATCCAACCCAAGTGGAATTTCTGGATTTGGATGTTATTTTCCCCTCGAAAACTGCAATCTCCCAAGACTGGTTCCTGCTAGTGCAAAAAGTGGCAAAAAGGCCATTTTTGGAGTGTTTTTGACCTTTAAGACCACCCATAACTTGATGAAATATCTCATTCATTCCTGAGCATGCATAATTTACCATAAAAAATATAAAAATGTAAAGTTTTCCTCCAGAAGATCTCTCAAACGTAAGCCTGCGTCGAGTGGCACGACGCGTCGGGCAGAAAAACCTGTTTTGCAACCAAAATTTCAAAAATGACAAAATTTACTCTAAATTTGCTGAAATTTGGAGTGAATGTCTCCCATCATGTCCCATGCTCAGCCAAGGAAGATTTGGCCAAGATTTGGAGTGGATCAGGCCTTTTTTTCCATTTCAGTGCTCTTCTCAACCTCGCCTTCAAGATCTTCATCCTAGCTCTGCAAACGTGTGTGCGGGCCCAATAGTGGTTCTTCATATGTCTGAGCATGTTTTTGTCCCTATTGGCCTTCGCCAAGAGCTTCTCCAGATGAATTTTTACTCTCGTAAGGAAAGTCTCCCGCTCAAATGGTGTCATGTCACCAGGTCTCTTTCGGGCCAATTCACGGTCTTCACAGATTTTCCGCGACTCTTTGAGTGTCTAATGATCCTCCAATTGTTTATTCTACTACTCCAAGTAATTTATAACCCGCTGAGATCTCTGAAATTTCTCAGTCATTGTGTCGATCTCAGCTTTCTTCTCCTGGATGATTTCTTTCAGCTTTGAGCTGGGAGAGCTCGAATCAACATCGATCAATATAAAATTAGTATCTTGGCCTCCTGAGGGGCCCTCATCCTGCATAGGATTCTTGCCTCTGTCCTATACCTGTGCTGATTTAGAAGGTGAAACCCCTTCCACGCCATGTGGAGATAGTACTCGCGCTGCTGTCGAAGGTAACGAGACCCCTTCCACCTCGGGTGGAGATAGTACTCGTCGTGCTACTGCAAATAAGGCTCTGGTACCTCTTTGATAGGTAACACACACTGGAACACTGATAGGCTCTGTCTCAGGAACCTCAAACTGATGCGAAGGCTCACCTGCATCGTGAAAAATCTCCAGAGGAGGCTGAGGGGCTGTAAAGAAGCCATGGGAAATGAACTCCTTCCATGCAATGCCCTGCAATCCAAGCTGATGTACCACAATCATCTTGATGAGCGCATAATGATAAATGTTGTTATGTTACTGCTCTGGAGTCTTCTTATGCACAAGGGTAGACATCCGCTCTATGTTTCAGCACATGAAGTATGGAATATTCATCAATCTCACTCTCGTGAAATTCATCAACAGTCTGATGTGGTATGCATAAAGGCGTGAGAACCGACCCTCACAGCTGAAGTATATGATGATGAGTTTCATTAATGGCGCATAGGACTCCTTCAAGAATCTGAAAGGAAACACCATATTGAGCTACCTCATATAACCAGGCCTGATGTAAGGTTCATAATATGCTCTATCTAGCTGTTGTCTCTTATTCCACTCTTCACCTATGTTTGGTATCCCGGTTGCCTAAGAAATGGTTTCTGGTGTCAAGGTGAAGTTCACTCCAGCAAGGTTTACATGACCATCACGCAAATATAGGACAAATAAGCGAACTAAATCCTGATGATGTTGAATCTGAGCAATCATCTCACAATACTGAAAACATGAATGTTTCTGAAAGCATGCCATTGCAAGCGGGCAGGTCTGCAATTGAGTCAAGGAAGTGGGCTCTTCTCTAACATGCCTGCCACTTTTATGAGATCTCCTCGGTACATTTAGCTCTGCGGTTGAGTCACTGTCTTGCTCATATTCTTGCTCATATGATGAATTTGTCTCTGACATGGTGCTTTGCAATGTGTATAACAAGTATATGCTGATAGATATGTGGTGAAAACAAGAGTTTGGTTTGTTTGAAAATGGTGAATTGGTGTTTGTATTTCAATACCAAATGTGCCAAATATGTACCAAGTAGGAAATGAGGGACTGTGGTAATTTTAAACAGTGGGTATAATGGACTGCCCAGTGAAATTTGAGTGGAAGGACAGTCACTTGACTGCTTGGGGGACTTCGGGATTTGGGGATTTATAAATTATATGAAAGGGGGAGGGCTAGTAGGGTTTAGTGATAGGGAGAATGGGTTCAAGGGATATGATTGGTTTTGGGACAGAGGGAATAGGAGAGGGGATTATAACAACAGTGTGACAGTGATAAGGAATATGTTTTGAAGTTCTTGGTGTTGAGCCCCAAGATTGTGCTTTCTTTCATCTTACTTTACCTCATTTTCCTTTGTCCATTGTTATCCCAGACCCAATTGATCCATGAAATTAGTTAAAATTACTTTTAGAATGATTAACATGGCTAACTTGCTAAGTTTTGTGATTTTTGTCATTGTAATGCATTTTTACTGGAACTAGCTGCAGAATGCAGACATTCCGTAGCTAACCGAAAATTCTGCAGCTGTCTTCACGTTCAAGCATGTTCCAGGTGTCCTCTCAAGAAAAACCACACATGGGTATATTCCACGTCATGTCCACATCATTCGTTGCTCACAATGAAGGAAGAACCGAATTCTGGACGTGGTTTTGGTACGTGGGAACTTATTTAAGGAGGCAGACTTCTAATAGGACTGTCTTAGTCCAGATGTCCTTTTTCTCTTTACGTTGCCATCTTCAGAGTCCTAATGTGATTTTGATAAAGAAAGACAAGGATCCCTGTATTGTTGCAAGTTCTGTTATGTAAATTTGTTATAAAAACACTTGGGAAACCGAGAGATAGGCTAGATTTTGCTTAGATTTCATGCTATATTTCTAAAAACGAAGAATACTCTGTTTCAAGTTATTTCTACTTTAATGAAGAGGACAGCATTGCTTTGAACGTGTTGAGTTGATTTGGAGTTAGATTCCGTCTGGTGATAGAGGGCCCCTGCCTCCTGCACGGCTTTACTTTCATAATTTAGATAAGTATCTTAGTTGTTTTTACGTTTTTGAAGTTTGAGTTCGTAGTTAATTTCATTAGCCACTATAGTTATACTTGTTCTAAGAACTCTTCCAAAATATCATGATAATGAATGGGAAATGGCTATAGTGTTTTAGGATTTAATTGTAATTTCTTTTGTTCACTATCACAATTGAACTTATACTAAGAAAACTCTTCCAAAAAATCCTTATGATGTCTAAGGCATGACTGCGATACTGAACGTTTCAGTTGTTTGTTTGCACTTAGTAGCATAGCTGATCTTACTCTTAAAACGCCCTTCCAAAATACCATAATGATGGGTAGGAGATAGCTGTGATGTCTTAGTTTTTAAATTGCTTTCATTCTTTATGTTTGCATTTGCACTGAATTGTACAGCCAGGATTGTTCTAAGAAGCTCTTCCAAAATACCAATCATGATGGACAAAACAGGCTGTAGAATCCCATAGATTAATGCATGATAACTTAGTTAGGGTACTCCGGAGTCAAATTGCATTTAACTCATGCTCTGTTATTTGTTTTAAGTTTGATAATGGCTTGTTAGTTCAGCACTATTTTAGACTAGTGACATCTTAAGTTCAGTTTTAGCTTAACTCATTGCATTTTCACTCCACAATTAGTTGTCATCCACTGCATATTAGATTACATTAGTTGTTAAACTTAACAATACGGCCTTCATTATTTACAAAACCTCCTCTTGTTCCAAATCTATAATTGATTCATAACCATATGAGCAGAAGACAATATCATTTCAAGGCCTGAAGTACTTTTGCAACTTTTTTACTACTTCATAAACAAAGCCTTTTCTCAAAAGACTACTTTAAAAAGAAATCTATAACTCTTGAGTAAGGTTTAGTAATGTTAAACTAAGTTGCAGAATAGAGTTAGGAAATAGTCTTAGAGTAGAGATCTTATGATGGTACCAATGTTTTCCTCCATATATGTTTTCACAAATCTTTAATCATGGATAAAATGTTGTCTCATTATAAGATGATTGTTTAATTGTTTAGTTAGGAGAATTTGTATACTTAGCTGACCACTTCTCAAGCTCTCCCAAAATACCTTTGATGAAAGAATTGGACAAGTTAAGTTTATGTTTTGATTCATTTTCTTGAAGTCATTATCAAGCTTGGTATTCTACGTAGTCATAGTTTAGGTTTGATTCTGTTTCAGTATTTGCATTTGCATTTGTCATTTTTCATCAACCAATTAGGCTTCACTCTATTTTTAACCAGTAGCTTCTTTCCACTAGCTTTCTAGTCATTTTCCTTGTGAACATAAAAACCATCAAAAGACCAAAAACATCATAAATCATCATAAAAGACCAAAAACATCATAAAACACTAAACACAACGCATTAAGAGACAAACACCTAGGCACATACAGTGCACTTCACTTCAGCAGTTTACCAACCTTGGTTGACAATTAAATGAACTCAATTTAGGAGACTAGGTTGAGACCAAACATTTTGGCGCCGTTACCGGGGAAGTGAAAACTAGGTAACCTTTGTTTCTTAACTCCCAAAAACAATTATATGCGTAGAGAGAGAGATTCAAGGGGTAGATTTATAAGCAGCAGAAGTTTGATTCCTAGAACACCACTTGTTTCACCTAGACCCAGAGCTAGTACACCTTCAACTCAGACCCACATTCCATCCATTACTGATCCTGGACTTCTAGAGGACCTAAGATCATATATTCTATTAGAAAGACCTTCCACTTCATCCACTGAATCTGTCTTAGAAGAAAAGCCAAGGACTCCTGTTAGGGACACAAACTTTCCTACTACTACAAAGGAACTAACCATGGTAGAAGAAGGAGGAGGAGGAGTCTTTAATGGAGAACACACATTATTTGGAGGGGGTAGAGGTAGAGGTAGAGGAGAAGGAGGTAGAGGTGCAGATGGAGGAAGAGGTAGAAGAGAAATAGGAAGCTCTTTTGGGTTCCCTATAATTGATGAAGAAACCAATACAACCATGAAAAACATTTCACCCTCTGTCCTTCCAAATTTCTATGGACTTAAAACTGAAGATCTTGAAACCTTCCTATTTGAATTTGAAGTTCTGTGTAGAACTTATGACTACTTACAAGATGCTCAAAAACTGGAACTATTTCCTTCAACATTGAAAGGAGCAGCATTGAAGCGGTTTATGAGTTTGATCAACAGTTCTATTAGGACATGGGAAGACATGAAACAAGCATTTCTAGAGAGGTATCTAGATTATTGTATGCCGGTAAATCATAAGGAAGAAGTGTTTAAGATGTTACAAAAAGAAGATGAAAACTTGGAAGATTTGTTGGAGAGATTTCATTACAACATCAAAAGAGAAAAAATGGAAAACCTAGATCAAGACACCTTAAAAGCTCTTTTGTTGAAAACAATTAGGGATGAATGGTTGGATATCCTTAACATGATGGGAAAAGGGGATATATCACAACTCACATTACCTGAAATATCTGAGTTATGTATCAACCTTTCAAGAGGGAAATCTAAAACTGTCAAAGGTCCAAGAGATCATGCTCTTGCAAGGGCAAGTAAGTCTGCTTCTGGGACAGTAAGTAGATCAGAAATAGGACACATGCTTGATGATTTTAAATCTGACATCTTAGAGAGTCTTAGTGAACAAATAGACACCCTTAAGATACAAAACAAGCAAAAATCTGAATCTGATGCCTTGGCAATCTTTTGTCCCAAATGTAGAAAGAAACATGCCTTGAGAGAGTGTCCTTTGGATGTAAAAGTTGTAGAGACCTGTGTCATTTGTTCTGAAAAACATGAGACCAAGAATTTTCCTTCTCTTCCTGGTCTCAAAGCTGTCTTTTAGGAGGAAACTCCTACAGATTCCACAGAGTCTCTCAATTTTGTATCTAGAAGGCCTTGGCAGGGACCTCAAACACAAGGATTCCATGATCAAATGAATAATCAACCTCCACCTTGGAATTCTTAGCAGCAACCTTGGCCTCAATTTCAAAATAAATCTCCATCTTGGGCACAAGGATCACAAAGTCCTTATGGAAGATACTCCCCATACTATCAGTATCCACCATCCTATCCACCATACCCACATTTTTATCCTCAAAATCCTCAACAAAATTTTCCTCAAAATCTTCAACAAAATTTTCAACAAAATCCTCAACAACATCATCAAAACCTACCACATCAAAATCAACCACTTTCATTACCATTCCCTCAAAAATCAAATCAATTTCCTGCTTAACCCATACCAAACCCTAATAATAAAAATCCTTAGAACACATACATGATAGAAGGCCAACAGTTTCCAACTTATTTAATTACTCCTTTAGACCTTAGTGATGTTCAACTTAGGTCTGGAAGAATACTTGAAAAGAGGAAACCTTCTGTAATCATACAAGAACAAGATAACTCCGAGGAAGACTCTCTACGGGTGAATAAAAGTCTTGAGGAAGACACATTCTTTCAAGACCCAAACATTGAAAAATCAAAGCAAAAGGATCCAATAATTTCAACTCCTGTATTAGAGCAACCATCCACATCTACTTCTATACCTCCCTTTCCAGAAATATTACAAATTGATAGAGGTGTAGAAAAACAAATTATGGTGCCTAATTATGATTTCCTAGATGAGATGAGAAATTTTTGCATTAAAATTCCATTATTACAAGCCATCAAGGAAATTCCAATTTTAGCCAAAACGATAAAGGAGTTGAGCATGAAGAAAACAAGAAAAAGAATAAGAGAAACAAAGAAAATTTAACTGGCAGGAAAAATAGCAGATATTATGATGGGCAAGATTGCTATTCCAAAGTATCTTGACCCCGGAAATCCAGTTGTTAAAATTAACATCAATGGAATTGAAATCCAAAACACACTCATTGATTTAGGAGCAGCAATCAATATCATGAGTAGACAAATCATGGATAAACTGAAACTTCCTAATCTTCTCTTTACACCCACATTATTACAATTAGCAGACAGATCTGTGATCAAACCAGATGGGGTAATAGAAGAAATTCCAGTGTCCCTAGATTCTTGGGAGTACCCTGTGGATTTCGTGATCCTAACTCCTAAGAATAATCTAGGAGGCCATCCTGTTATATTAGGAAGACCTTGGTTGGCTACAGCTGATGCTTTTATTAGTTGTAGATCCGGTGATATGTACATCTCTGATGGTAGTTAAACTAAGAAATTCACTTTATATCCTCCAACTAGGACAATTACAGATCTAGATGACACTCAATGGATAGAGGATGAAGAAGATTTACAACCTCTCTTCACAATTTCAGAAATTAGTGAAGATAATCAAATTCTGAATACTCTAGAAAACTTTGAATCCTCTCCAGAACACAAACATGAATCATTTCAAGAGGGATCCAATATTGATTTTTTGTCATCAAGGCAGATGTCTCTTCATTCTATGGATAAATTTGGCAGCTCTAGAAGTGAGATCTTTCCAGGCAAAACTTTGAACATAAATAAGAATCTAGAGAAATATCAACAAGAAAAGTTAGTCAAAGTATTACAGAGACACTCTTCTGCATATGCATGGGAGTACACTGACATGAAAGGGATAAGCCCCAAGACTTGCACTCATCACATCTATATAGAGGAAAATTGCAAACCAATCAGGCAACCTCAAAGACGGATGAATCCAAATCTTAGGGAGATTGTTAAAGAAGAATTGCAAAAATTGTTAAATGTCAACTTCATCTATCCCATTTCGGATAGTCAGTGAGTTTCTCCTTTGGTAATTGTGCCAAAGAAAAATGATAAATGGAGGGTATGTATTGACTACCGGGAACTAAACAAAGCTACTCTTAAAGACCATTTTCCCTTACCTTTCATAGATCAAGTGTTAGATACATTAGCTGACAAAAAGTACTTCTCATTCCTAAATGGGTTTAGTGGTTACAATCAAATCCAAGTAGCACTTGAAGATCAAGACAAAACCACATTTACCTGTCCTTGGGGTACCTATGCTTACCGAGTATTGCCATTTGGATTATGCAATGCACCTGCAACATTCCAAATGGCAGTATTAGGAATTTTTTCAGATCTAATACATGATTGTGTAGAGGTGTACATGGATGATTTCACAGTTTATGGAAACTCATTTGAAGAAGCTTTAGAAAACTTGGAAAAAGTTTTAAAGAGATGTCAAGAAGCAAATCTTTCACTTAGTCATGAAAAATGTTTTATGATGTTTACTCAAGGTATTGTTTTAGGGCATCACATTTCAGGGGATGGGATTAGAGTTGGTGAGTCAAAAGTTGAAGTCATCTCTAACTTATCTATTCCAAGTTGTCAAAGAGATGTTAGAAGTTTTCTAGGATTTACAGGATATTATCGGAGATTTATAGAAAACTTCACCAAGATAGCATCTCCACTCTTCAAACTGCTTACCAAAGACTATGAATTCAAATGGACTTCTGATTGCCAGTTAGCCTTTGAAACCCTGAAAACCAAAATTTCTGAAGCACCTATATTAAGGGGACCTAACTGAAAGTTACCTTTTCATATCTCGACAGATGCTTCCGATACAGCTCTAGGAGCAGTATTGGGACAGAAAGATTTGATTCCCTATGCCATCTATTATATCAGTAAAAATTTGACTCCTGCAGAGTTAAACTATACTGTAACTGAAAAAGAGTTTTTAGCCGTTGTTCATGCCATAAACAAATTTAGACACTATATAACAGGCTATGAAACTTTTGTTCACACTGATCATTCTGCAATTAGATACTTAATGAACAAATCAATTACTAATGGCAAAGTCATAAGATGGTTATTGCTCTTACAAGAATTCAACATTACCATTCTAGATAGGCCTGGAAAACAAAACATAGTAGCTGATTTCCTATCTAGACTCCAAAATATCAAAGATGACACTCCAGTTGAAGATCAATTTCCTGATGAATATCTTTTTGCAATTTCTACTCAAACTCCATGGTTTGCTGATATTGCTAATTATTTAGTTTCAGGGAAATTTCCTTCAATAATGAATGAAAGAGATAAAAGAAAAATCATTTATGACAGTGCAAAATATTCATGGGTTGCTAATGAGTTGTACAAGACAGGTCCAGATCTGATCATTAGGAGGTGTGTTCGTGAAGATGAGATGCCTGAGATTCTCAAAGCATGTCATGATGAACCTTGTGGCGGACACTTTGCTGATAAGAGGACAGCCTATAAGATCCTTAATTTAGGATATTATTGGCCATCCTTGTTTAAAGATGCTAAAGAGTATGTCAAAAGGTGTGACCGTTGCCAAAGGGTAGGGAAACCTTCTCCTTCAGGTGAGATGCCATTACAACCTCAGGTACATATTGAACCTTTTGAAAAATGGGCTTTGGATTTTGTAGGACCTATTAGTCCTCCATCAAGAAAAAAGAGATATATATTAGTTTGCACTGATTATGTTACCAAATGGGTAGAAGCCAAGCCATTAATTTTTGCTAATGAAGCATCTGTAGTTACTTTTCTTTTTGAGGATATTTTTACTCATTTTGGTGTCCCAAGGGAAATTGTTACAGATCAAGGAGCTCAATTTACATCAAGGCTAGTGGAACAGATGATGGAGAGATACAAAATCGGGCATAGAAAATCTACTCCTTATCATCCACAAGCAAATGGTCAAGTGGAATCTACTAATAAGGTCATTAAAGGAATCCTAACAAAGACTGTTCATTTACATAGAAGAGATTGGGTAGATAGGCTTCCTGAAGCCTTGTGGGCCTATAGAACTACATGGAGAAACACAACAGGCCATACTCCTTATGAGCTTGTTTATGGAAAGAAAGTTTTGTTCCCCATAGAGTTCCAGATTCAAACTTTCAAAATGGCAGTTCAGCTAGGACTTGATTTAACGGAAGCACAAAAGCATAGACTGGAGCAGATTAATGAATTGGATGAGATCAGACAAGATGCAGTTCAGAAAACAAGTCTAGTCCAACAGCAAAGGACTAGATGGCATGATAAGTACATCAAAGAGAAGAAATTCAAAGAAGGTGACTGGGCTCTCTTGTTTGATTCAAAATTCAAGGATTTTCAAGGTAAATTTCAAACACATTGGCTTGGGCCATATGAAATTGTTGAAATTTTTGACAATGGAGCAGTAAAAATCGGGACAATAGATGAAGAAGAGGTCACTTTTCTTGTGAATGGTCATAGATTGAAGCTATATCACAAACCACTCTCAAGAGAAGAATTTGTCAAGAAGTTCCAAGAAAACAGTGATGTGAAGTTAATGAAGAAGAATCTTTCTTCTTCATCAACTTGATTGAATTTTCTGAAGCATTTCTTTAAAAAAAAAAAAAAAAAAAGAGAGTATAAACATGAAAACCAATCATTGATTGGCATGTTTATACAGAAAAGATAGGGTGAAAATCAAATTCTTTCTGACACTCTAAATTTTCCCATTTTTTTTTTGCAAGCAGTTGTTACAAAATCATAAGTTCAGATCCATTATACTTATGATCCATCTCATTTCATTTCATTCCATTCATTTATCCATCCATACTCCATTTCATTCATTCATCCATACTTCACTTCATTCCATATATCATTCATCTCATTCCATACTTCATCCACCTCATTTCCATATCAAAATTTAAAGTTTGATGTTTTTTTTGCAAATGAATAACACATGTCATGGATTGCAGGACATTTCCTATATTTTTCCACTCCATTTCATAAATTGAATCCATTCCATTTCATCATCCACTTCATACATATCATGTCTCATCATCCATATTCATTCATGCCATATAACATTTCACTTATATTCCAAACCACTCCATTCCATGATTAAAATGCTCTATAGGTACATTCTGCAGCTAAACAGACATTCTGCAGCTGATCAGACTTTCCGTAGCCAGACAGTCATTCCACAGTTACAAATCCTGAAGGCACTAATCAGCAGACATTTGAATTGCAACAAGATGATCCAGTATATCCATGAATAAGAAGAATCAAGAAGGTTTATTAAGACTCTTCCAAAGGAGAACAAAGAAGACAAAGACCACAAAAAGCAAATGAAAAGAAAAGGTAAAAAGTTTTGATTATAATGGCATTTCATAAAAAATTTAGTATAGTCTAGTTATGAATCATTCGAAAAAGTTGTTTTGATTATTTTTATTGATCATGTCCAATATACCCTCCACAAACTTTGGATAAAAATCTCTCATTTCAAATTCTATACCCGACCATCATTTAAGCGGTTAAAAAGGCTGAAGTGTTTGATTTCCTCACGTCACCCAGCCAAATCATTTAATGATGATTTTTTTCCGTTGTAAAAAAAATCTCCGCAGTCTTTTCACTCATTAATTTGTTTTCTTCACCTCACTTCATTAACTCATTCCGTAACTACCTCCATCACTCCATTCCGTAGCCAGCCCTTCATCATTTCATTCCACAAAACAGAGATATCCCTATCACCGTGAGCAGAGGTATATCAATTTGAAATATCAAACCACTATCACCGTGAGCAGAGATTGAAGCATTATCACCGTGAGCAGAGACTGAAGCACTGTCACCGTGAGCAGAGATTGAGGCATTATCACCGTAAATGTAGAGATATATCAGTTTGAAGATTGAAGCCATTTTCACCATGAACCAGAAGTATATCAGTTTGAAGGTTGAAGTTATTGTTTCCGTGGGCAGAAAGAGTATTAATTCGAAGATTGAAGAAAGAATTATGGGCCTCATTGTAAGAACTGAACCAGTGGGTACAAAATATCTGGAAGGATACCCTCAAAGTAGAGAAATGTTGCAACAGGTAGGATGGCTACAATTTCTTGAGAAATTTAATGGCTTCCACAAAGAAGTCACTAAAACATTTCCAAGGTCATTTAAAGGAGCTGAGGTTGAAGTGGGAGATGTTAAATTCACTGTCACTGAGGTTTTCATTGCAGAAGCAACAGGATTGCTTAGAAATGGAGAGAGATGGTTTAAAAATAGAGAATTTCACAATGAATCATGGAAGAAAATCCTAAAATCACCAGGTATGGATGTCATTGTGTTTAAAAAGGGAATTCCAAGTTCTGCATTGAAAAATAAATGGAGAAACATATTGCTTATTGTACAAAAATTTATCACATGTGAAGGTAGATATGGCACATTTTATGTTTACCATATTAGATTGATAATGCATTTTCTGGAGGAAGAGCTAAACTTGCCCTATTTCTTGCTTCAAAGTTTGAAAAAGATGGCTTCTTGTGTTCAAAGAAGGGTCCAATTCTTAGAGACAACTCTATACCATCATGGCTTAGTTAAGATTTTAATTTAACACCATTTAGCCAAAACAAATGATACTTGGGATAATTTCTTGATAAGAAATCATTTTGAAGAGCCAAAAGAGCCCTCACCTGAACATCAGCCTACAAGGAGAAGTAGAAAATGGAGAGCCTCTAAAATTGAAATTGACAAAACAGTACAGGAAAGTAGTGAAGAAATAATCTCTGAGAAGTTGACTCAAATTAAGAGACAACTTAAGAAAGAGAGGGTAATCAGAAAATCTGCCACAGAAAAAGGAGAGGGATCATCCCAGCCAAGAAGAAGCCATAGACTCAGGGGGAAATTAAGGAAAACTCAGATCAAACAAACAGGGGTGATAAATATAGAAGATGAGGAAACATCTATTGAAGAAGATGTTGAAGAGGATTTTAATGAAGAAACCCCTGAAATTGACCCTGCTCAACAAGAAGTTTATGACTATGTTGAAACATTGGAAAGGAAAGCTTCAGAGAGTAGAGATAGAACCCCTAGTCCTCCACTGTCCGAAATAGATGTGTTAATAAGGGATAGGTATGAGCTGGAAATACTTAATAGACACATCAAAAATGAGAATGATATTCTAAAGGAACAAGTCAAACTCAAAACCAGTATGAACTCAACCTTATCTCTACAAATGGACAAAGTGGAAAAGGCTAATGAAAAGTTGAAAAAGAGGAACAAGAAGCTAATCAAGGCACTTATCAACTTAAGGTTCAAACTTGTCATCAAAAAACCCAGAAGACCTTTAGCTTCCAGGCAAAGAAGAAGGAGAGGATTAGATGTTCTTGCAGAAGTCTCTGAGTTTATGGAATAAATTGCATGAGGACGTGCAAGAAGACAGCAGTGGGGGTATGTTGAGCCCCAAGATTGTGCTTTATTTCATCTTACTTTACCTCATTTTCCTTTGTTCATTGTTATCCCAGACCCAATTGATCAATGAAATTAGTTAAAATTACTTTTGGAACGATTAACATGGCTAACTTGCTAAGTTTTGTGATTTTTGTCATTGTAATGCATTTTGATCGGAACTAGCTGCAGAATGCGGACATTCCGTAGCTAACCGGAAATTCTGCAGCTGTCTTCACGTTCAGGCATGTTCCAGGTGTCCTCTCAAGAAAAACCACACATGGGTATATTCCACATCATGTCCACATCGTTCGTTGCTCACCATGAAGGAAGAACCGAATTCTGGACGTGGTTTTGGTACGTGGGAACTTATTTAAGGAGGAAGACTTCTAATAGGACTGTCTTAGTCCAGATGTCCTTTTTCTCTTTACGTTGCCATCTTCAAAGTCCTAATGTGATTTTGATAAGGAAAGACAAGGATCCCTGTATTGTTGCAAGTTCTGTTATGTAAATTTGTTATAAAAACACTTGGGAAACCGAGAGATAGGCTAGATTTTGCTTAGATTTCATGCTATATTTCTGAAAACGAAGAATACTGTGTTTTAAGTTATTTCTACTTTAATGAAGAGGACAACATTTCTTTGAACGCGTTGAGTTGATTTGGAGTTAGATTCCGTCTGGTGGTAGAGGGCCCCTGCCTCCTGCACGGCTTTACTTTCGTAATTTAGATAAGTATCTTAGTTGTTTTTACGTTTTTGAAGTTTGAGTTCATAGTTAATTTCATTAGCCACTATAGTTATACTTGTTCTAAGAACTCTTCCAAAATATCATGATAATGAATGGGAAATGGCTATAGTGTTGTAGGATTTAATTGCAATCTCTTTTGTTCACTATCACAGTTGAACTTATACTAAGCAAACTCTTCCAAAAAAATCCTTATGATGTCTAAGGCATGACTGTGATACTGAACGTTTCAGTTGTTTGTTTTCACTAAGTAGCATAGCTGATCTTACTCTTAAAACGCCCTTCCAAAATACCATAATGATGGGTAGGAGATAGTTGTGATGTCTTAGTTTTTAAATTGCTTTCAGTCTTTATGTTTGCATTTGCACTAAATTGTACAGTCGGGATTGTTCTAAGAAGCTCTTCCAAAATACCAATCATGATGGACAAAACAGGCTGTAGAATCCCATAGATTAATGCATGATAACTTAGTTAGGGTACTCCGGAGTCAAATTGCATTCAATTCATGCTCTTTTATTTTGTTTTAAGTTTGATAATGGCTTGTTAGTTCAGCACTGTTTCTTGTAGAATAGTGATATTTTAGTTCAGATTTAGCTTAGCTCATTGTATTTACATTCCACAATTAGTTGTCATCCACTGCATATTAGATTACATTAGTTGTTAAACTTAACAATACGGCCTTCATTATTTACAAAACCTCTTCTTGTTCCAAATCTATAATTGATTCATAACCATATGAACAGAAGACAATATCATTTCAAGGCATGAAGTACTTTTGCAACTTCTTTACCACTTCATAAACAAAGCCTTTTCTCAAAAGACTACTTTAAAAAGAAATCTATAACTCTTGAGTAAGGTTTAGTAATGTTAAACTAAGTTGTAGAATAGAGTTAGGAACTAGTCTTAGAGTAGAGATCTTATGATGGTACCAATGTTTTCCTCCAAATATGTTTCAACAAATCTTTAATCATGGATAAAATGTTGTCTCATCATAAGCTGATTTTTTAATTGTTTAGTTAGGAGAATTTGTATACTTAGCTGACCACTTCTCAAGCTCTCCCAAAATACCTTTGATGAAAGAATTGGACAAGTTAAGTTTATGTTTTGATTCATTTTCTTGAAGTCATTATCAAGCTTGGTATTCTGCTTAGTCATAGTTTAGGTTTGATTCTGTTTCAGTATTTTCATTTGCATTTGTCATTTGTCATCAACCAATTAGGCTTCACTCTGTTTTTAACCAGTAGCTTCTTTCCACTAGCTTTCTAGTCATTTTCTTTGTGAACATAAATAATCACAAAAGACCAAAAACATCATAAATCATCATAAAAGACCAAAAACATCATAAAACACTAAACACAACGCATTAAGAGACAAACACCTAGGCACATACAGTGCACTTCACTTCAGCAGTTTACCAACCCTAGTTGACAATTAAATGAACTCAATTTAGGAGACTAGGTTGAGCCCAAACACTTGGCACAAAAATCACAACCTTTAAAATTCGAATACAAACCCTAAGAGCATCTTGACATTTTGAGAGGGTTTATCATTTTGGCATTTAAATTCTTATGCTTCCCCTTTCAAACCACACCAAAACAACCTAAAATCGATGGGCAAGAATTTTGAAACTTACTTGGAGCAGAAGAAATGAATTTTTTTTGGTTTTTATTAAAGTTGTGATGAATTTTTGTCTTGGAGGCTCTGTGCGCCGCGCACAAGCCCAGTGCGCCGCGCCTCATGGATGCGTCGCGCCAGAACAAATTTGCAATGTGAGAATCGGCCCTATGCACCATGCAACCTATGTGCGCTGCGCCTTCTCCCAATGCTTCGCGCAGCTGTTACATAGACAATCTGCCTCCAATTTACATTTTTGCTCCTTCAAACTTCACCTTTGACTTTTCTCTTGTCCTCGACATGCAAATGATATTCAAATGGTGAAAAATATCTTGAAATTTCATGGGTTTGATTTTTGCTTCTCAAATACCCATCTTTGTAATGTTTTGTTTTGGCACTTTTTCACTTTCTAATACAACTTTGTTTTTCAAGTTTCCTCTTTGATTTTTTTGGCTAAAACGATGGCTTCTTGGTTGATTTTTTGCAGGGATGGTGGCATTGGATTTCAGGAAAGGATGACCAGGGCTGTATTTGAAGTGTTTCATGACGAAAGACTTTAAATATACATATTTATTATAAACAACAAACTTGACGATTTCTTCCTCAAAACAGAGTTTTGAAGAAGAAACATCCTTGAGCATTATTGATGATGAAAATTTTGAAATGAAAACTTATTGAAGACATCCTCATGGGCTGCGGGCATTATTTGACATTCTGAAGACCAAAGCCTAGACCTAATGACTGAAATTACATCTCGTTTGACCACAAGACCATCTATGACTGTAAATGACTGAAATCAACTTTAATAAATTTTGATAAATTATGACCATCCCAGCAGGTACAAACATGAGGGAAACAAGTCAAGAGAACCTTCCGTCAGATAATGGCATGCCCCTAATGGAATGCAAATGAATGAGCTGAATGAGACACCTAAAAAATGGAAATGCAATAAGAGAAATGATCTCTGATGGAGGGATGTAAAGACTGACTCTAACATGTCCTTTACCTTTGAAAAAATATTCACTGTTGTTTCCATCCAAAAAGCTTCACTGTCTGTGAAAAAATTAGGCTAAGAAAAGCCTCCATTTGCCCCTTTGTATCCCTACAAATTTCCCATTTTAACCCCTTTTTTCCCCTTCTCAAATTTCCCCTTTGACTCCCAAAATCCCTACATAATTCTTCTAAACCATCCAGTTCCCCTTTAAAAACCAAGTGAAATCCCTTCATTTGATTTTAAAATCCCTCTTTCCTCCTATCGGAACCTCAGTTCAGCCTTAAAAAACTCATTTTTTAAGCCAAAAACCCATTTTTTTACCATATAATAGGCCTAAGCCCCTTTCAGCCAGCCCCTAACCACTTCCCCTCCATAAAACCCAGTGATAAGACCAAGCTCTAAGGCGTAAAGAGCTTATCGGAATAAGAAGGTGGCCGCGAAGCACATTTCTTTGTTAAAATGAAAATCTCCCGATGCGAGGGTGTTTTGTTTTGTTGACCTTTGGTACGATATCCACCGTAGATCTATACAGATCTGATGGTCCACGCAAAGCTCATCGCACACCCCATAGCATCCCTTTGTAACCCTCCGATGATTATCTCCACCATTGATTCACATTTGAATCCAACGGCCATCGTAGTGGCGCGCTCATCACCAATTAGAATTTTATATTTGTGCCACCTTCTGATTCCCCGATTGGCCGATCCCTAATTGGATCCTGGCCATTGAATCCACAAGAACCAATGGCTAGGATTTGATCTCATTCTACCCTATGTTCCCTGATTGGTCACCCCTGATCCAATCGCGACCATCGATCTTCTGTCGATCCAACGGTCCAGATGCAGTTGCTTCATGAGCCCATCGGAGCTTTCACCCCTGCCTCCTCCGGTTCCGATTAGATCACAACCGTCCATCCTTTTTGATCCGACGGCTCATATTCCTCCCGCACATTCATATGGCCCATTTACCTCCGCCTCATCCTTAAATCTCCACCATCGATCCCAAGGATACAATGGCCAGGATTCTCCTCGACCACTAACCAACTCCTCCTCCTTTGCTCTCCCTCTGCAGATATCGACCATCTATCAAGCTGATCGAATGGCTCACATTCAAACCACCTTTGATTGGCCCCCACCTTACTGACTACGCACTTTCCCATATCGCCCTCCATCCATCACCATCAAATCTCATGATCCGAGATCCAACAACCAGCATCAATATTGTGCAACTTTGGCGCCCGAAGTTTAACAGTTTAAATTCATAAGATATGGGCAGTTTTATTTCGCCACGTTTCAAGTGGCAGACCATATCCCGTGATTTTGAGAAAATTTCCAAACCCACCTTTTTCCATGCGAAAATAGGGGTTTTATCCTAAAAACCACTTCCCCACTTTCATTCCCGAAAATCCTATCTGTGATCCCGACCGTTGATCTGTTCAGATCAATAGCCCTCATTACATCTTGCATTACATTCATATTTTTTTCATTGCGCCACCACAGCATCGCATCGGGTCATCTCAGCCGTTGATCTCCTTCTGAGATCTAACGGTCCATGCTAAATCTCCCTCCGCCCACGCTAGGTCCCACCATCTAAAGCCCCATTTCATTGCATTTTAATTCATTCCCTTTGTATTTCGTCCAAAGGTCGAAAATGAATATTTTACATTAAAAACCTTTGTATTATGCTTACATTAAACCTTTATGTTTTACATTAAAAGGTTATATAATTCTGCCTAACTTCTAAAGGCAATCCATCAGTAAATCACCACCGTTGATCATTGCCACCAGATCTAATCGGACTGTCCATATCCATTCCTCCACCAAACCTTCATCAGATCAGATTTTCACTATTACACTGCATTTTTCAGCCGTTTTCCATTGCATCCACCACATTCATCTCTGCTGCGCTACCATTCCCACAGTCCCCCACGACATTTCACCTCCACTCCCGCATGGTTTTCTTAACAGTTTTGTTTGTTTTTACAGGGAATATAGACGGTGAAACCCGTTGTATTCTACACAGTCACTGTTAGTGACATAGTAGCGCCGATGAAGTTTTATCAGAGCCAGAGATTGCAGGAAGACTCCTGAGAGGGTTTTAATGCATATTTTATCCAAATCAGGTGTATTAACTCCGTTTAAACCTCCAGCACCATAAGCCATACAAATTCACAGACAGAGACAGTCAATGAAGTGGAAAAGAGTATCAATAAAGGATTAAAGAGTTTTAAAGCTTGTAATTGACGATTTTAAGCTTTAATTCAATTTTTAAAGAGCAGAAGTACCATATTGAAGACCTCGTGATTAACACAGAAGGCCTAATGAGGCCTAAAGCATAGAAAAAAACATTATCAGTGTCACACATCAGCAGAAGGTTCTTTCCCGTGAAAGGACAAGTTCCCATACCATTTTCTATTCTACATCGAGCTCCTCAAAAGATCTCCACTCTATCAAAAAGTCATAAATGTTGCCAGAGCATTTGTTATGCAATATGGCAGACCTAAAAGCCATTTATCTGCCTTCGTTCCTGTCACCAGAGTACTACAAAGTACTGCAGCTGAAAGTGCATCAAAGAACATACCTATGAGGTAAAGATCAGCCTATCGAAGACCACTCTTTCATCCAAAGAGTACTGAAGATTAATGCATAGATATTAAGATAGAATGGGCCTCGAGCCTTTCCTCCTACCTCTATTTTAATGTTTCATTTAGTATTTCATCTACCTCCTCTGCCTCTCTTTCAGCTATAAGAACTCAAGAAAAACACATTGTTGTTGTTGTTGGTTGTTGATCAGATATCTGTGAATTGTAAGTTGTTTCTCTTGAGATATAGTTCTGTGTGTAAAGTTGTAAGATAGGCCAAGGAAGATGTTTTCAGACTAAATATCAATTTTTTGTACAATGTTGTTGCTCTTTGATATGACAAGCACATTTCTTTGGATCCTGATTTAAAGCAGCGGTGATGTGTTCTTACTTTGTCTCTGTTTTCCTTCTGTAATTCATTACATTTCATTTCTCTGATAAGAATCAGAAATCTGGCTTAGGATATACCCTTGCATGGTACCCTAATGCCCCTTCTCTTCTTATCTTTGGTGTTTTCTAGTAATTGTGTTATCTGAGAACTAATTCAAGATAATTTAACCAGTGTAGTAGCATTATTCACCTCTAACTGATGTATGAATTTATGAATCTGTTCTTAGATGTTCTTGTTGGGTTTTAATTGAAATAATTGGGATACTGGGAGTTTAGAATGTTGGTTCTGTCTCACTAGGTTATTTTTCAATCGATTGAGCCTTTCTAAGTTCCCTTAAGTTGAATTTCAAAGCATTAAAAGTTCAAAGCCTTTCTTTGATCTCAGGCTTCACCTTTGTGTTTAAATCTTTAATGTTTCCCTTTGTCTGAAGAGTTAGCCTTTTAGGGGTTGGATCATAGGTGTTTAATGGCATGCCCTATCCCTAGATATATTTCCTAAGTGGTCACCTTGGAGGTTTCCTTGTCATTCACCTTCATTCCTTATCATTTCATACCACACTATCATCTTTAAAGATCTGCTGTTTTAGATGACTAGCCCAATTGAAAGCCTTGGATACTAAATAGCAAGTAAAACATTTTATGACTCCATTGCCCAATGGTCTCGAGTGTTCCCTGAAGTATCTCTCCTTTGACTAAAATCCTCTTTGCACACCCTTGTCTTGTATTGAACCCTTCTTTCATGTTTCCCAACAACCAAACAAACAAACAAAAAAAACAAAACAAACCGCATGCCTTATAACTAGCCTAATACCTTCAAATCAAGCTTCAAATACATATGCCTTTTCCTTAATAGCGAGATCCCTCTCTGGACCCAGGAGGGCTATATCCTGAGGTCCCAAAGCGGTTTTGATGTTGCCTTATCTTTTAGTATTGCCAAACTTGCCAAAACATAGGAACCCCAACATAATGGCGACCCCACTGGGGAGTTTCTGAGTGTTTTCCCTCTTATTACATCACTAGGACCTTAGAAAACTAGAATCTCTAGTTAGATTGGCATTTCATTACTGTGGTGGACAGTAAACCTTCTTGAAATACTTTAAACCATCCACCTGGCGACTCCATAGTTCCTTAATGATCAAAGACTCCACTGGTGATCAGTAGGCCTGCTGATTATCTTGATTTTCATAAGATTCCACTGGGAGACCAAACTTTATCACAACATCATCCATATTAGGAGAAACAAGTAGGATTAAGCTTCTTGGTTAAGAGACAGACATACTGGCTTCAAGAACCATTCATACAAGAGCTTATCCTAACCCAAACCCACCTAAAATAGTTGACAACCCTGAGAGAATTCTTAGGAAATCCCCCACCCCTAGAAAGCCAACTATTTCTAGATACATCCATAGAGCTAACTCTGCACCAGAAGACTTTACAACTCTATCAGACACTCTTTTTGACCTAGACTTATTGAGCAGTTTACCTAGAACTAGGTCATTCAGTGCTCTAGACCAGTCAAACTTTGAGCTTCCTGTTTCACCATCTCACAGTGGTCAACACATTAGGGATAGAGAGATTGCTCCATCTACACCTCCGGATATTCCTTTCATTCAAAACTTGGGGCTCTATCACCCTAAATCAGCTCAACTAAGTGTTGCTTGTCCTAGTATTCCTGTCATCCACATATCTGCTTCTCAAGCCAATCCTTTACCCCCTTAGAATATCATCATGGCAGTCTGGTATGCACCTCTGGTGTTACCACAGCCTCTAGTGCCTTTACCCAATGATTATCAGTCAAAAATCCCACATTTCACTGCAAAAGAGTCTACCACAGCTCAACACCATGTAGATAGGATGGAAGATTCCTTTGACTATATGGAGATAGATGATGAGACAGTCAAGATGAGAATCTTTGCCCAAAGTTTGGGGGGAGATGTGAAGAAGTGGTTTAAAGGCCTACCTCCTAATAGTATCCATGATCTTCCCTCTTTATATCAATCCTTCATAAACAAATGGGAAGTCAATACCAACCATCTCCAAATCTTAGCAGAATACAAGAATCTTAAAAGAAATGTAGGAGAGAGTGTCCATGAATATTCTAAAAGGTTTAACAGTGTTTACAATTCTCTTCCTCCACATATGAAACCTCCCCAAGGTATGACTTTAGTGAAATATCTAGAAGGCTTTGATGCTGACATGGCCTACCAGCTTAGGGAGAGATATTACAACACATTGGAGGATATGCAAAAAGGAGCAGTGAGTGTAGAAGCTAACCTGATTGAGAAAAGAGCTAGAATGAGGTCTAAGAAAAAGGTAACATATAGGGATGACACATCAGCTTCCACATCCGATCCCAAGTATGACAGTCTAGCCAAAAACATGGAAAGGCTAGAGAAAATGATGGAGAAAATGGTTGTCGCAGTCAATAATTAGAACAGAAACCAAAATCATAACCAGAACCAGAACTTTAGGAGAAACAATCCCCCAAACAGACAAAGAGACTCTGATCAACAAGTCATACCCCCATTCCAAGAGAACTTCCTTGATGAGGATGAGGGGATAATAGAAGAGTCCGAGGGAACCACAATAAACATGTTGGAAATAGACAACTCAATCCACAATAGTTCCACAGAAGATAATCAGACCTCACACTCACATTGGGATGAGGAAAGGTTAGAATCTGAGGATTATAGGCTAGGATTTGAAAATTCCATCATGCAGGTCAGAGAACAGTATGAACTTAGAAGCAAAAAGAGCTTAGACACTTCCAAACCAAAAGCTTCTGAGATTACCATTAAGAAAATACTTGAGAAAACTCCTAAGGTGACTGTTGAAAGTAGCAAATCAGTAGCCAAGAGTTCTGGGAAGAACAAAGAAAAAGACATCCAAATTACTGATAAACAAAGTCAGCAAACTAGTAACACTAGCATTGCAGCTAATGCTCCCGATAAAACTGCTACAAACACTATACATAGTGAGAATCAGCAATCTGATTCTGTCAATAAACTGGTGGCTAATAAAACATTATTGAGCCTTTCAAAGAGCCTATCTCCTTTCAATTTAGAAAGTGAGATTGCCAAGATTAAAATTTTAGTGCCTCTCACTGAGTTGGCCACCCAAGATGCATACAAAGGTCAAATTTTGAAAGCTTTAAATCTAGGTGAAAATAGTGACACTGTCAGTCTAAGTGATGACCAACCAGCCCTTCTGTTTGGTCCAAAGATAGAAGGGAAGTTTCAGGAAGGGGTAGTACCTCCTTTTTATATCAGTCTCAATATCCATGACAAGATCCTTCACAATGCAATACACGACTCTGGGACATCACACAACCTAATGCCTAAGGTAGTTATGGAGAGGTTAGGCCTAGAGATAACCCATCCTTATAAAGATTTATATTCATTTGACTCTAGCAGAGTGAAGTGTCTTGGCTTAATCAAAGACCTTTGTGTGAACCTAACCCAAATTCCAGAAAAATGCATGGTTATGGACATTGTAGTGGCAGATGTGCCACCTAAGTATGGCATGCTGTTGTCGAGGTCATGGGGAGCTAATTTGCAAGGTACAATGCAGATGGATGGGTCATATGCCACAATCCCTGTCTTTAACCAGCTTAGGAGGCTATATAGAGAGGCACAAATGAATTTCATGGTTAGTAGCTGTGAAAAGCCTGAAAATTCACCTCTGTACTCTGTACACACGGATCTAGACTCCTTTATCCTTTGCAATGATGAATCCATAGACAAGCTAGAGCCAAAAGACAGAGATGCAAACAAGAGGGTAGAGCCCATAGACTTTAACATAATGGCCACTCTAGACTTAGAAGAAAATGAAGAATAAACCTTTCGATAGTGCACTAAATCTGAAACTCGAAGTAAACAAAACCAAGACTACAAACAACTGACTAGTCATCTCTCTGAACCCCATACGCATCATGAAGAACAAAACACTCCGCACCATGATGCAGACCCCATATTACAACATAACAGTGAAACCAACGTTAGGGAGGAAAATGATGATAAACCTAAAAACAATCCCTTATGGAGAATGAATTTTGACGGGTCTTGCACTAGAAATACTGCAAGAGCGGGAGTGTGGTTACATAACACTAAGAGTGACTATGCTGAGATTCATGCCTTCAATCTAAAATTAAAATGTACAAACAATATCGCGGAGTATGAGGCTCTCATCCTAGGCCTGAATCTATTGAGAAAACTAGGAGCCCGAAGGATAGCTGTACACGGAGACTCTGAGTTAATCATAAAGCAAGTAAATGGAGAGTATACAGCTAAACACCCTAGATTGAGAGCATACAGGAATGATGCTATGGATTTACTGAAAACCTTTGTAGAGTATGAACTTGTGTTTGTTCCTAGGAGTTAGAACATAATTTCGAATGGATTAGCCTACATAGCTAGTTCGTATCACAAGTCTCCTAGTGACAAACAAATCATCATTCAGACGAAATATAGACCTGCAGTGCCTGATAATGAGAAATATTGGCAGGTCTTTGAGGGCGACAAGCAGATAGAGGATTTCCTGATTGGCAGGAATGAGTTTGAATTCTCTGATTCAGACTCTAAATCTGATGAAATTTGCATGAGTGAAGAGCCCCCTGACGAAGAAATATCACCCAATAATGTAGAAATAAACACGTTGATTGAACAACTTGGAAATCAAACCGAAGAGTATAAAAACGCAGAAAAAGAGGAAATAGAGGTGCTACAGTTAAAAGATAAGAATATACCCAGAGGACTGGCACCTTTAGAGGGCCTTTTTTATTTTGACGACGTAGCGAAGAAACCCACTATAGAACACTCAGACTCTGATGTTGAGGAATGCAACATAGGCACTGAAGATAAGCCTAAGATGATTAAATTGGCTAAGTCCTTGCCCACATGCATGAAAAAGAAATATATTGACTTATTTAAAGAGTTCATCGATGTGTTTTCTTGGAGCTATGAGGAGTTAAAGGCCTACGATACAGACATTATACAGCACAAGATCCCCTTGAAAGAAAACCAAAAACCCTTCAGAAATAAACTTCGCAGAATTAACTCGAAACAACTGCCTCTAGTCGAAAAGGAAATCAATAAGATGTACGAGGCAGGAATAATAGTGTCTGTGAGGTTTTCTGATTGGGTTTCCAACCTTGTAGCTATGAGAAAGAAGACAGGTGATATTAGACTGTGCATCGATTTCAGAAACCTTAACAGAGCTTCACTTAAAGACAATTGCCCCTTACCAAAGATGGAACATATTCTGTAGAGGGTAGTTGGCTCAAAAAGGATCTCCCTGCTAGATGGATTTTCAGGCTATAACCAAGTTTTAGTACTCCCAGAAGACCAACTCAAGACAACTTTCACCATTCCGTGGGGCACTTTTATGTACGTAAAAATGCCTTTTGGACTAATGAACACTGGAGCGACCTTCCAATGATCAATGGACATAGCCTTTTCGGAGGAAATAGGGCACTTCATTGTCATCTATCTGGATGACATAACAGTCCATTCCAAGACTGATGAGGAACACCTAAAACATCTGAGAAGAGTTTTTGAAAAATGTAGAAGGTTCAGTCTATCTTTAAATCCCAAGAAGACTGTGTTTGGGCTTCAAGAAGGTAAGCTTCTTGGCCATATTATATCAGAGAAGGGAATTAAAATAGACCCACAAAGAGTTGAGGGAATACTGTAGATTACCCACCCAAGAAAAATAAAAGAGTTGCAGTCCTTTATTGGGAAAATTAACTTCTTAAGGAGGTTTATTCCCAACTTAGCTAAGCACCTCAGAGATATGACAAACATGCTGAAAAAAGGTGTAGGGGTTAAGTGGACTGTAGAGGCTAAAAAATCTTTTGAGTTAGTTAAACTTGCACTCACCCGGGCACCTATCCTAATTAGCCCAGATTTTTCATAAGATTTCCTGATATTTTCCTTTGCCTCAGAGAATACAGTGGCTGTAGTCCTGCTGCAGAAAAATTCAGAGGGAATGGAACAGCCCATTGCTTTCTTCAGCAAAGCTCTAAGGGATGCACCCTTAAAATATAACATAATGGAAAAACAGGCCTATGCCTCAGTAAAGTCCTTGAAATACTTTAGGGTGTATATACTGCATTCTCACATCATTTCCTACATGCCAAACATAGTGGTGAAAGACACTTTCTCATGGGATCCTGATGAAAAGAGGGAAAAATGGATTGTTGTAATATTAGAGTATGACCTGGAAATAAAACCCACAAAACTGATCAAAGGTTAGGGCTTAGCTCAACTAATGGCTAAATCTAACTTGCAATCCCTTGACTTAAACATGGTATATGCCCTGGATGAGCAGGAAGGATTGCCTAATCCTACAATCGAAGAAAAATTTCAAAATTCTCCTTGGTATTCTGATATCCTGTATGTAATCACAAACCTCAATGCCCCTCCTGATTTATCAAAGACTAAGGCTAGATTCATAAAGTTAAAAGCCAGGAACTATTGCATATTGAATGAATGTTTATACTGGAAAAATGAAAATGGTCTATTGCTTAAATGTTTTCCTGAAACTGAAGCAGAGAGGATTAAATAGGAGTTCCATGCAGGAAAGTGTGGAGGCCATTTAAACTGGAAGGCCACTGCTAACAAAATACTGAAAGCTGGCTATTACTGGCCTACACTTTTCAATGACATCCATAAAATGATAATTGCCTGCCATAAGTGCCAGATTTTTTAGGGCAAAAGAAAGCTCCTCCCTTTACCATTACAACCCATTACTGTTGAGGCTCCCTTTCAAAAATGGGGCCTAGATTTCATAGGAGAAATACACCCTGCATATTTTTCTCAACACAAGTGGATCCTTACATCCACAGACTACTTCACAAAATGGATAGAGGCCATACCTTCTAGGAATGCCACAAATTTTGTTATCATTAAGTTCCTAGAAGACCACATCCTCTCTAGATTTGGCTACCCAAGAAAGATAATCACCGATAATGCTGCTGCTTTTGGATCTAAGAAAATGATTGATTTTTGTCACAGGTATCAGATAGCACTCGGTCATTCAACTTCTTATTACCCACAAGTTAATGGGTTAGCTGAATCATCAAACAAGAGCTTGGTGACCATCATCAAAAAGTTGCTTGAAGAGAATAAGAAATCATGGCATAACAAGTTAGTGCATGATTTGTGGGCTAATAGGCTAACAACAAAGAAATCCATTGGAATGTCACCATATCAGCTTGTTTATGGAATAGAGGCAGTGTTTCCAACCAGCCTAGGGGTACTAGTGATTAAACTAGTCCAAGAGATTCAGACAGAAGAAGACATCATGGTGAGGAGGATAAATCAAACAATCCATCTCCAACAAACAAGAGAAGAAGTCTATAACAGAGCTCTGAAGGTACAAGAAAACATAAAGAAGTTGTTTGACAAAATAACAAAATATTGTGACTTCAAAATTGGAGATAAAGTTCTAAAGTGGGACTCTATGAGAGAAGACAAAGGAAAGCATGGAAAATTTGACAATTTGTGCCAGGGTCCTTACATCATCCAATCCACTATTGGTCCAAATGCCTTTTTTCTGAAAGAGCTAGATGGTACATATTTGTTTGGGGGTCCTTTCAATGGTAGGATGCTCAAGCATTACGACTGTTGATTTCCAGTTTACAGTTTTCATTTCCATTGTAAATACCATTGCTGTGTTTTTTTTTCAAGAAAAAGAGAAAATATTTCAAAAAAGAGAGAAAAAGAGGTTCAGACATGCTCAAAATTTGAACCTCTAAAGTGAAAAATATTGGCTCTAACATGATCAAAACCTGAGCCAAAGGAAGTAAAGAATGCTGGTTCTAATATGCCCAAAATATGAACCAGCAAAGAAGAAAGAAGAATCAGCTCTAACAAGCCCAAAACTAGAGCTGAAGTGAAGAAGAAAGTGACTCTAACAATCTCAAAACTTGAGTCACAAAGAAATGAAAGATGCTTCAAAGTTTCAAGATTTCAAGCCTTCAATATTTTGTTTTCAAGCTTCTCCAATTTTGATTCATGTGCAGTTGTCTTTACGCCATCGATCCACAGCAAACCAGACTGTCTAATCCTGGTTTGATTATTTTAAATTTTCTGTTGTAGAATGTAGAGAAGAAATATGCTAGACAGTTTAATCCTAGCAGATATTAGTGTAGGTAGAGGAGATATGAGGCCAACAATTTAATCTGGTCTCATCGAGGAATAAGGGTAGAAATATACTAGTTTGTTTTCTTCTTTCAATAAAAAAAATGATGAAGAAGGTCTGCAAATTCAAATGAACCTTGAAGAAAAAATGTTAGGATTGTAGGATGGGTAGGTAGATTGTTTGGGGAATGTTTTTTGCTGATTAATATCCATCATGTTTGTAACAGCTGAATCAAAGAAGAAATATGGTTCAAGGATCGGGCATCTGGCCTACTCCAAATTTTATTTTTTGAATCCTTGACACCTTCAAGAAGATGTCGTCCCCATGTGGAGCCACTGTTAGCCACCTATCAATTTTTTTCAAGCAAACAGGTGGCTAAATATTTTTCTGAGCCTTCAAGAGATAAATTTCCCGTGAAAATATTTCATTCTTGAAGCCTCTGTGTGTCATTTTCCTTTGAAAAGATCTTCACTGCTATTTCCATCCAAAAAGCCTCACTGTCTGTGAAAAAATTAGGCTCGGAAAAACCTCCATTTTCCCCTTTGTATCCCCGTAAATTTCCCATTTTAACCCCTTTTTTCCCCTTTGACTCCAAAAATACCTACCTAAGTCTTATAAACCATCCAATTCCCCTTTAAAAACCAAGTGAAATCCCTTCATTTGATTTTAAAATCCCTCTTTCCTCCTACCGGAACCTCAGTTCAGCCTTAAAAAAACTCTGTTTTTAAGCCAAAAACCCATTTTTTACCATATAATAGGCCTAAGCCCCTTTCGGCTAGCCCCTAACCACTTCCCCTCCATAAAACCCAGCGCTAAGACTAAGCGCTAAAGCGTAAAGAGCTTATCGGAATGAGAAGGTGGTCGCGAAGCGCATTTCTTTGTTAAAATGAAAATCTCCCGATGCGAGGGTGTTTTGTTATGTCGGCCTTTGGTGCGATATCCACCGTAGATCTATATAGATATGACGGTCTACGCAAAGCCCATCACGTGCCCCATAGCATCCCTTTGTGACCCTCCGATGATGATCTCCACCGTTGATTCACATTTGAATCCAACAGCCATCGCAACGCCGCGCTTATCGCCAATCAGAAGTTTTTATTTGTGCCACCCTCCGATTCCCCAATTGGCCGATCCTTGATTGGATCTTGGCCATTGAATCCATAAGAACCAATGGCTAGGATTTGATCTCATTCCGCCCTGTGTTCCCCAATTGGTCACCCCCGATCCAATCCCAACCGTCGATCTTCCACCGATCCAACGGTCCAGATGCAATCGCTTCATGAGCCCATCGGAGATTTCGCCCCTGCCTCCTCCGATTCTGATTAGATCGCAGCCATCCATCCTGTTTGATCCGATGGCTCATATTCCTCCTATGCATTCATATGGCCCATTTACCTCCGCCTCATTGTTAAATCTCCATCGTCGATCCCAAGGATCCAATGGCCAGGATTCTCCCCGACCACTAACCAACTCCTCCGCCTTTGTTCTCCCTCTGCAGATCTCGACCATCCATCGAGCTGATCGAACGGCTCACATTCAAACCACCTTTGATCAGCCCCCACCTTATCAACAGCGCACTTTCCCATATCGCGCTCCATCCATCATCGTCAGATCTCATGATCCCAGATCCAACGTCCAGCATCAATATCGCGTAACTTTGGCACTCGAAGTTTAACAGTTTAAATTCACGTGATATGGGCGGTTTTATTTCGCCACGTGTCAAGCGATGGACCATATCTCGTGATTTTGGGAAAATTTCCAAACCCACCTTTTTCCACGCGAAAACAACGGTTTTAATCCTAAAAACCACTTCCCCACTTCAGTTGTCGAAAAGCCTATATGAGATTCCGACCGTTGATCTGTTCAGATCAACAGCCCTCATTACATCTCACATTACATTCATATTTTTTTCATCGCGCCACCACAACATCGCATTGGGTCATCTCATCCGTTGATCTCCTCCTAAGATCTAATGGTCCATGCTAAATTGCCCTTCGCCCACGCCATGTCCCACCATCTAAAGCCCCATTTCATTGCATTTTCATTCATTCCCTTTGTATTTTGTCCAAAGGTTGAAAAGGAATGTTTTACATTAAAAACCTTTATATTCTGCTTACATTAAACCTTTATGTTTTACATTAAACAGTTATATCATTCCGCCTAACTTCTAAAGGCAGTCCATCAGTAAATAACCACCATTGATCATCGCCACTAGATCTAATCGGACAGTCCATATCCATTCCTCCACCAAAACTTCATCAGATCAGATTTTCACCATTACACTGCATTTTTCAGCCATTTTCCATTGCATCCACCACATTCATCTCTGCTGCACTGCCATTCCCACAGTCCTCCACAGCATTTCACCTCCACTCCCACATGGTTTTCTTAACAATTTTGTGTGTTTTTGCAGGGAATATAGACGGTGAAAACCATTCTGTTCTTCACAGTCACTGTTAGTGACACAATAGTGCCGATGAAGTTTTGTCAGAGCAAGAGATTGCAAGAAGACTCCTGAGAGGGTTTTAACGCATATTTTATCCAAATCAGGTGTATTAACTCTATTTAAACCTCCAACACCATAAGCGTTGCAAATTCACAGACAAAGACAATCAATGAAGTGGCAAAGAGTATCAATAAAGGATTAAAGAGTTTTAAAGCCTGTAATTGAATATTTTAAGCTTTAATTCAATGTTTAAAGAGCAGAAGTACCAGATTGAAGACCTCGTGATTAACACAGAAGGCCTAATGAGGCCTAAAGCATAGAAAACAACATTATCAGTGTCACACATTAGCAGAAGGTTCTTTCCCATGAAAGGACAAGTTCCCATACTGTTTTCTATTCTACATCGAGCTCCTAAAATGATCTCCACTCTGTTAGAAAGTCCTAAATGTTGCCATAGAATTTGTTATGTAGTATGGCTAATGTTACACAGAAATTTGTCACTGTCCCTACCATTCCCCGTCTCGCACATTGGAGGGCTTAATTTGTGACCTGTGAGCAGTAATATAACTTGAAAATACTTTCATGGCATTCCCCTGAACATGTACTTTCATCCCCCTGAAGACATCTTCTGCTGAAAAACCCTAAAAACACCCCTTTTTGCAGTGGCGCGGGCAGCCAGTTCAGTACCCGCGCCAATGGGGAAAATCCTTCAAAGAGGTCGCGCCAATTGGTGCTCTGTGCCAGAGTCGCACTCGTGCCAGCCAATTTAAGGAGTGTTTTTTAAAAATAAATGGCGGAATTTTCGTCCTAACTGATCCAGGAACTGATATCTATCTTGAGTTGGGAGGTTTGGCTACGGATTTCCATAGAGAGGAAGTGGTTTTCCACCTCTCATGGAAGCTTCCTTGATGATAGGGCCAATCCCATGATTATAGGGATCCAAACTCCCCTTCCTCCATCTATAAAAGCTTGCTCATTTCCTTTGCAAGCTAGTCTTCAAGTTCCCAAATTCCCAAGAGCCTTATGCTGCAAGAGCCTCCATAACTCCCTTAAGGCCAAATCCAAGCAAGGAGACTATTGTCAAGATCTGAAGAGAGAGGTTTTTCCCATCCTAGACGGCCTTTTCGAGACGTGTTCTGCTGGCGACCCTCCAAAGGAGAATTCAGCGTCAGAACTATGGTTGTATTCTTCCTTTGATTGATTAATAATAAATGACTATTAGTTATGGTTCCACTCTTGTTTTTTTTTATAATGATGAGTTATATCCTTTCTGACTGACATATAGTTGCATCTACTGGATTTTACGCTTGCATTTGTTTTGTTTCTCGCATGTGCAGGTGTCCATCACGAAGATCGTGGGGATCGTGATCTGCCAGGGCTAAGGAACGGGAGTGCTACCTCTTCTACAAGCAACAACATTGGATTCCAGGTAAGCCTTCATTGCTAGTTGGTTTATTTGCAATTAGGAACTTGCACTATAGCATGAACAATTGTTGCTAGACCCGGTCTGGGCTAGTAGGGATCGTCTCTGTCTGCAGAGGGGATTTACCTCCACAACAAATTGACGACTCCGCTGGGGACCGTTAGCTTGTTGTTGTTCTACTTTGTAAACTATATACGAAGCCTGAAGTTAGCCAGATAGCCTTTGAAACTCTTTTTCTCTACAATTTCGAAGTAGATCAAAGCTGCTTAATTCAATCTCTGGTTTAGTTTGTAAACTGAACATTTGGAGCACTCTCTTGTCTCTTCGGTTGATTCTTGTTTCTGCTTGCTTGATCAGCTCTTTTGGGCTGGTTATTTCTGTGAATTTGGGTTTTTGAAAACTCCAAACATCACTGGTCTGATCTTGGATTGCTTATTTTTTATTTTAGCATAGAAAACTTGACTGGCGCATTTTTTAGCGTGACAGTCGCGCAAATTGGCGCTAGTTTTAGCCTGACAGTCGCGCCAGTGCTGGGGACTGCTAGGGTTTACTTCATTTTGAGCTTTCTGAGCCTAAACTCTGATTTTGGTTTCATTTTTTCAACTACTTGAGTGTTTTGGAGCCTTGATTGACTGACTGTTACCTTTTTCCTTTGGTTGTTTGCCCATTTCCATCGATTTTGCATTCTAGCCCTAGGTCATCTAGGTGCTATTGTGTGTCAAGCCTCCCTTGGGAGTTTTCAGTTTTTATCAATTCGTTCAACCTTATGATTGCTTCTTTGCATTTTTTTGGTGTTTTTCTATCATCTCATTGCGTTGTTTGAGTGATTATTTCCTTCTTCATTCAAATTCCGCCTTGTTTCGTTTGGGCCTAGATTACACGGCTCATTTGGAGTCTTTGGGATTCTTTTCGTTTTGAGGGACTTTTGGTCGATTTGAGGTCTGATTGTGATTGATGTTGAGTGAAATTTGTTTTTTTTGCTCTCTTATCATCATTTCTCGAATCGTTTTTGCATTAGTTTTCATTTTTTCTAGCGCACTTTGCTATGAAAGATTGAAAATATATAAAAAAATCTGTTTTGCTTTTCATTAGTTAATGTGAATTAGATCTTTTCGGTGTTATTAGTGATTGGTAACCTTGAAAGAAAAGCTTTTTAGTTTTCATTAGCTACATTAGAGACATCATTGGTTGTTTTCTGTTCATTTCGTTATTGTGTGAAAAGCTCTCAACTCTCTCATAAATAGCTTTCATCGAATGAAATGATATACTGTGGCATATAGAGTGCATTTAGGAGATTTTGAGACATTACATTCGCTAGGGCCTGAAAACTGAAATGCAATTGAAGATAAACATTAAAATTTGCTCAATTTACACTAAGGCAGCATTGAGATCTAACGAAACACATTTAGAGGTCTAGGCTAGAGACATGTTCCGGCGTCTTAAAACCTAGTAGCTGTCGTTCGCCTCTTGGCTTTAGACAGCACTAGTACGGACTTGTGCTCCCCGTACCATCGTGTATATAAAGGGAGACCCCACTAGGTTTCAATCCTTTATCCATAGGAAGCCGAGTCTGCCTCCCTATATCCATGATACACCGGACACAACATTCGGGGAGATTGCCTACACGTACGGAAAGTCCTTGGTTGATTTCTCTTTCATTTTGAAACCAAGGTGTATATTGCAATTCACAGTTATTTGGTACACCCTTTGCCTAGTATTCCTGAGCAGTCATTTGATCTTTTCTGACTCCTTAAATTTGAAAGATCACCAAGCGTTTGTCCTTTCACGCTTGTTTCAAAACTGAAAGAGATAGAGTCACCTTTCATCCGTTTCTCGACTCTTAAAACATGAAACGGTGAAGTTTCTAAGTTTCAATGTGGTAAAATAAATCACCCGCGATCACATGCCCTTTTAGAGTTTTCTTGTTGGCTTTTTGATTGTGTGCCTTGGTTTTTAGCCCATGTGCGGTTTTGAGTTGTTGATGGCAACTTTTCCAG
Source organism: Pinus albicaulis (assembly GCA_034641835.2). NCBI lineage: Eukaryota > Viridiplantae > Streptophyta > Pinopsida > Pinales > Pinaceae > Pinus > Pinus albicaulis. The sequence continues at coordinate 1,481,577,613 of CM076582.1, forward strand.
AGTTCACCAACCAAGGAATCCCCTCCGATGGGAATCCTAGTCATTTTCCTCCTTTTCGAAATGTTGGTGCTCCTTATATAGCAACGTTGTCCCTTCCTGGGTTAACTGTTGGGTTTCCTGTTTGGTTGTTCTCAACCTCTATGGTGTCAAATGTCTTGACTACTGTTCAATTATTTCCTCCTCCTCAACAACAACATATTGATTCCAAGGTGGACCTCTCCCCTTCTTTGCCTGTTTCTGCATCCTCCTCTTCTACTTTGCCTGGTGAAAGTCTGGATTCAAGTAACCAGGTGGCTAAGAAGAAGAAGAAGAAGAAGACAAAGAAGAAGAAGTTAGGTAAAGGAGAGGCTAGTTCTACAGCGATTGCGCCTAAGAAGTCTTCCATTGATAAACCTCCCAACCCTCCACGGAAAGTCAAGTTCCCTTGCATGTTGTGCACGGGAGACCATCTTCTTTGAGACTGCCTAGGTATTCCCAAGGTCCTCGAAGAATGGTCCGACGGCCGCCCACCATTGTTGTTGGCCTCCGGGAGTCAGGTTGGGAGCACGTCTCCAACTGGTGCTGGTAAGACTCCTAAGAAATAGGGTAAGCTCACCAATCCCTGTAAGTTGTGTGAAGGGCACCATGCCATTCACCTTTGTCCATATATGGATAAAGCCAAAAGAGTCTTGGACAATGCAAATGCTTCTGCACCGTGCCTTCCGCCTGGTTACCAGAAGTTGTCTTTGAGTCCTCCACCAGATGATGCCACGATTGGTCAAGAGTCATCTTTGATCGATCCCACTCCCCCGGAAATTAAAATTCAGGAATCCATCCCCGACCAACCATTGATCATGGGATTAGTTGAGCTGGCTCCGTCCACGGTACACCAGGTCCTTTCCGTTGAGAGTGGATCTCACACCCCTCATGTCCTTCTAGTTTCTTCAGATTCTTCAGACTTGGAGAAAGATTCTCCTGTCCCCGTCCCTCAAGAAGAAGCTCCTTCACCTCCTGTGATGGAGGTCACAAAGGTTACCCCTCCCACCTTCGAGATGGAGGTCGTGGAGACCGCTCCTTGTTTCGTAACATCACGGGAAGACCTTTGCAGTTCGATGGTAGCCCCTCCGAGTAGTCTGGTCGCTTCCTTTGATTGGAATCGATTTGCAGGATACCGCCTCCGTCTTATGTGCCTTTCGAGATCACGGTACAGGCTTTTGGTCTGGTTGTACCCAGCACCATTATAGACGAAGGCGCCTTTATTAGTGTTCTATCCTCAACTACCTGGCAAGCTTTTGGTTCACCACCGCTTGCGCCTGTTACGCAGAATCTGTTGACATTCAACAAAAGGGCTAGCCAACCGTTAGGGATCCTTCCACAGTTACCTCTTACTTTGGGAGGTAAAACCGTCCATATGGACATGATGGTTGTTCCAGGCCCCTTGGATTACAATCTGCTTTTGGGGTGCGATTACACCTATGCCATGGGAGCACTTGTTTCCTCCCTCTTTCGCATGATGTGTTTTCCACATGAAGGACGGATCGTGACCATTGACCAGCTTGCGTTCTTTGGTCCTGATGTGGCAGCTGGCCCGCCATCATCCCTTCCTGGCTTTTATCCACCCATTGTATCTGCCCCACCACATGTCAACTATGTGGCTACCTACCTCGTGCCTGTGCTCAGTGATAGTGCCATTGTGCATCATGTGCTGGGGGCATTGGGTCCAGACTTCCAAGATGTTTTTCTTCCATCAAACGGGAAAATATTGGAAGCCATGACTTCTTGTTCATTATAAGGAGGTTGGCCGGAGCATAGTTCCTCTTCCTGTGTCAAGCTCCTTAAAAAATGAAACCAGGTTCTCGAAGCAGAGTTCCTTTTCTTGTGTCAAGCTCCTTAAAAAATGAAACAAGGGTGTCCAAGGATAGTTCTTTTAATGTGTCAACCTCGTTAAAATAATGAAACAATTTCTTGTTCAATTCGAGTCTTTGATAAGTTCTCGTAAAATCCCAGTCGAGTCTTCCTCTTGATCTCGTAACTTGAACCTTCACTCCATCCGAGTCACCATATGGACTGAAGCTTGGGGGGCATGTACCTTGAATTGAGTCACCATGCTAGGGGCATGCTTACTTTTTTCAAGCATAGTTTGTTTCTGTTTCAAGCTTTTGTAAAAATGAAACTAACTTCAAGCAGAGTTTCCTGATTTCAAGCTTGTGTAAAAATGAAACCTTTCCCATTTACCTCTTGTGATTGCCATTTTTATCAACCTGTTTTTTCCAGATGAGCCTTGGTTTTCTCATTCCATCGTCACTATCTGCTTGGCCGATCATATGCCTTCACTTGGTTGTTTTACCCATTCCTGAGGAACTGCTGCGATGAGTGGTCTTGTTAGCCAGCCTCTTGACCTTTATTTGTTCATAGCAGTTCCACCATCATCAGAACTAGTTGCTACCCTTTATACCACTCGTTCCTCTAGGAGGAGTCATCTTTTATCTCTTTTCTGAATCTCTAAACATGAAAAGATTGTCGAGCCCCTTATCGTTTCGATCTCGTTAAAGTGGCCACGAAACGACATATACCCAGTATACGTTTACCCCTTTTTCGGACTGGGATAGATTATTAGAAAAAAGGAATACCCTAGCCTATCGCAACTAGGAGGTTTCCTCAGACATAGTTTTCTACCTTTTCGGATCTGAGAAACTATTTACGAAAAGGGACCGTTGGAGTTTAATTTTCCGCTGTCTTCTCAAACTCTCTAAACATGAAAAGACGCCGAGTTCTTCCTTTGTCAGACTCATTAAAACCTGATGACATTGGATTCAATCGTGATGACGCTATTTGAGTCGCTCCTTCCTAGGGCTCGTTAAATGTACTAGGATGGATTCGTCTGAAGGACGGACTTATATTACAAGCATATGTTATCCCCTTCAAGCTTGTTATCAAAAATAATTGGGGTACTCGCCAGAAATGGTGGGGAAAAAATGGAACCACAATCATTGTTGTGTCGGCAGTATGTTGCTCTTGAACATGGCACTTGTCTGCATTCGTGTCGGGTTGGGGACATCTCATCTCGTTTTTCACTTACCTCCATGGGTTTGGGTAATCCCTTTTGACCTCTCATCAGCTCTTTGCCTCGTCACCATGACCTCTAATATTTTGATGTCAAATACTGCCAAGTCCAATATTGTGTTGTTCATATGTTCAAGAGAAGTTGACCTCTGCAACTACCAACCTTCTTTTGATTCTCATCTGATCATGGTTCGCAAAAGACACTATGTTCCTCTGTCTCGCATTGATGATGTGGGAAACACTATGGCTCACCTTTGATCAAGGTCACTTCCTGTCGACTTCAACTCATTATCCAGGAAGCTGATCTAGAGACTCCCTTCTGGTGCCTTGGAGCCTGCATGCCTCAATGGCAAGTTCTTCGCATTCGACGCGAGGTTTTCATCATTGGCCTCCAATCGAGTGATTCTATGGGTGTTCGATGCCAGCTCATTGATTCACATGCCGTAGATTGTACCTGTAGTACCTTGAGGTCCATTGTCATTATTGGTGGTACCTCTCGCGCCTGTTAACAACTTTCATCATTGGCTAGTAATCAGATGATGTTCTTGCATGTTCGACTTCAGCTCATTTCTTCACATGCTTAGACTTGTACTGTGTTCGGATTGAGATGGAGCACAAGACCCTGGATTGTGTCTGTTATAATCCAGGCTGCGAGTTTGTGGATTATTATGATTATTTACATGACTCACTTACTGGATGGTTGTGACCATACCTGAGTCTATTTATCAATCCTCACTGGATGGCTGCGTCCATAACTTGGATCGGGATTATTGTATACTCTGTTATGGATGGTTGCACCCATACCACATATATATCATGTATTTGAGACATCAGTTGTACTTCTTCACGCAGGGTTTTCTGACAGCGGAGTTTTCAGTTGGACACGTTCTCGTAAAGCATTTCACCCCTCTCTCTCGTTCGGGCTTCATACTTTAGGGGGCATCTGTTACACAGCAATTTTTCACCATCCCTACCATTCCCCATCTCGCACATTGGAAGGCTTATTTTTTGACCTATGAGCAGTAATATAACTTGAAAATACTTTCATGGAATTCCCCTGAACATGTACTTTCATCCCCCTGAAGACATCGCCTGCTGAAAAACCCTAAAAACACCCCTTTTTGCATTGGCGCGGGCAGCCAGTTCAGTACCCACGCCAATGGGGAAAATCCTTCAAAGAGGTCGTGCCAATTGGCGCTCTGTCCCAGAGTCGCACTGGTGCCAGCCAATTTAAGGAGTGTTTTTTAAAAATAAATGGCGGAAGTTTCGTCCTAATTGATCCAGGAACTGGTATCTATCTTGAGTTTGGAGGTTTGGCTACAGATTTCCATAGAGAGGAAGTGGTTTGCCACCTCTCATGGAAGCTTCCTTGATGATAGGGCCAATCCCCTTATTATAGGGATCCCAACTCCCCTTCCTCCATCTATAAAAGCTTGCTCATCTCCTTTGCAAGCTAGTCTTCAAGTTCCCAAATTCCCAAGAGCCTTATGCTGCAAGAGCCTTGATTATTCCCCTAAGGCCAAATTCAAGCAAGGAGACTATTGTTGAGATTCGAAGAGAGAGGTTTGTCCCATCCTTGACAGGATTTTCGAGACGTGTTCTGTTGGCGACCCTCCGAAGGAGAATTCAGCGTCAGAACTTGGTTGTAATTTTCCTTTGATTGATTAATAATAAACGACTATTGGTTATGGTTCCACTCTTGTTGTTTTTTATAATGATGAGTTATGTCTTTGGTAGTCCCATATATAGTTGCACCATCGACGGCGTTTCGGCGCTTGTTTTGCTTTGCGCAAAGTTCATCATGATATCGTAATTTTGACCGCTGTGTATGCGCGTAACCAGAGTGCTACTTCTTTCACAAGCAACAAATATTGACCTGCAGCAGGCCACGCCAGCGTTGGTTTATTTGCGCTCAGGGAATCGCACTATAGCATGGCCCATTGTTATGCAGACCGTTTGGGCCAGTAGGGGATCGCTCGCCTCTTGCAGAGACGACCAAAAAACAAACAACCTAAACCATTTACCCGCCGCATCACTACCGGGTAGTACCGCACATCGCGGAATGAAAGTACATCAAAGAACATACCTATGAAGTAAATATCAGCCTGTCGAAGACCACTCTTTCATCCAAAGAGTAATGAAGATTAATGCATAGATATTAAGACAGAATGGCCCTCGAGCCTTTCCTCCTACCTCTGTTTTAATCTTTCATTTAGTGTTTCATCTACCTCGACCGCCTCTCTTTCAGCTATAAGAACTCAAGAAAAACACATTTTTGGTTTTGTTGGTTGTTGATCGGATATCTGTGAATTGTAATTTGTTTCTCTTGTGATATATTTCTGTGTGTAAAGTTGTAAGATAGGCCGAGGAAGATTTTTTCAGACTGAATATCAAGCTCTTGGACAATGTTGTACATGACTGATGTTTCTCTTTAATATGACAAGCACATTTCTTTGGATGTTGATTTAAAGGAGCGGTGATGTGTTCTTACTTTGTCTTTGTTTTCCTTCTGCAATTCATTACATTTCATTTCTCTGATAAGAATCAGAAATCTGGCTTAGGATATAGCCTTGCATGGTACCCTAATGCCCTTGCTCTTCTTATCTTTGTTTTTTTCTACTGATTGTGTTATCTGAAAACTAATTCAAGATAATTTAACCAGTGTAGTAGCGTTATTCACTATTAAATGAATTTATGAATCTGTTCTTAGATGTTCTTGTTGGGTTTTAATTGAAATAATTGGGATACTAGGAGTTTAGAATGATGATTCTGTCTCACTAGGGTCTTTTTCAATTGATTGAGCCTTTCTAAGTTCCCTTAAGTTGAATGTCAAAGCATTGAAAGTTCAAAGCCTTTCTCTGATCTCAGGCTTCACCTTTGTGTTTAAATCTTTAATGTTTCCCTTTGTCTAAAAAGTTATCCTTTTAGGGGTTGGATCATAGGTGTTTAATGGCATGCCCTATCCCTATATATACTTCCTAAGTGGTCACCTTGGAGGTTTCCTTGTCATTCACCTTCATTCCTTATCATTTCATACCACACTATCATCTTTAAAGATCCACTGTTTTAGATAACTAGCCCAATTGAAAGCCTTGGATACTGAATAGCAAGTAAACCCTTTTACGACTCCATTGCCCAATGGTCTCAAGTGTTCTCTGAAGTATCTCTCCTTTTCCTAAAATCTGCTTTGCACTCATGTTTCCCAACAACCAAACAAACAAACAAACAAAACAAAACAAACCTCATGCCTTATAACTAGCCTAATACCTTCAAATAAAGCTTCAAAGACATATACCTTTGCCTCAATAGAGATATCCCTCTCTAGACTTAGGAGGGCGAGATCCTGAGGTCCCAAAGCGGTTTTGATGTTGTCTTATCTTTTGGTATTTCCAAACTTGCCAAAACATAGGAACCCCAACAGTGCCAATACTAGTTCACCCAGACTAGGAAAAACAATTCCATGTACACATCGATGCTTCCAGCTTTGCACTCGGAGCAGTCTTGGCTCATCCAAGAGACACTTCAGTCGATCATCTGGTATATTTTGCTAGTTGCAAGTTTTCCATAGCAGAACAGAACTACACAACAACAGAGCGGGAGGCATTGGCAATGGTGTACTCTCTTCAAAAACTCCTCCACTACTTGTTGAGAGGTAAGTTCAATTTTTTCACAGATCACTCAGCGCTGAAATATTTAGTAAACAAACTGGTCTTAGAAGGGAGAATCTGCAGATGGCTCCTACTATTTCAGGAGTTCACCTTTGAGGTAATTGTAAAGCCTGGAAGATTGAACGTAGGACCTGATCACCTATCCCGGCTAGAGAATGAAGAAAATGGAGGATCCCTAGATGATCAATTACCAGATGCTGATCTTTTCAGAGTAGAAGCCATCCCAGACTTACTGAATGAGATAACAGCCTACCTCACAATAGGGCAGTGTCCGCAAGAGTATACTTCAACACAAAAAAGGCACCTAGTAGTTCAAGCTGCAGCGTATCAGCTAATAGGGGGACACTTATACAAGATGGGGCTGGACCAGATTCTTTGAAGATGTGTCTTGGACCACGAAAGGGAAATTTTTCTATGGGAAAGCCACAATGGTGTTGCGAGAGTACATGTGGGAGCTAAACCAACAGCACGCAAGGTACTACAAGCGGGCTTATGGTGGCCAACACTGCATAAGGACAACAAAGAATTTGTTCAGAAATGTGACGTTTGTCAATGGACAGGATGACCATCCCACAGAGATGAGCTTCTACTTCATCCGATAAAAGCACTGCAGCCATTCTAAAAGTGGGAAGTCGATTTTTTATGACCAATTACATCGATTGCAAGGTACTCCAAGGCGAGGTACATAATAACGACGACCGACTACCTGAAAAGGTGGGAAAAATCAGTACTAGTGAGGAACTGCATGGCAGAGACTACTTCTAGATTTATATTTGAAAATATAATCAACCGATTTGGGTGTCCAAAAAGCTTGACCAGTGACCAGGGTACGCACTTCATTAATGACAGCATTAAATCCTTGCTGGAAAGCTTCATGATACAACACCATAAAAGCAGTCCATATCATCTGCAAGTGAACGGTATAGCGGAAGCATTCAACAAGATACTAGAGAAAGGCCTGACAAAGATATGCAACGCGCAGCACGATGACTGGGATGAGCGGATACCAACAACCCTGTGGGCATACCGAACGACGGTAAAAAGGCTAAAAAATCAAACGCCATTACAGCTAGTTTATGGGAGAAAAGCGGTAGTCCCAGCAGAATTCATCATACCAAGCCTTCCAATCGCAACAACACTCCAGTTATCTAAAGAAGAATCATTAAAGGAGTGATTGCAGGAGCTGCAAGAACTTGAAGAAGGATGATTTCTTGTGGAATTTCACTAGACAGTACAAAAGGAGAGGCATAAATCTTGGCATGACCGGCATATTAAGCATAATACTTTTTAGGTTGGGGAGAAAGTTCTACTCTATGATAGCGAATACCAAAAATTCCAAGGGAATTTGTAGATTCATTGGCTAGGACCATTTCATGTCATAGAAATCAAAGATTTAGGAGCAGTTCGGTTGGCACAACTGAATAGCCAAGTTCTACAGGGATGGGTCAATGGCGCACCGCTGAAGCCCTACCAAGAGTAATTTAACCATTTCATTTCCAATAACTCTCGCAATCGAGAGGAGTCAATAGGGTAGAATAGAGTCAATAAATCTCTCGCACCGGAGATGAGCATAGATAGGATTCCACTTTACCAAAACCAGAGATAATAAGAGTAACTACAGTTGAGTTGTGGAGATCACAATGCAACTAATTGTGGTCAGGGAGGGGTAGTGTCAAGCATGTCATCCACGTCAGATAGAAAAGAGTGTCGAACATCAGCCCATCATCATTACGCGTAGTACCACTATCAATCCGTAGAATTACCAAGATTTGGAAATAATTTCCATAATTAGCATCACCCATACCGTAATAAATTTTCCATAATTATACATAACCACCAGCCATCGCGTCTGCCCAAATCACAAAACCACAATCAGTAATGTCAGAACCCACCTCAACAGCTAACTAATCGCACGATTGTAGCCGTGGAAGAAGCCAGGGAAAAATTAATTAGTTATGGGGTCTCATCAACCTCACTCGTGTCAGTTACTTACATAACCCGCATGCAGTGAAGCATGAGAATGCCAGAAAAATATGATTTAGAATCAGAAACATCCAAAAGATCAAGGGAAGCCGAACCGGAATCAGAACAGAGAAGGCATTCGAGAGAAGGAATTCAAGAGAAAAGAGAGAGAACTGTTCTATAGGTATACCAGTGAGGAGCCAGAATGACCATATTAATCCCAATGGTTGTGGAGCAGGAGATTGACAGCAGAATTCAAAAGATGGAGTCCCTTGTGGGAAAATACGACAGTGCAACCTTGATAGACACAGACCTTTCAGATTCTTTTGAGTTTCCAGCATTGAAAAGGCAAGTGTACATAGAGAATTATGCAACAGAAGTAAGGCAGGAAACAGCAAGAGTTCTGCCAGAGTTCAGGGGCATCCAACAGTCCATGATACTGAACTTGATGAATTTACTAGTGTTCGAGATTATAGGCACTGCGATGCAGTACAAAAAGAATCTATTAAGAAGGATCCAGAACGGTTCTCTATGGCTGGGAAAGGAAATACCAATTCATGTAGAAGACATCCACAGATTAACTGGACTGTCGTAGGAGGGAAGGGACGTATCATCAGCATTCCAAACTGTATCTAAGAGGGCAAAGAATTCTGGAGACATGGACTACTACGTCAAGTATGGCACTAGAAGAGGAGGGAAAGGAGAAAAGATAGAATTGATCAACAGACCAGAGGTCAAGTTCGCTTGCTACCTAATTACTAGCAAGACAATGAGACACTATACCAAAGGGGAGTGCACCCTAGATACAATTTCGGTTGCAGAGCATTGTGTCCAATGGACAAGGCTGAATTGGTGCTCTTTCTTGCTAAAATAATTGTTCGAAGCTTACGAGGACAATTACAAGAGAGCGACCGGGTTTATTTATGGATATTTGATCATGGCGCTGGCCATGTGGAAATGGACCTTCCCAAGCATCCAGATACCAGTAAAGATAGCAGAAGACCAACCTGTGGAAATGAAGTTTGTGCCTTGGAAAGTGTCCGGGGACCCTAGCACAAAAGAGGTGAATGTAGAAGCTTTCAGAGTCTGGTATGGCCAGATGGTTGACGTCGTAATAAGTCAACAAAGAATTCCAAGAAGTCTGTTAGATGGATACATCGAGCAGGTATGGTTCGGGGTTACACACAAGAAGACTTTTCTCAGGCCTACATGTGTACCAGAATCAACGTTCAAGATGAGGCCCTTGAATTTCCAGATTGACGAAGCAGCCTTTCACATAGAGGTTTGTTCATGGCCAGGAGTGGCGATGGAGGTTAGGGATGGAGTCTACACGTATTTCTTTGATGGAATGTTGCCAGACCCACTGCCGGGAGAAACTTCAGAGGAAGCAGTGGCCAGGATGTCAAACCTACAGCTCTTCCCTATCATTGAGCAGATGAACACCAAGGTAAAAAGTTTTAATAGAGTAGTTCAAGTACTAGAAAGCGATGCTGCTACATTTCTGACATTTTCAGAGTTTCAGGCATCCCATTACAATAAATCTTCCAGCACGGCCTCCATATTTGCGCCAATACCCAATGTTTTGTTTAATTCACCACCCCCAGAAACTACAACGCTGGTCGAAAAGAGTAAAGATATGAAACCAGCAGCGGCACCGAAGGAAAAAAGGGCCAAGGTCGCAGGATCTAGCCCGGTGGTCCACCTCACAGGGGAGGATCCACCTCAACAGTTGAGTATAGGAGTACAGATCAGAGAAGAACTGATCTTCGAGCCCGAAGGGACTAGGGGGTTACCACCCCACAACCCCATATACCCCCTCGATTTCTTAAACATTCGCATTTCACCACCCCGCACCACTTCATCCATCTACCAGGAACCCCACACTTCCACACCCTCCACTTCATCAGCCACCATGTTTGACCTAGTAGTCAAAATAAGAATGAATGGGGACCAAGAGATGGAAGTTAACTCGAGTATAAAATAAGTACCACCAGTTGACCAAACCCTGATTCCACAAACTACCTTTATTGAGCTTATTAACCAAATAGAGCAGTCAATGAAAGAAACCACTGGGTCACTCCTCGAGAAGACTCTACTCCAACCAGCTGACCTAACATGTCAAGAAGGGAAACCATATCTACAAATGGCTGACTCCAGCAACCGGATACTGCACCAAACACCACCACAATCACCATAGGACCAGTCAGCGAGATCTGTCACTAGCAGACAACCACTCTGTGCACGAATGCCAGATCAGGGTACCTCTTGCATAGAAAGCATGGAAACATGGGGGACAACCCAACTGTACCATTTCATTCAAAGGGTAGCATAGCAAGCCGAGAGACTCCACTCGGAGCTCCAGCAGAAATGCGAGCAGCAACAACTACAGATAAGCACACTTACTGAAGAGCGTGAACAGCTGAAGATGGAAAAGGGGCAGTTACACGAATAATTAGAGATAGTAACCAAAGTATTCCGGGATGTTTGGACTACAGTAATGGCCAGCAGCAGCCAAATACCAAAAGAGATACAGGAAACCAATGTAGTCAGTCGGGCGGTCCACCTCAGGGTGGCATATTTAAATCTCCAGCAGGAAAATGTGGAACTCAAAGCAGCATTGGCATCCCGACCCGCGTTACCCGACCCAGCGGTTGTGTACTCGGCACGTATTTCAGAAAGACATGGCCAAGTAATGAAAATGAAATAAGTTCTGAGTACTACAGCAAAGGAAGCATACGACCTACTGAAGGGTATACATGAATTCTCAACAGCTCTGACTCTGAAGGCACAACTGGTCTCAATTCAACTACAACAAATCTCAAGAGCTATCCAGGAAGCCACGGACCCGACTAGACTCGACCAACTCTATGCACAGGCAGACATGTTAGAAGTCTAGATACAACAAATAGAAGAGAACTCCATAGCAGCCAAGCAAGCCATCCGGGAGCTCTGACAACCCATATAAGTCAGTGCAAAGACAATGCAACAATTGGCCTCTGAGGCCAATACTCAAATCAACACTATGTTTGGTGCCCTACCGCTGAATGTAAGGGAATAAGTTGTCACGAAGATCACAACCGAGACCAACGAGCTAATGCAAGGATGGTAGCAGGCCATGAAAACCTTCCAAGAACTCAAGGAATCAACTCTAACCAGGGTTCCAGAGTTGGGGCCCTTTTTTGGAAAACCAGGAGATGGGAGGTAGGCAAAGCAGGGCGTAGGGCCAAGCGGACCCATGGAAGTAGAGACAGTGCAGAAAAATTGACTCGGGGTGAGTCAATAGGATGTGGTCGGGGCCTGTTAGGGCCCTTGTTTTGAAATTAAACATATTTGAGTTGCGGATAGTACGCAGTGAAACGCAACCACGGTAGGTAGACAGATGTCAAGGTTGCGAAGGAGTAAAATATAGGTGTCATGGCTGTTGCGGGAGAAAGCATAGATGGTGGAAGAGCACGGAAGGAAACAAGAAGTAGAACTCCTAACTAACAGAAAGAAACAGAAGACAATCGAGCGAGAAGAAAGGACAAACTGTCAGTCGCACTGGCAGCAAAAAAAATAGGTAGCCATCCAACGGGAAGAGGGGTTGTTGGTGCAGACGGGATCAGGCAGCAGGGAGCCACATGAGAGCTCTATTTTTGTTGTACTATTCTCCATTCCTCTGTATTTCTATATTTCTCTCTGTCCAATAGGAATTCTTATATTTCGTTCTATTCATGCTCACGTAGTTGAGCCCTGTAATAGCTTGTCACTGATAGCCGATGCTTAATATAATCAGAAGTGTTGTTTTGGATGTTTCTTATGGTCTTGAATGAATGGTTTTGCAAGCACTTTTAAAATTTTATTTACTGCAAGTCTGAATGCATTTTCGAGAGATATATGTCATGGAACGTTGTGTTGCAGTTTTTTAGACTTTTAACATAACTTCGATTTACTCGTATCAATGTCATTGGGTTGATACTGATCGACTCCATACCTTAGTAAGGTCGCGACACTCCTCGAGTGAGACTCTTGGCTCTTCGGAGTAGGGTGAAAATGCCGGCATGAAGCTAGACTATGGCGGACGACCTTGTTTTCCCTTAACCTAAACCCAAGTCTTCTCTGCAAAACCTGTTCTCTCACCAACACATGTTCATGGTTTACATGGTTTACAACTTTGGATTCTATAATTACATTCAAACTTTGATATAATATGAAACTTCTTGGACCTTCAATTCAATCCAAAGTTTGGATGGGGTCTACCAGAGGGGGCATGGGGTAGCCCCTGGCTGCACCACATGTCCAGCTCTAGTTTTATCATTCCAAACTAAAAAAATTCTCATTCAACATTAGGATAAACTATAAAAATGTTTCACCTCCAAATTTCGTTGTCGAATCCTGTTGTGACACTTGTCACAATGTCATTGGATAAAAACTAGAGAATATTCCCTGACTATACCTGGTATGCTGACTAGGCCGCCATGTCATCAACCTATCACTAGTCTGCAATTTTTTTAGTTGTTTATGAAAATGAACAATAGGTCATAACTTCCTCATACGAAGTTGGTTTTTGATGAAATTAATTGTGTTGGATTCTTGACGGTGAGATCTTTGCCATCATTCTAGTTTAGAGCATTTCTGAGCACTTTTATTTTTGAGCTTAATATTGAGCCTCTGATCATTCCTCCCAACTAGAAGCCTTTTTGACCCCAAAATCTCTTTGATTACTGATCATGTGGATGAGGGTACTGTTCCCTCGCCCTTTCAGTCTCTATCCACTAAAATTTTCCCATTTTCATCAATTGCAGGTTTTCAGAAAAACTTATATTTTTCCTTGACCCTTGCGACCTTCTCTTGCTGTCATAGACACTGTCATGCTACATTTTTTATGAATTTTTAGAATAGTAAGCTATTCTTGCAGAAACCATCTTGTTCCTACCTTGGTCATTAATCAAAGGAAACTTAAAAATTGTCTCACCTTGCACACCGTCACCATGGCGATTCTTAACTGATCTTTTTTTGTAATTGCATCGACTCTTGACCAAGTATCTTTTCCATTGCCATGTACCCTTTGGAAACAAAAAACAAGAATTTTTGGAACCCATGCCTCCTTTGTCAAGCTTTTTTTTCACTTCTCTTTTAACTTTTCACTCTCTTGCACCGACATCTTGTTTCCAACACTACTCAACACTGATGTTGAGTGCTACAAATGTTTTATATCTTGTTCACCTTCTTTCAAAGGAAACCTGTTAGAATCTTGGAACATCTCATTACAAGAATAAGAATATTTTTGAAAGGTTTGATTCAAAAAATCACTTTGTTTGATTATGAACAATGTCAAATTCTGACTTGCATTCACTATCCTCTTCATTTCTCGTGCATGTATAAGAGACAAACATTTCTTCTTCTTATGCGCTCTAATTATGTACTCAATACCATATTTAAATAAGTGATATGTATTCTCATGGTGATGAAATACTACTTTTGTATCATACAGATAAGGACTTCCCAATACAATACCTGATATCTCAAGCGACACCACATCAAGTTCAACTTCATCAAGAAAGTTTGAATTGATGGCAAATCTAATTATTCACTTCCTTGTAATTTGCAAGTTTGCATTCTTGCATATCCACCCTAAAGGATAAGGTCTTGGATGTCTAACATTTTCAAGGTCTAGCTACTTAACCAAGTCTTTGGAAATCAAGTTAGCTTGTGACCCACTATCAAAAAGTGTATCAATCTTGGTATGTTTAGAGACAACTCTAATATGGAAAAGTTCTATTCTTGTATCTTCATCTTGATTAACATTGGAACAATTTGAAGAACTAGTGCTTGCTATGTTCTTACCTTTCAAACCCATGGCTATAATATTTGTCTCATCTCTCGAATTTGACCCTAATTCATGTTCAACTATACCAAGATTTTTTTCCCTTTTCTTTGGCTTTCAATTTCTTTGGCTTCTACTGAGATTAAAGAAGAAGATATTAGTGAAAATTATGCACCTACACTAGGATGGAGCCTTAGGCTATTTTTAGGTGGAAGTATATTTTTAGGTGCATGAGAAAATTCTATTTATAGATGAGTTCTATTTATAGATTATGAGAAAATTTTATTTTTAGATGATGTTCTATATATAGATGTATCTTTGAGTTCTATTTATAGATCACATGTTTATTTATAGATGCATGTCGACTATTATTATCCCTTAATAATAGTTGGACAATAAACAATAATATATTCTCAATGAGAACTTGGAAACAGTTAACTGAAGTGGAAAATCAGTTAGCTATATAAAATTCGAGTTCAAAGGTTGGTTGGTGGGACATGCAAGTGGACTTAGTTGCAAATGAGTGATTCGAAGTTGTAACAGAGTTGGATGTGTAGTTATGTGAGTTGTAAAGTAGTTTAACTTGGTTAAGTGAGTTAAAATAAGTTGTGCTAGTTGTAACTAAAGATACACTAGTGAGATATCAGTGAATTAATTATTAATTAATTCACAATCAGTGGTCTCACATGCAACTGAATATTTACTACTTTTAACTACATGCATGTCAGATCCAGTGGAGACCCAGTTGAGACGTAGGTGAAAGGGATAGTTTTACTATCAGTTGTGACATTAGTGGGTGCACTCATGCAACCACACACACATTGGATGTGCCCATGAGGATTGTGCAGTCAAGGAAAGCATGATTCCATTCATTTAGGGATTTCTATCATCAAGGTTTGCGCAGTGGAGGCAGGCTGTCTAGAGGCAGTAAATTGGCACATGAATTTGCCAATGTTTATATGACAATGTGAGATTATTGTATATTGTACTGAAAGCTCTTGGATTAGAGTTTTTTATGATATTGTTTCATGATCCATGATATATACATAATATATGATAGTGGGGTTTTTAGCTTTATTCTTTCTCGGTAAAAACATATGTGTTATGTGTTATTGATCTTTCTTCTTGATATTTCAATTGGTAATTGTCTTTTAAATTCTGCAAGAATTTTTTTAGAAGTGATTCTATATTTGTAATATTCCAAATCTGGAATTTTATATTCCATCGGGAATATCTTAAGATATTCCAGAATTCCTTCTATAGAAAAACCACAAGTCCATTTCAGAGATTGACTGTGAGGGAATTTACCGGATATGTCACCTTCAAAAGGAAGTGTGAGATTCAGAGGCTAGCTTGCCCTTCATAGACTCTGTCTATGGATATGCAATATTTCCACTTCGGGAATTTCTGCTGCAGGGTCCTTGAGGACGCTGTATAAGGAAGCTGCTACAAAAATAAGACAAACCACTACTGGGATGCCTTAGAACACACATCATACAACTCCTATGAAGAATATGAGCTCAAAGAAATGATTCTAGATGGGTTATTCAGATCTCCCCAATCTAGGTCTCTAAAACAATGCTCAATGAAAGAGCTTACAACAATATATGAACATAACCATGAAACTCTGCAAATATGAATACATCATGAGAGGGAAATGATATGCAGCCAAAAATATGATATTATTCAGCAAATATACAAGAAATTGAAGAGGGAAGAGCACCTCATACAATAGAACCAAGCTCCAATGAATATACAATGAAATGCCAGAGTTACTGCAACTACACAGAATGTCGAAAGACCATGACTGTGCAGTCTCTAAGAGTGAAGCAGCTTCTGAACATGTATGAAATGAAAATATGGATGAAAGGTACAATAAAATATCCCAAGAAAGGAAAATGGGCTCAATATGGGATTTCTAGCCAATCTCAGAAAGATTGCTAGATATGTCGAATAAAATACAATAGTGAAAAACAGATTGTCATTGCAACTAAAACCAAATGAATATGAGGTTATGGATGATCTGAAATGATGATTCCCTCTTCTGATAATGCCCTCAAGTTAAAAGGGGTTGATCCCCTTTTACTCAAAATTACTCCTCCTGATGAGCACAAGAATCTCCCTCAACACTACCCTCATGGAATAACGCAGTTTCTCCAAATGACTGTGCAGTGGGAGATGTGAATGGGTGGCCTGATGCCACAAATCTGAAATATGGTCCAAGAGCCCTCTCTACAGCTCCTCCAATGAAGATATCACTCCACTGAAAAAGAAAGTAAGGAAAGACTCTATGAGTTCCTATGCTGCTACCCCAGCAGCACAACACCATTCTGCTATAGAAATAACACTGAAACTGAAGGAGTGAGCTTGGAAAAATGCTGGAGTGAGGAAATTCAGCTCAAATACTCTCCTCCCATGAGGAACAGGTGGGGGATCCCAGCCCGGGAACACCCCTAGTGCTCAAGATCACTGCAATCCTGCCAAACAGCCCGGATGTGCAAGTCCTTGGCCTCACTACGAAATTTTTGAATCAAATCATGATCAAATGAGTTGCTATCTTATTTCTTATAAATAAAATGAACTCTCTCTCACCATAGGTCCCACAATTAGGGTTTCCATTAACTTTTGAATGGTTTCCCTCCAAAAACTGTGTTTTCTTCTAAAGCAAGCCACCCCTCTAAGGCAGCGTTGTTGACTTGGTCAAAGATGGCCAACTCAAGGTGATCCTCGTCATGTTCACACCATTAGGTGTTTATTTTAGCTGCTTATTTATCCTCCTTCCTCATAAGGAGTATTATGTTTCTATCATCAAGGGGTTAAGGGGTCTTCTTACCCATTTTATTAATCAAAATAAAAATATGCCACTATAATGTTCCATTTTAGCTTCAGGCTAAAATTGGGAACATTACAATGTTTAACAACGGAATATAATTGTTAGATCAGGAGAATCCAGGCAATGCATAGTTTGTATTAAAATTTCTACATGGTATCAAAGCACAGAAGATTGCAATTTTGAAGCAGGAGCTGAGTTTGTTGGTGGAAACAATTTGAATTTGCAGAAATATTTTCTTGCTACTACAGTTGAGTAAACATCGAAATGTATTTCAATGGCTTGTGGCTATAGTATGCACTCGAGGGTAGCTCTAACTACATTTCCTAGAAGAACCGGATGGAGGTGATGCTCGAAGATAATGGCATGAAGGAATTCATCGACAAAGATATTCCTAAGCCCACTTCGATGGATGTTGCATTACTTGATCCATGGAAAAAGAAAGTGGCAAAGGTGAGGATGATTCTGTTGGAAGGTGTATGAGAACACATTGTCTCAAGCCTTCATAGGAAAGCCACATCATATGCTATGTGGAAGGCTTTGATGGATCTTTTCCAAAGTAGTAGTGACCATAGGAAATTGGCACTGAAAGATAAACTAAGGAATATCAAGATGGAAAAGGGTGACAATATTCCAAAGTATCTCACAAATTTTGTCCAATGTCAGGATGAATTGGGGAGTGCGGGAATCACTATTGCTGATGATGATTTGGTGAGCTTGGCTCTCTTGGGACTTCCCAAGATTTGGTACAGTTATGAATACTATGTCAACGGAGGGTAAAAACTATCGGATTGGGAATGACTGTGGTCGGATCTAGTGCAGGAGGAGTTTAGGTAGAACACCAGAGATGGCTCTTCATCAAAACATGATGATGAAGAGGATTGTGCTTTGGCTTGCAAGGAAAAGAAAGGGAAGGGGAAGAAATTCCATTCAAAATCCGAGTCTAAAAGCAAGAAGATGGATTTTTCCAAGGTGAAGTGTTTTCACTGTCACGAACATGGGTACCTTGCTATTAACTGTCCGCAGAAGAAGAAGAACAAGAAGGATGCTAGATTTGCAGTTGGTGAGTCCCTTACCTCGTAATTTGAACTTGATTTCTCTTTGATCACATGCATGGTGTCAAGTGCATTGGGATCGATGTGGTATCTAGATAGCGGTGCTTCCTTCCACATTACAGGAGATAAGGAGATTTGCAGTGGCTTATAGGAGAAATATCTCCAAATGCATATAGATATGGGTGATGATGGATAATACAGTGTGACTGGCATTGGTACCATTACCTTTGAGAGGGAGTCAAGTAAACGATTTCAATTGAAATATGTTATGCATGTTCGAGGTGTTAGTCATCATTATTTTTCACTATCTTTTCATGATTATAGATTAATGATAGCCTTCTGAAAACAAAATTTATTGAAACATTATGTGTTTTCAGAAATTTCACTGCCTTCATTATCCTTATAAACCTATTTTCACTCTTCTTCAGTTGGTCTTCTCAAATCCACCTTGTTTCTCTTAAAAGAATCCTTATAGGCTTATATTTCTCATGTTCATCTGATCTAGGTGGATATCGGTGGCCACCCACCTATTCCATTTGCACCCATACCATCAATTCTTGCAGCTTTTCACATTCAGCACCACTTACAATTTTTAGCAGGTTTTTGGGTCCTGCACTCCCAGAGCCGTTTTGGGGCCTTAATGATCTAGGTGGATATTGGTGGCCACCCACCTATTCCATTTTAACCCCCACCATCAGTTTTTTTAGTTTTTAAGTTGCAGCACAACTTACTATTTTTAGCAGTTTTTCGGGTCCTAAACTTCCAAAGCCATTTTGAGGCCCTAAACGACAATTTTTTGGAAAACCAGGAGAAACATAGGTCCATGGACTGATGTCTCTCCCATTGAAAGTTGTACTCCTCAGATATATATTTCTAATGAGCTATTGAGCGCGTCAAACAGAGATCGGATGCCAAAGTTACGTCCCTGGGAAGTTGAAACACTAACTTACCCAAACGGGGGCCCACAGTTTTGGCACTTCATCTCCTAGAGTTAGGCTTTTGGAATTTTTAGTTTTTCCATTATTTCTCAATAATAAATAGGCCCTCAAGCCTCATTGTAACATAGTACAGAGGTCTGTAGCCACCACATCTCTTCTCAGAGATTCGCTACCAGCACCCTAGCTATTTTATTTCCATTATGTCTGTAAGCATATTTCTGTTATTAATGAAATAACTCATTATCTCTGTTGCATCTCTATGTTTATGGTTATTTATATATTCTATTGTGTTCCTGCATAAATCCGGATCAGTGGTATCAGAGCGGTCTGCTCTTTCTTTCTTTTTCTTTTCATGTCCCCAACGCGGTCAGGGTATAAGGAGTTAGGGCTCGATCTAGTTGAACCCTTGCAAGATCAACCTCACAGACCCCGAAGACCTCCCATGGTGAAAGAAAATAAAGATGAGGGAGCAGGAGATCCTGTCAAAATATTGCTCGAGTAGGCCCTTGAGAAACAAAGGAACGCAATGATAGATAACTTTGCTCAGATCCTTCAACAAATACCCACCTACGGCGCATCTGCATCCAACAGCCACTCTGGAGGTGCCACCCCCTTCAAGTTTTTATGGCCTAAATCTACCTCAGGTTGAAGAAGGCAGAATCTAGGGTAACATAAAACTATGCTTAATTTGGTAGCTAGCCCTACTAGATTGGGAGAGGGCTCTCTCCCTGTCAGTCTCGCAAAAAATGATCAATGAGGTTTGAGATGACTTGAATAAAGACTGATTTTAGGCTAGGTATATATGCAAATGAGTTTGGTTGATTTTGAGGGTGTTTTTTGGATCAAAGGGAAAGGCAGATTTTGGGTCTGGGGAATGAGGCCTAGTTTTTGCAGAGATCTGAATGGGGCAAGGTAGGTAATTGTTTTGACAATTAAATTTTGAATGAAATGAATAGCTTAGACCGGTGAGGAGTTGAAGAGGGCAAGAAAATTTCAGGAATACTCTTCAAACAGTTGAAAACATAGAAAATTAAACAAACCCTAGGTAGAGCACTGCAAATTTTAATGAATTCCACCTTTATCCTTGTTTGTTTAACTTAAGAAGAAATAAGAGGGAAAATGATACACATGAAACACCAGTAAACTTACATTAACAGAGAGAAACACATCATCAAAACAAAGAGCCACATGAATTCCAAGGAGTGTTGCAAACCCTGGTCTATTCCTTTGCCAAACTGCAGAGATGAATGTACAATGATGCTCAAAGCAATCCCAAGTGTCCAACCTATGCTAAAGACTGAAAAAATACAAGATATAGAAAACACTAACTCATCCCCAGCCTCTAGGGGTCGAGCTCACAAGTTTAGGAGTTGTTTCAACAAGATCTAAACTGAGAACTGGAAAATAGGCAGTGGAATAGCTTGCCCCTATAAGATAGGAAACTGATTCATTCAATTGCAATTCATCTTTTGATGGATGAATCTACCTCCATGAGTATAAATTTAACAAAATTACATCAAGATCCATCAAACTACATCCAATTACATCATGAGTTTAACATTTGGAAGCAAGAAAGTCAAAATGTCAAAAACTAGGCGAAAAACAGAGTTACTGAGTCCAAAATGAGAAAAAATCCCTAATGCGCCGTGCCTGATTTCTCTATGCGTCGCGCCAGTTTGGAGCTGATTTTGAAGGCCTTCCGGGTGTCCAAATTAGCTCCAAGTGGGCTTGTTGGAAAGGTCTGCCTGTCTACTTTCCAACACAAGTGGAATTTCTTAATTTGGCTTCCATTTTCCCCTCCAAAAATTAGTTCTCCCAACACTGCTTCCTGTGTTTCCAAAAAGGGGCAGAAAGGTCATTTTTAGGGTGTTTTTGACCCTTATGGAAGCCCAAAAACTGTCAAAATTTCTTGGCCATTGGTATGCATGCATATTTTTCCATGAAAAATCCAAAAATGTTGAGTTTGCATCAAAAGGAGTCCCCTATCAAAAGCGCGCGGCAGGTGGTGCGTCGCATAGAGCTGAAAAATCTGTTTTTAGGCCAAAAAATCAAAATTTGCAAAAAATGTCCCAAATTTCTTGAAATTTGGGCTGAGTGTCCTCCATCATGTACTATGCTGGGCCAAGGAAGCCTAGGCCAAGATTTGAAGTCTATCATGCATTTTCGAGGCTTTGAGGCCTTCTTCAACTTGGCCTTCAAGATTTTGATCCTTGCTTTACAAACATGATTTCTCGCCCAATAATGATTGGCCATGTGCCTCAACATGTTCTTTTCCTTGTTGGCTTTCTCCAACAACTTTTCCAAATGAATATTTACCATTCTTGTGAGGTCTCCTTGGCGCATGCAATTCGGTTGTAGAGTCACTGTGTGTTCCTTCATCTCGGTCGTAAGAAGAATCAATCTCCATGTTTGCTAAAGTTTGTGTTGTTTTAGATGAGTATGAAGAGTTTTAGGTGTCTTCCATCTTTCGCTGCCTTGTGTATGAAAATGTGTGAGGGACTATGAAGGGAGAGGGTAAGGGGAATGTTGGGAATATTTCCAATTGGAATTTGGGGAATTGAAGGGTTTTAGGGACAGTCTCTAGGCTTTTGGGATAATGGGAATATGGGATAGGGGTAGATGAATTTAGGGATATGGGGAATAGGGAAAAGGGTTGATGAACTAGAAAAACAGTCAAGGAATAAAAGGTGAGGGAGTGATGGTCACAAAAAACCAACTTACAAACCCTAGGCAATCATGGCTTGAGCAAGGACGTAGGGTTTGATATTTTTTATTAAATCCTCATAAACCTCATAAATACTGATGGAAACTCATATATTGGAAATATGGATATGTTAAATTAGTTTTGAAATGAATAATTTGCAATTTTGGAGCTTTTGGAGGAAGATTTGAATGGATTTCAGGCTTTTTAGCCCAATGCGCCGCGCCATCTCTACACGCCGTGCCTTTTTGCAGGAGACTTTTGGAGACCTTCCCGGTGTCCAAATTGGGCGCGGGATATCTCGTTGGAAATATTATTGAGTCTAATTTCCAACCCAACTAGAATTTTTTAATTTGGAGTTGATTTTCCCTGTCAGAAATCAAATCTCCCAATACTGGTCAAAATGTGAAAAATGAGGCTGCCTCAAGGCAGAGTGCTGTTGCAGTCAAATTTTGAAGGTCTTCCTCAACTCCAAATTGAGATCATGATAGCTAATTGGAAATATCTTTGTGTCTAGTTATCATTTGACTCATCAAGCAAGTCATTTGGCCAACCAAGCTAGGAGAAAGCTTGATTTTCTCAAGGTCACTTAAGAGGTGCATCAATTCTCCTGAGGCAGCTATATTTTTGAAATTTCTCTAAAAACATGACACCTGTGTAAAACGTGAAGGAGGTGTTTCTTTCTTGGCCTATTTTGGACAGAAACCTCTCTCAGATTTCCCAAATTAATCTTTTATTGCTCAAAAACATCATTGGAGTAAAACCTATCCCGATGTGCGGAACAAGGGATTTTTCGAAATGAAGTGAAATGAAGGGGATAAGGGGCTTCTAAATTCTTGAGAAAATTTTGGGAAGTAGGAAGGGATTTTAGGAAGTAGGGGAAAGTGGAATTTCAAATATTGAGTGAGGGGAAGGGGTCCAAAAGGGCAAAACACAGGCCTAGCCTAGAAAATTTCCAAGTTATAGCAAGAAACTAGGGTTTGTGCGAAAATGAGGAATTTGGGGGATCTCAGTGATGGGAAGTGTTTAATAAGGTACATTAAGGATAGGGGAAGGTGTATGAATATGTGGATACAAGTTTCTTTGATGGGCTGATGATTTGGCCATCCAAGAGAAATTACCTCCAAAACCCTAGGAGAGGGAAATGGACCTTACCTAGGCACAACTGAAGCATGAACAAGGTGAAAAATGACACTTTGGAACTTGAAATGATGATGAAAACCCTTTGAATGATGGTACACTTAGCCGAATGGTGACATGGACCGACATTTGGACAACTTTGAAAGGAGTGAAAGCAAACCCTAGACCTAATGCTAGTGACCAAATTTTGCTTGAAGGCTCACTGAAATGACAAAATTTACCTTGACACCTTAAAATCATTTTGTAAGAGCATGTTTGATCACTGGAGGAAGGCTGCAAAGGATGACACTATCATTGGCTCCAATGGGGATGGTAGCTCCTTGGAGGTGCCAAGAACTACAGATCTTTGGAAAGCAGACAGTGCCTTCATCCATTGGGCAATGGAATCAAAAGCTCAAACTGAAATGCATGACTGAAAATTGATGACTTGACGACACAAATTGACTCTCACTCAACTAAAAACTGACTCGATACTTAAACACAACCGAAAAACTGGAAAA
This sequence comes from Pinus albicaulis, assembly GCA_034641835.2. Taxonomy (NCBI): domain Eukaryota; kingdom Viridiplantae; phylum Streptophyta; class Pinopsida; order Pinales; family Pinaceae; genus Pinus; species Pinus albicaulis. Next base: position 1,481,601,255 of record CM076582.1, read on the forward strand.
TATGCTCAATATGAAGCTTATTCAATACAACCTACTCTATTTGTTCCATTCATCACCTGATCAAGTGAAATGAAACAACCAATGCAACCAAGTAAGTATTCCGGTTGCTGTTTGAATTCTCCGCAAGTGCTGGCTTATGAACAACAAGAGAGAACTACTGAAAGGCAACTCCCATGAAAACTTGGAAACAAATCCGTTGAATGATATGGATTCTCTATCCGCCTCCAAAAACACTGCATAAGGATCTTGAAGTTCATGCACACTGGGACTTAGCTCATCCAATGGATTACTTCTCTTTTCCTCATACCATGAATGCAAAATTTGATCTGAGCTTTATGACGAGACTCCTGTTGAAAATGACAAAGAAACCAGCTGCCGAATCAATTTTATATCAACACACATTTCAAGCTCACATATAGTCAATGGAGAAGGACTTTGACTGCAGACATCATCCAACACATCAACTATTGGATCGTGAAAAACTTGAAAAGACTACTGCAACCCATTTTCTATTGGTTCCGATGAGATTACATGATTTCCTATAGGCTGCTCATTTGAAGATATACTATGCAATTTACCCTTAAAAAACTAAAATGATTCAAAAAAAAATGGTACGTAATCATCTTGTATCATTTGATAATATGTGCCAGCTTCCAAGTCCTCATCTACAACTTGACAATAAATGGCATTCAGGGGCTGTAAATCTGGATATGAGAAGTCTTGAACAAGGTTTTCATTTCCCTCAAGATGGTCTAGATCAAGACTTGTCGACAGTTGATTTCTGATTACATGGAAGTTGTTTCTGATGAACTGAAATGAATCAAAACAAAAAGGCAAAGATCCTTCACTTACTTCAAAGTTTGCTTCACTTTCCTCATCACTGTCATAGCTGATATGCATCGGTTGATCACTATACTCGAGCTGCTGAAAGTGAACTTCCTCCTTCCATAAACTAGCTGTTGATTTGTCTGCAAGATTAGCTTCTATTTGGAGAACATAATCATCATCATATTGATCAAACTGAGGCAAATCAGGCATACATGTCATAAAAACACATCATCAGGCATACATTTCATATCAACAACTCTCTCTTCTCCAAGTTGATCTATAAAACAATCATTATTAGATCTATGACAACTAGGATAAGAAATAAAAAATTTTGGATCAGCAACTTGTTCTTCTTAAATCAGCGAGCCAAGGGCTTGAACATTATACTCATTCCTTGTGGTGATATTTTGCATCATCTCTTCCACTGCACTTACCAACATGTCAAGCTTTACCTCTAGAGATGTCGATTCCTCTGGATCTATGTTTTTCATCTCTTCTTCTTTCAACTTTTCCCTTCGGATCAACAAATGAGCCTCTACATCTACTGCACTATTCTGAATCTCTTCAAGTGTTGAAAGATTATTTTCTCTCAGCTGAAACTCCATTTCCGGATCAAAAGCACCTGGGTAGTGTAAGAGAGTGGATCCAAGAGGAGGTCCTATATTAACTGGCATCGAATAATAAACTTGGTTAAATCTGGCAGAAAACTTTTGTACTGTCTCCCCTGGCAGTATTTTCAGCTGGTTATACTCTTCTATAATCAAGAAAGGGTTCTTTCTGATCACCCACCTGTCGAGGAAAACTTTGATGAACTACTGGAAATCTGAGATGCCCGCATCAGGCAGGGTTTTGAACAAACTCTTGACCTTGCCGTGCAAAGAAAGAGAAAAAATCCTAATACTGACATCCTCTTCATCAACTTCAAAAAGGTCAAGAAAAGACTCAAAATTCAGAACATGTATCTCAGCAGTGATGTTGTCACGTTCACCATCAAATCTTGGTGGATATAGGTCATGATTTTTAGGGAAAGCATGGGATATAGGAGGTAAAATTAGAGGCTTGTATCGATCTGGAATTTTACAAGGTATAGGGGTATGTACAAATGCTACAGAATCAGTCTTGGTCTCTTGAGGTTCATCAGTTTGAAGATGGTCATCACAAGATTTGGAAGAAAGGTCTTGATCAAGCTCAAAAGCATGCAAATATTTGGCATTCACAATCTTCAAAGGGAAGGAATCAAATGCAGGCCGAGGATATTTTCTCAAATACAATATACTTTGCAAAGCCTTCTTGACATTCTCGAGAAAAGAGAAGAAAAATTTTATGACAAAGAACAAAATGTTTTGGATGAAATTCCAACTTGAATACCTAATATTTCCATATTTTCCTTTCACGTTTTTGCTGGTAAGGTTCATCCTCCATTGGAGTCCTTGGATCTGATCTCGAAACTGATTTAGATTCACCAGGTGAATGATTTCAGCCTTGCGGTTTCTGATCGTTGTCCACCATCAACAATCAGATCTGACCTTGATTAGATCTTACTGAGGAAATTAGATGTTCAGTTCATAAACTAGACTGGATATTGACTGAAGCAGCATTCATCTACTTTCGCTAATGTAAAGCAAGAGCGTTTCGAAGGCTACCATGGAAAATTTTAGGGGCTAATATTCGTAGGTGGGCTAATTTTCTATGGTTTTTCCAAAAACAATATTCGCCAATTTCCATATTTTTATAAAAATAATTCGCCCAAATTTTACAATATAAAAATATTTTACGTTAAAAATCACCAACATTATATAGACAATATATATAATATCATTATAAATTTGAAATTTTTTACAATACATCAATAAAAATTTTATAGTCTACATATTAGGGACTAGTGATATTCGCCAATTTTTTAAACTTCAGGATAATTTTCCATCCTTAAAATTATCCCTGAAGGCTACCTAGCTAACTTACGGCTCCGTCTGTAATTTATAAATCAAACAACAAAATTTTCATCTCCCCAGTATGGTCGCCACTATGTTATGGCCTAAATCTACCTCAGGCTGAACAAGGCAGAATCTAGGGTAACATCAAACCACGCTTAATCTGGTAGCTAGCCCTACCAGATCAGGAGAGGGCTCTCTCTTTGTCAATCTCACAAAAAATGATCAATGAGGTTTGAGATGACTTGAATAAAGACTTATTTTAGGCTAGGTATATATGCAAATTAGTTTGGTTGATTTTAAGGGTGTTTTGTTGGATCAAATGGAAAGCAGATTTTGGGTCTGGGGAATAAGGCTCAGTTTTGCAGAGAGCTGAATGGGGCAAGGTAGGAAATTTATTTGACACTTTAATTTTGAATGAAATGGAGAGCTTAGATAGGTGAGGAGTTGAAGAGGGCAAGAAACCTTCAGGTATCCTCTTCAAACAGTTGAAAACATGTAAAATTAAACAAATCCTAGGTAGAGCACTGCAAATTTTAATGGATTCTACCTTTATCCTTATTTTCTTAACTTAAGAAGAGATAAGATGGAAAATAGTATACGTAAAACCTCAGTAAACTTGAATTTGCAGAGAGAAACACATTATCAAAGCAAAGAACCACATGGATCCCATAGAGTGCTGCAAACCCTGGTCTATTCCTTTGCCAAAATGTAGAAATGATGTACAATGATGCTCCAAGCAATCTCAAATGTCCAACCATGCTAATGACTGAAAACCCACAAGATATAGACAAGAAACCACTCATCCCAGCCTCTAGGGGTCGAGATTGCAAGTTTAGGAGCTGTTCTAACAAAATCTAAACTGAGAACTAGAAAGTAGGCAGTGGAACAGCTTGCCTCTATAAACTAGGAAACTGATTCATACAGTTGCAATTTACCTTTTGATGGATGAATCTACTTCTGCGAGTGAAAATTTAACAAAATTACATAAATATCCCTAAAATTACATCAAATTACATCAATATTTTGAAATTTATAAGTAAGAAAGTAAAACTGTCAAAAAATAGGCGAAAAACAGAGTTACTGAGTCAAAAATGAGCAAAATCCTCCTATGCACCACGCCTGATTTCTCTATGCGTTGCGCCAGTTTGCAGCTGCTTTTGGAGGCCTTCCCATTGTCAAAATTTGCTACAAGTGGGCTTGTTGGAAATTTCTTCCTGTCTACTTTCCAACACAAGTGTAATTTGTGAATTTGACTTCCATTTGCCCCTCCAAAACTGATTTCTCCCAACACTGCTTCCTGTGTGTCAAAAAATGGGCAGAAAGGTCATTTTTTGGGTGTTTTTGACCCTTTTGGAAGCCCACAACCTGTCAAAATTTCTTGGCCATAAGTAGGCATGCATATTTTTCCATGAAAAATAAAAAAATTTCAATTTTTCATCAAAATGAGTCCCCTATTAAAAGCGCGCGCCAAGTGGCGCGGTGCATAGAGCAGAAAAGTCTGTTTTTAGGCCAAAATTTTCAAAAATGCAAAAAGTGTCCCAAATTTTTTGAAATTTGGGCTGAGTATCCTCCATTATGTGCTACACTGGGCCAAGTAAGCCTCGGCCAAGATTTGAAGTCTATCATGCCTTTTACGCCTCCTCGATGCTTTCTTCAACTTGGCCTTCAAAATATTTATTCTTTCTTTGCAAACATGATTTCTCGCCCAATAATAATTTTCCATGTGCCTCAACATATTTTTCTCCTTGTTGGATTTCTCCAACATCTTTTCCAAATTCATATTTACCATACTTGTGAGGTCTCCTTGGTGCATGCAATTCGGTTGTAGAGTCACTATGTGTTCCTTCATCTCGATTGTAAGAAGAATCAGTCTCCATGTTTGCCAAATTTTGTGTTGTTTTAGATGAGTATGAAAAGTTTTAGGTGTCTTCAATATTTCGCTTCCAAGTGTTTTAAAATGTGTGAGGGACTATGAAGGGAGAGGGTAAGGGGAATGTTGGGAATATTGCCAATTGGAATTTGGGGAATTGAAGGGTTTTAGGGACAGTCTCTAGGCTTTTGGGATAATGGGAATATGGGATAGGGGTAGATGAATTTAGGGATATGGGGAATAGGGAAAAGGGTTGATGAACTAGAAAAATAGTGAAGGAATAAAAGGTGAGGGAGTGATGGCCACAAAAAACCAACTTACAAACCCTAGGCAATCATGGCTTGAGCAAGGAAGTAGGGTTTGAGATTTTTTTTATTAAATCATCATAAACATCATAAACACTGATGGAAACTCATATATTGGAAATATGGAGATGTTAACTTAGTTTTGGAATGAATAATTTTCAATTTTGGAGCTTTTGGAGGAACATTTGAATGGATTTCAAGCTTTTTAGCCCAATGCACCGCGCCATCTCTACGCGTCGCGCCTTTTTGCAGGAGACCTTTGGAGACCTTCCTAGTGTCCTAATTGAGCACATGATAGCTCGTTGGAAATATTATTGAGTCTAATTTCCAACCCAACTTTAATTTTTCAATTTTGAGTTCATTTTCCTGTTAAAAAATCAAATCTCCCAAGACTGGTCAAAATGTGCAAAACGAGGCTTCCTCAAGGAAAAGTGTTGTTGTAGTCAACTTTTGGAGGTCTTCCTCAACCCAAAATTGAGCTCATGATAGCTCATTGGAAATATATTTGTGTATAGTTATCATTTGACTCATCAAGAAAGCCATTTGACCAACCAATCTAGGAGAAAGCTTGATTTTCCCAAGGTCACTTCATAGGTGCATCAATTCTCCTAAGGCAACTGTATTTTTGAAATTTTTATAAAACCATGACACCTGTGTAAAACATGAAGGAGGTTTTTATTCCTTGGAATATTTTGGATGAAAAAATCTCTCATTTTTCCCAAATTCATCATTTATTTCTCAGAAACATCATTGGAGTAAAACCTATCCCGATGTGTGGAACAAGGGATTTGTTGAAATGAAGTGAAATGAAGGGGATAAGGGTCTTCTAAATTCTTGAGAAAGTTTTTGGAAGTAGGGAGGGATGTTAGGAAGCAAAGGAAAGTAGAATTTTAAATATTTAGTGAGGGGAAGGGGTCCAAAAGGCCAAAACACATGCCTAGCCTAGAAAATTGCCAAGCTGTAGCAAGAAACTAGGGTTTGTGCGAGAATGAGGAATTTGGGGGATCTCAGTGATGGGAAGTGTTTAATAAGGTACATTAAGGATAGGGGAAGGTGTATGAACATCAGGATACAAGTTTCACTGATGATTTGACTATCCAAGAGAGATTACCTTCAAAACCCTAGGAGAGGGAAATGAACCTTACCTAGGCACAACTGAAGCATGAACAAGGTGTAAAATGACCCTTTGGAATCTGGCATGATGATGACAACCCTCTGAATGATGGTACACTCAGCTGAATGGTGACATGGACCGATATTTGGACAACTTTGAAAGGAGTGTTAGCAAACCCTAGACCTAATACCTAGTGACCAAATTTTGCTTGAAGACTCACTGAAATGACAAAATTTGACCTTGACACCTTAAAATCATTTTGTAAGAGCATGTTTGATCACTGGAGGAAGGCTGAAAATAATGACACTAACATTGGCTCCAATGGGGATGGTAGCTCCTTGGAGGTGCCAAGAACTACAGATCTTTGGAAAGAAGATAGTACCTTCATCCATTGGGCAATGGAGTCATAAACTCAAGCTGAAATGCATGACTGAAAAATGATGACTTGACGACACAAATAGACTCTCACTCAACTAAAAACTGACTCGATACTTAAACACAACTCAATAAACTGAAAATATGCTCATGAAGCTTATTCAGCACCTCCTACTCGGTTGTTCCATTCCTCCATTCATCACTTCGATCATGTGAAATGAAACAACCACAAACCAAGTAAGTATTCCGGTTGCTATTTGAATTCTTTCGTATACTGCGCAGAACAAAAAGAGAGAAGCACGAAAGGCAACTCCTATGAAAACTTGGAAACAAGTCGGAAATTCCTGATATGACTTATCCGCCTCCAATAAGGCGTACAAGGATCCTTGCTTATGCACACTAGGACTTAGCTCATCCAATGGATTACTTCTCTTTTCCTCATACCATGAATGCAAACTTTGATCTGAGCTTTATGATGAGACTCCTGCTAAAAATGACAAAGAAACCGGCTGCCGGATCGTGTTTATATCAGTACACGTTTCAAGCTTACATATAGTCAATGGAGTAGGAATTTGACTGCAAACATCATCTAACACATCAGCTATTGGATCGTGAAAAACTTGAAAAGACTGCTGCAACCCATTTTCTATTGTTTCTGATGAGATTACATGATTTCCTACAGGCTACTCATTTGAAGATATACTATGCAATTTACCCTTCAAAAACTGAAATGATTCAAAACAAAATGGTATGGAATCATCTTGTATCATTTGATCATATGTGCCAGCTTCCAAGTCCTCATCTGCAACTTGACAATCAACGGCATTCATGGGCTGCAAATATGGATATGAGAAGTCTTGAACAAGGTTTTCATTGCCCTCAAGATGGTCTAGATCAAGACTTTTCGACAGTTGATTTCTGATTACATGGAAGTTGTTTCTGATGAACTGAAACGAATCAAAACAAAAAGGCAAAGATCCTTCACTTACTTCAAAATTTTCTGCACTTTCCTCGTCATTGTCATAGCTGATATGCATCGGTCGATCACTGTACTCGAGCTGCTGAAAGTGAACTTCCTCCTTCCATAAACTAGCTGTTGATTTTTCTACAAGATTAGCTTCTGTTTGGAGAACATAATCATCATCATACTGATTAAACTGAGGTAAATCATCAGTATAAAACACATCATCAAGAATACATGTCATATCAACAGCTCTCTCTTCTCCAAGATGATCTATAAAACAATCATTATCAGATCTATGAAAACTGGGATAAGAAATAAAAAAATTTGTATCAGCAACTTGTTCTTCTTCAATCAGCAAGCCAAGGGTTTGAACATTATACTCATTCCTTGTGGTGATATTTTGCATCATCTCTTCCACTGCACTTACCAACATGTCAAGCTTTACCTCTAGAGATGTCGATTCCTCTGGATCTATGTTTTTCATCTCTTCTTCTTTCAACTTTTCCCTTTGGATCAAAAAATGAGCCTCTACATCTACTGCACTGTTCTGCATCTCTTCAAGTGTTGCAAGATTCTTTTCTCTCAGCAGAAACTCCATTTCCATATCAAAATCACCTGGGTAGTGTAAGAGAGTGGATCCAAGAGGAGGTCTTATATTAACTAGCATCGAATAATAAACTTGGTTAAATTTGGCAGAAAACTATTGTACTATCTCCCCTGGCAGTCTTTTCAGCTGGTTATACTCTTCTATAATCAAGAAAGGGTTCTATCTGATCTACCACCTATCGAGGAAAACTTTGACAAACTACTGGAAATCTGAGATGCTCACATCAGGCAGGGTTTTGAACCAACTCTTGACCTTGCCTTGCAAAGAAAGAGAAAAAATCCTAATACTGACATCCTCTTCATCAACTTCAAAAAGGTCAAGAAAAGACTCAAAATTTTGAACATGTCTCTCAGCAGTGATGTTGTCGCGTTCACCATCAAATCTTGGTGGATATAGGTCATGATTTTTATGGAAAGCATGGGATATAGGAGGTAAAATCAGAGGCTTGCATCGATCTGGATTTTTACAAGGTATAGGGGTATGTACAAATGCTGCAGAATTAGTTTTGGTCTCTTGAGGTTCATCAGTTTGAAGATGGTCATCACAAGATTCGGAAGAAAGGTGTTGATCAAGCTCAAAATCATGCAAATATTTGGCATTCACAATCTTCAAATGGAAGGAATCAAATGCAGGCCGAGGATATTTTCTCAAATACAATATACTTTGCAAAGCCTTCTTGACATTCTCGGGAAAAGAGAAGAAATAATTTATGACAAAAAACAAAATGTTTTGGATGAAATTCCAACTTGAATACCTGATCTTTCTGTTATCACTCAGATTTTCCTTGAAGTTGTTGGGAAGAGGAAAGGGGTTCGAGGTAACCACAAACCAACTTTTAGGTACAAAGTCTAGCCAATCTGTACCCAGAAAGGGCTCTCTCTGTAAAATTTATCTTTGTTTTATAAGATATCAGGCTAGTTATAAAGTCCAAGGGTTTTGATTGAGTTTGGGTGATGAAATTCAATAGCTAAGGGTAATATTGAGTAATTTAGGCCATTGGGATAATGGAGTCAAAGAGGATAACTTAACTGGATTAAGTCTCTTAACAAAAGATGCCTTCACAGGGCAAGATAATCAAACATGAAACAATTATATATCTCGAGTGAATGGGATGAACTCAAATGGATGAAGGGCAATTAAGAATCCTTCAACACATTCAAAAGAGGGAAATTGAGTGATTATTAATAAAGAGAAATTAAGTATTCTTTACTAAATAATCAAAATGCTTAAACTAGAAAAACAGGAGCAATTAAGAATTCATTGTTTAAACCAATTTACAAGAAAACATTTAGAATAACAATGATTAAAATCATATTACACTTAAGCACTTTCTAGTTTATTCCTTTTCATTAATTATTCAGAAATGAAACACAGATGATATAATAAGAAAATATAAATACTTCAACACATAAGAGATAGATGACTTATTGATCCGTAGTTTGACACAAGAATCCTATAAAAAGTCTTTCGCATCAATTCCTCATCCATCTAGCCACACAAAATTTCTCCAACAACACTTTATTCCAAAATGGTCAATGTTACAGCAAAGTCTAAAAAATCCACCCCCAATATTCCGATTGAGGGAGTATTTATACAAAAAGTTATAAAAAATATCTCATAACAACTTGAGATATAATCTAGGATGACTCATAAGTATTTTACAACAAACTAGAGACAGATGGTCTCGTAGATAAGAGAAATGGTAACTAATGTTGTGTTGTTTCCTTCTTTTAAGAATGTGCTGGAGGTAGGCCCTATAATTTGGCTAGCTGTTGTCTTCTTCAGTAATTCTATGCCGGATGCTCCATTTAACTGATACTCTTTAACTGCACTGATACTCTTTTATCCTTCTTTATCATGACTTACTGTAGTACATAATAAAAAATTCATGTAAGGATAGTTTTTACAAAAGTTCTAACATTTCTTCCCACCATTTATCTTAAGGTATTCTGGTTCTTTGCAGCTTTCTGAGAGTTTCATCAGTCTCTGTATACCTAAAGAAAGTAGGTTGAATTGGGAACAAATGCTTTACTTCATGCTCGAGATAAAAAAAAAAATTTCCAATCTATCATGAAGACTTTTTCCTATAGGCAATGCTGCTGTTGATGAACTAGTTGAGGTACTGACCTGATTGTCAGCATGCTTGTCCAATTTTTCAACATAGCTTTCAAGGTCCATCAATTTATCCTCTAAAACTAAAGGACTGGGAAATCCTTTATTCAAAAAAATATCAAATCTTTATAGGAAGGTAGTGATTTCTTCTTGCATATCAGAACATCTTCGTTGATAGACTGAGCAGTTATGGGAAAAATGACGGTCTGACTCGGGGACAAAACTGCTCTTTAATTGGGATCATAATTTGCATGGCAGTAATGGATTATCTCAGGAAAAATATGGACTGAAGGGAGAAGATACATGGGAATATTGGATTCCCATAATCCAAAAATGTCAGAACCTTTTAAGTAATTATCTCTGCAGTAGCAAACAATTCGAAGGGGATTTTCACTGAGAACCAAGTCTTTAATTTAGAAATATCTGTCTACTAAAGGCAGATAATCTAAATCTCTGTGAGGGGAATTCAGGGGTGCTACATTCAGAGCCACGAGAATCTCCATTTCTGGTTCTTGTGGATTCAGAAATTAATTGTGGATTTTGATGAAAAAATGAGCACAGTCACAGGTTGGGGAAGGCAATTGCAATTGAGGAATGAACTAAAGACCAATATTAAACTTTGCTTTAGTTTTTCGTGTAGAATTTAAAACAAAAGCCAATTTTTTATAGAGTTTAATGGGAACTAGGGTAAATACCTGTTTTCTGGGAAATAAACAGTGACTAAACAGGTGTTGGCTATGGCGGATGAACTCTGGATTACTCGACTGCAATTTTCTTCAGCAAGGTAACGGTTGGCAAACTTTGACAGTTAATTTCGAAATTCGTTGCATGGGACACTGGTCACTGCGTGAAATAACAAAAATGACGCGGGTTCTTTGTTTTATTCACAAAGTCAAAGGTTGGCGGGTTTTTATTATTTTAATGGATTATGTCAGCAAGTACGGAGGCTTCGTCACAGGAGGCAGGCGATAAGCGGTTTCCATCGCACAGCTTTTGGGGAAGAGTGGTTTTTAGTGGAGGGCGAGCGATTCCATACGATGAATGACGCGTGGCGCGAAACTGTTCAGAAAACCGCTTAGCCATCATGCGTTAACTTTCGGACGAGGATGGGCAGCGATATGGACGACAACCGTAGATCTCTGATGAGTCGATCAAACGATCATCGGGAAAGGAAGATGACGGGAAGATAACAAGGCGAGCCCGATACAATATAATATAATTAATCATATCGGGGGTGATTCTATTGGTGGGACAGGTTATTAATTAACCATGAGGATTAATTAATCCCTTTATACGGCAGAAGGTCAGTTTTTATTTATTAATTGAAAATTTCAACCAATAAATAAATTTTAATAATTATATGGTTATTTTTCAACCAACGGGGCGGGATATATATTATTTGGGAATTTTATTAAAAATAATACGTGAAAAAGGGGAAATTTTCATAGGGATTTAAATAATAAGTCAAAAATTAATATGGAAAATTAACAAAAGCGCTAAGTTTAAAACATCAAAGTAATGTATTTAACTTATGCTTTTATGAATAGGGTTTTTATGAAATATTGCATGATTTTCGTAAGTAAAATGGGATTTTACTTAAGGAAAAGATTTTTAGAAGTGAGTGAATGTCATGATGAATTATTTTAAGTACTTAGGATTTTCCAATTATTGGGCCGAGGGTCCGGTCCCTCCAAAAGTCAAGGAAATGCCTTGAGCTCCTTTAATTTTCCAATGCCTTATTACTTAGGGGAAATTAGTGAAAGTTTTAGGGAAAAATGAGAAGGGAAGTTAATAATCTGACTTTGCTTTGCTTGAAATTCTTCCAGTGTAGTGTTTGCCTTTGTACTTGTGATGAAAGTAAAGATTTAACACATCTAGAGTCATTATCCATCACATGTAATTCTACAACATCATCTACCTACCCTACCTACTTTACCCTACCATTTTTCTTCTTTATTAGGGTGCACTTAGACTGGCAAACCCTTATCACACTTTTTCTTTTACATGTGGAAATCTATCTAAATCTATCCTTATTACATCCAAGGGCTCAGATTAAACTGTTGAGCTCCTTTTATTTACTCTACCTATCTACTTATCTGCCAATATTAAACAGTTTGGTTAGATTTTATTCTCTATCTCTAAAACATAAAATGGAAAGATGAACCAACCAAGCTTAAATTGTTTGATTGTTCATAAATTGTGGCATAAGATACAAGTTGCACACAATTTTTTTTATTACATAAGAGCAAAAAGTAGTGGCATTTATGCTTGCACGTTTTCCTTGGACTTTCTTTTTGTGGGGTTCATTTTCTTTTACTTTTTTGGCCATTTTATTCTTTTCACCCTTTGATTTTTCTTTTAGGGTATACCCTCTTTACATTTTTAAATTTTTTTGATTTTTTCACAATATGAGAAACCTTTGCAACAAGAAAAGGTATGAACATATTACATAGCTCATCAAGTCAATCATGATATATGACACCTATTGGTATAGGATTCTAACACTGGCTCCACTTGGGGATGGTTTTTCCTGGTGAAAGGTCAAGAACAGCACGTCAGTTGCCCTCAGAATGATTTTGATTGGGCCATGGAATCTTCTTCTGCTTGTTGCGTTATTGTATGTATGATAGTAATACTTCTGAGGCTTAGGGCCTTCTCTTCGGGCTTCAACTCCAGTAAGTTACTATCCACTCAAAACTGATACATTACAAAGGATATAGTATGTACATGTTAAAAATCAGGATATCCTAATAAATAGGATCAAAGTAATGTTTCAACATTCGACCATTAATTGGTCCTTCTTTAGTTTCTGTACCATCCAATTTTTTCAGAAAATATGTATTATTTCCTTGTAAAGCATGAATAATATAAGGTCATTTCCATAGGAAGACAAACTTCCCATGTTTTCCCTTATCCTCTCTTCTAGAATCCCATCTTAAAACTTTGTGTCCTAATTGGAAATCTTCTGCCTTGGTCCTTTTATCAAATATATTCTTTAGTTTCTCCTGCAATACTTGGGATTTTTGATAAACTTCCTCTCTGGTTTGCTGCAAATTGATAGTCTGATTTATTCTCCGTTGAATATCATTTGGTTCAACCTGAGCTTCTTGAAGTAATTTCATTACAGGAACTCCTAAAGATGAAGGAAATACAACCTCAATACCATAGACTAATTCATAAGGAATGGTCCCAATAGATTTTTTGGTGGTGAGTCTGTCTGCCCATAGTGCATTTGTAAGTTTCTTGTGCCAATTTTTCTTGTTTTCCTCCAATAGTTTCTTAATAATATTAATGAGACTTTTGTTGGAAGATTCAGCCAGTCCATTACCCTGAGGGTAATGGGCTGTGTAATGGCTTAAAGTGATATGATATTTATTACAGAAACTTATCATCTTCTTAGATTTGAAGGCAGAAGCATTACCAGTTATAATTTTCTCAGGACAACCAAATCTTGATAATATATTGGTTTGTCTGGAAGGAATTGCTTCTATCCATTTGGTAAAATAGTCTGTAGCAGTAAGGATCCATTTTTGTTGGCCAGAAGAAGGGGGATGGATTTATTCAATGATATCCAAGCCCCATTGTTGGAAAGGTTTTTCAGTGGAAATTAGTTTCAGGGGTAAAGGTAATTGTTTTCTCTTGCCTTAAAAAATTTGACATTTATGGCAAGTAGTAACAAATTTCTTTACATCAAAGAACAAGGTGGGCCAATAAAATCCAGCTCTTAGGATCTTGTCTGCAATTTATTTCCAATAAAGGTGTCCACCACAGTCTCCTGCATGGAATTCATTGATAGCCTTGTTAGCTTCATATTTTAACAAAAAATTCAATAGAATACCATCATGATTTTTCCAAAAGAGAACATTATCTAAAATACAAAACTTTAAAGATGTCATCTTTAAAAACCTTTTATTTGTTCTAGATAACCCTGGAGGAGCTTGCAGGTTTAACAATACATAAATTATATCAGCATAAGAAGGCCTGGCTGATTTGTGGAGTCGCCATCTCATGTTCGTCATCCAGTTCATTAATATCCAGGGCTTGGCAATTTGTTTCTGTCATGAGTTGAGCTAATCCCTGTCCCTTTATAAGCTTTGTAGGTTTTATTTCAATATCATATTCTAATATGGTAGCAATCCATTTACCTCTTTTTCCCTCAATTCCATCTTGAGTTAAGATGTCTTTGACAACAGCATTTGGTACATAGGCTATCACATGGGAATACAATATGTAGATTCTAAAATCTTTAATGGCTTTTATAAGTGCAAAAGCTTGTTTTTCCATGATGTTGTATTTTAATGATGCATCCCTTAGTGCTTTACTAAAAAAGGCTATAGGTTTTTCACATCCTTGATCATCCTTTTGTAATAAAACAACTGCTACAGTATGTTCTGATGCAAATGAAAATATTATGAATTCTCTATCAAATTGTGGACTGGTAAGAACTGGTGTTCTAGTCAAAGCCATTTTAATTTCTTCAAATGCTTGTTTGGCTTCTACTGTCCATTTAATACTTGAATCCTTTATTAACATGTTAGTAAGAAATCTAATTAATTCAGTGAATCTAGATATGAATCTTCTCAAAAAATTGATTTTTCCTATGAAAGCTTGAAGTTCTTTAACATTTCTAGGGTGAGGTATCTGCAATATAGCTTCTATTCTAGCAGGATCGATTCTAATACCATCTTTGGAAATAATATGGCCCAAAATTTTACCTTCTTCAAGACCAAACAAGGACTTTTTGGATTCAAAGAGATACCATACTTTTTGTATTTTATGAATACTTGTCTGAGATGGTCCAAATGTTGTTGATCTGATTTAGAAAAAGCAGTTAAATCATACATATATATAACAAGAAAGTCATGAATTTCTTTTGCAAATGCAATGTCCATTGCTCTTTGGAAGGTAGCTCCAGCGTTTTTAAGTCCAAATGGCATTTTAATGTATTTGAATGTGCCCCATGGTGTTGTAAAAGCTGTTTTTTCCTGGTCATCAGGATGAACTAGAATCTGGTTGTATCCTGAAAACCCATCTAAAAGAGAAATCCTTGAAGCACCTACTACTCTTTGCAAAATGTGATCCATTTTGGGCAAAGGGTAATTATCCTTCAAAGAAACCTTATTTAAATTTCTTAAATCAACACATAATCTGATCTCTCCAGTTTTCTTCCTAGTAGGGACTAAGTTAGACACCCACTCTGAAAATCTAATAGGAGCAATTATCCCTGCTTCATACATTCTTTCGATTTCTTTTTCAATTAAAGGCAACAATACAGGGTTGATTCTTCTGAGTTTCTTCTTAAATGGTTTCTGAACTTCTTTCAGAGGTATTGTATGTTGAATTATAGAGGTATCATATGATTTCAAATATTCATAACTCCAGGAAAAGACATCCTGGAATTCTCTTATTAGTTCAACATATTTTAGTTTTTTATCGAGAGGCAAAGATTTAGATAACTTTATTATTTTAGGATTTTCTTCAGTCCCCAGATTATATTCCTCAATATCAACTTTCAATGGTTCCATTTTGGGTTTCTTCGGAATATCATTAGAGTTGAAAAGATCTTCCAAAGGATTTAATCCTTTAGGCAAATGATTATCTTTCAAATTAATGATTTCAGATTCATCTTCTATAATCTCATCAACCTCCATTTGTTTAAGGTCCTGCATTTCTTTTTTGGTGAACTTCGTTGGATGAAGCATTTGAGTTGCACTTTCTTCATAAATGTCTGTTTCTTGTTCATTTATTTTATCAGCTTCTATGATTGTATCTTCATCTATGTTACATTAGAAAATTCATTCTCTAAATTCAGAAAATTTTTAATCTGATTGTCATTTACAAACACTTGCCAATTCTTAAAATTGTCTGGTATAGCAGGTCTGTGTCTAGTCTCAGCTGTGAATTGATGATTAGGTTCGAAAGGTAATTTACAAGTGCTAGCAAACATTGCAAGACTATGAGCATGCAAATTTTGTTTTCTTGGTATTTTAGCAAGCTGAGCCTGTAGAAAAGTATTGAGAATCTCTACAACTGTTCCTCTATATTCTCTTAATCTAGGATCTTTTCTCAGAAAGTCACCATTGATTTGTTGAATGATTAAATCAGAATCTCCGATGACATATACTCTAATTGCCCCTAATTTTTTGACAAGTTTAAGCCCTAACAAAAGAGCTTCATATTTTTCCATATTATTAGTGCATTTAAAGTTCAATCTGTAAGCATGGCCTTCAGCATGATCATTTTCAAGGTTATGTATCCAAATTCCAGCTCCTGCTCCTAACTTATTAACTGAACCATCAAATTCTAAATGCCAAAGAATTTCATGTTCATAATTGGTATCAGGCGTTTCAGGAACTTTCTTAACAATGAGATCTGATTTTTTACTTTCTTCTGGTTTTTCTTGGGTGTCTAACGTTTCTTTTTCCTCCGAGATTTCCTGGATTTGAACACTAGATTTATTTGCAATTTATTTTGGTTCAGTTGTTGGTACTTCTAATTTAGTGGGAATATCAGATTCAACATTATAAAGAATGAATGAGTCCATATCAGAGTGTACTGAGTAGATGCGGAAATTTTCAGGTTTCTCCTGACTACTGACTACATATTTCATCAAGGTTTCTCTGTATAGTCTCTTAGGTTGGCCAAATACTTAAATAGTAGCATATGACATATCTAATTGAAGAGATCCTCCGATATTTGCACCCCAAGATCTGGACAATAGCATACCATATTTTGGAGGAATATCTGCTACTACTATATCCATCAAAATCGTTTTTGCAGGGTATTGAACCAATGTAACACACAAATCTTTGATTAGTCCTAAACATCTCACCTGACTTCAATCAAAAGAAAAAATATCTTTGTATGGTCTGGTGATGTCTAGGTTTAATCTTTCCATTACAGCCTTGAGCATTAGATTGTGAGATGCCCCAGAATCAAGCATGGAATTATGAAGTATTTTATCATGTATATTCAAAATCACATAAAATGGAAGAGTTCCTCCACTTCCTGGTTTTCCATTTACTTCAGGGCCAAATAATAATCTAGGTTGGTCATAAAAAACATTTATTGAATCATCACTTCCAGTAATATTGAGTGATCTATTGATTTGACTTCGGTAGACATCATGTTTAGCTAATTCAGACAATGGAACAGCTATTTTTAATTTGCCTACTTCAGCTTCCAGATTAAAAGGTTTCTCGGTCTGAGTTCTTGTATTTCGAACAGCTGGATTCTCTTTTTCTTCTGTGTTTTCAGTATTTTTCTCCTTTTCAGGAGTGGGGTTGTGTGCTGAAGTTGTTTCCGAATCAACTTCTGGAGGTTCCTCTACATTTCCTTTGGGAGGAAGAGTATTGGAAAGTTGTCTATTATTCAGTTGAGTGTCAGATACATCTTCAATTATTGGGTTAGTAGGATTAGGATCTGATCTAGAAAGAATATGTACAGGGGTAGTATTGGTTTTACCTTTGAGGGGCTGCTCTGTATCTTTTTGTTTACTTGTTTCCGGGACATCAATTCTTCTGCTCCTCAAATTATATTTCTTGTGAACTTCGTAAATGGTTGTATCATAACCTTCCTTAAAGTCAAATGATTCTCCTGACAGGGTTTGAAATTTTTTAAGAATATGAGCCTCTTGATCCTCTTCGGTCAAGAAAATTTCTGGTTCATTCTTGTATTCAGTGAAATTTTTTATTTGAACATCTTCAGTTGGTTCTTCCGAAGTTGAGCCTTCAACATAATTTTCCTGGAATGGGGGTCTAATATTTTGGTCAAGACCAGTTTTTCTAGTATTTTGATTTTGGTTTCTTCTGAAATTTGGATTTCTCACAGTATTGCTTGGTTGACCATCCCAAGGAGATTTATTCTTTTCAATAGTTTCTACTCTATCTCATAGTCTTTCCATTCCTTTGATAATAGCATCCAGCTTCTTTTCAAAAGTTGTGGGTTCTTCATTTAAAGGCATTCTCCTTTCAGCTCTAGCTCTAACTCGTTTCTCTATCAGGTTTGCTTCAACACTAACAACCATACTTTGCATTTCTTCTAAAGTTTGAGGAGCTCTTTCCCTAAGCTGATACGCTATATCGGAATCAAATCCATTAGGGAATTTGATTAATACTGAATTTGGAGGAGGTCTAAGATTTTGGGGAACAGCATTGTAAGCCTCATTGAACCTGGTGACATAATCTTGTACAGTCTCATTTTTCCCTCTCTTTAGTTTTCCAAAGTCTGATAAGATTTGAAGAGGATATTTCTTCTTTTCCCATCTATTTAAAAATGATCTATAAAGAGCTTGTAAGTCAGAAACATTGTTTGCAGGAAGGGCTCTAAACCAAGTTCTGACTTCTCCAGTAAGACTTTGGACAAATATTCTCATCCTTACATCATCAGCATCTATTTCATAAATTTCAAAATAATTGGTCATCTTTTTAGTATGTTGTTATGCAGTATAAGTACCAGAACCATCAAAAGGAGTGATTTTACTTTGGTAATCTTGAGGCATAGCCCCTAGATTAGCAGGTAATTCCAAAGGAGCATATGTGTTTGCCATTGCAGGAGGTAGCGATGAAATAACTGGTGAGGTTGGTATATGAGTGGTGGGTGGAGGAGTAGAAGGGGTAGTTTGAGGCTGAGATGTTTGAGGAAATGTTGATGAACTGGGAGAAGCTGAAGTGATCACAGAAATATTTGAAGTTCCTTTAGAGGTGAACTCAGATTGTATGGAATTTCGCAAATGTTTATCAAGATGTGAAGTAACAAATTCAAATTGTAAATCTTCAAGAAATACTAGGTCTGGAACCAAATTGGACAACTCAGATTCAGAAAAATTTACAAATAAAGATGTTTCAAACTGCTAATCAAAAGGTTCGCCTTCAAGATAAATCCACTTCACAGGACAGGATATTGATCTATAAAGAGGTCGAGAACTACCGAAGCTTTCTTGGCTATTTTGTCTCCTAAGAATTCTGGGGATCAAATTCGGATTTTCGAACACAGGCAGTGGATTTGGATCAGGATTAGCCCTAGTGTAATGAGTCCTTTCTGAAGCCAGTTTTCTAGGTGATATTTTTTGGTTTTTTGGTTTAAATGAAATGAATAATACAACTTAAACAATTTATTTAAGAAGTTTCATATATTGGATTTAAATTTTCTTAAGGCTTTATTTAACTAGAGGAAATGATCAAATGTTTGAAACCAACATTCAGTTCATAAACTAGACCAGAGATAGACTGAAGTAGCATTTATTTACTATGCAATTGCAGAGCAAAAGAAGTTCAAAAGATACTTGGCTAACTTCAGGCTCCGTCTGTAGTTAATAACGTAAACAATAGTAACAATAAAATTATTCAGATCCCCAGTATGGTCACCACTATGTTATCACTCAAATTTTCCTTGAAGTTGTTGGGAAGAGGAAAGGGGTCCAAGGTAACCACAAACCAACTTTTAGGTACAGAATCTAGCCAATATGTACCCAGAGAGGGCTCTCTCTGAAAAATTTAGCTTTGTTTTATAAGATATCAGGCTAGTTATAAAGTCCAAGGGTTTTGATTGAGTTTGGGTGATGAAATTCAATAGCTAAGGGTAAGATTGAGTAATTTAGGCCATTGGGCTAATGGAGTCAAAGAGGATAACTTAACTGGATTAAGTCTCTTAACAAAAGATGGTTTCACAGGGCAAGATAATCAAACAGGGAACAATTATAGATCTCGAGTGAATGGGATGAACTCAAATGGATGAAGGGCAATTAAGAATCCTTCAACACATTTAAAAGAGGGAAATTGAGTGATTATTAATAAAGAGAAATTAAGTATTCTTTACTAAATAATCAAAATGCTTAAACTAGAAAGACAGGAGCAATTAAGAATTCACTGTTTAAACCAGTTTAGAATAAAACATTTAGAATAATAATGATTAAAATCAAATTACACTTAAGCACTTTCTGATTTATTCATTTTCATTAATTATTCAGAAATGAAACACAGATGATATAATAAACAAATATAAAGACTTCAACACATAAGAGATAGATGACTTATTGATCCGTAGTTTGACACAAGAATCCTGTAAAAAATCTTTCGCATCAATTCCTCATCCAGCTAGCCACACAAAATTTCTCCAACAGCACTTTATTCCAAAATAGTCAATGTTACAGCAAAGTCTAAAAAATCCACCCTCAATACTCTGATTGAGGGAGTATTTATACAAAAATTTATAAAAAACATCTCATAACAACTTGAGATATAATCTAGGATGACTCATAAGTATTTTACAACAAACTAGAGACAGATGGTCTCGTAGATAAGAGAAACGGTAACTGATGTTGTGCTGTTTCCTTCTTTTAAGAATGTGATGGAGGCAGGCCCTATGATTTGGCTAGCTGTTTTCCTCTTCAGTAATTCTGTGCTGGATGCTCTGTTTAAATGATACTCTTTAACTGCACTGATACTCTTTTATCCTTATTTATCATGACTTACTATAGTACATAATCAAAAATTCATGTAAGGATAGTTTTTACAAAAGTTCTAACATTTCTTCCCACCATTTATCTTAAGGTATTCTGGTTCTTTGCAGATTTATGAGATTTTCATCAGTCTCTGTATACCTAAAGAAAGTAGGTTGAATTGGGAAAAAATTCTTTACTTCATGCTCGAGATAAAACAAATTTTCCAATCTATCATGAAGACTTTTTCCTGTAGGCAATGTTGTTGTTGATGAACTAGTTGAGGTACTGGTCTGATTGTTAGCATGCTTGTCCAATTTTTCAACATAGCTTTCAAGGTCCATCAATTTATCCTCTGAAACTAAAGGAGTGGGCAATCCTTTATTCAACAAAACATCAAATATTTTGAGGAAGGCAGTGATTTCTTCTTGCATATTAGAACATCTTCGTTGATAGACTGAGTAGTTATAGGAAAAAGGACGGTCTGACTCGGAGACAAAACTTCTCTTTGATTGGGATCATAATTTGCATGGAAATAATGGATTATCTCAGGAAAAATATGGAATGAAGGGAGAAGATACATGGGAAGATTGGATTCCCATAATCCAAAAATTTCAGAACCTTTTACGTAATTATCTCTGCAGTAGCAAAAAATTTGAAGGGGATTTTCACTGAGAACTAGGTCTTTAATTTGGAAAACTCTGTCTACTAAAGGCAAATAATCTAAATCTCTGTGAGGGGCATTCAGGGGTGCTACATTCAGAGCCACATGAATCTCCATTTCTGGTTCTTGTGGATTCAGAAATGAATTGCGGATTTTCATGAAAAAATGAGCACAGTCACAGGTTGGGGAAGGCAATTGCAATTGAGGAATGAACTAAAGACCAATCTTAAACTTTGCTTCATTTTTTCATGTAGAATTTAAAATAAAAGCCAAGTTTTTACAGATTTTAATGGGAACTAGAGTAAATACCTGTTTTCTGGGAAATAAACAGTGACTAAACAGGTGCTGGCTATGGCGGATGAACTCTGGATTACTCGACTGCAATTTTCTTCAGCAAGGTAACGGTTGGCAAAATTTGACAGTTGATTTAGAAATTCATTGCATGGGACACTGTTCACTTTGTGAAATAATGAAAATGATGCAGGTTCTTTGTTTTATTCACAAATTCAAAGGTTGGCAGGTTTTTATTATTTTAATGGATGATGTCAGCAAGTACGGAGGCTTCGTCACGGGAGGCAGGCGGTAATCGGTTTCCATCGAACAGCTTTTCGGGAAGAGTGGTTTTTAGCAGAGGGCGAGAGATTCCATATGATGAATGATGCATGGCACGGCACTATTCAGAAAACCGCTTGGCCATCACACGTTAAATTTCGGATGAGGATGGGCAGCGATATGGACGACAACCATAGATCTTTGACGAGTCGATCAAACAGTCATCGGGAAAGGAAGATGACAGGAAGATAACAAGGAGGGCCCAATACAATATAATATAGTTAATCATAAGCACTAAGTTTAAAACATCAAAGTAATGTATTTAACTTATGCTTTTATGAATAGGGTTTTTATGAAATATTGCATGATTTTCCTAAGTGAAATGGGATTTTACTTAGGAAAATATTTTTAGAAGTGAGTGAATGTCATGATGAATGATTTTAAGTACTTAGGATTTTCCAATTATTGGGCCGAGGGTCCGGTCCCTCCAAAAGTCAAGGAAATGCCTTGAGCCCCTTTAATTTTCCAATGCCTTAGTACTTAGGGGAGATTAGTGAAATTTTTAGGGAAAAATGAGAAGGGAAGTTAATAATCTGACTTTGCTTTGCTTGAAATTATTCCAGTGTAGTGTTTGCCTTTGTACTTGTGATGAAAGTAAAGATTTAACACATCTAGAGTCATTATCCATCACATGTAATTCTGTAACATCATCTACCTACCCTACCTACTTTACCCTACCATTTTTCTTCTTTATTAGGGTGCACTTAGACTAGAAAACCCTTATCACACTTTTTATTTTACATCTGAAAATCTATCTGATTCTAACCTTATTACATCAAAGGGATCAAATTAAACTGTTGAGCTCCTTTTATTTACTCTACCTATCTACTTATCTGCCAAGATTAAACAGTTTGGTCAGATTTTATTCTCTATCTCTAAAACATAAAATTGAAAGATGAACTAGCCAAGCTTAAACTGTTTGACTGTTCATAAATTGTGGCATAAAATAAAAGTTGCACACAATTTGTTTATTACATAAGAGAAAAAAGGTAGTGGCATTTAGGCTTGTACACTTTCCTTGGCCTTTCTTTTGGTGGGGTTCATTTTCTTTCACTTTTTTGGCCATTTTATTCTTTTCACCCTTTGATTTTTCTTTTAGGGTATACCCTCTTTACATTTTTTAAATTTTTTGATTTTTTTTGAGAATATGGAAAAACTTTGCAACCAGAAAAGGTATGAACATATTACATAGCCCATCAAGTCAATCATGAAATATGACACCTACTGGTATAGGAGTCTAACACTTTCCATATTTTCCTTTCACGTTTTTTCTTATCAGGTTCATCCTCCAGTGGAGTCCTTGGATCTGATCTCGAAACTGATTTAGAGTCGCCAGGTGAATGATTTCAGCCTTGCGGTGTCTGGTCGTTTTCCACCATCAACAATCAGATCTGAAATTGATTAGATCTTACTGAGGAAATCAGATTTTTAGTTCATAAACTAAACCGGAGATTGACTGAAGCAGCATTCATCTACTTTCGCTAATTCAAAGCAAGAGCGTTTCGAAGGCTACCTGGCTAACTTCAGGCTCCATCTGAAGTTTATAAAGAAAATAACAAACTTTTCATCGCCCCAGTATGGTTTCCACTATGTTATGGCCTAAATCTACCTCAGGCTGAACAAGGCAGAATCTAGGGTAACATCGAACCACGCTTAATCTGGTAGCTATCCCTACTAGATCGGGAGAGGGCTCTCTCCCTTTCAATCTTGCAAAAAACGATCAATGAGGTTTGAGATGACTTGAATAAAGACTGATTTTAGGCTAGGTATATATTCAAATGAGTTTGGTTGATTTTAAGGGTGTTTTGTTGGATCAAATAAAAAGCAGATTTTGGGTCTAGGGAATAAGGCTCAGTTTTGCAGAGAGCTGAATGGGGCAAGGTAGGAAATTTATTTGACACTTTAATTTTGAATGAAATGGAGAGCTTAGATAGGTGAGGAGTTGAATGTTGGGTATGTGTTATATTCTTTCCACGATTAGCCCCACGCACTGTATGTTGCGTCGGGCGTAGCTGGGGGGTCACGAGGGGCGAAGCAGTCCCCACCGATGGGGTCCGGGGCAGTGCCCCGGCCAAAATTGGTTTTTGTGCGGACCCACTCATAGGCGGATCTGCCCATGGTTTTGTGCATGGTTTTGCAAATGGTTTTGGGGTTCGATGGTTTTCGGCCCCTGGTATTTTTTAGATCCGGTCAAGGGAACTACGGTTATGTTCTAATCCAGGGTTAATTTATTGGGGTTTATGTATGCTTCGGCATGTATATATATGTGTTGTAACACTAAAAGGAATATAATGAAAAATCAAGCTGGTCGTCCCAATTTGGGATCCAGGGGAAAATCTCTGTGTTTATCTATTTTATGTTTTATGCTCTCGCAATTGTTTATTTTTTGTTATAAGATTCGTGTGTAGATCATTTCTGTTCATGGTTAAAACCTACATTTGGTATCGGAGCTGTTTCGGCTTCAAGGGGACACCTTTGTTGTTGAGGGTTTTTTGCTCGGGCCTGTGGTAGACCTTGTTCAGTGGGAGATCTGCGGGATCGATTCTTGCGGTGAAAGAAGATGGCGAGCGGCGGAAAGATAGAGATCGAGAAATTTAATGGTCAAAGTTTTGAGTTGTGGAAGCTCAAGATGGAGGATCTGCTGGTGGATAAAGATCAGTGGATTGCGGTAGATCCAAGTACTAAACCAACGGCAATGTCAGATGAAGACTGGAAGAAACTGGATCGGAAGGCTAAGAGCACAATACGGTTGTGTGTCTCAGATTCAGTATTGTTGAATGTATCTGGGGAAGCTACGGTGAAGAATTTTTGGGAAAAACTTGGGACTTTGTACCAATCTAAGTCTCTGGTGAATAAGTTGTTCCTGCGGAAAAAGCTGTATAACCTGAGGATGAAGGATGGAGACTCGGTGACAGAGCATCTGAACGCCTTCAATACTGTGGTAAGTCAATTGTCGTCTGTTGATATTAAAATCTCAGATGAAGATAAGTGCATCAGTTTTTTGTGCTCTCTACCAGACTCGTGGGACAGTCTGGTTATTGCAATAGGTAGCAATACAACTACCTTGAATTTTGACGACATTGTCTCAGCCTTGCTGTCGGAGGAAATGAGACGGAGAAATATGGAGGGTCAGAATGGAGATTCCTTATCTGTACGAGGAAGGTCCCAGAACAGAAACAAGAATAAGGTTTCTAGTGGGAGATCTAAATCTAGAGGGAGATCTAAATCTCCTGGAAAGTTTGTAAAGGTGTGTTGGAAATGCGGAAAGGAAGGGCACTACAAAAAGGAATGCAGATCTAAAGCTCCTGAGAAAGGAAAGGGATCTGATGAAGGTCCTTCTGCAGAGGCAAAAGCCACCTCGGATGAAGGTGGGGATGTGTATTTGGCTTCTTCTTCAAATACACATGTAGATCATGAGTCATGGTTGATTGACTCAGGTGCATCCTTTCACTTCACTCCCCATAGGGAGTGGTTCTGCGAGTATGAGAAATTTGATGGTGGTGATGTCTTCCTAGGGGATGATAGGAGGGCTAGAATCATCGGACGTGGAAAGGTCAAGCTGAAGCTGCAAGGTGGAAGGATTAGAACACTTCCTGGTGTTCTACATATTCCTGCATTGGCCAGAAATCTGATTTCTGTAAGCAAGATGGATGATGCAGGTGTAAAAATAGTGTTCGAGAAAGATGCCTGCAAGATGGTTCGGGGAGCACTGGTATTAATGCGAGGAGTTCGGACTGGAACTCTGTACAAGCTACAAGGTAGTACTGTTATTGATGGGTGTAACAGTTCTGTGGTTCTTGAAAGTGGGACGGAAAGCCTAGCTGTCTCTGGAGAAAAGACCATGCTATGGCATCAAAGGCTTGGACATATTGGAGAGAAGGGCCTTCGGATACTGCATAGAGATGGTATGGTAGAAGGTATGTCCAATTGTTCTCTGGATTTCGATTTCTGTGAACATTGTGTATATGGGAAGCAGAATCGGGTGAGTTTTCCTTCTGGTGCTAAGAGGGCAAACAAGATATTAGAACTTGTGCAGAGTGATGTGTTTGGGCCTGTGTCAGTTCCATCACTGGGAAAGTCTGTGTACTATGTTTCATTCATAGATGACTTCTCAAGGAATACATGGATATATTTCTTGAGGAAGAAATCTGAAGTCTTTGATAAATTTAAAAATTTAAGGCTCTGGTGGAAAATTAGATAGAGAATAAGATAACAATGTTGAGGACAGATAATGGTGGGGACTTCTACAAGAATGAATTTGAAGAGTTATGTAAGAATTGTGGTATAGCACAAATAAATACTCCACACATGCTAAGTGGGTGTAAGAAAGAATGATAGACTGTGATGAGAAAAGGTAAAAAAACGTATAAGTGATAAGTTGAATAAATTACGGAGAAGGTGAAATTTCATGTTATACAATTAACAGTCTTCATGACAGAGGTTAATTACCATGAGTATGAATGGTATATTATCTCTTTCACATCCAGGTACTGGATGTATTGCCTCTTACATGTTCCAAATAAGAAAAGGACCAAGTTGGATAATAAATCTGAAAGGTGCATCTTTATTGGGTATAAGGATGGTTTAAAAGGTTACAAGCTTTGGAACCGGGAAACAAGGAAGGTTGTGTATAGCCTAGATGTGGTATTTAGAGAGGTGAAAGATGTTGTTAAACATGAAGTCATACCAAAGGAACCTGAGAAGATAGAGCTTGAGCTAAACGAGTATGAATCAGACTCTACAGCAGAAGAAGATTCAAAAGAGGAAGAGCCACAAATTCCAGCTATGAGAAGATCAGTTTGGGAAAGAAGGCAACTTGAAAGGTATAGTCCATCTGCTTTCTATTCAGGTTTTTCCTTAACTATAACTAATGATTATCCCAGAACTGTTAGGGAGACATTAGATTCAGAGGATGGAAAACTTTGGAAGGAGGCCATGGTTGATGAAATGGCATCCTTGCACAAAAATGAGGCATGGGATCTGGTGGAGCTGCCGGCTGGAAGGAAGCCCATTGGGAGCAAATGGGTGTTTAAGAAGAAGATGAATGTAGAAGGCAAGGTGGAGAAATACAAAGCTCGGTTGGTAGCAAAAGTTATTCAGTGCGGGAATTGATTTTGGTGATATTTTCACTCCTTTTGTTGCCAAAGTTACTTCTATTAGATTACTTTTATGCAGTGGCTAACTTGTGCATTTTGATTTTTGAGATAGAGCAGATGGATGTTAAGACAACATTTCTTCACGAGGATCTAGAGAAAGAAGAGATCTACATGAAGCAACTGAAGGATTTATGGTGAAGGGTAAGAAAAGAGCTGGTATGCGAGTTGAAGAAGTCTCGTTGTATGGGTTAAAACAGTCACCAAGGATGTGGTATCAGAAATTTGATACCTATATACGGGGGCTTGGCTTCACCAGAAGCAAAGAGGACCATTGTGTGTATTTTAAATTAATTGGTATCGTGTTATTTATTTGGTCTTGTATGTGGATGATATTTTGTTGGTTGGAAATGATAAAGAAATTATCAAGGATTTGAAGACCCAATTGTTCTCCAAATTTGACATGAAGGATCTTGGTGCTACAAACTATATTTTGGGCATGGAAATTAAGAGAGATCAGGCAAAGAGGAAGATCTGGTTAAACCAGAGGAAGTATGTCGAGACAATATTGCAGAGGTTCAATATGCAAGATAGTAAATTGGTGAAGGTTCCTATTCTTGTAGGTGTAAATATATCTGCTGAATAGTGACCCAAGACACAAGAAGAAGAGGAGGATATGTCTCGTGTTCCATATGCAAGTGCAGTGGGTATTCTGATGTATGCAATGGTCTGTACCAGGCCAAACATTGCACATGCAGTGGGAGTATTGAGCAGGTTTATGTCAAACCCAGGAAAGAAGCATTGGACAACAGTGAAGCGGGTTTTCAAATATTTACGTGGCACTAGTGATTATGGCATGTGCTACCAGGGAAGACCAGGATTGGAAAGAATGTTGGACGTTAGTAGTTTTGTTGATGCAAACTGGGCTGGAGATCTGGACCAAATAAGATCTACAAGTTGGTATGTGTTTAGCCTATTTGGAGGCGCGGTCATTTGGATGAGTAAAATACAGTCTGTAGAGGCTCTTTCAGCTACGGGCGAATACATAGCGACCACTCATGCAAGACTGAGGAATCAGTTTGGTTACAGAGATTGTGTTCAACTATGGGGTTGGTACAACAAGCTATAAGGATAGACTGTGATAGCCAAAGTGCAATTTTCTTGGCTAAGAACCCTGTTTATCATTCAAAGACAAAACACATTGATGTTCAATATCATTTTTTTAGAGATATGGTTGAAGCTAAAAGGGTGTTGTTAGTAAAGGTGGACACTTTGAAGAATGTTGCAGATGCATTGAAAGAGTCTGTGAGCACTCAGAAGATCTCTTGCTGTAGAGAAACAATGGGTGTTGAAGAATTTGCCCAATGACTAAGCTCTCATGTGGCCCCCTGTGGAAAGAAAACAAGAAGTGGGAGAATGTTGGGTATGTGTTATATTCTTTCCACGATTAGCCCCACGCCTTTGTATGTTGCATCGAGTAGTTGGGGGGGGGGGTCACGAGGGGCGAAGCAGCCCCCACCGTTGGGGTCCGGGGCAGCGCCCCGGCCAAAATTTGTTTTTTGTGCGGACCACTCATAGGCGGATCCGCCCATGGTTTTGTGCATGATTTTGCACATGGTTTTGGGGTTCGATGGTTTTCGGCCCCTGGTATTTTTGTAGATCCGGTCAAGGGAACTACGGTTATGTTCTAATCCAGGGTTAATGGATTGGGGTTTATGTATGCTCCGGCATGTATATATATGTGTTGTAACACTAAAAAGAATATAATGAAAAATCAAGCTGGTCGTCCCGATTTGGGATCCAGGGGAAAATCTCTGTGTTTATCTGTTTTATGTTTTATGCTCTCGCTATTGTTTATTTTCTGTTATAAGATTCGTGTGTAGATAATTTCTGTTTAGGGTTAAAACCTACATTGAATAGGGAAAGAAACCTTCAGGGATCCTCTTCAAACAGTTGAAAACATGGAAAATTAAACAAATCCTAGGTAGAGCACTGCAAATTTTAATGGATTCTACCTTTATCCTTATTTTTTTAACTTAAGAAGAGATAAGAGGGAAAATGGTATATGTAAAACATCACTAAACTTACATTTGCAGAGAGAAACACATTATCAAAGAAAAGAACCACATGGATCCCATAGAGTGGTGCAAACCCTGGTCTATTCCTTTGCCAAAATGCAGAAATGATGTACAATGATGCTCCAAGCAATCCCAAATGTCCAACCATGCTAATGACTAAAAAACCACAAGATATAGACAAGAAACCACTCATCCCAGCCTCTAGGGCTCGAGCTCACAATTTTAGGATTTGTTCCAACAAAATGTAAACTGAGAACTAGAAAGTAGGTAGTGGAACAACTTGCCTCTATAAACTAGGAAACTGATTCATACAGTTGCAATTTACCTTTTGATGGATGAATCTACTTCTATGAGTGAAAATTTAACAAAATTACATCAAGATCCCTAAAATTACATCAAATTACATCAAGAGTTTGACATTTATAAGTAAGAAAGTCAAATTTTCAAAAACTATGCGAAAAACAGAGTTATTGAGTAAAAAATGAGCAAAATCCTCCTATGCGCCGCGCCTGATTTCTCTATGCATCGCGCCAGTTTGCAGCTGCTTTTGGAGGCCTTCCCATCATCCAAATTTGCTACAAGTGGGCTTGTTGGAAAGGTCTGCCTGTCTACTTTCCAACTTGAAAACCTGATCTTTCCATATTGTCCTTTCACGTTTTTGCTGGTCAGGTTCATCCTCCAGTGGAGTCCTTGGATCTGATCTCGAGACTTATTTAGAGTCGCCAGGTGAATGATTTCAGCCTTGCGGTGTCTGATCGTTGTCCACCATCAACAATCAGATTTGAAATTGATTATATCTTACTGAGGAAATCAGATGTTCAGTTCATAAACTAGATCGAAGATTGACTGAAGCAGCATTCATCTACTTTCGCTAATGCAAAGCAAAAGCATTTCGAAGGCTACCTGGCTAACTTCAGGCTCCGTCTGTAGTTTATAAAGAAAACAAAAAAAATTTCATCTCCCCAGCATGTTCGCCACTATGTTATGGCCTAAATCTACCTCAGGCTAAAGAAGGCAGAATCTAGGGTAACATCAAACCACGCTTAATCTGGTAGCTAGCCCTACCAGATCGGGAGAGGGCTCTCTCCTTGTAAATATCGCAAAAAATGATCAATGAGGTTTGAGATGACTTGAATAAAAACTAATTTTAGGCTAGGTATATATGCAAATGAGTTTGGTTTATTTTAAGGGTGTTTTGTTGGATCAAATGGAAAGCAGATTTTGGGTCTTGGGAATAAGGCTCAGTTTTGCAGAGAGCTGAATGGGGAAAGGTAGGAAATTTATTTGACACTTTAATTTTGAATGAAATGGAAAGCTTAGATAGGTGAGGAGTTGAATAGGGAAATAAACCCTCAGGGATCCTCTTCAAACAGTTGAAAACATGGAAAATTAAACAAATCCTAGGTAGAGCACTGCAAATTTTAATGGATTCTACCTTTATCCCTATTTTTTTAACTTAAGAAGAGATAAGAGGGAAAATGGTATACGTAAAACATCAATAAACTTAAATTTTCAGAGAGAAACACGTTATCAAAGCAAAGAACCACATGGATCCCATAGAGTGCTTCAAACCCTGGTCTATTCCTTTGCCAAAATGTAGAAATGATGTACAATGATGATCTAAGCAATCTCAAATGTCCAACCATGCTAATGACTGAAAAACCAAAAGATATAGACAAGAAACCACTCATCCTATCCTCTAGGGGTCGAGCTCACAAGTTTAGGAGCTATTCCAACAAAATCTAAACTGAGAACTAGAAAGTAGGCAGTGGAACAACTTGCCTCTATAAACTAGGAAACTGATTCATACAGTTGCAATTTACCTTTTGATGGATGAATCTACTTATATGAGTGAAAATTTAACAAAATTACATCAATATCCCTCAAATTACATCAAATTACATCAATATCTTGAAATTTATAAGTAAGGAAGTCAAACTGTCAAAAACTAGGCGAAAAACAGAGTTACTGAGTCAAAAATGAGCAAAATCCTCCTATGCGTCGCGCCTGATTTCTCTATGTCTCACGCCAGTTTGAAGCTGCTTTTGGAGGCCTTCCCATGGTCCAAAGTCTCTCCAAGTGGGCTTTTTGGAAAGGTATTCCTGTCTACTTTCCAAAAAAAGTTGAATTTTTGAATTTGGCTTCCATTTGCCCCTCTAAAACTGATTTCTCCCAACACTGCTTCCTGTGTGTCAAAAAAGGGGCAAAAAGGTCATTTTTTGAGTGTTTTTTACCCTTTTGGAAGCCCAAAACCTGTCAAAATTTCTTGGCCATAAGTATGCATGCATATTTTTCCATGCAAAATCCAAAAATTTCAAGTTTGCATCAAAAGGAGTCCCCTATCAAAAGTGTGCGCCAAGTGGCGCGGCGCATAGAGCAGAAAACTCTGTTTTTAGGCCAAAATTTTCAAAAATGCAAAAAGTGTCCCAAATTTTTTGAAATTTGGGCTGAGTCTCCTCTATTATGTGCTACTCTGGGCCTAGGAAGCCTCGGCCAATATTTGAATTCTATCATGCCTTTTACGCCTCCTCGATGCTTTCTTCAACTTGGCCTTCAAAATCTTCATTCTTTCTTTGCAAACATGATTTCTCGCCCAATAATGATTTTCCATGTGCCTCAACATATTTTTCTCCTTGTTGGATTTCTCCAACAACTTTTCCAAATTCATATTTACCATTCTTGGGAGGTCTCCTTGGTGCATGCAATTCGGTTGTAGAGTCACTATGTGTTCCTTCATCTCGGTCGTAAGAAGAATCAGTCTCCATGTTTGCCAAAGTTTGTGTTGTTTTATATGAGTATGAACAGTTTTAGGTGTCTTCAATATTTCGCTACCAAGTGTATGAAAATTTGTGAGGGAATATGAAGGGAGATGGTAAGGGGAATGTTGGGAATATTGCCAATTAGAATTTGGGGAATTGAAGGGTTTTAGGGACAGTCTCTAGGCTTTTGGGATAATGGGAATATGGGATAAAGGTAGATGAATTTATGGATATGGGGAATAGGGAAAAGGGTTGATGAACTAGAAAAATATTTAAGGAATAAAAGGTGAGGGAGTGATGGCCACAAAAAACCAACTTACAAACACTAGGCAATCATGGCTTGAGCAAGGAAGTAGGGTTTGAGATTTGTTTTATTAAATCATCATAAACATCATAAACACTTATGGAAACTCATATATTGGAAATATGGAGATGTTAACTTAGTTTTGGAATGAATAATTTTCAATTTTGGAGCTTTTGGAGGAAGATTTGAATGGATTTCAGGCTTTTTAGCCCAATGCGCCACGCTATCTCTACGCGTCGCACCTTTTTGCAGGAGACCTTTGGAGACCTTCCCGGTGTCCAAATTGAGCACAGGATAGCTTTTTGGAAATATTATTTAGTCTAATTTCCAACCCAAATATAATGTTTCAATTTGGAGTTCATTTTCCCTATAAAAAATCAAATCTCCCAAGACTGGTCAAAATGTGAAAAATGAGGCTGCCTCAAGGCAGAGTGTTGTTGCAGTCAACTTTTGAAGGTATTACTCAACTAAAAATTGAGCTCATGATAGCTAATTGGAAATATATTTGTGTCTTTTTATCATTTGAATCATCAAGCAAGTCATTTGGCCAACCAATCTAGGAGAAAGCTTGATTTTCCCAAGGTCACTTCAGAGGTGCATCAATTCTCCTGAGGCAACTGTATTTTTGACATTTATCTAAAACCATGACACCTGTGTAAAAAGTGAAGGAATTTTTTCTTAATTGGCCTATTTTGGACAGAAACCTCTCTTATTTTTCCCAAATTCATCTTTTATTTCTCAGAAACATCATTGGAGTAAAACCTATCCCGATGTGTGGAACAAGGGTTTTGTCGAAATGAAGCGAAATGAAGTGGATAAGGGGCTTATAAATTCTTGATAAAATTTTGGGAAGTAGGGAAGGATGTTGGGAATTAGGGGAAAGTGTAATTTCAAATATTGAGTGAGGGGAAGGGGTCCAAAAGGGCAAAACACTGGCCTAGCCTAGAAAATTGCCAAGTTGTAGCAAGAAACTAGGGTTTGTGCGAGAATGAGGAATTTGGGGGATCTCAGTGATGGGAAGTGTTTAATAAGGTACATTAAGGATAGGGGAAGGTGTATGAACATCAGGATACAAGTTTTGCTGATGATTTGACTATCCAAGAGAAATTACCTTTAAAACCCTAGGAGATGGAAATGAACCTTACCTAGGCACAACTGAAACATGAACAAGGTGTAAAATGACCCTTTGGAATTTGGCATGATAATGACAACCCTCTGAATGATGGTACACTCAGCTGAATGGTGACATGGACCAACATTTGGACAACTTTGACAGGAGTAAAAGAAAACCCTAGACCTAATACCTAGTGACCAAATTTGTCAAGACCCAGAAATAGCAAAATTTGACCTTGATACCTTAAAATGACGAAGATAAGCGTTTGATCATCGAGGAAGAAAATACCGACACCAATATTGCTCTAATGGGGATGGTAGTCGAGTGTGCCAAGAATTACGTATTTCGAAAGTAAAAGGTTTTCCATTCATTAGGCAATGAGTCATAAACTCAATCAAAATGCAAGGATCGAAACGATGACTTGACGACACAAATTGACTCTCACTCAACTAAAAACTGACTCGATACTTAAACACAACTGAAAAACTGGAAAATATGCTCAATATGAAGCTTATTCAATACAACCTACTCTAGTTGTTCCATTCATCACCTGATCAAGTGAAATGAAACAACCAATGCAACCAAGTAAGTATTCCGGCTGTTGTTTTAATTCTCTGCAAGTGCTCACTTATGAACAACAAGAGAGAAATACTGAAAGGAAACTCCCATGAAAACTCGGAAATAGATCCGTTGAATGATATGGATTCTCTATCCGCCTCCAAAAACACTGCATAAGGATCTTGAAGTTCATGCACACTGGGACTTAGCTCATCCAATGAATTACTTCTCTTCTCCTCATACCATAAAAGCAAACTTTGTTTTAAGCTTTATGACGAGACTCCTATTAAAAATGACAAAGAAACCAGCTGCCGGATCAAGTTTATATCAACACACGTTTCAAGCTCACATGTATTCAATGGAGAAAGACTTTGACTGCAGACGTCATCCAACACATCAGCTATTGGATCGTGAAGAACTTGAAAATACTACTGCAACCCATTTTCTATTGGTTCCAATGAGATTACATGATTTCCTACAGGCTGCTCATTTGAAGATATACTATGCAATTTACCCTTCAAAAACTAAAATGATTCAAAACACAATGGTACGGAATCATCTTGTATCATTTGATCATATGTGCCAGCTTCCATGTCTTCATATGCAACTTGACAATCAATGGCATTCGGGGGCTACAAATCTGGATATGAGAATTCTTGAACAAGGTTTTTATTTCCCTCAAGATGGTCCAAATCAAGACTTGTCGACAGTTGATTTCGGATTGCATGAATGTTGTCTCTGATGAACTGAAACGAAGAAAAAAAAAGAGGCAAAGATCCTTCACTTACTTCAAAATTTGCTGCACTTTCCTCGTCATTTCCATAGCTGATATGTGATGGCTGAAAATTGTATTCGAGCTGCTGAAAGTGAACTTCTTCCTCCCAGAAACTAGCTGTTGATTTTTCTTCAAGATTAACTTATGTTTGGAGAACATAATCATCATCATACTGATCAAAATAAGGCAAATAATCAGTATAAAACACATCATCAAGCATACATGTCATATCAACAGCTCTCTCTTCTCCAAGATGATCTATAAAACAATCATTATCAGATCTATGACAACTGGGATAAGAAATAAAATGTTTTGGATCAGCAACTTGTTCTTCTTCAATCAGCGAGCCATGGGCTTGAACATTATACTCATTCCTTGTGGTGATCTTTTGCATCATCTCTTCCACTGCACTTACCAACATGTCGAGCTTTACCTCTAGAGATGTCGACTCCTCTGGATCTATGTTTTTCATCTCTTCTTCTTTCAACTTTGCCCTTCGGATCAGCAAATGAGCCTCTACATCTACTGCACTGTTCTGCATCTCTTCAAGTGTTGCAAGATTCTTTTCTCTCAGATGAAACTCCATTTTTGGATCAAAAGCACTTGGGTAGTGTAAGAGAGCGGATCCAAGAGGAGGTCTTATATTAACTGGCGTCGAATAATAAACTTGGTTAAATCTGGAAGAAAACTGTTGTACTGTCTCCCCTGGCAGTCTTTTTAGCTGGTCATACTCTTCTATAATCAAGAAAGGGTTCTATCTGATCACCCACCTATCGAGGAAAACTTTGACGAACTGCTGGAAATCTGAGATGCTCGCATTATGCAGGGCTTTGAACCAACTCTTGACCTTGCCTTGCACAGAAAGACCAAAAAGCCTAATACTGACATCCTCTTCATAAACTTCAAAAAGGTCAAGAAAAGAGTCAAAATTCAGAACATGTCTCTCAGCAGTGATGTTGTCGCGTTCACCATCAAATCTTGGTAGATATAGGTCATGATTTTTAGGGAAAGCATGGGATATAGGAGGTAAAATCAGAGGCTTGTATCGATCTGGAATTTTACAAGGTATAGGGGTATGTACAAATGCTGCAGAATCAGTCTTGGTCTCTTGAGGTTCATCAATTTGAAGATGGTCATCACAAAATTCGGAAGAAAGGTCTTGATCAAGCTCAAAAGCATGCAAATATTTGGCATTCAAAATCTTCAAAGGGAAGGAATCAAATGCAGGCCGAGGATCTTTTATCAAATACAATATACTTTGCAAAGCCTTCTTGACATTCTCGGGAAAAGAGAAGAAAAAATTTATGACAAAGAACAAAATGTCTTGGATAAAATTCCAACTTGAATACCTGATCTTTCCATATTGTCCTTTCACGTTTTTACTGGTCAGGTTCATCCTCCAGTGGAGTCCATGGATCTGATCGAAACTGATTTAGAGTCGCCAGGTGAATGATTTCAGCCTTGCGGTTTCTGATCATTGTCCACCATCAACAATCAGATCTGAACTTGATTAGATCTTACTGAGGATATCATATGTTCAGTTCATAAACTAGACCGGAGATTGACTGAAGGAGCATTCATCTACTTTCGCTAATGCAAAGCAATAGTGTTTCGAAGGCTACCTGGCTAACTCCAAGCTCCGTCTGTAGTTTATAAAGCAAAAAAAAACTTTTCATCTCCCCAGTATGGTCGCCACTATGTTATGGCCTAAATCTACCTCAGGATGAAGAAGGCAGCATCTAGGGTAACATCAAACAAAGCTTAATCTGGTAGGTAGCCCTACCAGATCGGGAGAGGGCTCTCTCCTTGTCAATCTCACAAAAAATTATCAATGAGGTTTGAGATGACTTGAATAAAGACTGATTTTAGGCTATGTATATATGCAAATGATTTTTGTTGATTTTAAGGGTGTTTTGTTGGATCAAATGGAAAGCAGATTTTGGGTCTGGGGAATAAGGCTCAGTTTTGCAGAGAGATGAATTGGGCAAGGTAGGAAATTTATTTGACACTTTAATTTTGAATGAAATGGAGAGCTTAGACAGGTGAGGAGTTGAAGAGGGAAATAAACCTTCAGGGATCCTCTTCAAACAGTTGAAAACATGGAAAATTAAACAAATCCTAGGTAGAGCATTGCAAATTTTAATGGATTCTACCTTTATCCTTATTTGTTTAACTTAAGAAGAGATAAGAGGGAAAATGGTATACATAAAACATCAGTAAACTTAAATTTGCAGAGAGAAACACATTATCAAAGAAAATAACGACATGGATCCCATAGAGTGCTGCAAACCCTGGTCTATTCCTTTGCCAAAATGTAGAAATATTGTACAATGATGCTCCAAGCAATCCCAAATGTCCAACCATGCTAATGACTGAAAAACCACAAGATATAGACAAGAAACCACTCATCCCAACCTCTAGGGGTCGAGCTCACAGTTTTAAGAGCTGTTCCAACAAAATCTAAAATGAGAACTAGAAATTAGGCAGTGGAACAGCTTGCCTCTATAAACTAGGAAACTGATTCATACAGTTGCAATTTACCTTTTGATGGATGAATCTACTTCTATGAGTGAAAATTTAACAAAATTACATCAATATCCCTCCAATTACATCAAATTACATCAAGATTTTGACATTTATAAGTAATAAAATCAAATTTTCAAAAACTAGGCGAAAAACAAAGTTACTGAGTCAAAAATGAGCAAAATCCTCCTATGCGCCGCGCCTGATTTCTCTATGCGTCGCGCCAGTTTGTAGCTGATTTTGGAGGTCTTCCCATGGTCCAAATTTTCTCCAAGTGGGATTTTTGGAAATTTATTCCTTTCTACTTTCCAACACAAGTGGAATTTGTGAATTTTTCTTCCATTTTCCCCTCCAAAATGGATTTCTCCCAACACTGCTTCTTGTGTGTCAAAAAAGGGGCAGAAAGGTCATTTGTTTGGTGATTTTGACCCTTTTGGAAGCCCAAAACCTGTCAAAATTTCTTGGCCATATGTAGGCATGCATATTTTTCCATGAAAAATCCAAAAATTTCAAGTTTTCATCAAAAGGAGTCCCCTATCAAAAGCGCGCGCCAATTGGCGTGGCGCATAGAGCAGAAAAGTCTGTTTTTAGGCCAAAATTTTCAAAAATGCAAAAAGTGTCCCAAATTTTTTGAAATTTGGATTGAGTGTCCTCCATTATGTGCTACGATAGGCCAAGGAAGCATCAGCCAAGATTTGAATTCTATCATGCCTTTTACGCCTCCTCGATGCTTTCTTCATCTTGGCCTTCAAAATCTTGATTCTTTCTTTGCAAACATGATTTCTCACCCAATAATGATTTTCCATGTGCCTCACATTTTTTTCTCCATGTTGGCTTTGTCCAACATCTTTTCCAAATGCATATTTACCATTCTTGTGAGGTCTCCTTGGTGCATGCAATTCGGTTGTAGAGTCACTATGTGTTCCTTCATCTCGGTCGTAAGAAGAAACAGTCTCCATGTTTGCCAAAGTTTGTGTTTTTTTAGATGAGTATGAAGAGTTTTAGGTGTCTTCGATCTTTCTCTGCCAAGTGTATGAAAATGTGTGAGGGACTATGAAGGGAGAGGGTAAGGGGAATGTTGGGAATATTGCCAATTGGAATTTGGGGAATTGAAGGGTTTTAGGGGCAATCTCTAGGCTTTTGGGATAATGGGAATATGGGATAGGGGTAGATGAATTTAGGGATATGGGGAATAGGGAAAAGGGTTGATGAACTAGAAAAACAGTGAAGGAATAAAAGGTGAGGGAGTGATGGCCACAAAAAACCAACTTACAAACCCTAGGCAATCATGGCTTGAGCAAGGAAGTAGGGTTTGAGATTTTTTTTATTAAATACTCATAAACATCATAAACACTGATGGAAACTCATATATTGGAAATATGGAGATGTTAAATTAGTTTTTTAATGAATAATTTTCAATTTTGGAGCTTTTGGAGGAAGATTTGAATGGATTTCAGGCTTTTTAGCCCAATGCGTCGCGCCATCTCTATGCGCCACGCCTTTTTGCAGGAGACTTTTGGAGACTTCCTAGTGTCCAAATCGGGCGCAGGATAGCTCGTTGGAAATATTATTGAGTCTAATTTCCAACCCAACTGGAATTTTTGAATTTGGATTTCATTTTCCCTGTAAAAAATCAAAGCTCCCAAGACCTGTCAAAATGTGCAAAATGAGGCTGCCTCAAGGCAGAGTGCTGTTGCAGTCAATGTTTGAAGGTATTCCTCAACTAAAAATTGAGCTCATGATAGCTCATTGGAAATATATTTGTGTCTAGTTGTAATTTGACTCATAAAGTAAATCATTTGGCCAAAAAAGCTTGGAGTAAGCTTGATTTTCCCAAGGTCACTTCAGAGGTGCATCAATTCTCCTGAGGCAACTGTATTTTCGACATTTCTCTAAAACCATGACACCTGTGTAAAAATTGAAGGAGGTTTTTATTCCTTGGCCTATTTTGGACAAAAAAATCTCTCTTTTTTCCAAAATTCATATTTTATTTCTCAGAAACATCATTGGAATAAAACCTATCCCGATGTGTGGAACAAGGGATTTTTCGAAATGAAGTGAAATGAAGGGGATAAGGGGCTTCTAAATTCTTGAGAAAATTTTCTGAAGTAGGGAGGGATGTTAGGAAGCAGGGGAAAGTTTAATTTCAAATATTGAGTGAGGGGAAGGGGTCCAAAAGGGAAAAACACAGGCCTAGCCTAGAAAATTTCCAAGTTGTAGCAAGAAACTAGGGTTTGTGCGAAAATGAGGAATTTGGGGGATCTCAGTGATGGGAAGTGTTTAATAAGGTACATTAAGGATAGGGGAAGGTGTATGAACATCAGGATACAAGTTTTGCTGATGATTTGACTATCCAAGAGAAATTACCTTCAAAATCCTAGGAGAGGGAAATGAACCTTACCTAGGCACAACTGAAGCATGAACAAGGTGTAAAATGACCCTTTGGAATCTGGCATGATGATGAAAACCCTATGAATGATGGTACACTTATCTGAATGGTGACATGGACCGACATTTGGAAAACTTTGAAAGGAGTGTTAGCAAACCCTAGACCTAATACCTAGTGACCAAATTTTGCTTGAAGACTTACTGAAATGACAAAATTTGACCTTGACACCTTAAAATCATTTTTTAAGAGCATGTTTGATCACTGGAGGAAGGCTGCAAAGACTGAAACTAACACAAGGTACAGGTAAAATTTGATATTCCTGTATTTGAAGGCTAAATAGATGCATATGCCATAGATAGATGGTTGAATTTGCTGGAAGGGTATTTCTCGGTCCATGATTTCTCTGACCGAGAAAATATTTTTTTGCACTCCTTGAAGCCGCCCCCCATGTCAAAGACTGGTGGGAAACCTACCGTGAGCAAGAGGACGAAGGGGAACCCTCTCTATTCGTGACCACACCCACTTAGAATTCATTCCAAGACGGCATCAAGGAAAAATATTACCCCGTGGGGAGCTATGAGGACAAATACATCCTATGGACCACGCTGCAGCAACAAAGGGATCAAGATGTGCATGAACTAACGAATTTTTTCCATACCCTACACACAAAGTTGGGTATTAAAGATTCAGAGAGACATTTGGTGCTCAAGTACCGCGACTGTCTACACAAACACATTGAGGAGGAAATGGAGTTCCTCAACATTACATCGCTTGGCATGACATATCGCTATGCCACCAAGATCGAGTAGAAATTTAAGCAGAAGAAGCGAGACTTTGGATCTGCGAATCTAAAAGGCGCCCCCGAACCGAAGAACAAGGGGCAAGGCCAAAGCGGTGCTACTCAAAACAACACCACAAATCAAAAGAAGGACATAGGGAAGTTGTGTGAATTTCATAACAGCCCCACTCACAACACAAACAAGTGTCGAGCCAAAAATTCATTGGTGGCCGAACTAAAGGCACCCGAATCAGATGCAATTTCTGATCCTGAGTCAGAACCAGACAAAGGAAATGATAAAGGGAATCAGATCATTGATGTGGATCCTAGTGCCATTATTGCCACCACCAAGATCCAGAGGGAGGACCGAGAGGATCCAGAGGAGGGGGAGTGCCTCTTCCATTCACAAATGTGGGTGAAGGGTTCTCTGCTACTATTCCTTGTCGATAGCAGAAGCCAAAAGAACCTCGTTTCAGCAAAGGTCATGAAGTGGCTCGGCCTACTGACCATAGCACACCCATAGCCATATACCATTGGGTGGCTTCACCTAGGGAGAGATATCCGCATCCACCAACAATGTTGCCTTCCGTACAGCATCAAGCCATTCACAGATGAGGTATTATGTGATGTTGCTCCTCTTGATGTAGCTGATGTATTATTAGGCCAACGATACTTGTGGAGGTGACATGTTGTGTATGAGTCTAGGCCTTGTGTTGTTATTATTACTTCGGAAAATAACTTGTACAGGATACCAGAGGTAGTACTTCCTCTTGTCATCTCTTTGACTACTACAAAACAACGCAGTAAGATTGTTTCCCAAACGAGTAAATTCATTTTCCTTACAACTCGCTCACATGGAAAGAATAATATTGTGGCCACAACCTCGAAACAGGGCTCCCCTGCACGACTGCAACAGATGGAAAAATTCATGGAGGAATACGAGGACATTTTCTCCTCACTCACAGAGGTTCCTCTACACTGTCAGGACAAGTACTCCATTGATCTGACCCCCAACGCACTGCTGCCTAATGTTACCATACCTTCTGCAAATACACATACAGAATCCACACATGTACTATCTGAGGCTGATAAAGAAACCAAATTTACTAAATGCATCTAGCATGTCTGCACACAGGTCCATGGCATCTTCAACAAATCTAATACCCAGTTCAACAGAAATTGCTTCATCTTAGGGAGGATCTCAACGCAATGGGGACCACTGATTCCTAAGGAGGGAGGAATGATCCAGGTGGATATTAGTGGCCACCCACCTATTCCATTTGGACCCACACCATCAATTCTTGCAGCTTGTCACATTCAGCACCACTTACTAATTTTAGCAGGTTTTCGGGTCCTGCACTCCCGGAGCCGTTTTGGGGCCTTAATGATCCAGGTGGATATTGGTGGCCAGCCACCTATTCCATTTGAACCCCTACCATCATTTTTTTCAGTTTTTAAGTTGCAGCACAACTTACTATTTTTAGCAGTTTTTCGGGTCCTGAACTTCCGGAGTCGTTTTGAGGCCCTAAACGACGTTTTTTGGGGAAACCGGGAGCAACATGGGTCCATATACCAATTATTCTCACATCGAAATTTGTACTCCTCAGATAGATCTTTCTAATGAGCTATTGAGCACATCAAATGGAGATCGGATGCCAAAGTTACGTCCCCGAGAAGTTGAAACACCAACTTACCCAAACAGGGGCCCACATTTTTGGCGCTTCATCTCCTAGAGTTAGGTTTTTGGAATTTTCAGTTTTTCCATTATTTCTCAATAATAAATAGGCCCTCGAGCCTCATTGTAACACATTTCAGAGGTCTGTAGCCACCACATATCTTCTTAGATATTCGCTACCAGCACCCTAGATATTTTATTTCCATTATGTCTGTAAGCATATTTCTGTTATTAATGAAATGAAGCATTATTTCCACTGCATCTCTATGTTTATGGTTATTTCTGTATTCTGTTACATTCTTGCATAAATCCAGATCATCATCTTTCTTTCCTACTTGAGACTTCATTGCCCTATTTTCCCCTGTCAATAGACTCCATCCTCCCTCTAGGGTTTCTTGTTGCTGACTCATCCCCATGTCCCTTTGGGCATAATAACCTATAAAAATGCTCTGTTTTCACTTGAAAATCTCGAAGTCAAATTTCAGTCAAAATCAGGTCAAAGGACCCTCCCATTAGGTCATTAAGGTTTTACATTGTTTAAAGTCATCCTTGGATGTTTTTAGGCACTGCTTTTCCTTTGCTAGAATTTGGCTTAGATGTAATAGAATGTCAAGACATGGTTATTCGAGAAGGACCTAAAATCTCCAAAGAGGATTATCTACTCAGTTGAAAACCTACAAGTGAGAAAAATGGACAAAGTTTAGCACTTCTACAGAAGTGTTGAAAGGTTTGTCACCAGAAGGTACTGATGATGTTGACTTCCTAATCCTGAATGAAAACAACTTACAGTAAGGAAAGGGGAACAACTTGGTCTTGTAAATGACTAGGGTTATGAACTGGTTAGTCCATTTGAGTGCCAAAGTAGTGATCACTTGAAGGAAAATGACATGGAGGAAGCACACAAGGCCAATCATGAAAAAAGTATATCATATAAGATTGATGGAATATGGAAAAAGGTGAGTGACCTAGACGTAAATGAATGAACTTGAAAGGGCTATAGAGAACTTAAAATACAACACTGATGATTGTTGTAAAGAGATGTATACACCTATGGTTTTGAAGAATGTGGCCAGAAGAGATGGAAAAGAGGAGTTGAACTTTATGGTGGAAACTACAGAAGATTTTGAAGATGATACTATGTGATTAAATCCCAAAGTTTACAAAATGAACTTGTTATGCCTCAAGGAGCAAAATAAAAGTCAACTTCATGAC
Source organism: Pinus albicaulis (assembly GCA_034641835.2). NCBI lineage: Eukaryota > Viridiplantae > Streptophyta > Pinopsida > Pinales > Pinaceae > Pinus > Pinus albicaulis. The sequence goes on from CM076582.1 coordinate 1,481,644,336, forward strand.
TTCAGAAACCTGCAAGCAAAAAGTGTAAAAGAATATCAGTGAGAAAAGGAAAAGGGGTTTCAAACATTAGAATGTGGGTTTTCAAAGTTAAATTAAATCCATAAGCCTATAAAAGCCCATTGAACATTTCAAAAGGCCCATTGTTGCCTGAGAGAAGAATTTGTGAGTTCTCTGAGAAAAATCGGGCTAAGTTCCTTGGCACTGCGCATTTAGCTTGGGGCTACGCGCCTGGGAGTTGGTGTTGCGCCCTTGCCAAATTCTCTTAATGTTCTATACACTGGCATTGCACACCTAGAACGAAGCATTGTGCCCTTGCCAAAGCACTGCGCTCTTGCCCGACAAGAACTAGTGAAGTTGCCTTGGCACTGCGCACTCAGAGCCTGGCGCTGCGCGCTTGAGATTGGCACTGCGCCCTCAGCATTGGTGCTGCATGCTTAGACAGAAAAGGTTTCTCACTCTTCTAGCCATCCAAATCACATCAGATTGCCTTCCAATATTTTCCAAGGTTCTCTAAGTACTCTTCAGAGGTAATTACATACCATCATCCCATTTCTAAAGCTATTTCGTGATTCTTGAATGCATTAAAATAAAACCCTAATCAAACCCTAGATAGAAATCAGAGATCACTATCTATATGCTTATTTCATCCTCCTAAACGTAGTATCATTGATAGACAAGGTAATTAAACTACTTGAGGGTTGTCATTGAGTTATTTTCCTCCTCACTCATTCTCATACACCTATACCCATTCACACTCATCCCCTTCATTTGATTCAAAGCAAAGTGCAGCAAGTCCAAAACCACCCAGAGCTAACAAGACTATTCATTATCAATTTGCATGAAAAACAAGTTAATCTTGTTGGGGTCACCTTTGAGATGTCTACAAATGCCATTGCAGATGCTACAGGAATACCTAGTGTGGGAGAGAAGTGGTTCAAACAAGCAAACCTGGACATGAGTTACTTTGAACCATACCTTAAACCTAGGTATAAAGATCATCACAAATCCATATTCCCTTTTTCTCATCTTCTTGATAGATATGCACCTATGATGAGGATAATAATGAAGTATTTCACTTGTGAGGGAAGGTTTTCCCGCCTTTACTCATATCATATCCGTCTTCTTATGCATTTTACTAGAGTAAGAATGCTACACATACCATACTATCTTTTCTGTAGCATTGAAAAAATGACCTACATAGTGTAAAAGAGAGACTATAATCAGAAAATACAGAGCCTTTTCCATCATTCACTTATCAAGATGGTGGTTATGCACCAGCTCCAGCAGAAGAACATTCCATGGAATACCTTCATTGCCCATGAGGCTTTCACTACTCCACATGGCCATCATCAGCAAGATATTCCTTCATATTCTCATCCTCCCATATCCACTTCTCCATCACTTCCTGGTGTTCATACATTTCCACCCACTCACATTCCTTCACCCCATGATGACCCTTCCACATCACCTTTCCACAACCCTTCACCCTCATATCATGATGACAAAGCATCAAGAAGTGATGGGAACAGTGAGATGGATGGCACTAAAATGAGTGACATTGAGCCATTTCCTTTGACATACCGGAGGGGCTACATGCATTTGTTTGCTACACTTGAGGTGCAAGGGGCCATGCCTTCTTCATCAGCAAAACATCTTGATAAAGGCAAGGAAAAGGTCACAGAGCCCATCACTGTTGAGGAGGAAGATAAGCATGAAACTGAGCAAGAGTTTCAATTAATTGACCTTGATGATGAGGATGAGGAGAGGATCACCAATATGTTGATCAAAAGCAAGGATCCCAAGATTAGTGAGCTTCGATCATCTATTTTGAGTTGGAAAACGAGCAGTTGAAGAAAAAGCAGGCCATCAGTGAGGTCAGGGCAATCAAAACTTAGAAAGAGGTCAGAAAGGCAAAGGCTTTGATATATGAGACCTTGGGAACTTTTGATGAGAGTGAGGATGAGGAAGAACAACTTCCTAGGAAGAGACCAAGGACAATGGGGTTGAAGAAGGCTTTAGCCTGGGAAAGAGGGAAAGAAGCAGAACTGACAGAGCAACTCACTCCAAGTGAGCTTCTTGCCATAGAAATTAGAAAATATAGAGAATCTTGGCTTGAGAAGGAAAACTTGCACCTATAGGGTCAGCTAGAGAAGGCAAAGAGAGACACTGACATGCAGAGGGAGATGGTCAGACATTATGCCATGAGAAACAGGCTTGCAAGGGCCAAGATCAAACGATCCTATGCAAAGATTCAAGCTTTGACCGAGGCAAAAGAGGAAGAGAAGCTCAACATTCTTTCTAATGTGTCCCTCCAAGCGTCCCAGCCATTATCAACAAATAAAAATCCATTTTTGGCACTTTGGTGCAAATTTTGAAATTTTGACAGTTTGGCTTGCAAAAATTGGGCCAAACGTGCAGCGCCACTAGTGTTGCGATTTTTTTGGGGGCATTAAAATGGAAATAAGTCAACATATTCATGTTCCTCATGTGAAGGAAATCATCCTCATAAACGTTTAGACCATTTGGAGCAAAACTATTCCCTAAAAAGGGCCAAAAACTACCAAACAATCACCTTTCTGCCCCTCTTTTCAGCATTGGTGTTGCGCATTTAGAAATCTTGGGATAAGTGTTTTTTGACAAGGAAAATAGGCACCATTATGAAAATTAAAGGAATATTTGGAAACTAGACGGGACTTGCTTTCCAATGAGCTATCTTGGAGCTCATTTGGACATCAGGAAGGCCTCCAAACGTTAGCTGGAAAAGAGGTAATTTTCCTAGTCTTGTTGCTGCGAGTTTGCACTGGCACTACGCCCCTATACCTTGGAGCTGCACCCTTACTAGGAGTTATTTCAAAAGCTATTTTGAAGCCTTAAAGTCAAACTTTTTCCAAAATTATCTCAAATAGTTATGTTAGAAGTTATTTTTTCCATAAATGAGTTTTAGATATTTTACCTTCGGCCTTGCATGGTCTCAAAGGTCAAATGCATTAATTATGTAATGAATCACATTTGAAACCCTAGCTAGGGTTCACCTCCACATTTTGCAGATAAATACTACATGTAATGCTTCATAATTTTTGTTGTTGGTTGATTGTTGAGCTCAATATGATATAGATTTTGAGTTGTGAAGAATTTGGCTTTGGAGTTTTGTGACGGTTTTGGACTGAACATCAATGGAGCAAGCATACTCATAGGATTCATGAACTTGTTTAAATGGTGATGTTGTTCTAAGCTTGTATTTGTTTCCTTATCTTTTTCATATTGTTCATATTTTCTCTTGCAATAGAGTAGAAAATTTAGGTTAAGATATGTTATTAGAGGCACCTTCAGTCTGTTTGCCTTCTATTGTTCAAATTTTTTCCTCTGCTGGGTCTGATTGGAGAATTCTTAGTTGCTCTCTGGTTCCACTTAGCTGCTTGTCTTAAAAATAATTTAATGGAGTCAAGCCAAATAATTTTATGGTGCGCCCTGTCCTTTGGTGTATCTTGAAACATTGTTTTTAAGCCCTTTTCTTTGATGTTTACTGATTAGGTTTTGGCTGAAGAAGTTTATGGTTCACCCTATCCTTTAGTCCATATTGAATAGTCACTTTGAAGGTCTTTAAAGTCTTATTGAAGAATTTAGGAGTTCCCTGCTCTTTAATCATCACTTATTTGTTATCTTAAATGTTTTCTTTCTTTGAAGGTAAATAGCTAGAGAATTTAGGAGTTCCATGCTCTCTAGGGTTTGTTGGATTGTTATCTTAGGGTTTACTTGGTGAAGTATCACTAAAGAATTTTATGGTATGCCCTGTCCTTTGGTTATTTCTAAAGCATTGTGATCTTATATACTTTTATTGTTCTAAGATATGTTAAAGGATTCTTAATTTACCTTTAAACCTACTAAATTCACAACTTAATGTTCATTTCATAGCCACATAAGATATTAAGATCCATTTGGCTTTGTTAACTTTCCCTATGAAACACCCTTGATTTATTGTTGTACGTTTCAAGCCTTTCACAAACCCCATGGCCAAATGGTTTTAATTTCTCTTACTCTATCTGTTCTACTTAACAAGCAACCCAACCAAACAAAGCAAAACAAACAACCCCTATCATTTTAACTATCCTAAAATCAACATCCTAAATAAAACAAGTTATATCTTTTATAAAAATATAGAGAAAGCCCTCTCTGAGTCCAGGAAGGCTAGGTCCTAGGACTCTAAAGTTGGTTTGATGTTACCCTTGTCTATTTGTTCTTGAAAATATGACAAATTACAGGGACCTAACATAATGGCAACTCAACTGGGGACACTCATTATAAATCTTAGTGTTATATAAAGAACTCAGAAAACCCAAAAATATCTCAACATTGGTATCCAATTGTTGATGGTGTACAACAAACAAATCCTCAAAACAATTAGCATCATCCACCTAGTGACTCCACTGGTTCTCACATAATCCTCTGGGAATGTATTAATCAATCCTAATAGTATAAAGCCCAGTCACATACTGTGTGAATTCAGTATTCTTACAGATAGGTTTGTTTTTCAAAACTCTTACAAAATTTCAGCCTTTTTATGTTGTGGATCTGAAATCTAGCTTCAAAAAGAATCAGCACCAGATCTCACCCTGACCCAAACCCTCCTGCAATAGTTGATGACCCATAAAGAATCTTAAGAAAAACTTCTAAGACTAAATATTCAACTACTGTCAGACCAATTCACAAAGCAAGTTCCTTTCCTGAAAATCTTACATCCTTGCAAGATACCCAATTTGACTTACACCATAGAAGAAACCTATTCAGAACTAAGTCTCAAAGTTGGATAGACCAAAAAAACCTTGAGCCTACAAGCTTAAACAGAGTCCTAGTAGAGAAGCCTCTCCTTCCACTCTTCCTGATCTTCAGCTTCTCCAACACTTTGACTCCTTTCGTTCCAAACCTGCTCAAATTCAGTTATATGGTCCAAGTAAATCTTCTAGCCCCACTCATACATCCACTATGAAAACCACTCCATTTCATCCTCCACCTCCACTCATAAACCCTCCTCTTATAAATCCTCCTTGGGTTCCATTACCTCCTATCATGGTAGCATGGTATGCCCCCATGGTACTACCACAACCTTTACTGCAGATTGCATAGGACTATCAATCTAAAATCCCTCATTTTAATGGAACCGATCCTATAACTGCCCAAAGACATGTAGACAAGATAAATGATTCTTTTGCCTACCAATAAATAGAAGATGAGACTATAAAAATGAGAATGTTTTCCCAAAGTTTAGGGGGAGAAGCAACTAAGAACTTAACTCCTAATAGAATTCATGATATCCCTTCCCCTTATCAAACATTCATTTAGTGAGAGACTAAGAAAAATCCTCTTCAGATCCTACCAGAATATGAAAACTTTAAGATAAATGTTGGAGAAAGTGTCCAAGACTACTGCACTAGGTTCAATAGTGTATATAATACCACCTCCCAGAAACCTGAGGCCTATACAATAAAATTTCAGATGGGTGATCATACATGGCTTATCAATTAAGAGAAAGAGATCCCCTTGTAGAGGACATGAAAAGGGGAAGCGAGGGAATTGTATAAGCCAATCTAATTTCTAAAAGGGCTAATGGAATTTGCCAACAATATGTAAACACAATGTTGGAGCTGCAGAAAGCTATTCACTCATGAAATGTGTCAAGAAACACGTTATCATCAGTTAGTGTCTCAGCAACAACTTGTACTTCCTTTTATGATCCAAAAATTGGGGAAAAGCAACAAAATAAGCCCTAAAAACGTTATTCCTAGCTATTTGCGTAATACCAGAGGAAAATAATGGTGGGACCCTTTAGAATATATCATATGGGACCCGCATACCAAATTTGAGCAAAAAAAAATCACTCTAGCTAAGTTAAACAACTCTCCTGGTCCCGATATGGCTCAAAAAGGCCCAAATCCCATGACTTAGCTTATGCAGAATTTACTGAAGCTATTACAGCGTGATTTTCTAAGGGTTTATGGTGAAATATGATGGAAATAACATACATGGAGATTATTACATCAGATCATGGAGAAAAATGGGGAAAAATCCTCTTTTACACATTATAGAAATGACCCGGCAAGGGTTTCATGAAGGTACAAGTGCAAAGTGTCAGATCTGCAGATCTAGATCTGGAAAACATAGTATAATTGAAGCTATGAGTATATACAGCTGAAAAATATAGAAAATGAAGGAGAATAACACTATTACCGATGAAATAGGTAACTTGACCTCAAAACGGGAACTCTAGCCCAAAAAGACTCAAAAAACATGAAAAAACACCCCAAAAACAAAAAGTGTGTATTCCAGAACGCACTTCGTTTTTTTTTAAGGTCAAATTTCAACATTTTATAAATTTATGGTAAAAAAAATTGTTTCTTGAAAAAAGGATTGAAAAAACACCCTCAAAACAAAACCAGTTGATGCTGGAATAACAAAAAAAAAATTGTCATACTTTTGGCATTTTTAAAAATAGAAGTAACATTTTTTAATTTTTAAAATTCAAACATTAAAAAAAAACCTAAAATTTAAGAAAAAAATAAATTTAAAAATTAAAAACATTTAAAAGCTTAAAATTTAAAAATATATGAAGATAAAAAAAATAAAAATAAAAACAAAACAAAAATTTTAATTCAAACATTTAAAAAAACCTAAAATTTGGGAATATATAAATATATATATATATATATATATATATATATATATATATATATATATATATATATATATATATATATATATATATATATATATATATATATATATTAAAATTTAAAAATATAAATTAAAAAATAAAAATATTAAATTAAAAAAAAAAAACAAGTTAAAAAAAGAAGGAAATTACATAAAAATAAGATATAGAAATTAAATTTAAAAAAGAAAAAAATAGAAATCTTTGGTAATAATAATCACATTACAATGAACATTAATGGCATTTTGAACCAACTTGTTCATCTGCTCAGATAGGTGAGGAGATTGAATGAATTAGATTGAGTTTAAATAGATGTAGAGAAGGCAAAGAAAACCGTTAGAATAACAGCTAATTTGACTTTGAAATCCATAATGGTTAGTTCTATTAATTTAATTATTTAATTAAAACATCACAATGGCTAGTTTGAATATTAAAATTAATAACAGTTAGGTCAATTTAATAGTTTAATTATATATAAAAATCATTTTATTTTTTATTAATATCGTTAATTGATTATTCAAAATACAAATATTATTTTATTATAATTATATATTATTTTATTGTAATTCTATCATAAAAATATAAACAAATAAATAAAATAAAAAATAAAAAATAAATAAAAAATAAAAAATAAATAAATCAATAAATAAATAATAATAATAATAATAATAAATAAATAAATAAAATAAAAATTAAGAATATAAGGCAGGGATCCAACACCTGCTTATATTCCAACCGTCATCTCTATTGAGATATACGGGCCTTTTTTCAATTTCAAGGGCCTCTCTTAACTTACGATGATGAAAGTGATCAATCTTGGCTAAGACCTTAGCCTCTTCGATGCAGATATGATGGTTAGTTTTTTCCACATGTTCAGCTAGGGCAGAGGTGCGGGACCTTCCATGCCTAATGTCAGCCGCATGTTCACATATCCTTTGGCTAATGGACCTACCCGTTTCACCAATGTAAGGCGTCCCACGGGAACAAGGAATAAGGTAGACACCTTTTCCATCCCTAGGGTTCACCAAATCTTTACCGAGTTAAGAGAGTTGTGAATCTTGTTAAGGGGTTTGAAGGAAGAGGAAACCTTACGCTTCCTAAGAATCCTAGCAATCCTATCAGTGGTACCCTGAATGAAAGGAAGCCTTACATTGTAGGACCATTGATTAGGATCATTTTTATTTTTAACCAAGGGACCTCTTTCTGCTTTAAGAAAAGCTTTAAGTCCTTGTGACTTACTATAACCATTAAAACAAAAAAAATTAAGGAGATGGGTCTTTTCTCCCTCAAGGTGAGATTCATCAGAGATTCTCAATGCCCTAGTGGCTAAGGTGTTGAGGACGCCTAACTTTTGAGTAGGGAAATGATGCGAATCCGCGCGAAGATATTGCTTAGTATGGGTTTTCTTACGAAAAACTTGATGTGAGAAAGAACCATCTTCCTTTCTACAAATAAGAACGTCAAGGAAAGGAAGGCTCCCATCCACCTCATAATCCATGGTAAATTTTATGGAGGAAGATTGACTATTAAGATGAACGAAGAAACGATCCAGCTCTTCCTTACCATGAGGCCAAACGACACAAGTATCATCTACAAACCTTTTCCAAAGCTTTAGTTGGTGCAGAGCAGAGGAAAGTGCCTTGGATTCAAATTCCTCCATAAAGAGATTAGCAACAATCGGAAGGTGAGTTTTATGAGAAAACCTGTGGTGTTGCTATGGGTTCTCTCCTTTCCCCGATTGTTGCTAATCTCTTTATGGAGGAATTTGAATCCAAGGCACTTTCCTCTGCTCTGCACCAACCAAAGCTTTGGAAAAGGTTTGTAGATGATACTTGTGTCGTCTAGCCTCATGGTAAGGAAGAGCTGGATTGTTTCTTCGTTCATCTTAATAGTCAATCTTCCTCCATAAAATTTACCATGGATTATGAGATGAACCTTTCCTTGTCGTTCTTATCTCAGCAGAAAAGGAAGAACTGGTTCTTTCTCACATTAGGTTTTAGGTTTTTACGTAAAAAACCCATCTTGAAACAATATCTTAACCGCGGGTGCCACATCATTTCACCTTTCAAAGTTAGGGCGTCCTCAACACCTTATACATTAGCGTCCCAGATGGGTCACCTTTGGGAGGGAGAGACCCCATCTCAACAATGTTTTTGTTTTTAATGGTTATAGTAAATCCCGCGAGACTTAAAGCTTTTCTTAAAGTAGAAAAGAGGTCACTTGGTTAAAAACTAAAAATGATCACTGTCAATGTGCTGAAATATAAGGCTCCTTTCATTTAAGGGTACCTTGATAAGTTGCTAAGACAGGAAATGGAACCCTCTCTTCCTTCAAACCCCTTAACACGATTCACAGCTCTCTTAACTCGGTTAAAGATCTGGTGAACCCTAGGGATGGAAAAGGTGTCTACATTATTCCTTGTTCCTGAGGGATGCATTACATTGGTGAAACGGGTAGGTCCATTAGCCAAAGGATATGTGAACATGCGGCTGACATTAGGCATGGAAGGTCCCGCACCTCTGCCCTTGCTGAACATGTGGAAAAAACTAACCATCATATCTGCATCGAAGAGGCTAACGTCTTAGCCAGGATTGATCACTTTCATCATCGTAAGTTAAGAGACGCCCTTGAAATTGAAAAAAGGCCCGTAAATCTCAATAGAGATGACGGTTAGAATATAAGCAGGTGTTGGATCCCTGCCTTATATTCTTAATTCTTAATTATTTATTTATTTATTTATTTTTATTTATTATTATTATTATTATTATTTATTTATTTGATTTATTTATTTATTTATTTATTTATTTATTTTTTTTTAATTTTATTTATTTATTTATATTTTTATGATGAATTACAATAAAATAATATATAATTATAATAAAATAATATTGTATTTTGAATAATCAATTAACAATATTAATAAAAAATAAAATGACTTTTATATATAATTAAACTATTAAATTGACCGAACCGTTATTAATTTTAATATTCAAACTAGCCATTATGATGTTTTAATTAAATAATTAAATTAATAGAACTAATCGTTATGGATTTCAAAGTCAAATTAGCTGTTATTTTAGCGGTTTTCTTTGCCTTCTCTACATCTATTTAAACTCAACGACTGATCTAATCTCTCACCTAGTCCTGATGATGAACCACACTGGTTGGTTTGAAATGCGTCGACTTTGTTCATTGTAATGTGATTATTACCGAAAGATTTCTTCATAATTTATCGATGGATCGCAAAAGCCAAAAAACTATTAATATAAAAAGAAATTTTTTATTAAATTAAAAAATTAAAATAATAATAATAATAATAATAATTTAATTTAAGGAAATATATCAAATTTTAATAAATTTAAAAATTAAAAAAAAAAAAACATTATTTAAATTAAAAGTAAAAAAATTAAAAATTAATTAAAAATAAAAAATGAAAAATAAAATACAATAAAAATATTAAACTTAAAACAATATATATTAAAAAAAAAAATTATAAAAAATAAATTAAATTTAAATAAATATATATATATATATATATATATATATATATATATATATATATATATATATATATATCAGATTTTATTAAATTAAAAAAAAATATTAAAATAACAAATTAAATTTAAAAACAAAAATATTAAATTTTAATAAATAAATGAATAAACAAATAAATTTTGAAATAAAAAAAAAATTTTAAATATGAAAAAAAAAAAACATCGTTAAAATAAAAAGTTAAAAAACTTTAAAAATCAATTAAAAATGGAAAATTGAAAATAAAAATTAAAAAATATATATATATATATATTAAATAAAAAAAATAATTAAAAAACAAATTAATTTAAAAAAATAAAGTTGAATTAAAAAAAAAAAAAATCTAATTTTAAATACACAATTTTAATTGAAATAAAAAAATATAAAAATGTTATGTAATTAACAAAAAAATAATAATAAAAAAATAAAACATTTAAAAAACAATATTAAATTCAAATAAATTTAAAAACAATATACAAAATTTATTAAATTTTATAAAATTAAATTAAAAAACTAAACATAAAACTTAATAATAAAGAAAAATTATGAATTTTTTTTTTAGAAAAAATCAATTAAATAGAAAAAAAAAATGCAAAATTTAATAAAAATTATTAACAAAATTAAAAAATAAAAAAAAAAAAACAAAAAAATTAAAAATAAAAAATAAAAAATAAAAAATTTAAAACAAAAAAAATAATCATAATTAAAAAAATAAAAATAAAAATAAAAATTAAATTTTAAATATTAAAATTAAATTTAAAAAAAAATGAATTTTTGAAATTTTAAAAAAAAAATCATATTAAAAATAAAATAAAATAAATAAATAAATAAATTTTGAACGGTGGTGGGGGTGCCGCCATCCGGCCTCCCGCCCAGGTAGCAGCAGAGGCACCTGGGCGGGAGGTCGGGTGGCGCTGCCCCCACCACCATTCAATTTTTTTTTTTCAATTTAATTTTTATATTTAAAATTTAATTTGTTTTAATTTGTTTTGTTTTTTTTTTTAATTTTGTTTATATATATATATATATATATATATATATATATATATATACAATTTGATTTATTTTTATTTTTTCTTAATTTCAAAAAATTTAAAATTATTTTTTTTTATTCAATTTTTTTATTTTAAATTTAATTTGTTTATTTATTTTTTTTAAATTTTGTTTTTATATTTAATATTATAGATTAATTATTTTTAAAATTTTAAAATTTAAAATTTATTTATTAAATTTATTAAATTTTAATTTAATTTAATTGTTTTTTTAAATCTTTTAGTTTATTTAGTTTTTCATTTTTAAAATCTATAAATTGTTTCATTTTATAAAAAAAAACACACTAAATTTATGTATATTTGTTTTTTAATTATTTGCACTTGGCTTTTTTCATTTTTTTTGTTTTTTAATGATAGTTTTTTTAATTTTAATTTTCTTTTTCAATTTTAAAATTTGTTTTTTTTTATTTTTTATTTTTTTATTCATTTTAAAATTTGTATTTTTTTTCTTATTATTATTATTTTTTTAATTTAATTTTTTAACTTTTTAATTTTTACTTTATTTTTATTTTATTTTTATTTAAATTTTAATTTTGTAATTTTAATTATTTTAATTTTTTTTTTTTATTATATGGTTTTTTTTAATAAGTTAGAAAAAAATGTTTTTGATGTTTTTTTTTTCAATTTTTTTTGGTTAACTTTTGTTTTTTTTCTTTAAATTATGTGTTTTTTTTTTCAAATTTTGTCATTTCTTTTGATATTATTTTTGAATATTTCTGTTTTTTTATTTATTTCTGTTTAAATTTTTTATTTTTACGAGCTAATTTTGTTTTTTTTACATTTTTATTGGTTTCTTTTATTATTTTTATATATATATTTTTTATCTAAGTTTTGTGTTTTATTACCAACATGAAAATCACCACTCTAAAAAGAAAGGTTGATACTGCATCAATACGTTTCAAAATTAGCATGAAAATTCAAATTTCTTCCAAAAAAAAAAAAAAAGGTTGATGCTGCATCAATACATTTCAAAATTAGCATGAAAATCACTAACATTTTAAAACAAATATTCATACTTCATAAATAAAAATATTAGAGTGTCAAAAATGTGCACAAAAAAAAAGGGTGATTCTGCATCACCACTTTTCAAAATCGGGTGCTTTTTATGCTACCAAAAAAAAGTGGTAACATTACAGTTACCTAATTCATCAGTAACATTGTTGAATCCTTCTTACAAGGTTCTCGGGAGAAAGGTTGGCCCTTTCCTTGAGAAACAAGCTCAAGATTGAGGGGATTGACCCTCACACTGCAACATTGTAAAGAAAGACGCAGTTCCTGCAAAGGACTGCACTGTTGATGTTGAGAGTACTTTGGCCAAGTTCCAATATGTGCAATACTGCTCCGAAATGCTTCCCCACTGATCTCTCAAAGGAAAGAGAGCCTCCTCCTCTGAAAAACAAGTAATGGAAGAGGTGTTGTGAACCCTCACTGCAACACCCTGCAACACAACGTTATATTGCTACAGAAATAACATTGTAGCTGAAGGAGGATGCTTGGCCTCAAGCCTAGATGTGAGGGAAATCAGTACACTCCTTCAAGAGGCCTCTCAAGAAAGGAGAAGGATTCCTAAACAGGAAATCCTTGTGCTAAGTAGCACAATAATCTCAACTAAACAATTGCAAAAAGCAAATAGTCTTCAAGACCAAAATCAAATCATAATCATAAACTTCTTATGGCTACCTTGCCCTCCTTTTAAACATGTGTGAGCCTCCTTTCCTTGGGCCCCACTCATTAGGGTTTCCTTCACCAAGGAATATTCCTCCCACTTGCACTGCGATGTCTCTATGGATGATCTCCTCCTCTCATATCTGCATTGTTGACTTGGTCAAACTTGACCTTGTCCACATGCATTTGTCCCTGTTCACACATGGGAGTGTAAGATCTAGCTGCTACCTTAATCCCTTTCCACACCATGAGGGATTTTATTCATATTTTTCTTATGCATGGGTATCCTTACCCATTTATTCATCTCCAAAGTGAGATCAGCAAAATTTAATATTCCAATTTGTTGCATGAAAATTTTGGAATATTACAGTCCTCCCCTCCCAAATGTTGCTTGTCCTCAAGAAACTGCAAAGATAGAACTGAAGAGTTACCTCTAAGGCATTGGGACTGAAATCTGTTGGGAAAACACCTTTCCCCAAGTGGATCCTCCATCCCCAAGAAATCATCCATACAAAATGAGTCACCTCCCACCATGGCAACTCCAGAAAATTTTCCTCCACCTTGAGCTCCTACAAAGTAGGTGGGCTTAAAATCTGCACATGGTAGACAAGATAGCATACCCTACACTATCTTCCTCTCCACTTATGATAAGTGTAGAGTATATGTTGATCTTGGGCTGCAACATAATTTCCCTCAAGTGGCAAGATGAAGACTAGATCTCCAAAGATCTCCTCTCCAATGTTGTGAATTAAGCTGGCCCAAATCATCCCATATGTGATGGATAGGAAATCATCACCATATGGCGTCCTATCAATCACATGGCCCACCTCAAAAAGGAACAAGTGTTGGACTGTGGTGGCCATCTCTCCTCCCATGCTCCCATTAGAACATGCAATGCAGAAAATGTGGGAATCGTCTTCCCGAAAGGACACATCCATCCCATGTGTCTCTCTACCCATCATGCTCTCAATAGAGATAAGAACAATATCAGAAAAAGATATCATGATCAGCACCAATATGAGGGAAATACTGAAGGTTTCGTGTGGTGCAAGGAAGTACCAACAGTTTCCCATGTAGTTACAAACTGCTGCTTCAAAAAATAGTATGGTAAGTTATTTTTTTAATACATGGATAGTTATGTATGTCATCAAGTCTACTAATGAATAGTAACTGGTTAGGTACAATAGCTGAGCATACATGTAAGCAAAACATACTTGTCCAAGGTCATATAAGAGATGGCTTTCTCCATCATATAGATTGGCCCACAATTGACCATGAAGCCAAACGAAAAGTTTTCCCTCTTGTGGAGCAATGCACTGCATAGAAATGGTAAGAGCATGCAAATATTGTATTAGACAATAAATAAGTGCAAAAACAAATTTCTCACCCCCTCATTGTTTACCAAGTGCATCAAATGTGAAGTGATCCTGGGGACACTCCATCAATAAGTCCAACCCCCAAGGTGACAGTGCTGTTGGCCCATGCAAATAGGCTTCTGCCAACTCACAACTCCATTCTGTGACATGTACAATGTCAAAGGCATCTCCCATAATGCTTCTACACATAAAAAGTTCCTCCCAAGGTGGAAGCACCTCTTGAACATCTAAGGCCAAGGAGTATCCCCTTTGCACCATGATAGTGCCACCTCCTACTCCTGCAACATCATGCAAAGTGTGAGAGTAAATCTTCCCTTGCTCTCCCAAGAATAACCCAAGAAAAAAAAAATTTTGCTGCCTCCTCATACCTCCATCATACAAATCATGTAGTGAAAACATGGTGAAGAATGTCATATCAACACAATGCATCCATACTCTTTTCTCCTCCATGATGCAAGTATCCTGCCACATACCCTTCAAAAGAGGATGATGACCAAACTCTTTCAAGAGAAACCAATGCAGCCAAGCTTCCTGTTGCCCAGTGTCATAGATTTTCAATTAGCTTTCCAGCTCCTTGCTCATCATCCACACCCATCCATCCACATGTGGGTGCCTTCCATCATGTTCTTCCTTAGCACTCTCCCAAGGAAGACTGTCATTCTCCCAAATCAAATCTCTTCTCTTGCATTTCATGGGATGTTGAAATGAAAATCCTTGGAGATCTCCTAGTTAAGACCTCTCATCAGTGTCCCCCTTGAATCCACAAAGATCCAAATGTGATGAGGGAAACACCTCCTCAAACTATTGAATAACCTTGCACTCTAGGATGTGTTGAAGTGCACCTCCAATGAGATCTCTCCATGAGACCTTCTCTTCATCAATGGCCTTCCAAAACCAATAAGGTTATGGATCTGCTGCAGGTAGAAGTTTCTCTTTGAGCTGGGGAGTGCTCATTGAGAAAGTGCCATCTAGAAAGGAGAAAGTGTTTCTCACTTCGAGATGTCTACCATCTATCTTTTCTTCCTCCATTGCTTCATGAATGAAGCTGCCATTTGAATGATCCCATAAAGAATGGGTCCTCCTTTCTTCATCACTGCTCTTATACAACGTAGTGCAAATTTTTTGCTCTAAATCAACAATATACAATAATGTAGATCCCTCCATAATATTTTCTGAAATTGCAGGAGATGGAAACTTAAGCATACCTTGGTGAAATGTGGAAGCAAGAGTTTCTTCCTCAACTATGTTGGCTTCCTTCAATGCTGAACATGAAGGCTGCTCCTCCAAGGTTGTGACAATGCTGGTACATGCTTCCTCAAGTGGTGGTGAGGGTCTGTATTTTTTTTATCTTCCTTCCCCAAATCTCCTGATCATTTTTTGAGAAAACTCAGCAAGAGTAGACACTCTTGCATGGCTCAAATGACTGAACCAACAAGTGTTTGCTTCACCTTCAAGGTGTAGCGCTGCAATTTCTATAGCCTCTCTCTCTACCACTGGATGTAGTAGGAAGAAAGCATCTAGTTTCATCACCCAAGCCTTTGCTGCACATGTGAGTGATCCATCAAAAGTGGACAATAAGAATCCATTGCCTCTCATCATTCCATGGTTGTAGAGTCTCCTTTCTTCTTCCAGCTGAATGAACTATGGTAAAGCTAGAGTCTCCTTGAAGGCTTTAGGTTTATCTTGGTACTCAGCAAGGTATCCACTTAGAATTTCAGATTCCAAGTGTCCTTTATGTCTCTTGTATTCTCCACTTTCAGAATAGGAAGTGCATGGCTCTTCCTCTTCTTGAAACCCTCTAGGAGTTTCACTGCAACTCTTCATCTGCTTAACCTCCTTCGGGAGGTTTTTCTTGGATATGAAAAGTGATGATATCAAGATCATTCTTTTCATCATTATGATCTTGCTCCTTCGAATAGCTAGATCTCACAAGCTGATCCAAAGATCATGCTCTGATACCACTGTAATATCCCCAAATTGGGATTGCTAGCAAGGCATGCCTCAAAAACTCATTTTTTAGGAATTTATGCTACAAAAAACTATATTATCCCCTATATCTCTTATATATGATAATCTAAGATCCAAATCAAAGAGGAAATCGGAAACCAAGAAAACTAGGTGAGATAAACAAGCCTCTCACACCTAGAATGGTCGGAAAATGCCCAATAATGAGACTGCAACAATATGTAAACAAAATTCTGGAGATATATCAAGATATTCACTCATGAAATGTGTCAATAAACACATTATCATCAGTTGGTGTCTCAGCATCAACTTGTACTTCCTTTTATGATCCAAAAATTGGGGAAAAGCAGCAAAATCAGCCCTAAAAATGTTATTCCTAGCTATTTTCATAATAAAAAAAGGAAAATAATGGTGGTATCCTTTATAATATATTATATGGGACTTACATACCAAATTTGAGCAAAAAAAATCACTATATCTAAGTTAAACATATCTCCCGGTCCCGATATAGCTCAAAAAAGCCCAAATCCCATGAATTAGCTTATGCAGAATTTAATGAGGCTATTAAAGTATGATTTCATGAGGGTTTATGATGAAATATGATGGAAATAACATACATGGAGAGTATTACATCAGATCATGGAGAAAAATGGAGAAAAAACCTCTTTTACACATTATAGAAATGACCCGGCAAGGGTTTCATGAAGGTACAAGTGCAAAGTGTCAGATATGCAGATCTAGATCTGGAAAACATAGTCTAACTGAAGCTTTAAGTATATACAGCCGAAAAATATAGAAAATGAAGGAGAATCCTTCTTACAAGGTTCCCGGGAGAAGGGTTGGCCCTTTCCCTAAGAAACAAGCTCAAGATTGAGGGGATTGACCCTCACACTGCAACACTGTAAAGAAAGATGCAGTTCCTGCAAAGAAATATGCTGTTGATGTTGGGAGTACTTTGGCCAAGTGCCAAGATGTGCAATATTTCTCTGGAATGCTTCCCCACTAATCTCTCAAAGGAAAGAGAGCCTCCTCCTCTGAAAAACAAGTGCTGGAATATGTCTTGTGAACCCTCACTGCAACACCCTGCAACACAATGTTATACTACTGCAGAAATAATGTTGTAGCTAAAGGATGATGCTTGGCCTCAAACCTGGATGTGATGCAAATCAGTACACTCCTTCAAGAGGCCTCTCAAGAAAGGAGAAGGATTCCTAAACAAGAAATCCTTGTGCTAAGCATCACAACAATCTCAACTAAATAGTTGCAGAAAGCAAATAGTCTTCAAGACCAAAATAAAATCATAAGAATAAACTTTTTATGGTTGCCCTGCCCTCCTTTTAAACATGTGTTAGCCTCCTTTCCTTGGGCCCCACTCATTAGGGTTTCCTTCACCAAGGAATCTTCCTCCCACTTGCACTGCGTTGTCTCTATGGATGATCTCCTCCTCTCATATCTGTGTTGTTGACTTGGTCAAAATTGATCTTGTCCACATGCATTTGTCCCTGTTCACACATGGGAGTGTAAGATCCAGCTGCTACCTTGATCCCTTTCCACACCATGAGGGATTTTATTCAGATTTTTATTATGCATGGGTCTCCTTAAACATTTATTCATCTCCTAAGTGAGATCAGCAAAATTTAATATTCCAATTTGTTGCATGCAAATTTTGGAATATTACAAAACTTCAGAAGAGACCCTCCTCAAATACATATATATCGTAATAACTAGGACTCACACGACGACATTCCGATCTTTCACTTTTTATCTTGAAAAGCCACCCAACCACCCTGAGACAGATCTTGAATCTTAACAACCGAATCAGAGTCTTATACACGGTCCAGATGCAAACACACCATAGCTTCATTCTGCATTCTGACCGTCCAACTAAGAGCTTAAGCTTGAAGATGATCACTCCTTCCCTGATTACAGGCCCGTAGGGACTCGGCCGAGGTTACGAGGTCGAGGAAAGCGCCCTCTCTTTTTAGTTCTTCGAGTTCGCTACCTCGCCCTCCTTGGGTCGGGCGAGACCGCTTAACGCTACCTCACCCTCCGGGTGATGGCGGCCTTTTAGTCGAGCCTGCTAATGCATCCTTGTATGCGAACACTTTTGAGCTTGGTCAGTATCGATATTACTAGTCATCACTGAGACCGGATACAGGAACACCAACCAGGATAACAGTACGAAGGAGCAACACCCTACTAGTCAGGGGCTACATTGATATCATTCTCTCTTGTCTTTCTCTCTTGCCCTTGTTTTCTCACCAGTCAATCCACACAAACACAAACAGGAGCTGCTACTTGAGCTTGAATATGATATGATCTTTGGAAGTATGACATCTGCATCTGGTTAGTCTCCTCCTTCCATCCAATGAGCTTGAGCTTGAGGATGCTTACAATGAAGTGTGATCTAAAGGGTAAATCATCGTCATCTACCTTCCTTTTCCTCGTCTTGGGAAATAGATCATTAGGCGTGCCATCCCCGCACTTGACACTTCATGCATACGAATCCGTCATCGTACGAGCAGACCATACAGACGGTGAACCTCTTCAATTGGAACTCAGGCTTGAGGGTAACTCGAGGGTTTATGGAATGCCTGAGGTTGTTGGTGGGATGGTTCGTGTAGGTCCGCGTCTGTGGGATGGTAAAGAGATCGATATAAGGAGGTCTGGAAGATCTCTCGGGATAGAGATCACAGAGATCCGGCTTCAATCGAGATACGGTGGCAGAGTAGAAACGGTATCAACCGACAAAGGGTAGGTATCAATCGAGAAACGGCAGTGTATCGTGAAGGTTTTAACTGGGCCTCTTCAACTGGGCTTCCCTTATGTCTCTGGATTGGTCCTAAAGCCAATTCTCTCATCTTATTGGCAATGCTGATTTGGGGAGCGAAGAAGGGCGAAAGTAGCGATCAAAAGCAAGCAAATGGCCGTTGAAGCCGTTCTTTGCATTTCAATCCATCCATCCGAACCACGCATCCATCCGGAAGTAACGAGTTGACAACCGAAAGCCTATCCGCTAAGGAAGGTCCGGAAGGAAGGTTCAATCAGCAGCTATAACCTCATACCTAACCGGGGCCCTCCTTTATAAGTAACAAGGTGTCCGCCCACTCTCTAAGCTAGTCGTTTACCGTGGGTGAGAGGCAAGGCTTTCTATCGATCCGGGAGTTCAATTTGGATAATCGGAGGAATGAAACTAGTGAAGGCAAGCTGGACCGAGGGCTAACTCAATCTATAGGATGAGACCCTCCCTATGTCAATGAGCACCGGCTATGACTGGTTGCACGTACTACTTGGCAGTGAGTAGAGGTTAATGAGCCATATCCCTTCTCTCATCACCGTAATTACGTATATAATATCTAGAGATCCTCCCCCCTCACCCTTATGGTCGGGCCTGCTTGCGCATCCTCACCATATGAATAGTGAGCCCCTCTCCTTGTGTCGAGAGTTCGTTACCTCTCCTTTTAGTCGAGAGTTCGTCCCTCACCCTCACCCTAACCGGACGTTGGTCGAGTCATGCTTACGCATCCTCACCCTTAATTGAGAGCCCAGCCCTGCCTTCCTTGTTAGTCTGTCCATTGAGCACAGTTCACTGATGGAATGATTGGCTTAGTTCCCGCTACCATTCGTATTCCATTTGACCAGGGCCAGAACCATACCAGATCGATGTATTCTGTGACCCACTATTCCTTCTCGTGCCATTAATTAATAATAGAGCGGGAGAAAGGGCGGTGATACAGTTTCCATTTAGGTATAAGCTTCGGATTCACCAACCATGGGACATGGAACTAGGTAGGGCTTATTATTATCCTATCCGAACAAGATAGAATGGATAATCAAATAGATTCTATCTATTTTTAAGGCTAGGCCTCTTTCAAGCGGATAAGCGAAGTTGTTAATACGTATTAATATGAAAAGGGCATGCACTTTACCTATACGATGGGGAGAGGGAGAGTCGATTCAGGGCGTGATCGATGAACAAGGAAGCGAAGCTTTGCCTTATCGGTCGAGTCTATTACACACGTATTAATTAACGAGGCATTATTCTTATTCTTCCTAAACCATAAGTATTAACATCTTCGCTCATCCAATCCGCTAGCGCTTGTTGGAAATAATAAGAAGAAGGCGTGGCATCAGTCATAGCTGCCGGTGCCTACATGCTATCGCCGTTGCCTAACCCCTCGTCTTGGCATCATCATCTGATCGGTATCAAGAGTATGTGGTTAGTCGAGCCCTCGCCGAGGAGTGATCACCTCGACCAAAGGTCCACCAATAGCAGTGCACCAACGAATAGCAGTGTTATTTAGGGTCCGGGCCCGTATCTTTACTTCTCCTATTCTAGAAAGACTCCGGTTCTAGAGAGAGGGATTCGCTCTGCGCTCCGAACAACTATTCTCTTATTGGGATTCGAGTCACTAAAGAGAGAGAAAATCTTCTATAGGTCCGCCTATAACGTGCACCTTGCTATGCCTCCTACTTTGAATCTACACCTGGTCGAACAGATTTATCGTACTTATCTGGTTCATCATCCCTTTATAATGCTGAAAATGCAGTTCTTCCTCATTCTCATTGGATTCATTTTCAGCATCATTCGAAACGGTCATTCGGACACAGGCATTACCTTCCATCAGCAGTTGGACACGGTCATTAGGACACGGACATTTCTGTCATAAGTGAGCACGGTTATTTGGAACGGTCATTCCCATAAGCAACACGGGCAGGTAGTATAGAATAAGTAGAGAGGAGAGTAGGCCTATAATTCCCATCAGCTTGATTCCCGGCAGAAAGAGAACCGGAAGTATAATTCCAAGCAGCACAAGGAGTTCCCAGCCCAAGCGTCACAACCGGCGTCACAACCAGCAGGAAGGTATAGGTAGGACGGTAACCCAACAGCATTCCCACACAACCATCATTCCTGGCAGCATAATTCCCATCAGCAATTGAACCGGCAGCAGTATTTGACCCGGAACCCTAAGTATATTTAGATCGGGACCCATAAGTAGCCGGAGCATTTACCGATCCCTTCAGGTTTATCATGGAGTTAGTGGGTACGGACATTCGGAAGAGAAAGCTGGTATTATACGGTGTAAAAGGTTGGGCTACCAAGCGTGTACTGGATGGATTTTGTTTCCCGTTAATGATGAGCTCTATGATGATGCGATGAAAGGCGTCGTTTCGATCGGTCGTCAACCATCATACCTATTTGTTAAGTGCTGGACTCTCTTTACTAGACCAGCAGCTATACTTTGGTCAGCGTAGGAAGTTTACCTCATTGACTAAGTAGCACCACCTGCATCCTCACCAGTTATAGATCGAACAGATTAAGTAGCAGTCCCCCGCTGGCAGAGCCTATTGAAGTGAAAGATTAAGTTCCAGAGTATCCCAGGGCAAAGGCATCAAAAACGGAACCACCAATTCCAGACCTAGTCCTAGAGCCATAATAGGTAGTAGCAAAGAAAGGAGCACAGCCACTTGCAGATGCATATGCAGTTAGAAACCCATCACCTTGTGCAGATACGGATGCACAGCCAGCACCGGTTGGAGTTTACCCAGTTTACCTTGATGACTCATAACCCATTGATTCATAATAATAAGAGACAAAGAAGCAAGCAGCACCACGTACAAATGCAGATCCAATTTATTCAATTGCCCGAGCAAAAGCGCCAGTAGAGGTAGCAGCAGCTAAGGTAGTAATTGACCCCGAATCCGCCCCATTTGACTTGGTATAATAACCAGCTATAGAGGAGGGAAACACAATTTCACCACCGATTCGGCAGTTAAGGTCGACCCACCAACAGCAGCGGATGTCGTTGCAAGGCTGTCAGTCCCAGGTACAGATCCAAACCCAGTTGACCGAGATTAATACCCCGTTCAGCCTTACTTGCTTACTTTGAGCTCTTCCAACCACAAGCGAACTATGATTATTACCGGTGATTATTTGCCTGTGATTATTTGCTTTATGCCTCGGCTTAGGCGCAGAACTAACTCTGAATCTACCAGTAGCAAACGGGTAGTCCCCCTAAACTCTAAGGGATTATCATATGACCACAGGGAAGGTACCCCCGAAGCGATCAAAAGCCTGCTTGTCGGTAAGAACGTCTGGTGACTGGTTGTAGCTAAGCCTTAACTCGACGTGGAACGTGACAATATGTAGGTTTCATTCCCCCTAACCGCCTGTGAGGGCTTACAGATCTATTATATTACGATTTATTCGCAGGGCGTGTCGGCGCCATAATTATATGGGGATAGACGGGGTATATATTTTTAGAGCATCCAAAAGTTAGAAACCTCCATGTGGTGGGAGTTCTATTGATAGTAAACAGACCTATTCTTTAGGTTACAGCTGTCGTCAAGGCGACCCTTATTGTGGCAGCTAAGGTGCAGAAGGTGATAGCCGTCCAGGTTACCATTGCAATAGCAGTAAAGCTCTTTGTTCCCTTATTAGGGTCCCTTACTGTATAAACTATTACCGGTATTGCCCTGGTGTGGTGTGCGCAAGCTGTGGAGGAGAAGGTGGTCTTTAGTTAGACCCTAGCCGTAGCCATGAAGGTGAAAGTCTCTTTTGTTTATATCTGTTCCCTCGAATTGAAAGTCATGTGAATGCCAAGAATCAATAAATTCCAATCCATTGCCAATACTAATATTTACTCTTTGCTTCATCTATGAATAGTTCATGAAATCACTAGATCAATATACTAGTGAAACCAATCAACCAATTCACTAAATAAGCAAGTCCACATAGCAATTCCATGAAGAAACCAATCATCAGTATAGCAATTCAACTATTAGTAAACAAATAAGTATATCAATTCTATAAATAAGCAAGTCAGTGGGGGAAAGCCAATTCACTTAAGTGGGACTAATCCAGAATTGAAATCTATGACAAAGAGAAAATGACCAAAAAATCAGACCTCCTTTCCAAGAAAACTATGTAGATGAAGAGGAAAGAGAGACTGAGGAGACAGAAGAAAACCATGTGAATCTAATAGGCTCTGATAGTGAGGATGTTGTTTTTCTCACAGAAGAGGAACAAGTTCTGTTTTCCTCAAACCAAACTGAAAGAACATATGAGGATTCTGAAGAGTACAAACTAGGGTTTGAAAATGATATCATGGAGGTTCATAGGCAGTATGACCTCAGAAGTAGGAAAACCCAAGACATCCCCAAGAGAAACAGACTAGAAATTGCTGCTAGGAATACCACTAAAAACACTCCCAAAAATACAGCAGAAAATACAAACATGATGGCTAAGAATTTTGGTCAAAGAAAAAACAAAATCAACCAACATGATCGTGACCAAAGCTGCCCTAGTACCTCAACTAGTGGCCCTGAAAAATTTCTTTAACTGAGATTCCGAATAAAATTTAGCAAGATAAAGTTTCTAAAAATACCATGTATGATAAAACTGATGTAAATCTACCAAGAACACAGACACCATTCAATATTGAGAGTGAAATTGCCAAGATAAAAATAGCCATACCCCTTACTGAATTAGTGACTCAAGATGTATATAGATCTCAATTTTTGAAGGCTCTAAACATAGGAAATGACACCGATACTCTAAATCTAACTGATGAGAAGCCAAAATTGTTGTTTGGACCAGAGATAGAGGGAAATTTTCAAGAGGGAGTTGTGCCTCCATTCTATGTCAGTTTGAACATCCATGACAAAATCCTACACAATGCCATGCTAGACTCTAGTGCTTCACATAACCTCATGCCAAAGGTAGTGATGGAAAGATTAGGCCTCGAAATAACCAGACCATACAAATACTTGTACTCTTTTTATTCAAGTAGAGTTAAATGTCTGGGTCTAATCAAAGATCTATGTGTCAATCTAGCACAAATACCAGCCAAGAGCCTAGGCATGGATATTGTAGTGGCTGAAATTCCCCCAAAATATGGCATGCTCTTATCTAGATCATGGGGAGCCAAACTCCAAGGAAACCTCCAAATGGACATGACATATGCTAACATTCAGGTCTTTAACCAAACAGGAATATTATACAAAGAATCTCACATGAAATACATGGTAAGCAGCCAAGATAGGCAAAATAATGCCCCTCTCTATTGTTTCCATTCAACCTTGATTCATTTATATTGTACAATGAAGATGACATTAATGAACATGTATTTAAAAAAAAGGAAGGGAAAGACTATTCAGAACAGTCAATCCAAACACAAAATGAAGAACATAATAGCCAAAACCCTAGCAGCCATGCACAAAAACATAATGGCAAATCTGAACTTGAAATTCTTTGGAACATGAGCTTTGATGGCTCTTGTGGCAAAGCTGGTTCAGGAGCAGGTGTTTGGATGCACAACACTAATGAAGGTCACTCTTAAAAGCTAGATTTTCAATGTACAAAAAATATTGCAGAGTATGAAGCTCATCTCTTAGGGTTACAAATGCTAAAAAGTATAGGAGCTAAGAGGATTTATGTTCAAGGAGATTCCGAGTTAATTATTAGGGAAATTAAAGGAGAATATTCATCCAATAATCCTAGGCTAAGAGAATATAGAAATTTTTCCTTAGACCTCCTAAAAACATTTGAAAAATATGAACTTACCTCTGTCCTAAGAACTCAAAACAGCCTTGCAAATGAACTAGCCTTTGTTTCCATCACTTGTCAACTGACTCATCCCAATGAACAATACACGATAAAGGTAAAAAGCAGACCAACAGTCTCGGATAACATAGACTATTAGCAAGTTTTTGAAGGTGAAAAAAATATTGAAGACTTCTTGAAGTCCAAAAATAAGTTTGAAATGCCA
Source organism: Pinus albicaulis (assembly GCA_034641835.2). NCBI lineage: Eukaryota > Viridiplantae > Streptophyta > Pinopsida > Pinales > Pinaceae > Pinus > Pinus albicaulis. The sequence goes on from CM076582.1 coordinate 1,481,669,399, forward strand.
AAACCAGAATTGGATCATAAAGAGGACTATCTGCTGAGGAACAAACACACAAAATAGAGTTGCCTTATGTTGTTGATATAAATCTGCTAGAACACCCTCTTGAGGCAGAATTGTGTGAAGACTCAAACAAAAGGGACCTTGAGGTATTACAATGCAAATAAAACTTATTACCAAGAGGAATTTCCCCCTTAGAAGAATTGTATGATTTCAATGATGTTGCTAGGAAGCCTAAAATGGAATCCACTGAAACAAATGTAGAAGAATGCAACATAGGCAGTGAAGAGGAACCTAAAATGATAAAGTTGTTCAAAACACTACCATCTCTTATAAAAAAAAATACATTGAGCTATTCAAAGAATTAAAGGATGTGCTTGCATGGGGTTATGAGGACTTGAAGTCCTATGATACAAACATCATTAAACATAAGATTCCTCGCAAGGAAAACCATAAACCATTTAAGAAGAAATTGCCTAGGATAAACCCTGTCCAACTGCCTCTAGTTGAGAAAGAAATTAAAAAGATGTATGATGCTGGAATAATAGTCCCACTAAGGTATTTGGAATGGGTCTCAAATCTTGTATTAGTGAGGAAGAAAATAGGGGAAATTAGGCTATGCATAGACTTCAGAAATTTAAACAAGGCCTCCGTGAAAGTCAACTACCCTTTACCTAAGATGGATCATATGCTACAAAGGGTGGTAGGCTCCAAAAGAATATCTTTGCTTGATGGTTTTTCACGGTATAATCAGGTGCTAGTACATCCAGATGATTAGCACAAAATCGCCTTCACTACACCTTGGGGCACATTCATGGATGTTAAAATGCCTTTTGGGTTAATGAATGTTGGGGCCACTTTTCAAAGAGCCATGGACATTTCTTTTTCTGAAGAGATAGGTTACTTCATTGTGATATACCTTGATGACATAACAATCTACTCAAAAACTGATGAAGAACACCTAGATCACTTAAGAAAGGTCTTTGAAAAATGTAGAAAGTATGGTATATATTTAAATCCTAAGAAAACTCTGTTTGGTCTTCAAGAATGGAAAATTTTAGGCCATATCGTATCTAAAGAATGGATTAAGATAGACCCAAAAAGGCTTGAGGGAATATTGCAGATTAGTCACCCTAGGAACATCAAAGAACTGCAATCTTTCATTGGAAAGATCAACTTCTTAAGAAGGTTCATACCAAACCTTGCAGAACTCCTAAGAAACATTACAAACATGCTGAAAAGGGAAATAGATTCAAAATGACCATAGAAGCAAAGTGATCCTTTGAACTACGGAAACAAGCACTTACCCAAACACTAGTTCTAATCAGCCCTGACTTTACCAAGGACTTCTTCATCTTCTCATTTGCATAACAGCACACAATTGCTGCAGTATTGCTACAAAAGAACATAATGGGACAAGAACATCCCATATCTTTCTTCAGAAAGGCACTAAGATATTCACCTCTGAAATATAACATTATGGAAAAACAGGCTTTTTCCTTAATCAAAGCATTAAAAGATTCCAGGGTTTACATCTTGCATTCACATGTCATTGCTTTTGTTCCTCATGCATTTGTCAAGGACATACTCACTCAATATCCTGATGGTAAAATAGATAAGTGGATTGTTGTCATCTTAGAGTATGATCTAGAAATCAAGCCCACCAAGCTAATAAAAGCACAAGGACTGGCCAAACTGATGGCTAAAGAAAACTTTCAAGCATTGGACATAAACATGATACGCTCCTTGGATGAACAAGAGGAACTGGTGACTCCACCCATTAAAGAAGCATTTTTGAACTCAATCTGGTATGCTGATATGTTACATGTTCTTTTTAATTTAAATTCTCCTCCTAGTTTTTCCAAAACAAAGGCTAGATTCTTGAAACTAAAAACTATAAATTTTTGCATTCTAGACAAAGCCTTATATTGGAAAATTTATGTTGATATCTTACTTCAATGTTTACTTGAATATGATGCAGGTAGAATCATGCATGAGTTTCATGAAGGAGAATGTGGAGGTCATCTCTATTGGAAAACCACTGCCAACAAAATCCTTAGAGCTGGTTTCTATTGACCAACTCTTTTCCCTGATATCCACAAGCTAGTAGTGACTTTCCATAAATGCCAAATCTTTGAGGGAAATAGAAAACTACTGCCTTTGCCTTTACACCCTATCAGTGTTGAAACTCCTTTTCAACAATGGGGTTTAGATTTCATTGGAGAAATCCACCCTTCCTCCTTTTCCCAACACAAATGGATAGAATCCATCCCTTCTAGTACTACCACTAACTCGGTAATCATCAAATTCCTTGAAAATCACATCTTGTCTACATTTGGATGTCCTAGAAACATTATTACTGATAATAATGCTTCATTTAAATCCAAGAGAATGGTGTACTTTTACCACAAGTATCACATTACACTAGGACATTCTACAGCTTATTACCCTCAAGGTAATGGGTTGGCTAAGTCCTCTAAATTTTTTTTGGCAAACATCATCAAGAATTTGTTGGAAGAAAACAAAAATTCATGGCACACCAAATTAGTGCCTGCACTATGGGAAGACAAATTAACAAACAAGAAATCAATTAACATGTCTCCCTATCAGCTAGTGTATGGCATGGATGCAGTTTTTCCAACATCCTTGGGAGTCCCATGGATGAGGCTTATTCAAGAGGTACAATCAAAGGAGAATGATGTCTAAAGGAGGGTGAACCAAACCATTCAATTGTAGCAATCAAGGGAAGAAGTATACAATAGAACACAAGTAGTGCAAGAGAACATGAAGAAGATTTTTGACAAGAGGACTAAAGCCAATGATTTACAGATTGGAGACAAGGTTCTGAAGTGGGATTCAAGAAGAGAGGAAAAAGGAAAGCATGGAAAATTTGAAAATATGTGGAAAGGTCCATACATCATCCATTTAGTTAGAGGTAACAATGCATTATTTCTACAATAAATGGATGGAACAGATCTATTTGGAGGTCATGTCAATGTTAAGATGCTCAAGCAGTACTTTTGTTGAAGTTCTTAGTTTAAAACTTTATTCATTGTACATAACACTGCTTGAATAAAATATCAGAAAAATGAAACACAAAAACAAAGAAAAGAAGAAAAGAGGGAAAATAAAAAGAAAAGGTAAAGGCCCATACCAAAAAACAATGTTTCTGAAAGCGTGCAAGTCCAAATGCCACTACTTTTAAGAAAGGAAAGTCTTGTTCAGTCATACAGCCTAACCATGATTGAACATGTTTAAAATTTCTAATGATAAGTTAGAAAATGAAGATTTTCCAAACCATTTAAACTTGGCTCATCAGTAGACTACGTTAGAAAAAGATATGGGTTCCCAAAGCTTAAATCTGAACCAAAGAGAAAAGAGAGGAATGAATGACAATTTCCAAATTATAGCCCTCAGTTAGCTTTACTTTTGCAAAATAAATCTGTGTGCAACTTATCCAAAATTCTACAGCTCATGACAAATCAAACACCTTAACCTTGATTTGGTCATGTTTTAAATTTTATGTTGATAGATTAGAGAATGAAAATATGTCAAAACTATTTAATATTGACAGATAAGTAGAATAGGTAGAGAATAAAAGAGCTCACTAGTATGATCTGAGCCTCTGGATGATATAAAGGTAGAAGTAGATAGTTTGTGCTTTCAAAAGAAAAAATGATGATGTCCAGGGTTTGCCAATCCAAGTTCACCCAAATGAAGAAAAAATTCTAGGAAAAGTATGATGGGTAGGTAGAGTTTATGCTGAAGCAATCAATTTTTTTTTTTTCAAATTTTAAGATCACATGCTTCAAGGAACAACAGCAAGATTAGCATTGCAAAATGAAGGAAATCAAAAACCATGTGAGGCATCTCACCTGCAAAATCATAGATCTGAGGTTCTTAACACCTCTTGAAAGGAGTTTCCCTCCCCAAGTGTAGCCACTATTAGTCATCAATATTTTTCACTATCATTTGATGACTATAGATTGATGGCAACCTTCTAAAAACAAAATTTATTGAAACACTATGTGTTTTCAAAAATCTCACTGCCTTCATTATCATTATAAACCTATTTTCACTATTCTTTAGTTGGTCTTCTCAAAGTCACCCTGTTGCTATTAAAAGACTCCTTATGGGCTTATACTTCTCATTTTCATCTTTCTTTCCTACCTGAGACTTCATTTCCCTATGTTCTCATATCAATAGACTCCATCCTCCCTCTAGAGTTTCTTGTTGCTGACTCAACCCCATGTCCCTTTGGGCATAATAATCTATAGCAATACTTTGTTTTCACTTGAAAACGTCCAAGTCAAATTTCAGTCAAAATTAGGTCAAAGGACCCTCTTGTTAGGTCATTAGGGTTTTACATTATTCATATTCATCCTTGGATGTTTTCAGGCACTTCTTTTCCTTTGCTAGAATTTGGCTCAGATGTAATAGAATGTCAAGACATGGTTATTCAAGAAGGACCTATAATCTCCAAAGAGTATTATCTTCTCAGTTTAGAACCTGCAACTGATAAAAATGGAAAAAGTTTAGAACTTGTGTAGGAGTGTTGAAATATTTGTCAGTAGAAGGTATTGATGATGTTGACTGCCTACTCCTGAATGAAATCAACTTACAGCAAGGAAAGGGGAACAACTTGGTCTTGTAGATGACTAGGGTTATAAACTGGTTAGTCCATTTGAGTGCCAAAGTAGTGATCACTTGAAGGAAAATTACATGGAGAAAGCACACAAGGCCAAGCATGAAAAAAGTCTATCATATAAGATTGATGGAATATGGAAAAAGGTGAGGTGAACTGGATAGAAATGAACGAACTTGAAATGGCTATAGAGAACTTAGAAGACAACACTGATGATTGTTGTAAAGAACTGCAAACACCTAGGGTTTTGAAGAAGGTGGCCAGAAGAGATGGAAAATATCAGTTGAACTTTATGGTGGAAACTACAGAAGATTTTGAAGATGATACTATGTGATTAAATCCCAAAGTTTCCAAAATGAGCTTGTCATGCCTCAAGGATCAAAGTAAAAGTCAACTTCATGACTTCAGTAACCTGCAAACAAAAGGTGTAAAAGAATATTAGTGAGAAAAGGAAAAGGGGTTTCAAACATTAGAAAGTGGGTTTTCAAAGTTAAATTAAATCCATAAGCCTATAAAATCCCATTGAACATTTCAAAAGAGCCATTGTTGCCTTGCAAAGCATTATAAGTTTCAAGGAGAGAATAATTTGTGAGTCTTCCAAGAAAAATCAGGCTAATCTCCTTGGCGTTGCGCGTTAAGCTTGGCGTTGTGCATCTAGGATTTGGCACTATGACCTTGCCAAATTTTTTCAACATGCTTTACACTGCCGTTGCGTGCCTAGAACGAAGTGTTGCACCCTTACCAGAGCAGTGCACTCTTGCCCGACAAGACCCAGTGGATTTTCCTTGGCACTACGTGCTCAGAGCCTGGTGTTGCACGCTTTAGATTGGTGCTACGCCCTTAGCATTGGCGCTGCACCCTTAGACAGAAAAGGTTTCTCACTCTTCAAGCTATCCAAATAACATCAAATTTCCTTCCAATATTTTCCAAGGTTCTCTAAGTACTCTTAAGGGGTAAGTACATACCATCAACCCATTTCTAAAGATATTTGGTGATTCTTGAATGCATTGAAATAAAACCCTAGCTACAAGTCAAATATCATTGTCTATATACTTATTTCATCCTCCTAAACAGAGTATCAATGATAGAAACGGTAATTACACTACTTGAGGGTTGTCATTGAGTTAGTTTTCCCCTCACTCATTCTCATACACCTATACCCATTCACACTCATCCCCTTCATTTGATTCAAGCTGCCATTTCATTACCCTCCCTTCATCTCATTTCACATCAACCCTAGGGTTTCTAAAATAGAGTTTACAATGTCTGAGGGTGAAGATAGTGGTGGTGAGGCACAAATTCCAAAGAGACATGATCATAAGAGAGGGAAGATAAATAGATTTGAACCTATCAATACAAGGGAACTCATGGCATCTCATCTTACTGTTTCTTTATTTAAACATGTGGGCTTCTTTGAATTTTGTGAGAAAGTGCAGCAAGTCCAAAACCACCTGGAGCTAACAAGACTATTTGTTATCAATTTTCATGACAAACAAGTTAATCTTTTCGGGGTCACCTTTGAGATGTCTACAAATGCCATTGCAAATGCTACAGGAATACCTAGTGTGGGAGAGAAGTGGTTCAAACAAGAAAACCTGGACATGAGTTACTTTGAACCATACCTTAAACCTAGGTATAAATATCATCACAAATCCATCTTCCCTTTTTCTCATCTGCTTGATAGATATGCACCTATTATGAGGATAATAATGAAGTATTTCACTTGCGAGGGAAGGTTCTCCTGCGTTTACTCATATCATATATGTCTTCTTATGCATTTTACTAGAGTAAGAATGCTACACATACCATATTATATTTTTTGTAGCATTGACAAAATGGCCTACATACTGCAAAAGAGAGACTATAATCAGAAAATGCAAAGCCTATTCCATCATTCACTTATCAATATGGTGGTTATGCACCAACTCTAGCAGAAGAACATTCCATGGGATACCTTCATTGCCCATGAGGTTTTCACTACTCCACATGGCCATCATCAGCAAGAAATTCCATCATCTTCTCATCCTCCCATATCCACTTCTCCATTGCTTCCTACTGTTCATACATCTCCACCCGTTCACATTCCTTCAGCCCATGATGACCCTTCCACATCACCTTTCCACAACCCTTCACTCTCATATCATGATGACAAAGCATCAAGCAGTGATGGGAACAGTGAGACAGATGGCACTAAAATGAGTGACACTGAGTCATTTCCTTTGACATACTAGAGGGGCTATAGGCATGTGTTTGCTACACTTGAGGTGCAAGGGGCCATGCCTTCTTCATTAGCAAAACATATTGATAAAGGCAAGGAAAAGGTCACAGAGCCCATCACTATTGAGGAGGAAGAAAAGAATGAAACTGAGCAAGAGTTTCAATTAATTGACCTTGATGATGAGGATGAGGAGAGGATCACCAATATGTTGATTAAAAGCAAGGATGCCAAGATTAGTGAGCTTCAAGCTAATCTTGGTAGGGAAAAGAATGTGATCAACTATTTTGAGTTGGAAAACCAGCAATTGAAGACAAAGCAGGCCATCAGTGAGGTCAAGGTAATCAGAGCTCCAAAAGAGGCCAAAAAGGCCAAGGATTTGCTATATGAGAACTTCGGAACTTTTGCTGATAGTAAGGATGAGGAAGAACAACTTCCTCAGAAGAGACCAAGGACAATGGGTTTGAAGAAGGCTTTAGCCTGGGAAAGAGAGAAAGAAGCAGAATTGGCAGAGCAACTCACTCCAAGTAATTTTCTTGCCATAGAAATAACCAAAGATAGATAATATTGGCTTGAGAGGGAAAAATTGCACCTAGAGGGTCAGCTAGAGAAGGCCAAGAGAGACATTAACATGCAGAGGAAGATGGAAAGACATTATGCCATGAGAAACAGGCTTGTAAGGGCCAAGCTCAAACGAGCCCATGCAAAGATTCGAGCTTTGACCAAGGAAAAAGAGAAAGAGAAGCTCAAAATTCTTGCTAATGTGTCCCTCCAAGCCTCCCAACCATGATCAGCAAAGAAAAATTCATTTTTGGCACTTTGGTGCAAATATTGAAATTTTGACAGTTTGATTTGCAGAAATTGGGCCAAATGCACAGCGCCACTGGCGCTGAACTCTTTTTTGGGGCACTCAAATGGAAAAAATTCAACATATTAATTTTCCTCATGCCAAGTACATCATCCTCAAAAATGGTTAGACCATTTGGAGAAAAATTGGTCCCTCAAATGGGCCAAAAACTACCAAAAAAAATTTTCTGCTCTCTTTTCAACACTGGCGCTGCGCATTTAGCAGTATTGGGAGAATTGGTTTTTGACAAGGAAAATTGGCATCATTCTGAAACATAAAGGCAGATTTGGAAACTCGACAGGACAAGATTTCCAATGAGCTATCATGGAGCTCATTTGGACCCTGGGAAGGCCTCCAAAAGTCAGCTGCAAAATAGGTCATTTTCCTAGTCTTGGCGTTGCGCGTTTGCACTGGCGCTGTGCCCCTATACCTTGGAGTTACGCCCTCACCAAGAGTTATTGCAAAAGATATTTTTGAGCCTTAAAGTCAAAAAATTTCCAAAATTATCTCAAATATTTATGTTAGAAGTTATTTTTTCCATAAATGAGTTTTAGATATTTTGCCTTGGGCCTTGCATTGTCTCAAAGGTCAAATGCATTAATTATGTAATGGATGACATTTGAAACCCTAGCTAGGGTTCACCTCCTCATTTTGTAGGTAAATATTGCATGTAATGCTTCATAATTTTTGTTTTTGGTTGATTTTTGAGCTTAATATGATATAGATTCTGCGTTGTGAAGAAGTTGGCTTTGCAGTTTTTTGACTGTTTTGGACTGAACATCAATGGAGCGAGCATACTCACAAGATTCATGAACTTGTTTAAATGGTGATGTTGTTCTGATTGTAATATTCCCAAATTTTCACATCGTATTTGTAATATTAAAGTCCTTTATTTTCTTAATGAATTAAGTAAATAAAAGGTGGATGGACCCATAATCCTCAATAAGAATAAATATCCACCTTGTGTGTGTGAATGTGGATTAATTTAGACTAGATCTGCAAAAAGAGGTAGTTGAGAAACTACTAATGTGAATGAGATTGGAGATCATGTCTCATTTAATGAGAGAGATCATAGAGGGTTGATTTAGTCAACTAAGATCTTGAATATGTCAAACAAAGGGTCAATGACCATTAATGATCAAGTGGTGGAGGATCATGTGCAAATGAAGCACACATGATGGAGGAGGTGTACATTGCACCTAGATTGTTTGGTTGATTTGGTCAAACAGCGCAGTCCCACTTGGAGGATCTTGTCCACATGAGACAGCGCAATTGATATTAGGGCCAAGGCTTGGGAAGTCTCAATCATTATAAAGGAGATGATGGCAAAGGTGAAAGGCATCTTGGATTATTTGATGTATGATCTTTTAGATCTGGAATTGTCAAGTGACATTCCACTACATTCTTGGGTTGTTTAGCAGAGATTGCAGGCGTTGTTTAGCAAAGGGTGTTCCCGGGCGCGAATCCCTCCTCTTTCTTTGAGTGATCTCTAAGGAAGAGGTTTTTACTTCATTATACATCAGGATTTAACTGCCATTTCCTTTTTCTACTTTCTGTAGAACATTCATTTTCAGAATTCTACAAATTTCTGAAGATCAGTTTGGAAGGTGGAAGTTGTCTTCAGTACTTCAGCTCGAGAACAAGGTGAGCAATTATTCCCATCAATTTGGCTTATAGATCAACACTCCCAGAGCCACATTGCAGATCTGGCATCAGGCAAAATGTTATTTACCTCCTAGCAGCAGTATTCTCTCCAAGAATAACATTGTCTATATTGTAAATCTGAAAGGAGGAAGGAAGTTGCTAGTAATTCAGCTAGAAATCCAGTGGAAGATCATTCCTTCAAATTGCCATCAGTCTCACCATCAGCCTAGAGCTTATTGCATCATTTTTTAGTAGGCAGAAGGCCTCTCTTTCCCTCACAACGCAGTTTTTGTTGGTAGTTGTGTTTCAGCAGATGAATTCATCATTGGACGATTGAGAAGGTAGATCTAGAGCTCTCCGCTCATAGATCTGATGAAGGGATCATCCCTTCAAGCATAGATCTGATATGAACACACATTTCAGCCATCTATTCCTTAGATCTGTATTTCTTAGGAGATCAAGGATCAAATCATAGGGAGGTGACTTTCCAAAGTTGCAGATCTGGAAAATCCTTTCTGGGTTATCTTGGGAATCCATCACATTGGCCAGATCTTGAATCTTGGCATCATCAGAGCTCCAGTTTTGAGTAGATCTGCATTTCTCTTTTCAGCCTGAAACCATATGTTTATATTCTGCTGAAGAGACAGTGTCGTATTTTCTGCAGAGCCTCAACAGTTACACTGTACCTTCTTCACACATGTTTTCAGGGTGATCCTAGCTCATCTTTTTGGCTAGATCTACCTATATCTTGTAATTGTGTAACTGATTCATCTCCAATATAGCAAAATGGATCATCTCTTTCTGCATATTCTGATTTGTACTTAGATTTAATGTTTATCTTGCTGTAAGTTCTTATATTGTGTAGGTATTACTGCATTCTCCTATTTTGGATATTACAGTGGTATTAGAGCATAATCTTTGGCTCAGCTTGTGGACACTTCATCTTTTTACATTGAAAGAAGAACAGATAGATGAGATCTATAGTGGAGGATGTGAGATATGTCACTCCTTTCTTCAGATCCATGCAAGATATCTCCAAGGAGGTCAATCAGATGAAGGAGGAAGAACATAGGGAAGATCCAAGAAGAATATGTGATGAGGAAAGTACTTCCTATCAACAGCAAAGAGGATCAGAGAATCCTAGATCTTCTCATAGATCCACTATGCCCACTTTCTTTGGAGAAGGTGAGAGGTATAGAAGTGAAGAAAGGAATGAAACTGAGACTCACGAGACTCTCAGTCTACATCTTGAAGAGTACAAAGCACAGTCTAGAGCTTTCAAAGAGGAGCTAACTCTCCAACAATTATTCCAGATTAAAGAAGAAAGAGGATCCTATAGCAGCAATAGAAGAAAGAGGCATAATAGATTCTATTTTCCTACATTTGATGGATCTTCCTCAAGCAATGTCAAGGCTTGGAGGAGGGAGTTAGATTAATTTTTCAAGTTACATCTTGTGACTGAAGAAGAGACTATTCAAATTGTAGCACTTCATCTCTTAGATGAAGCAGAAGATTGGTGGTTTGGGCACCTAGAGCATGCAAAGGTGACCAAGTATTCAGATTTATTTCATAAGTTGAGGAAGAAGTTTGATATGGAGAAGGCAGAGTTGTGCTACAAAGGGGCATCTCCCAAGGAAACCAAGGAGAATGTCAATCTTTTCACTCTGGACAAGAGGTCACTATTTTCACCACCTGCTGCAAAAGTACTTGTATCTGGAGAAGACACACTTGCATCTTTGCAAAGTAGTCTTGAGCTCTTGAATTATGGAGTCCCATGCATGGATCAAGAGATGCATGAGGAAGAGGAGGAGGATACCAGCACTGGTACACTTGAAGAAAAGAGGCGATCACTCTTACCAGGAGTTGGAGATACTATTGTGCCAGTTGGAGGAACTCTTGTGTTCTGTCAAGAGGTTCCCACATATCAATTGATCCAAGGTATGCATAAAATTTCAGCACATATTATTTCAAGATCAATGCATAACCAAGGATTACAACAAAATTCTGATTTGAAGAAAATACATATCATAGCGCAGAGGACCCTTGATATAATCAAGGAAGAGACTAAAAACTATCCATGTTCATCATTGTTGAGCTACATTCAACCCCTTGAGTTGAGATGTAGAGTTTCAGGAAGTGGGATTAACATTATCCTATGTACAATGGCTGATCATGAGATCAGTATTGTGCGTTAGTTTGAGATAGCATATGTATTACCTTACAGATATACAACGTTGCCACTTAGTAGTTGTGAAAAAGAAAGGGCTTCATCATTCTTGGAGCATTCTGGAGGTAGCTTCACTCATGAAGCAATGGAAGAAAATATGACAAATTGTAGACATCTTGAAATGAGAAACCTTTTCTCCCTTCTAAATGAACCTTTCTCAATGAGCCTCTCACTGCTCAAAGAGAAACTTCTACTTGCAGTAAATCCAAAAATTCTTTGGTTTTGGAGGGCCTTTGATGGAGAGAGAATCTCATTAATAGATCTCATTAGATATGTATTTCAACATTTCATGGAATGAAAAGCTCTTCAACAGTTTGGGAAGGATGGCATTCTACAAAGGGAGGATGCCATGATTATGCAGTACCTCATTCATCATCCACATGGGAGTGAATGGGTAAGGATGATAAGCAAGGGGTTGCAACACCACTTGCAGATTTTTATGGGCCAGCATGCTTGATTACGTTGGTTACCATTGGGAGATTTATATCACTCTCCAAAGGCACCTATTTTTTTGATCCATGCCTTGAAAAACACATATGAAATGACGAAGGAGGCATGGCTACGCTGGCTGCTCTTGGATGAGTATGGATACCACCCAATAGCTCATCATTTTCTAAATCATGCCTTGTCTTTAAATGATAAATTACAACAAGGGAAGGCATGTTCATTTTGGTTTCACTTGAGAGAGTTTGGCCACCACATGGCATATCCTATGTCTATGTGTTTTGTATTGAGTAAAAATTGGCATAATGATCTCATGATGTACATTAATGATATTTCTTTGTATTGGGCTAATGTGACATCTCCTATGTCCATTAGTATGCTTTTGTTTCATGATGCACATGTGGAGGAGAGGAAGCAGTAAGATCTCTTGTTGCTTGGATTTCTTTTGGGGCAGTTTGGCTTGCCCATCTTACATGGAGGAGGTGGAGGATGGTAGTAAAGGGCCTTACGCCGGTGGTTATTGTTAGGAGAATATGGTTTGACATCTTTGTCTACCCATATTACTTCTTTCCTTCTTCTTTTCCATAACGTTGGACTTATGGAGTTTGGATCCAACAAGGCCAACAGGGCTAAGTATGAGAGCATCTCAATGCTCAATCTAATTCATGAAACATGGGATGAAGATATGTATTGTGTGAAAGAGCTTTTCCTTTGTGAAGAGAACCACCTTATTGTATGCACCTCATGTATTGCTGATGATTTTGGACATCATATGGTTGTCACTTGGTACTTCATGATGGGAAGAGGACATCTAACCAAATAGTTAGAGGTCATTCCTTATGCTTTTAAAAGACAACTTTGGAACCAAACATGAATAATATATTGCAGAAAATGGAGGAAGCCTTCCTTATGTGGATGCCATTTGGAGGGTAATAGATGGCTTTGCATTTACTTTTGGAGTTGCTTGAGGACAATCAACATTTTTCCCGGGGAGACTGTAATATTCCCAAATTTTCACATCATATTTGGAATATTAGAGTCCTTGATTTTCTTAATGAATTAAGTAAATAAAAGGGTGGAGGGACCCACAATCCTCAATAAGAATAAATATCCACCTTGTGTGTGTGAATGCGGATTAATTTAGACTATATCTACAAAAATAGGTAGTTGAGCAACTACTAATGTGAATGAGATTGGAGATCATGTATCATTTAATGAGAGAGATCATGGAGGGTTGATTCAGTCAACTGAGATCTTGAAGATGTTAAACAAAGGGTCATTGAGCATTAGTGATCAAGTGGTGGACGATCATGTGCAAATGAAGCACACATGATGGAGGAGGTGTACATGCACCTAGACTGTTTTGTTGATTTGGTCAAACAGCGCAGTCCCACTTGGAGGATCTTGTCCACATGAGACTGCACAGTTGAGATTAGGGCCAAGGCTTGGGAAGGCTCAATCATTATAAAGGAGATGAAGGCAAAGGTGAAAGGCATCTTTTATTATTTGATGTATGATATTTTAGATCCGGAATTGTCAAGTGACATTCCACTGCATTCTTGGGTTGTTTTGCAGATATTGCAGGTGTTGTTTAGAAAAGGGTGCTCCCGGGTGGGAATCCCTCCTCTTTCTTTGAGTGATCTCTAAGGAAGAGGTTTGTACTTCATTATATATTAGGCTTTAAGTGACATTTCCTTTTTCTACTTTCTGCAGAACATTCATATTCAAAATTCTACAGATTTATGAAGATCAGTTTGGAAGGTGGAAGTTGTCTTCAGTACTTCAACTGGAGAACAAGGTGAGGGATTATTCCCATCACTTGGGCTTATAGATCAGCACTTCCAGAGCCACATTGTAGATCTGACATCAGGCCAAATTTTATTTACCTCCTAGCAGTAGTATTCTCTCCAAGAATAACACTGTCCATATTGCAAATCTGAAAGGAGGAAGGAACTTGCTAGTACTTCAGCTAGAAATCCAATGGAGGATCATTCCTTCACATTTCCATCAGTCTCACCGTTAGCCTGGAGCTTATTACATCATTTTTCAGTAGGCATAAGGCCTCTCTTAACCTCACAACATATTTTCTGTTGGCAGCTGTGTTGTAGCAGCTGAATTCATCATTGGAGGATTGAGAAGGTAGATATAGAGCTCTCCGCTCATAGATCTTATGAAGGGATCAGCCCTTCAAGCATAGATCTGATCTGAGCACACATTTCAGCCATCTATTCTTCAGATCTAGCTTCAGATCTATATTTCCTAGCAGATCAAGGATCAAATCCTAGGGAGGTGATTTTCCAAAGTTGCAGATCCGGAAAATCCTTTCTGTGTTATCTTGGGAATCCATCACATTGGCCAGATCTTGAATATTGGCATCATCAAAGCTCCAGTTTTGAGTATATATGCATTTATCTTTTCATCCTGAAACCATATGTTTATATTCTGCTGAAGAGACAGCGCATTATTTTTTGCTGAGCCTCAACAATTACGTTGTACCTGCTTCACACATGTTTTCAGGGTGATCCTTGCTCATCTTTTTGGCTAGATCTACCTATATCTTGTACTTGTGTAACTGATTCATCTCCAATATAATAAAATGGCTCAGCTCTTTCTGCATATTCTGATTTGTACTTAGATTTATTGTTTATCTTACTGTAAGTTCTTATATTGTGTGAAGTATTACAACATTCTCCCATTTGGGATATTACACTGATCTTGTATTTGTTTCCTTATGTTTTCTAGAAAATTTAGGTTAATATATGTTGTTAGAGGCACCTTAAGTCTAGTTGTCTTCTATTATTCAAATTTTTTTCTCTGCTAGGTCTGATTGGAGAATTCTTAGTTGCTCTTTGGTTCCACTTAGATTGTTGTCTTAAAAATTATTTAATGGAGTCAAGCCAAAGAAGTTTATGGTGTGCCCTTTCCTTTGGTGTAGCTTGAAACATTGTTTTTAAGGCCTTTTCTTTGAATTTTACTTATTATGGTTTTGCTGAAGAAGTTTATGGTTCACCCTGTCCTTTAGTCCATCTTGAATAGTCACTTTGAAGGTCTTTAAAGTATGGTTGAAGAATTTAGGAGTTCCCTGCTCTTTAATCATCACTTATTTTTTATATTAAATGTTTTATTTCTCTGAAGGTAAATAGATAGATAATTTAGGAGTTCCCTACTCTCTAGGGTTTGCTGGATTGTTGTCTTAGGGTTTACTTGGTGAAGTATGACCAAATAATTTTATGGTATGCCCTATCCTTTGGTTATTTCTAAAGCATAGTGATCTCATAGACTCTTCTTGTTCTCGTATATGTTAAAGGATTCCTAATTTCCCTTTAAACCTACTAAATTCACAACTTAATGTTCATTTCACACCCACATAAGCTATTAAGATCCATTTGGCTTTGTTAACTTGCCCTATGAAACAACCATAATTTATTGTTGTAATTTTCAAGCCTTTCACAAACCCCATAGCCCAATGGTTTGAATTTATATTACTCTATCTATTCTACTTAACAATCAACCCAACCAAAAAAAACAAAACAAACAACCCCTATCATTTTAAATAGCCTAAAATCAGCATCCTAAATCAAACAAGTTATATCTTTTATACAAATATAGAGAGAGCCCTCTCGGAGTCCAGGAAGGCTAGGTCCTAGGACTCCAAATTTGGTTTGATTTTACCCTTGTATATTTGGTCTTTCCAATCTGACAAATTATAGGGACCTAACACCAGGTCTGAAGAAAAACTTGGTCTCAGTTGCAATGTTGGAGGACAGAGGCTATGACGTTGTTTTCAGTGATGGAAAAGCTTTCCTGTGACGTAAAAAAATGGGTCAAGCCAAGTGGATAGGGATTCGAGTTAAGAATATCTATAAGCTAGAGTTATATAGATGGCTACGCTACCATGATGGGCAAGGAAAAAAATGTGGTGAGTTGGGATGAGGGCCAATTATGGCACAGATAATTGGGTCATATTCATCATGGAGCCTTGAAAATCATGCATAAAATATCTACTAGACTTACAATGGGAACACTTGCTCAGTTAGATCAGTGCAAGGGTTGTACCATGGGGAAGTATGTAAATTCCACCTTTCATGAAAAGGAGAACCGTGCTTCGGTGATCCTGGAGAGAGTTCACACAGACGTGTGTGTACCATTATCAATTGCTTCAACAACAAAACATAAGTATTATGTTATTTTTGTTGATGAAATTTCTTGTAAATTTTGGATATTATTCATGCAAAATAAGGATCAAACATTCTCAAATTCCAATGAGTTTAAGTCATTGGTGGAGAAAGAGTCAGCGAAGCAATTGAAGGCTCTGAGGAGTGATAATGGTGGAGAATACATTTATAACGAATTCAAAGAATTCTGCAACAAAGAAGGAATTCGAATAGAACTCATAGTGCCTCATAACCCACAACAAAATGGGGTCACAAAGAGGAAGAATAGAACGATCATGGGTGTAGCACGAGCGATGTTGTGTGGTCAGGGCCTACCAATGCATTTGTGGGAAAAAGCATGCAACACTATTGTTTATGTGTAAAACCATTGTCCTCATAGAGTACTTGGCATGAGTACACCTGAAGAAGCTTTCACTGGTAAGAAACCTGATGTTTCTCACTTTAAGATTTTTGGCTCATCTTTTTATGTGCATGTGACCAAGAACGTCAGGAAGAAGTTGGAGCCGATTGATGAAGTTCGGAAATTTTTGTGCTACACAGAAGCACCCCATAATTATCTTGTGTATTTTCCTAACAGTAAGATGATTTTTATGTGATAGGATATAAAATTTGATGAGGGGAAAGCCATGTGGTTGTCGCTTGAGAGGGAGCTGGACTTGCATGCAGAGGAGGAACTGAGGGTTTCCAAATATGAGTCTCTAGATGTGGATCAAACACAGGAGGAGGTTCATAGAGTGGAGGAGTCTACTCAGGAAGAGCCAAACATCAGAACTGGCAGAAGGCGTACCACAAAAGCTGATAGGTTGAGACTTGATGGTGCACAGAATGTAGGAGCCCCTACCTCACAGTGTAGCACAAGACAATCTCCTGGTCGATTTACTGGATACATGGATCTCATGAGAAAATGTATTGTGACTAAGCCATCTTCCTTTCAGGAAGCAGTGCAGGAGCTCACATGGGTAGATGCAAAGGTGGAGGAGTATGACTCCATTGTCAGAAATAGTTCTTGGAAAACTGTTCCAAGGTCGGTTGATAAATCAGTGGTAGGTTCAAGATGGATCTACAAGATAAAGAAAGTTGTTGATGGGAGTGTTGAGAAATACAAGGTCATATTTGTGGCTCAGGGCTTCTCACAGATCGAGGGGATTGATTATGAAGAAACCTTTGCACATATTGCAAGGTATTCTTCCATAAGGAGCATCCTTTCCCTCTCAGTGCAGATGGGCTAGCGAATTCATCAGATGGATGTCAAGACTGCATTTCTCAATGGGATCATTGGGGAAGAGGTGTACATAGAGCAACCTGAAGGATTTGATATCTTCAGCAGTGAGTCGCATGTGTGTCGACTCAAAAGGGCATTGTATGGGCTGAAGCAAGCACCCTGTGCTTGGTACACTTGGATAGACAACTATTTCACTGAACTTGGCTTCACCAAGAGTGAGGTGGATGAAAACCTATACCAAATTATGGTGGAGGGTAAGCTTTTAATCATTGTTCTTTGTGTTGATGATTTAATCTGACTGGTGATGAGCAGTTGATACAATCATGCAAGGAGGACCTTGCAAAGGAGTTTGAGATGAACGATATGGGCCTATTTCATTATTTCCTTGGATTGGAAATATGGCAGTGAGATAGTGAAATTTGTGTGTCTGAAGGAAAGTATGCAAGGGAGATATTGGGTAAGTTTCACATGGAGGGTTGAAAACCCATGGATACTCCTCTTCCAGGAAACTGGAGGAAAGAGGATGCTACATCTAGAGAGGTAGTGGATGCTACTATCTATCAACAGTTAGTGGGTTCACTAATGTATTTAGTGAACATGAGACCAGACATATGCTATGTTGTTAAACAACTATGTCAAGTGATGGTTAAGCCTATAAAGCTCTTTTGGAAGGCGGGAAAGCATGTCCTAAGATACCTGAAGGGCACACCTGAGTATGGATTATGGTACAGATAGATGGATGAGGTGAATTTGCAATGCTTCACGGATGCAGATTGGGTGGGCAGCCCAACAAACAGAAAGAGAACATCAGGGGGCTATCTTTAGTATCAAATCTACAGATGTTTCTTGGTACAACAGGAAGCAGAGATCCATGGCACTCATTTCAATGGAAGTGGAATACATGGAAGCAAGTCAAGCTGCGTGTGAGGCTATTTTGATGAGAAAGATTCTGGTTGGTTTGTTTGGTTCTCATTTAAATCCGAGAGTGATTCATTATGATTATCAGAGTTGCATTAAACTCCCAATTAATCTTGTGTTTCATGATATATATAAGCATATAGATATCCAGTATCATCATATCAGAGATTGTGTGCAGCGAAAGATCGTGTTGCTTCAGTACATTCCTACAGAAGATCAAGATGTAAATATTTTGACGAAGGTGCTCACCAAGAGAAAATTCGAATACCATAGAGACAGGATCGAGGTGAAGGATAATCCATTTCTTGTTGAGAGGGAGTGTTGATATTCAACAAGAAGATCCTACTGAAAACTATGCACCTACACTAGGATGGAGCCTCAGGCTATTTTTAGGTGGAAGTCTATTTTTAGATGCATGAGAAAATTCTATTTATAGATGAGGTCTATTTATAGATTATGAGAAAATTCTATTTATATATGTATGTGCGAGTTCTATTTATAGATCGCATGTCTATTTATAGATGCATGTTGACTATTATTATCCCTTAATAATAGTTGGACGATAAACAATAATATATTCTCAATGAGCACTTGGAAATAGTTAAATGAAGTGGTAAATCAATTAGTTATAGGAAATTTGAGTTCAAAGGTTGGTTGGTGTGACATGCAAGTGGACTTAGTTGTAAATGAGTGATTCAAAGTTGTAACAGAGTTGGATGTGTAGTTATGTGAGTTGTAAATTAGTTTAACTCAGTTAAGTGAGTTAAACTCTGTTGTGCAAGTCGTAACTGAAGATACAATAGTGATAGATCAGTGAATCAATTATTAATTAATTCACAATCAGTGGTCTCACATGCAACTGAATATTTACTATTCTTAACTACATGCATGTCAGTTCCAGTGGAGACCCAGCTGAGATGTAGGTGAAAGGGACAATTTGACTATCAGTTGTGACATTAGTGGGTGCATTCATGCAACCACACACACATTGGATGTGCCCATGAGTATTGCACAGTCAAGGCAAGAAAGATTCCATTCATTCAAGGATTTCTATCAGCAGGGATTGTGCAGTGGAGGCAAGGTGTCTAGAGGCAGTAAATTGGCACATGTATATGCCAATTTTTGTATGACAGTGTGAGACGATTGTATATTGTACTTAGAGCCCTTGGATTAGAGTTTTGTATGAGATTGTTTCAAGATAAATGATATATACATAATATTTGATAGTGGGGTTTTTAGCTTTATGCTTTCTCGGTAAAAACATCTATGTTATGTGTGATTGATCTTTCTTCTTGATATTACAATTTCCGATCATGTTTTAAATTCTGAAAGAATTTTTGTAGAATTGATTATGTATTTAACAGTGGCATATAATTGTTAGATCAGGAGAATCCAGGCAATACATAATTTGTATTAAAATTTCTATAGCTTCAACTCTGGATGAAGTTGCCAACAATGGTCTTCATCATGGCCAGTCTTTGAATAGTTTTTTCATGTGACTTTTTCCTTCTCTCTCTTGACAAATCTATTTGTCTTTTCTCTTCCATAACACTTTCCCTTTCCTTTACCCTGACTTTCACTTTTCTCATCTATGTTATGTTTCCCTCTTGTTTCTAAGCATGTGTCTTGAACACAAACCTCGTCTGTGTTTGCAGGATTAAACATGAGAATAGTGTGCCTAAGGTAACTATGCAAACCCCCAACCTACTTTAATAAAGTTTCTTAAGAATATAAATTAATACCCAAAATTATAGTTCTTCTCCTAAATTAATGAGTATAATATTGCACACTTTTCCCTTTCAACTGTCTAATATTTTTCCAATCCATAATAGCCTTTTGCATGTAATCTAAGGGAAAGAATTGTATTTTAATGGCATCAATAAAACTTGACGAAGACTGATATCTTACCATATTTTTAATTCTCTTCTTGAGTCCTTGCTTCCCACCATACAAGTGCAGATCCATCCATTCTCAAAGAATCTAATTGAATCTTTATGTCATCTTCATGAAGGTTATGAATTCTACAATACACCTCCAATTGACATATCTAATTGTCCAATATTTCTCATTTACCTCACCATTATACATTGGAAGCTCAAAATTGACATCTAGTTTTATTAAGGGTGTTTTTCCTCTTGTGGCTTTTGAGTGAGTGTGGGTGGTTTTTGTGGTGGAAGTGGAAGATGATGCTAATGGAGAAGATGCGGATGATGAATATGGTGGAGATGGAGGTGGATTTCCTCCACTACCCTTTGAACTCTTCTCTTCATCCTTCTTATCATTTGAAGTTCCATCTCCATGTCGAGGCTTAGAACCTTCTCCTGCCATCCCAACAGTAAATGAATCAAATATAATTTTAATCATCATCTTTATGTCATTGAAGTCTCTCTTGACATCATCCTCTTCTAAATGACCTTGATTCTCTCCAACACCCGATGTGATGGTTGTCGATTCAAGATCATATTTTGATGCTTGTACCTCTTCAATCAACTCAGCTTTTTGTATAACTTCTAACTCCTTGATCTCAGCTTCTTGAGACAAAAATTGAAGTGCTTCAAGTGAAGCTGAGTGAAATTTTGGGTGAAGATGGTGATCTTGTAGCTCTCCTTCTTCTGGTCCTAATCTCAGGACTTGCAACAAAAAATTTATCTTCACCTGTTTGCAACTTTAAACTTGTCAGCACCACAAATTTGCAACCATTAAACTTGCACAAAACTCAAGTAACTATCAAGAAAACAACCTTGCCTTTCAACCAGGCTCTGATGCCAACTTGATCTGAATTTTAATGTTATTTTTTCTGTGCTAATTTCATCTTCAGATTTATATTAAAAATTTTGATATTTTCTTCATGTACATGGGCTTATTGAAGTGTTTATGATTGTTTAACAAGTAAATGTGTGGATATTATGTTGAATTCTTGAGCATAAAAACATTGAAACTAAATGTTTAATAGCAGCAAATAAACACACAACAAACCATCACAATTGATCCATTAACACATTGTTTGATGAAGGAGTTCACCCCTCCTGGGCTACATCTCCTTGGTCCAGCTTCCATGGCTTGGGCCTTTGTATTAGCTCAATTTTAAAAAATTTGATGTTTACAATCTCCTACAGCCTCTGAAACCTACTCTGATGTGTCCAAAACGTCAAAATTTACCAGGAATGAATCTTCCTGAGCCAAAATTGGTTGAAAATTTCTCCTATGAAATGCCTCCAAAACTGGAGGAGACTCGAGTTAGCTCCGAAAAATTAGGGATTCCGTCAAAACGGGAAGAATCCACTAAATCCGCAGCCATTAAAATCGGGATTAATTCGTAGTAATACTATGCTTAACAGTGGATAAGCACATCTTAACTGTGCTTAAGCACATTTCATAAAACATTATTTAATTAACTTTAACCACTGGATTATCGGATTAACTTGTGATTAGGACTAAACTCCATGTTTAAAAATTCCACTCTGCCCTTGGTTTTGCAGCATGGTTATTTGGGGAGGGGGCTGGCCCTCTCCAAACTTTCGCCATAGAATACAGTTAACATCAAATATAAGTCGGAGCCCTAGGTTATTAAGACCGAACTTAGTAGCATGGTTGTAAGGCAGCCGGATGGTGCGGGGGAGGTCATGGGTTTGACCCTGACCCCCGCACATATATTTTTCCCCACATGAAATTTGGCCAAACCAAAGTTTGAAACTTTGGTTAATTAAATACATTCACCCGAATTAATATATGTGCATGTCCATGGTTTACATGGTTTACAACTTTGGATTATACAATTACATTCAAATTTTGATATAATATGAAACTTCTTCGACCTGCAATTCAATCCAAAGTTTTCATTGGGTCCACCATAGGGGGCATGTGGCATCCCCTGGCTGCACCACGTGTCCAGCTCTAGTTGGACCATTCCAAACTAAAAAAAAATTATCATTCAACCATAGGATAAACTATAAAAAAAATCACCTGCAAAGTTCACTGGTGAATCATGTTTTGACACTTGTCACAGTGTCATTGGACAAAAACTGGAGAATATTCCTTAAGTATACCTCGTATGTTGACAAGGCTACCATGTCATCAACTTATCATTGTTCTGCAATTTTTTTAGCTATTTACGAAAACGAATAGCAGGTCATCACTTCCTCATATGAAGTCGGTTTTGATGAAACGAATTGCGTCGGATTCCTGGCGACGAGCTCTTCATCGTCATTCTAGTTTGGAGAATTTCTGATCACTTTCATTTTTGAGCTTAATATTGAGCCACTAATCACTTCCACATTCCACCTGACCATAGATTGGTTGAGCCAAGTCTCACTTCAACCAATCACCTCGATCGCATATTTCAAGCATGAATGTGGGACATTATCAAACACATCAATCAACACCAAACCAGGGCTCTAGAGACAAAACTATCTCAACTCTAGACTAGTGATTCCACCTCAAAGTCAAAAATCACTAAATAGAATAGATTGATCTCTATCCAAGTTGTTCCAGGGATCCACAGTATTTGTTCCAACCAGGAATTATAGGACTGGTAACTCAACCCTAACTGTTACAAGATTTCCAGAGTGTTTGTCCAACCAAGGCTTCTAGGACTAGTAACTCTTCCCACCTAGGGCTTCCAGAGTGTTTGTCCAACCAAGGCTTCCAAAAATTAATAAATCAGCCCAAATCTAAATGAATCATGAGAACCAACCAGAAAAAAATCGATGGAAATAAACAAACAATGACATGGCTATCCAAGAAATGGCAAGGGTAGGAAAACTCATGTGCATACACCATGCATGCCAAAACTAGTGAGGAAAAAATGCATAGAACTCAGTACTTGTAATCAAATCCCATTGTAGCTATTTTTCTCGATGTCCACTTGTGCTTTCATGTTCTTTATTTTCATTCTTACTCCAAATCACCAAGTATCCACACTCTCTAAGAGTGCTCCAAGAAAAATCTAAGTATCCAAGAGTATGAGAGAGAGAGAGAATAATCAGAGAGCTCCAAAAATGCACTGATAAAAGGTAAGAAGTGATCCTTAGAAGTTTTTTTATAGAAAATGCCTCTTTTTTCTTCATTTTCCATTATTATCCTTCATTTTCCTCCTCACATGCAACCTCTGACCTTTTACCTCCCTTTTCTCCTAATTTCCATTATTTTCATAAATAAATGTGCTAAAAATATTTTGTGCCTCTTTAATGCCTTAGCCATAGCCTTTTCCAATTCCGTTAGCCATAATAAACCAAATAAACACCCCTCCAGGATGTTTTTCCCAACATTTAGCTTGGAATACATGTCCCATCCAACATGGTTTTATATATTTTTGCATGAATTTTTACCAGGTTTTTTACACTCCTCCTCACTGGTCATAATAAGCCACCCCCTGATCGCATTGTTCTCATTGTCTATAAGGAGCCTTATTCCCCCCTTAAAAGTTATTGGCTATTAAGAAACACTTAGGGTAGGAGAAATATTGTGTATAATTATTGCACTATTGTTTACTCAAATAAATATGGGGCAAGAAGCGGGATGGGAGGAAGGTAAGATACCAATGATTGTAAATCCACCTATGAAAAGGATAAACAAAAAAAAATAAGAAAAAGTGGAACTCTACTAAGAATCCCTAGAATAAATACTAGATGACCATGGAATTATCTTCAATAATTATTAGACTCTCTCAATATACACATAATCCCAAAAATACATCATCATCACACACATATTATAAAATTGTTTCAACTTAAATCTTCAAATATCCCATGTTGTTTTAATGTTCTACTTCTTCTGATCTATAAATTTGATATTAAAGTAATTCAAATTCATCCCTTCTCGATGGAATAAATTTTTTTATCTCCTTATATTGTTACAATGTTATACTTCTCATTTATAAATTTAATCTTTGATGGACTCATGATCTGAAAATTACATCATCCATCACACCTATACTGTAAATTTATTTCAGATTCATCCACTCTCCACCGAATAAATATTTCTATATCCCCATATTGTTCCAGTGTTCTCCTATTTTACTATAAGCCATAAGTAATTTCATGTTCCTGTTTTGTTTTCACGATGTAATTTATTGTCTGCCCTTTGACCTAGGGTTCCTTTTAAAAAGTTAGGGACCACCCTTTGTCCCAACGACTCAATGAAGGATACGCTTCCACGTACTTGTGCCTCCTCACCATGATTATTAGGGCCTTTCCCATTAAAACATGAGAGACATTAAGTGTTTTTTTCTAGTTTTATTGGATTGTTAGTCTAACATCTTTAAGAAATGGTACACAAAACTATTAACCTAATTCAGAATACTCATTTTCATTGTTCAAGTTCTATACCTAAAATGTGAACCTAGCAGTAGCATCCCATCATAGAACTGAGAAGATGATGGCATGATTTGAATGCATCTGTTGTGTATATAGCACTGTCACTTCCAAGTTTTCACGAAACCCGGGTTGATAAAGTAAAGTAGATCATCCTCTGAGAGGTGAAAACTCTTGGCGCAATAATAGGGCTCACCAGTTCTAGGGCTCCATAGTGTTTGTTCCAACCAGGGCTTCCAAGACTAGTAACTCAACCCCAACTGTTACAGGGCTTCCAAAGTGTTTTTCCAACCAAGGCTTCCAGGACTAGTAACTCAACCCACCTAGGGCTTCCAAAGCGTTTTTCTAACCAAGGCTTTGAAGACTAGTAACTCAACCCATAGTTGTATGTCGGGCTTTCAGAGAATTTTTCCAACCAAGGCTCCCAAGAACTAATAACTCAACCCATAGCTAAAGGAATCATGAGAACCAACCAAAAAATAATCAATGGAAATAAACCCACAATACCATGGCTATCAAGGAAATGGCAAGGCTAGGAAAATCAACATGCATACACCATGCATGCCAAAAATAGTGAGGAAGGCATACATGCAACTGAGTATCTGCAATCAAATCTCGTTGTAGTTGTTGGTCCCAATGTCCACCTGCACTTTCCTACTATTTTTTTTCCTTCTTGCTCAAAATCATCAAGTATCCATGATCTCCAAGAGTTCTCCAAGAAAACTCTAAGTATCCAAGAGGATGAGAGAGAGAGAGAGAATAATGAGAAAGCTCCAAAAGTGGACTAATGAAAGGTACCAACTGATCCTCATAATCCTTTTTATATAAGAGTCCTCTATTTTCTTCATTTTCTATTATTTTCCTCATTTTCCTCCTCACATACAACCTTACCAACCTTTTCTCCTAGTTTCCATTATTTTCATAATTAAGTGTTCCAGAATTACTTTTTTTTTAATTCCTTAGCCATAGCCTTTATCAATTTCCTTAGCCATAATAAACCAAATGAACACCCCCTAGGATGTTTTTCCCAAGGTTCAGCTTGGAATAAGTGTCCCATCCACCATGTTCTTATATATTTTTACATGAATTTTTACATACATACATACATACATATATAAACATCGACATAATCATGATCACCACACAATTGTTAAATATCATAAGTTCTAGTATTAAGAGAACTTCCTTTATTTTTGCACACCATGCAGAACATTGGGAAAAATAGTTCCCAACATAGCCAAGGCATCTAATACCTCAGATCCATTCACTTTACCTATCGTGTTACCTTTCTCACAACTGTCCTGCCACCATCCATTTTCCTCAATGGACACGACCAATCCTACTGGCTATCATATTCTTACCTTCAGATGCTCCCATACATGCACCGGGTTTCATCCAAGTCTTATATTCCCTATTGGGTTTCTTTCAGCTCTTCCATAGCTCAATCAAATTTCCCCTTTCCAAAACTACTTCCCAATGCTCAAAACATAAAAGGAAAGACAAGAAAAAAACAAGAGGAAAACCCTGAAAACCCATAGCAATATGACACAACGAGAAAAGAGACAAGGCATTGTACTAGACATAAAAAACTGAAAATCAAGTGCAAAAAAATCAAAAAGACAGAAGTAAAAATACTAACAACAAACACCATGACTCATTCCCCATGGTTCCCAATAATTACAAAGGAAAGCTCATCCCAAGAATTCTTCAATATCTCATGGTAATCTCTTTGTCATGCAATCCTTGCATCATACTTCCATAACCATATAACTGTCAGTGGATAATTAAATATAACAATATACTAGCTATCTTACCTTTTTTATTCCAAGCACGCTGACCTATAACTGAACATGCATGTCAGCCATATGTACCAAAGATAAAGAAAACATATCTATCAAATTGAAATCAACTTTTACCAAAGCTAACAACCATGTCATAATCCACATTCAACTCACAGTCATCAGTCATATTACATAATGCTACAACTATCACCTTCTTACACTCAAGTACATATCAATTGCCTTAACGTATACGTGTTATTACAACAATCTTCATGCAATATTACAAACACATACTTGTATCATACAATTAATCAAACATTCAAACAAACTATAAATGTACCATGTTAAATAAATCAACTAGATGACATAATAGACACCAAACACTCAAACACAAAATAGACTACATAGTCAAATGGTCAACCACCAAGTAGATGACATAAGTAAAATCATACCTCAATGCATCCCAAGGGGAGGCTATCTTGTTTGCACAATCAATCTAGATTAGCATGATATGACCACAACATATCAACTCAAACATAAAGAAGGTCATGATATCCATAATAGTAACTAGTTAACATGTTCACGTCATAAGCTCATAAAAAATTTTCATTAACACATAACAATCACATATACACAATTGGTCTAGATTACTACAATGCATCATCATAATTAGTTTGAATCATACCTAAATGTCATAACCCTAACCAACTGCATAGGCCAACCTAAATCAACATGATAAGTATAACATCAAGATATTAATGCAATAACCCTAATCATCAAGTTACTAGCATATAACAACAACAAGTTCTATATCATGCTCATCAACAACATGTAACCTAATCATCAAGCTAACTATACAAAAACAACAAGTTAACCTATAACATATTCATCAACAACATATAACAGAAGCATCAAGTTACCTCATCATAAAAAAACAATAGTAATGCATATAACCACATGTTAATATTACTCATGACTATGTGACACATGTGCATATAACTACATCAACTAGCATCTACCATGCATGACTAACTCACACATGTACATATAACTAAACTGATTAACTAACATATATCATGTATGTGATCCTAACAACAATAAAATGACAAGCATATATATATAAGTAACCCTAATGCATATTAAACACATAAGAACATAAATGCATGATCAACACACCACCCATCTAGTCCAAGAGTTGAAACATGCTCGAATACCACTCTGTAACACCCTCTTCCCACATATACCCAAGTAACTGACCAACCAGGGTAAACATGTGACAAGAGGCTACTAATATGAGATTAAAACTCCTAGATAACCTTAATGAAGTGGAACCGATGGAAACATGACAAACACACCTTACACTGCATCATTGACATCCCTAGGAGAACCCAACCTTCCAAGGCCCTTTTCCCTAAGGGGGAACTGATTTTTGACCTATTTGAGGCTTAGCCACGGGATTGTATTTTCAAGGCCGAAATTATGGCCCCAAAAGGTTAATAATTTTCCTGCAGCTTGGGGATTCGGGCCACATTTTCAACCCCTAAGCCCATTGTTGGGCCAAGGAAAAGGCACACTTTACTCTTATCTTTAGCATGATTTATTATTCATTTTTATATGTTTTCCTTCGTTTTAGAGATAAATCTAAGGATAATGATGTAAAAATAGGGTAAGATGAATTATTAATAAAAGGTGTGTTTAATAGTATAAAAACTAACCTTTTTTTCCTTTAGTGATAGGGAATCGAAACAAACTATCTGTTGACCAAAACGACCAGACAATAGTAGAAAAATAAAGTAAATGAGATCGTGTCAGTTCCTACGAATAAGCAAAATATGAAGAGACGTGCCTATTCTGGATACTGTCGATTAATGGTTATGAACCCTCAAGATCTCTTGATCCTAAGGATTCGTCATTATTTTTTGTTTCGCCCTTAGGTTATAAAAGGTTTTATGTGAAATAAACAGGATTCGTTCATATATTATAATTTTCTGTAATAAATTCGTTCAAGACAAAACCTTCAAACCTGTGATGATGTATTTCTCCATTGATTAATGAATAATTTGATGTTTTTATCATAAGCGGATTCTGAGTATTTCGTGGCAGAAAACTTCAAGAGGCTTCGGGCCCAGTCCTTGGGATTTCCCTTGTTTTTTTGTATTATATGTTATTTCTTAAAATCTCGTAATTTAGTTATTCTTTTTGCTTTGTAGAATTACCATTTGATTCATTAAACACAAGTGTGATGTGTGATAATTTCCTTTTCAGTATATTGAATTTATCATTGATGTTCCTTTATGACTGTGTGATGCCTTTATATTCATCAGATTAATTTTATATTGACTAAGTAGTTGTTTTTCAATTTTTTGTTATGGTTATTTCTTAAGTTTTCTTATCATAAGCATGAGTGCATGGTTTGTTGTTCAATTCTAGTTATTGTTACTTGTTGAGTTATAGAGAATTCCATTCCAAAATGTTAAATAGTTTATTGTTGTTCAATTCATTGATGTTCAATTCATTACATTTGTTTTTCAATTCCTGAAATGTGATGTTCAATTATAGTAGATCCTTTATTTCAGCATTTTGTGTTTATTTCTGCATACGTTTAGATTAAGAATTTGTTCCTTTGATTGGTTTGAAGTATTTCATAGTCTACTTTCAAGTTGGTTTGATTGAACTTTGAGAATTAGATAATACTTCTTACAACGATCTAGAGTAGTTACCCTATGATGTCACTTGCATATATTTTTCTTACACTCTTGAAATAACAAGACTTTCCCTTGGTTGATGATTAATGTAAAGCATTTAGGTTACCTTTAAACAGTCACCTTCTGGACTCAAAATTTTGGCGTCGTTGCCAGGGAGAGTGTTTAGGAGTGATGTCTTTTATTTTTTTCTTTTGCTATGAAAGAATTAGGTATTGAAAATGAGAGGTAAGAACCTGTGTACTAGCAAGAAAAACTCTTTCTCTCCATCCCACTTCTTAGCAATTATGCAGAGGTTAATAGGATAGGTGTTTTGTTTTTTTTATGACTAGGAATAAAAAGATAGAATTAGATCAAAACCCCCCACTTAAATCAGAAAAACCCAAGCGGTCAGTGGCCCTTGGCAGAACAACATACATAGACGAAATCATTAAGAAGGTTGAATCCTAGGCATCCATAGGACCCAAAACCATTCCTGGAAAGAGTCCTACTATAATCCCTCGGGAAACACCTTCACCATCTACAACCCACGCTAATATTAACAGTGAAATAGAAGGGTCTGAATGAAGCTTTCAAATAATAGAACATTTGAGTCCTGACCCTTCATGCGAGGTAAAATCCTACAATTAGTAAGAAGGAGAGGGAGAAACCAGTAGTGCAGTAGAGGCAAAAACTCCAGATCCTAGATCTCCTAAGATAGTGGTTGAGATAGAGACACCCAATATTCCAGATCGAGGTAGTGCTACAATGCATATTCCAAACCCGCTCCCTAATTCTACTCAAATTATTTTTCGAGATCAAGAAATCCCTTAAGGTTATTGGAACATCTTTGATCAGATGGCACAAAACCAAAACCAGAGACAAACATCAACATTGGAGTATCCCATTGTTGATCCAACTGTAAATTCCCCTATGAAAGATATCCCATTACAAAACATCCCCACCTTACATGGATTGACCTCAGAACATCTGGATGAATTTTTATTTGAATTTGATGTCTTTTGTAGGGGATATGAATACACCACTGACCCTCAGAAACTGAAACTATTTCCCTCTACTTTGAAGGGAGCAGCATTACACTAGTTTATGGGGCTTGGTGGAGGAACCATTAATAGTTGGGATTAGATGAAAAACTCTTTTCTTAGAAAATATCAATATTACTGTCAGAATCGAGAACTAAAAGATGAAATATTCAACATGCCTCCAAAAGACAATGAGACATTAGAAGAATATGTTGAGTGATTTCAATATAATTTACAAATACCTCCATATACTACACTATCTAAAGATATCTTTAAAGAAACGATGATTAAACGAATGAAATAAGAATGGGTAGAGACACTTAATATAATGGGAAAAGAGGACATCTTTCAAGAAGAATATGATGACATTATTGCATTGTGTATAAGGTGCTCTCGAGGTAGTATGCGAAGTAGACCAACCAAACTAGATTCAGTTACGAGGAATTATAACCAGTCAGGTGGCAGCTTGAACAGAGAATAATTCTGTAATATTTTAGAAGATTTAAAAACCAATGTCTTGGTCACCCTCATAACACAGCTAGATTTTCTACAATCCAAGAAAAAGTAAGCTTTAGCAGAACATAACTTGATTGTTTTCTACCCAAGTTTTCGAAAGAAGCACAACCAATGGGAGTGTCGATTATATATGGTCCAAACATGTGCTATTTGTAACAAGTACCATGCCACTGAGTAGTGCCCTTCACTCCCAGCATTGAAAGCAGTTTTTAAAGAGGTAGAAGAAGAAACAGAACTGGTGTATCTAATGAATCAACGTCAACAATGGAAAATAGGACCAGGTATGTCACAAGAATCGTCTGAGTTCTTTTCTTCTCAACAATTTAATCAACAGAACTCTGGAACAGCATGGAAAATCCAATCACCTTCTTCTGCCAAGCCATCCCAATAATTTTCCATGCCTCCTTGCCCAACGCAATCCCCTCCAGGTAATAGTTGGCCAAGTTTTCCTTTCTCTCCTCCATACTGGAAAAACAATCCATATCAGTCCCAGTGGCCTGCCTCCACCTCACAAAATATGAATTGTTCTAAAAACTCGCAGCGACCCCTGGGAATGAATAATTTACTTATGGGAACAGGGGCTCAGAATCAACCCACATTACCAGCTCCATACCAAGTCCAACAAAATTCTCAGCCTATTATGCACCCTCAACTGCCAGCTCAACCCAATCCTAATCCTAATAACATACCAGTTCAGTTGATCCAGATTGTGGAGAATCTAGACTCCAAAATTGAACAAATGGAATGTAATGAATTTAGGCTGATATCAGGGCATGTTATTTCACCGAAAGAAGACACTTCCCTACCACAGATTGAGTCTGAAATTCCAACAGCACAAAAACAATCGATTGTGACAGAAATAAAGATAGAATGGGGGAGAGGCACAGTCAACCAAAAACATCCTGAAGACATTATTGTTTCCTCTCCTTCATTCCCTGAGAGATTAATAATACCAAAGCTAATGATTTCTTCATATTTTTACCTCATAGGGGAATTAAAAAATATTTGCATTAAAATTACTCTCCTACAAGCTATACAAGACATCCTTATCTATGAGAAAACAATTAAAGAACTATGTGTCAAAAAACAGGTGAGGAAAGAAAAGAATTTACCAACTGTTCATGTAGTGGGAGAACTATCAAACTTACTCTTGGGTAAAGAGACACCAATAAAATATGAGGATCCAGAAAACCCCATAGTCACAATACAGATCTATGGTCGCTCCTTTTCAAATACATTAGTTGATTTGGGGGCAGCCATTAACATATTAACTATAGAAACCTGTAAGACATTGGGTATAACAGCCTTAGAACCCACATCTACCTTGCTGTAACTTGCTAATAGATCTGTTGTCAAACCAGAAGTTACATTACAGGACATCCTGGTTTGTGTGGCCTCATGGGAATACCCAGCATATTTTTTAGTTATTAACCCAAAAAGTAGGTTAGATGGACATCCCCTGATATTGGGATGAGCTTGGTTAGCAAAATTCGATGCTTACATAGGTTGTCAAACACGCAACATGACCATTGCTAAAGGATATGCCATAAAGAATATCGCCATATACCCTCCTACTGTAATGTCCCAATTTTTAGCTCAAGCTAAAATGGACATTATAGTTGCACATTTTTATTTTGTTGAATAAAAATGGGTAAAGTGACCCATTTATGAAATAAACAAGAATAAAATCCCTTGCAATGTGAAAATGGATCATCATGGACCTGGATTTAACACTCTCGTGTGTGAAATAGGTTAAAATTCAAATGGACAAGGCCTAATTGACCAAGTCAACTGCGTTGGCATGAGTTGGCAAGCACTAGGTGGGACAATGCAGTTTTAGTGGAGGAATATTCCATGAGGGAGGAAACTTCTAGAGGAAGAAATATGGAGGCTTCATTGTGTTTAAAAGAGAGGCAAGGCAGCCCATTGAGATTATCTAAGATCATTTGATTATTTGTCTTGTGAGACAAATTGCTGCCTCTTGCTGTTTAGTAGAGCTGCATTTCCCTCGGGCACGAGGGAGTCCTGTTTAGGATTTCCTCTCCTTCTTGAGTAGCTCATGAAGGATTTCACTCATCCTCCATATTCCGGCATTCAAGCCATAACATCAGTCATCTTCATCATCACAGTATTTGTAGCAGATTATTGTGCAAGTGTAGCTGGGTGTTGCTGGAGGTTTCCCACAACACCATTTCTAGCTGATCTTTCAGAGGAGGGAAGTTATCTACTTCCAGGAGGTTAGTGAGAATGGTTTATGAGCATATTCCACTATCATTGGCAGGATGGCAACCATTTCCATCAATCACAGCGTAGATACTCTCATAGACTGCGTTCTAGCTGGAGCATACTTGTAGTGAGGGTTTTGCAGGCATTCCAGAGGGTGAAATCTTTTGTGTAGGGATCAACCTTGCACTTAAGATTTCCAGAGGAGAAGGGCTCTTCATCAGCTTCATCCATTCAGCCTTCTCCATTCCATTCTATGTATTTATTTGTTGCAGCTACCCAGCAACTCCAGCATTTTGACAATTTTTCATATTTCAGCCAATCCTTCTAGGATTGAATGGAGGTAGTGATTTTGAGGAGAGATCCTCTCTCCTGATGATCTATGAGACACATATATGTAGATCCATGATTTTTTAAACTCATTGTAGCAGTCTCACTTCTATGACTATGCAGTTCCTATTCATGGGCATCCTGCTATGCAACAACATTTTGTATTATGGCATGTGTATTCACGGAAGGCTTCTTTCCTTATTATTTTGATATTCATTGTATCATTTTGCTGCTGTTATTTCATAATAAAATGGCTCAAGGGTTTTCACACATTTTGGCATTATTTTTATTCACTGTTATTTCCATTTTATGTCTTTATATTGCTGTAGCTGCATCTTTGGGTTATCTTGAGATATTCCCAATCTTGTTGTGTTTCCCTCTTGGGGATATTTTCCCTTGAGAATACTCTATAGACAGAGTCTGATAGTGGGCCAGGAAGCCTCTAGAGTTCATCCTTCCTCGTCAAGGTGATAAATCCAGTAAATTCCCCTTCAGTCCATCTCTGGAATAGAATTTCATTTTCATTTGACAATGTTTCTGAAAAAGGGACATTATAGTGGTATCAGAGCATAATCTTGGCTCAGCCTGTGGAACTTCGCCAAGATTTCATCTAAGAAGATGAGTAAGACTCCATTTTTTGGAGAAGAAGCAGAAAGAAAATGAGATGAGCTAGCCAAGCTTCTCCCTAAATCCATCTAGGGCTTTCATGGGAGCCCCAAGCCAAAGAAAAGGGAGAGATTCGAAGAATCTCCTCAAGGGTTCGAAACAGGAACAAAATCTAGGGTTTCTGATGAGGAATGTGAGCATGCATTCACATCCTTTGATGCACAGTGTAGTCACATGTGCAGCTTGTCATGGAAGAGAATGGAAAAGAAGGAGAGTTGATCAAGAGGAAAACTCTTGAAGATTTTCAGAAGGAGTTTGAGTCTGACACTCCAGCATTCAGAGATCATCTCACTTTCATGGAATTTTGCAAGTATAAGGTGAAGGAAATCTAGCAGCAAGATATATTTTTTCTATCTAATTTCATAGGTTCACCTATATGTTTAGCCAAATCATGGGTAAAGGAGCTGAAGACCATGTTGCAGCAGCACAAAGTTTCCAAAGGAGAGGCCATCAGATTTGCAGCGCTGCACTTGAGAGGTAAGACCTATGCATGGTGGATATTTGAGTCATGCTCTTTAGAGGATGTAAATACTTCTCTCTATTTCAGATTCATTGAAGCAACAATGGAAGGATTTGGTGGGAAAAAATCTGAAACACATGCAGAGAAACAAACCAAGACTTTGCATGCAAGGGAAGGAAACATAAACTCAAATCCACTTTAGAACCTTGATGAGAAGGCTGAAATCTTGTATCACACCTTGTTGGAGGCAAGGTATCCATCTCATATTCTTGCACAAGAGAGCATGGAGGTCTCTTTTTCAAAAAGAGATCAAATTTTGGAGAATTTTCCCCTACATGTTGATGAAGAGGAGGGAAACTGCGCTGGTATAGCTAGATTTGATCCAGTGCCTCATGCAGAGGAAAGAGGAGCTCTTGCTCCACATAGATGGATTCTTGTGTCTTTGCAAGAAATTCCCTAGGATCTCCCATGTAGAGATCAGGGCACAACTCATGATACATCTATGCCATTGATGATAGGGTGCAAAGCTATGGAGATATAAGTAAGAGATAGGGAGGATGATCAACATCATGTGATGAGGAGCACACACCCTATCTATTTTATGAGGTTGATGCACCTAAGATGATGATTGGATTGCGCAGTGGAAGCATGGAGGGTCTTCTCCATTCATACATTCAGTCATCTCTTGATGATGGTGTCTCACTGCATGGAGACATTGCACCAAGGAGACCACTAGATCAGTAGAGAAGGTTGGATTTTCCATATTTGGGGGCCTCACACCTTGATTTCAGAAGGGTGGAAACCTTGAGGGAGTTTATTACAGCGCAGAGAGTTTGGGATAGACTCAAAGAGGAGGGAGGCACTCTCTCATTTTCAGCATCACCCACTCTCATCAATCATACTGCGCTGACAAATTTTGCTACAGGGATGGAGGATTGCATCTTCATGATGCAGGATGACTGCTCCATATATTTAGTGAGAGAGGTGATACTTCCTTTGAGGAAGGACTCTTTCATGCATTGGAGTAGATGGAGGCCACTCATGCTTACATGGCCTAGGATCAGGAGATTCTTTGGAGGTGATAGTCTCTCATAGGAGGCTCATTTTCAGAGATCGTCATTTCTATTTGAGCATGAGCGGCTGCATGATGGCATGGCAGCAAATTGGACGATGAATTTGGAATGAGGGGATGTCAAGGTAGCAGGCAGCAGCATGATGGGAGCACTTTATTGCAGATTACATTGCTGTCTATATGAAAGATTGATCCATGTTGGAGGACTCAGCTTTTGGTTGAGAGGTCCCAGGATCTTGGTGCATGCATGACTCTTGGATGGCTTTGATGGT
Source organism: Pinus albicaulis (assembly GCA_034641835.2). Lineage (NCBI taxonomy): Eukaryota > Viridiplantae > Streptophyta > Pinopsida > Pinales > Pinaceae > Pinus > Pinus albicaulis. The sequence goes on from CM076582.1 coordinate 1,481,705,085, forward strand.
GATGGAGGACACTTAGTGGATGATATGAGCATCTATCATCATGGCAGACTCTTCTTGGCTAGAGTCTCTAGTCTCAAGAAGAAATTATTTGCATGCAGCATAGGAGGGCTTCCTAGCTATGCACTTGGATGCATACTTTGATTGGCTATAGGAGTTCATATGGAGGGAATTCATCATGATCTTCATCAGCATATGGATATATGCATAGCTCGGTTGATTTCAGAGAGGTTGGCACAACCATTCCCCTTACTCATTGGAGAAGAGGGAGAGCATTCATGATGAGCCATTTCAGCTCAAGGTCTCAAGTACATGGTAGAGAAGGAATAATTTCACATTGAGTACCTCTTTACTTTATATAGGCATCATGTTGATCAAGGAGGATCATTCCTTCTTGAATTTGTTATGATGTACTTGCAGCTACCAGTAACCTTGATTTTGGCTATTTTTGTGATGGTTGTGAGGGAAGCCACATGCTTCATGGTGTGCACCATTGACACCAATGTGTATTTTCATGTTTCATATTATGAGGAGATGTTGTGGAAACAAACAAGTGGCTAGTTCATGACTTTTTATTTTTATTTTGAGGCAGGCCAAGGAGGCACTGCGCAGGTTCCATGAAGTGGAACTTTAAACCACTCTCTGGTTGCCATTTGGCAACTTGCTTTTATTGTGTATTGCTCCTTGTATTTCAGATGTTGGTACACTCATGAGGAGCATTATTTGGAGAGTTTTGTATGTACAACCCATTAGGAGCGTGATTCTCCCCATTGTATATGTTTTATCTTGTAGGAGATACCATGGGAAAACCATGATTTCCACATTGCTACTTGTACCTTCTTGTGGGAGGGACCACTTGGAGAATTTGCAGAGGCATTTCATGGCTAATTTTTCTTGATGGGGTAGTTGGGCCATACTTTTCAGCCCAAAGATAGAGGCAGCCCCATGCACACTTCAAATGGAGAGAAGGCCATCATGAGAATGCAAGCACACTCTCCATTCAGCCCCAACACATTGCAGAAACCGGGGGTTGCGATTTTCATTGGATGATAGCATGGATGAGAGGATCATCATTGGGAGTAGCATTATCCCATGCATATCATCACTCCTACCTTAAGGAGGCCACATTCTAGCAGGAAGGATTCCACTAGACCTTCTATCTTTCCATGAGGAGCATCATTTTCAGTTTGCATACTTGGGAGAGAGCATTGGAGGGCAGATTTATTGCAACATATTTGAGCAGTGGTGGGACCATTGATGAGGAGGCCACAAGAGAAGAAGGGGGAGAAGATTTTTTTCTCTTCATGCAGTTGCTTGAGGGCAAGCAACATGTGGGAGGGGAGGACTGTAATGTCCCAATTTTTAGCCTCAAGCTAAAATGGACATTATAGTTGCACATTTTTATTTTGTTGAATAAAAATGGGTAAAGTGACCCATTTATGAAATAAACAGGAATAAAATCCCTTGCAATGTGAAAATGGATCATCATGGAGCTGGATTTCACACCCTCATGTGTGAAAGAGGTTAAAATGCAAATGGACAAGGCCTAATTGACCAAGTCAACTGCATTGGCATGAGTTGGCAAGCACTAGGTGGGACAACGCAGTTTTAGTGGAGGAATATTCCATGAGGGAGGAAAATTATAGAGGAAGAAAGATGGAAGATTTATTGTGTTTAAAAGAGAGGCAAGGCAGCCCATTGAGATTATCTAAGATCATTTGATAATTTGTCTTGTGAGACAAATTGTTGCCTCTTGTTGTTCAGCAGAGCTGCAGTGCCCTCGGGCACGAGGGAGTCCTGTTTATTATTTCCTGCACTCATCCTCCATATTCTAGCATTCAGGCCATAGCATCAGTCATCTTCATCAACGCAGTATCTGTAGCAGATTATTGTGCAAGTGTAGCTGGGTGTTGCTGGAGGTTTCCCACAACACCATTTCTAGCTGATCTTTCAGAGGAGGGAAGTTCTGTACTTCTGGGAGGTTAGTGAGAATGGTTTATGAGAATATTCCACTATCATTGGTAGGAGGCCAACCATTTCCATCAGTCACAGCGTATATACTCTCATACACTGCGTTCTAGCTGGAGCATACTTGCAGTGAGGGTTTTGTAGGCATTCCAGAGGGTGAGATATTTGGTGTAGGGATCAGCCTTGCACTTAAGATTTCTAGAGGAGAAGGTATCTTCATCAGCTTTAGCCATTCAGCCTTCTCCATTCCATTCTATGTATTGAGTTGCTGCTGCTACCCAGCAACTCTGGCATTTTTACAATTTTGCATATTTCAGCCAATCCTTCTAGGATTGACTGGAGGTAGTGATTTGGAGGAGAGATAAGCTCTCTCGATGATGTATGAACCACATATATGCAGATCCATGATGTTTTTCACTCATTGTAGCAGTCTCACTTCTATGACTGTGCAGTTCCTATTCATGGGCATCCTACTATGCAACAACATTTTGTATTATGGCATGTGTATTCATGGAAGGATTCTTGCCTTATTCTTTTGATATTCATTGTATCATTTTGCTGCTATTATTTCATAATAAAATGGCTCAAGCGTTTTCACACATTTTGGCATTATGTTTATTCACTGTTATTTCCATGTTATGTCTTTATATTGTTGTAGCTGCATCTTTGGGTTATCTTGAGAGATTTCCCTCTTGGGGATATTTTCCCTTGAAAATACTATATAGAAAGAGTCTAGTAGTGGGCCAGGAAGCCTATGGAGTTCATCCTTCCTCGTGAAGGTGACAAATCTAGTAAATGCCCCTTCAGTCCATCTCTGGAATAGAATTCCATTGCCATTTGACAATTTTTCTAAAAAAGGGACATTACACCTACGAAACCAAGTCTTCCCACTATAAATATTCACAAACAACCACATACATATTGGGAACAAAACAATCATTCACCATTAACAATATTTGAGGCACTCAAATTCAAAGACCAAACTGAAGATGATGTGATCAATAATTTTATAAACCAACCATCTACTTCATATAATTTAAAGTGCCAAATGTTAAAAGCAATTATTGATAGCGAAGAATAGGAATACCCCTTAGCAGATACTGATGACCAGCACATACCCATGACTTTTGTTTGTAACAACATGCCAATTGAATTTGAGCCAGGTAAAATATTAAATATCAATGGAAATCTGCACAGTAAACACCAGAAAAGGATCTTTAAAATCTTACAAAAACATAAAGGAGCCTTTTCTTGGGACTACCCAGACATGAAGGGTATAGACCCTCAATTGTGCACACATCATATTTACACTGAAAAGGATGCTCGTCCCATTCGACAGCCTCAGTGAAGGTTAAATCTGCATATGAAATACATTGTAAAATACAAAGTACAAAAGCTGCTAGATGTAAACTTCATTTATCCTATTTCGAACAAAAAATGGGTCTCTCCTTTAGTAGTCGTTCCTAAAAAAATGGTAAGTGGCGAATCTGTGTGGATTACATAGAAATGAATAAAGCCACATAGAAAGACCACTTCCCCCTCCCCTTTATTTATCAGGTCCTTGGTACATTGGCAGGAAAGTAGTTCTTCTTTTTTGGATGGTTTCAGTGGTTACAATCGAATCCAGATAGCCCCTGAAGACCAAGATAAAATGACCTTTACCTTCCCCTGAGGTACATTCGACTATAGGGTATTGTCGTTTCGACTGTGCAATGCCCCAACAACATTTCAAAGGGTCATACTCAACATTTTTTCTGATTGAATAAATTAAGGGCTTGAGGTTTACATGGATGACTTTACTCCATATGGAGATGACTTTGATCAGACACTACAAACATTGAAAAAGTATTGGAATGATGTATTGCTACCAGATTATGTTTGAGCAACAAAAAGTGTCAGATGATGATGACCAAAGGAGTGATCCTATGACACTACATCTCTGCAGTTGGAATACAGGTAGATCCGGCAAAGATAGAGGTAATTCTCTTATGCCACACCTTGTACTCAGACAGAGTTAAGTAGTTTTTCTTGGATATGCACGGTACTAGCATAGGTTTATAAAGATTTTTTCACAAATTTCTGCACCCTTGTATGCATTAACTGGAAATTTTGAACCCCATTGGTCTGACAAATGTGACACTGATTTTTCAGATTTGAAGAAACTGGTCTCGACTGCACCAGTCTTACATGGCCCCAACTGGGAGCTTCCTTTTCACATTTCCTCAGATGCATCCGATACAGCGATAAGACTAGTTCTCAGTCAATAAGAGGACAAGAAGCCCCACGCTCTTTACTATATCAGCACGAATCTCACTCCTATTGAATTAAGCTATATAGTGACCGAAAAGGAATTCTTGGTTGTCATTTATGCTATCAATAAATTTAGAATTATATAATAGGCTATCAAGTATTCTTGTGTATTAATCATTCTGTCATTAGATATTTAGCTAACAAACCTATTACAAATAGAAGAGTGACTCATTTGTTGTTGCTTTTACAGGAGTTTGATATAACTATCAAGGACCATCCAAGGAAGGAGAACGTAGTTGCAGATTTCCTATCTAGATTTCCAAAGTCAAATGACCCACTAGCAGTGGATGATCAGTTCCTTGATGAGCATTTGTTCATTGTAGCAGTAAAAGTGCCATGGTACACAAATTTGGTGAATTATCTTGCAGTAGGAAAGCTACCAACACACTTGAAAAAAAGGAACGGAAGCTGATTGTTCAGCAAAGTGTTAGATTCTCCTGGATCGGTTGATATCTTTTCCATACAGGAGATGATATGAATATACACAGATGCATCCGAGAAGACAAGATTTATGACACCTTGAGGGCCTTCCATGATGAACCATGTGGCATCCATTTTATAGATCGTAGGACGGGGAACAAATTATTACAAATGGGCTACTATTGGCCCATAATTTTTAAAGATGCCAATAAATATGTCCAAGCCTGTGATAGTTGCCAAAGAATGGGACGTCCTAGACAATCCGACGAGATGCCATTGCAGCCACAATTGGTAGTAGAGCCTTTCAAACAATGGGTGTTGGACTTTGTTGGGCCATTCAATCCACCACGAAATTAGAAGGCCTGCATACTGGTTGCCATGGATTACATAACAAAATGGGTAGAAACAATGGCTTTGCCTGTAATATCCCAAAAGGGGAGAATGCAGTAATAATTCACACAATATAAGAACTTACAACAAGATAAATAATAAATCTAAGTACACATCAGAATATGCAGGAAGAGCTAAGCCATTTCATTATATTGGAGAAGATTCAGTTACACAAGTACAGAATGTAGGTAGATCTAGCCAAAAAGATGAGCTATGATCACCCTAAAAACATGCATACAACAGGTACAACGTAACTTTGGAGGTACTGAAGTAAATACTGCGCAGTCCTTTCAGATGAACATGCGCATATAAGTGCAGGCTAAAAAGGAGAATGCATATATACTCAATTTTGGAGCTTTGATGATGCCAAGATTCAAGATCTGGCCAATGTGATGGATTCCCAAGGTAACCCAGAAAGGATTTTCTAGATCTACAAATTTGGAAAAAATCACCTCCCTAGGGTTTTATCCTTGATCTACTAGGAAATATAGATCTGAAGCTAGATCTAAAAAATATATGGTTGAAATGTCTGCTCAGATCAAATGTATTCTTGAAGGGCTGATCCCTTCTTCAGATCTATGAGCTAGAAGCTCTAGATCTAGCTTCTCAATCCTATAATAATGATTTTAGCTGCTGCAACACAGATGCGAACAAAAATTGCACTATGAGGGAGAGAAAGGCCTTCTTCCTACTAAAATATGCTTCAATAAACTCCAGGCTAATGGTAAGACTGATGGCAATGTGAGGGAGTGATCCCTCACAAGATTGCTAGCTGAAATACTAACAACTTCCTTCCTCCTTCTAGATCTGCAATATGGACAATGATATTCCTGAAGGGTATACTGCTACTAGGAGGTCAATAAATTTTGGCCCGATGCCATATCTGCAATGTGCATCTACAATGTGGCTCTGGGAGTGCTGATCTATAAGCCCAAGCGATGGGAATAATCCCTCACCTTGTTCTCCAGCTGAAGTACTAAAGACAACTTCCACCTTCCAAACTAATCTTCAGAAATCTGCAGATTTCTGAATATGAATGTTTTGCAGAAAGTAGAGAAGAGATGTGGCACCAATGCCTGATGTAGAATGGAGAGAAATCCTCTTTCCAGAGCTACTCAAGAAAGAGGTGGGATCCCTGCCTAGGAACACATTGTGCTAAACAGCACCTGCAATCTCTACTAAACAACCCAAGAATGCAGTGGAATGTCACTTGACAATTCCAGATCTAAAATATCATACATAAAATAATCCAAGATGTCTTTCACCTTTGCCTTCATCTCCTTTATAATGTTTAAGCCTTCCCAAGGCTTGGCCCTAATCTCAACTGCGCAGTCACATGTGGACAAGATCCTCCAAGTGGGACTGCGTTGTTTGACCAAATCAACCAAAAAGTCTAGGTGCAATGTACACCTTCTCCATCACGTTTGCTTCATTTTCACATGGTCTTCCATCACTTGATCATGAATGCTCCATGATCTCTTTGTTTGACATCTTCAAGATCTTAGTTGACTTAATCAACCCCCCATGATCTTTCTCATTAAATGAGACATGATCTCCAATCTCATTCACGTTAGTAGTTGCTCAACTACCTCATTTTGCAGATCTAGGCTAAATTAATCCACATTCACACACACAATTGGATATTTATTCTTATTGAGGATTGTGGGTCCTTCCACCCTTTTATTTACTTAATTCATTAAGAAAATCAAGGACTATAATATTCCAAATATGATGTGAAAATTTTGGAATATTACAGTCCCCCCGGCAAAATGTTGCTTGTCCTCAAGCAACTCCAAAAGTAGATGCAAAGCCGTCTATTCCCCTCTGAATGGCATCCACATAAGGAAGGCTTCCTCCATTTGCTGCAAAAGGTTATGCATGTTTGGTTACAAAGTTGTCTTTTAGAAACATAAAGAATGACTTCTAACTATGTGGTTAGATGTCCTCCTTCCATCATGAAGTACCAAGTGACAACCATATGATGTCCAACATCATCATCACTACATGAGGTGCATAAAATAAGGTGGTTCTCTTCACAAAGGAAAAGCTCCATCACACAATGCATGTCTCCATCCCATGTTTCATGAATTAGATTGAGCATTGTTATGCTCTCATTCTTAGCCCTGTTGGCCTTATTGGATCCAAACTAAATCATTCAAAAGTTTTGAAAAAGAATAAGGGAAGGAGTAACATGGGTAGATAGATATGTCAAACCATATTCCCCTAGCAATAACCACCGGAGTAAGGCCATTTGCTGCCATCCTCCATCTCCTCCATGTAAGATGGACAAGCCAAACTCCCCCGAAGGTAACCAAAGAAACAAGAGATCTTGCTGCTTTCTCTCCTCCTCATGTACATCATGAAGCAAAAACATACTAATGGACATATGGAATGTCACATCAGCCCAATACAAAGAAACATCATCAATGGACATCATGAGAGCCTCATGCCAAGATTTACCCAAGATAAAACACATAGACATAGGAGATGTCATGTGGTGGCCAATCTCTCTTAAGTGAAACAAAATTGAACATGCCTTCTTTTGCTACATACTATCATTGATATACAAGGCATGAATCAGAAAATCATGAGCTATTGGGTGGTACCCATACTCACCCAAGAGTAGCCAGCGTAGTCATGCCTCCTTCTTCATTTCATATGTGTTTCTCAAGGCATGGATAAGAAAAATAGGAGCCTTTGGAGGATGACAGAAATATCCCAATGGAAACCAACGTAACCAAGCATGCTGGCCCATAAAAATCTGCAAGTGGTTTTGCAACCCCTTGCTTATCATCCTCACCCATTCACTCCCATGTGGATGATGAATGAGGTACTGCAAAATCATGGCATCCTCAATTCCTCCCTTTGTAGAATACCATCCTCCCCAAACTGTTGAAGAACTTTTCACTTCATGAAATGTTGAAATGCATCTCTAATGAGATCTCTTAATGATATTCTCTCTCCACCAAAGGCCCTCCAAAACCAAAGAATTTTTGGATTTGCTGCAAGTAGAAGTTTCTCTTTGAGAAATGAAATTCTCATTAAGAAAGTGTCATCTAGAAAGGAGAAAACATTTCTCATCTCAAGATGTCTACCATTTTTCATCTTCATCTCCATTGCTTCATGATTGAAGCTAGCTCCAAAATGCTCCAAGAATAATGGGGTCCATTCTTTGTCACAGCCACTAAGTGAAAGCACTGTGGATCTGCAAGGTAATACATATGTTGTCTCAAAGTAAGGCACAATAATGATCTCATAATCAGCCATTGTACATAGGATAATGCTAATCCCATTTTCTGAAACTCTACATCTCAACTCAAAGGGTTGAATGTAGCTCAACAATGATGAACATGGATATTTTTTAGTCCCCTCCTTGATTAGATCAACAGTCCTCTGCACTGTGATATGTCTCTGCTTCAAATCAACATTTTGTTCTAATCCTTGGTTATGCATTGATATTGAAACAATATGTGCTGAAATTTTATGCATACCTTGGATCAACTGATATGTGGGAGCCTCTTGGAAGAACACAAGAGTTCCTCCAACTGGGACAATAGTGTCTCCAAATGGGACAATAGTGTCTCCAACTACTGGTAAGAGTGATAGCCTCTTTTCTTCAAGTGTACCAGCACTGGTGTCTTCCTCCTCTTCCTCATGCATCTCTTGAATCATGCATGGGACTCTATGTGCCAAGAGCTCAAGACCATCTTGCAAGATTGAAATTGTCTCTTCTCCAGATACAAGTACTTCTGCAGCAGGTGGTGAAAGTAGTGACTTCTTGTCCAAAGTGAAAATATTGACATTCTCCTTGGTTTCCTTGGGAGATGTCTCTTTGTGGCTCATCTCTGTCTTCTTCTCATGAAACTCCTTCCTCAACTTGTGAAATAAATCTGAATACTTGGTCACCTTTTCATGCTCTATGTGCCTAAACCACCAATCTTCTGCTTCATCCAAGAGATGAAGTGCTGCAATTTGAATAGCCTCTTCTTCAGCTACAAGATGTAGCTTGAAAAATGAATCTAACTCCCTCCTCCAAGCCTTGACATTGCTTGAGGAAGATCCATAAAACATAGGAAAATAGAATATATTATGCCTCTTTCTTCTATTGCTGCTATAAGATCCACTTTCTTCTTTAATCTGGAAGAATTGTTGGAGAGTTAGCTTCTCCTTGAATGCTCTAGACTGTTCTTTGTACTCTTCAAGATACAGACTGAGAGTCTCATGAGTCTCATGATCATTCCTTTCTTTACTTCTATACCTCTCACCGTCTTCAAAGAAAGTGGGCATAGTGGATCTATGAGGAGATCTAGGATTCTCCAGTTTTCTTTTCTACTGATAGGAAGTACTTCCCTAATCACATCTTCTTCTTGGATCTTACTTTTGTCCTTCCTCCTTCATTTGATTGACCTCCTTGGAGAGATATTGCATGGATCTAAAGAAAGGAGTGACGCACTTTTCATCCTCCATGATAGATCTCATCTATATGTTCTTCTTTCAATGCATAAGATGAAGTGTCCACAAGTTGAGCCAAAGATCATGCTCCGATACCACTGTAATAAAGGGGAGAATGCAGTAATACTTCACACAATATAAGAACTTACAGCAAGATAAACAATAAATCTAAGTACACATCAGAATATGCAGGAAGAGCTAAGCCATTTTATTATATTGGAGAAGATTCAGTAACACAAGTATAGAATGTAGGTAGATCTAGCCAAAAAGATGAGCTAGGATCACCCTGAAAACATGCATACAACAGGTACAACGTAACTGTGGAGGTACAGAAGTAAATATTGCATAGTCCTTTCAGCTAAACATGAGCATATAAGTGCAGGCTGAAAAGGATAATGAAAATCTACTCAATTTTGGAGCTCTGATGATGCCAAGATTAAAGATCTGGCCAATGTGATGGATTCCCAAGATAACCCAGAAAGGATTTTCCAGATCTGCAACTTTGGAAAAAATCACCTCCCTAGGGTTTGATCCTTGATCTACTAGAAAATACAGATATAAATCTAGATCTAAAGAATATAGGGCTGAAATGTGTGCTCAGATTAGATCTATGCTTGAAGGGCTGATCCCTTCTTCATATCTATGAGCTAGAAGCTCTAGATCTAGCTTCTCAATCCTCCAATAATGATTTCAGTTGCTGCAACATAGCTACCAACAAAAACTGTGCTGTGAGGGAAAGAGAGACCTTATGCCTGTCGAAATATGTTGTAAATAACTCCAGGTTGATGGTAAGACTGATGGAAATTTGAGGGAATGATCCCTCATAGGATTGCTAACTGAAATACTAGCAACTTCCTTCGTCCTTCTAGATCTGCAATATGGACAGTGTTATTCCTGAAGGGAATACTGCTGCTAGGAGGTCAATAAATTTTGTCCTAATGCCAGATCTGCAATGTGGCTCTGGGAGTGCTAATCTATAAGCCCAAGTGATGGGAATAATCCCTCACCTTGCTCTCCAGTTGAAGTACTAAAGACAACTTCCACCTTCCAAACTGATCTTTAGAAATTTGCAGATTTCTGAATATGAATGTTCTGCAGAAAGTAGAGAAGAGATGTGGCACCAATGCCTGATGTAGAATGAAGAGAAATCCTCTTTCCAGAGATACTCAAGAAATAGGTGGGATCCCCACCCAGGAACACCCTATGATAAATAGCACCTGCAATCTCTACTAAATAGACCAAGAATGCAGTGGAATGTCACTTGACAATTCCAGATCTAAAAGATCATACATCAAATAATCCAAGATGCCTTTCACCTTTGCCTTCATCTCCTTTATAATGTTTGAGCCTTCCCAAGGCTTGGCCCTAATATCAACTGCGTAGTCACATGTGTACAAGATCCTCCAAGTGGGATTGCATTGTTTGACCAAATCAACCAACAAGTCTAGGTGCAATGTACACCTTCTCCATCATGTGTGCTTCACTTGCACATGATCTTCCATCACCTGATCATGAATGCTCCATGATCTCTTTGTTTGAAATATTCAAGATCTTAGTTGACTGAATCAACCCTCCATGATATTTCTCATTAAATGAGACATGATCTCCAATCTCATTCACATTAGTAGTTGCTCAACTACCTCATTTTGCATATCTAGGCTAAATTAATCAACATTCACACACACAAGTGGATATTTATTCTTAATGAGAATTGTGGGTCCCTCCACCCTTTATTTACTTAATTCATTAAGAAAATAAAGGACTCTAATATTCCAAATATGATGTGAAATTTTGGGAATACTACATTGTCAAGAGCTACAAAGGAGTATGTGATAAATTTTCTTTTTGAGCTATTTTTGCAGCATGGTTACCTAGGGAAGTGATAATTGATGGAGGGGCACAATTTGTGGGACATAAATTTATCGCCACCTTACGGAACCACCATTTCACTCATAGATTCAACTCTCCCTACCACCCACAGGAGAACGGGAAGGTTGAAATCACCAACAAAGTCATTGAGGTAATTTTCACTAAAACAATATGAACACATCATCAAGATTAGGATACTAGACTACCACAGGCCTTATGGGCTTATTGCACAACTTGGCGAAACACCATTGGATATTCTTCGTACCACCTGGTATTTCAAAAGGAACCAATTTTTCCCATTTAATTTGAGATAGAGACTCTTAGAACAGCCCAGGAAGTGGGGCTAGATTTGACAAAGGCCCAAGTTAGAAGACTCCAAAAAATAAATTAATTGGATGAAGCACGGCTACTTGCTCTACAACGCACTGTAATTACTCAACAAAAACAGGCCAAGTGGCATGACAACCTCATCAAAAAGAATGCATTCCAGAAAGGAGATTGGGCACTCCTCTACGACTCCAGATTCCAATACTAACTAGGCAAGTTACAAACAAGGTGGCTCGAGCCATACGAAATTCAAGAAGTGCACAGCAACGATACCATTACCTTGACCACCATAGATGGATCTGGCTCCGCCTCTCGATTCAATGGAAATCGGGTGCCCCTCTATCATAAACCACTTATGAAAGAGTCTTTCTACCAGCAGGTGCGTAGCGATGCCACTATCCAAATTTTAGCTGCAGGGAATGATGGCCTGACAAATTTAAGTTCATAAAAATTTGTTATTTCCTCTTGTAAATATTGTATCTATGTTTCCTGCAATTTATAGTTCTTTTCATCGTTGTATACAAGAAATCCATTTCTTTTTCATTATTTCGATGCTCAGAGCTGCATTCTTTTTTTCTTTTGTGTGTTTTTCTGTTTAATCCATTGAACAGTTATTGTTCAATTGAATTGAACGGTTTCCGTTAAATTCAATTAAACAACTTTTTTTAGTGTATTTTTAATTTTTGTTGTTCAATCCATTGAATAGTTGTTGTTCAATTGAATTCAACAGTTTTTGTTCAGTTCAATTGAATGGCCGAGGTTTTAGTGTGTTTTTATTCCTCCTATTCAATCCATTGAACAATTCTTGTTAAATTGAATTGAACTTCCATTCAATTGAAGTGAACGGTTGTTTTTTTTTTAGTGTCTTTTTATTCCTGTTGTTCAATACATTGAACATTTTATGTTCAATTGAATTGAACAGCTGTCGTTCAATTCAGGCGAATGACTATTTTTTTTAAGTGTGTTTTTATTCATGTTGTTCAATCCATTGAACAGTTGTTTTTCCATCGAATTTAACAGTTGTCGTTCAATTTAAGTGAATGAAATTTTTTTTAAGCATGATTTTACTTTTGTTGTTCAAACCATTGAAAGTTGTCATTCAATCCAACTGAATAGCTGATTTCCTTTCTAACATTTTTTTTTCTCTTTTTTAGCAATTTTTTTGTCTTTTGATGATTTCTTTTCAAATATCCACTCTTCCTTTACACATCCTCGCCATAAAAACCATTTTAGAAAAGGAATTGGCACTTGAAGAAGAGAAAAGCAATGATATTACTAATATTATGTTCTTTTGAAATTTTGATGGAAATCTCTACTTCAGAAGATGACATGGTTTATCTGTATAATGAAGGGATAGATATCTCCTGCTCAGACATATTATTACATAATTCATTACCATAGTCTTATGCTGGTATGTATTTTTACACTCTCAAGTTGTAATTCTCTTCGGCATGAGGATATAGGAATAAGAGCATCAATTGTATTGGCATAATTTTTACTTCTTACACCATCCCTAACTCTTAAGGAGTTAATGAGCCTCCCTCCATGTATAATAAAAATAAAATATATCTCTATGTGAAAATTATAAAAAAAAGAGGGAATAGGGGGTCCCATGATGAGCCAACCTACCATGATCATGAGGGGTTAATAGTTGGCATTCCCACAATGGCCAACACACCAAGGTAGTGACCTTCTCGATGGTTAAAACTGCTTGAAGGATAGGAGGTATCATCATGAGCCGGCCTGATCACCCTGTTAGAATCTTCGTGAATGACACTATGACTATCTGGACACCACACCATCATAGTGGTCTCTCCATAAAAGAAGCAAAATGTCTACTTTTAAATAGAGGATTCTGGATGATTTTCGGTTTAAAATAGAAACATTGTCGAGGCTATGGATGCCTGCTGGCAGCAATGGCTCTGCTTGTGGTATCAGAGTATTTTTCTAACAGCAGCCAATTACTTTTATATGCCATTTTTCCTATTGATACATTCGTGAAGATAAATGCACTACTTGAATAAGTGTTATCGTTATTAAAACATATACGAATAATCAACTATGAGTGAATTATCTTATCATGCCGAATTGGGTGATAACAACATCAATCATAAACTGTCACCTATCATGCTTCCGTCATACTATGCCGTCAAAATAGGAAATCCTTTTCATAATAATGGCTATGCCACTTTTCTCCATTTTTGGTCATTCCCACCGATGTACAAATGTAATATTCCTAAATTAGCCATGAGCTAGTTGGAATATTAATTTTTGTTTTTTCTTTATTGTTGATGAATAAGAGGATGTGAAGATCCATAAATCTCCTTAATATGAATAAAATCAATTCCAATGTGAAAGGAAGACATCTTGGAAGCTTAATTGAGCACCCTTAGGTGTGAAAAGGGGCTGGAACACCTTGACTTGGTCACCTTTGACCAAATCAACAGCGTTGTCATGGAGTAGTGGCATTCAATGAGGGACAACGTAGTTTTATATGGAAACTCTTTGAATGGAAGTAGTGTCATAAATGAATGGGGTCTAGGGTTAGGAAGCTCATCAATTATATAAGGAAGAGGATGGCAACCATATTTCATAATGTTGAGGTATTTTATATTTCTAAATATATGGTCTATTTAACATATAGATTTCTTTGACTATTTAGCTGAGATTGCAAGTGTTGTTCAGCACTAGGTGTTCCTGATCAGGAATCCCACCTCTTCCATTGAGAATATATTGAAGGAGTCTTACACTATACTTCCACATTCATGCATTTGGCCAAGCTTCAGTATCATGTACAATGTGTTGGGGTTCCCACGTTTTGGCAAGTTTGGCAATACCAAAAGATGAGACAACATCAAAACCACTTTCAGACCTCAAGATCTAGCCCTCCTGGGTCCAGAGAGGGATCTCTCTATATAGGCAAAGGTTTTATGTCTTTGAAGCTCGAAAGTTGAGATATTAGGCTAGTTATAGGCATGGGGTTTGTTTGTTTGATTCTTTTTTTGGTTGTTGGGAATCAGAAAGGAAGGGTTCAATGTGAGGCAAGGATGTGAAAAGAGGATTGTAGGCAAAGGAGGGATGATTTCAAAGAAAACTCGAGACCATTGGGCAATGGAGTCAGGAAAGGGTTTACTTGCTATTCAATATGCAGGCTTTCAGTTGGGCTAGTCATCTAAAGCATTGGATCTTAAAGATGATAGTGTGGCATGAAATGGCAAGAAGGAAGGTGAAAGGAAAGGAAACCTCCAAGGTGATCCCTCAGGAATTAGATCCAGGGACAGGACATGCCATTGGACAACTTGTGATCTAGAACCTAAAGGTTAACTCTTCGGACAAGGAAACATTAAAGATTTAAACACAAAGGTGAAGGCCTGAGATAAGAGAGAGACTTTGAACTCTCAATGCTTCGGCATCCAGCTTAAGGGAACTTAGAAAGGTTCAGTTAATTGAAGAGGACCCCAATGAGATAGAGACAGAGTTCTAAACTCCCGGTATCCCAATTCATTCAATTAGAAACTAACAAGAACGTCTAAGAAAAGATTCATAAATTCATACATCAGCTAGCAGTAAATATTAGCTACTGCACTGGTTAAATTAGCTTGAATCGATCCTCAGATAACACATATAGAAGAAAACATTGAAGGCAGGGAGAGTAGAAACATAGGGTACCAAGCAAGGGTAAATCCTATGCCAGATTTCTGATGCATGCTAGAGAAATGAAATGTGATGAATTACAAAGGAAAATAGAGACCAGGTAAGAAAAACATCACCGCTTCTTTAAATCAGGATCCAAAGAAATGTGCTTGTCATATTAAAGAGCAACACCAGTCATGTACAACATTACCAACCGCTTGATATTCAGTCTGAAAACATCTTCCTAAGCCTATCTTACAACTTTACACAGAGAACTTTGTCTCAAGAGAAACATCTTACAGTTCACAGATATTTGATCAACCCCCTTACAATGTTTTCTCATGAGTTTTTATATCTGAAAGATAGGCAGAGGAGGTAGATGAAACACTAAATGAAACACTAAAATAGAGTAGGAAGAGGGGCTCGAGGCCCATTCTGTTTTAATGTTCATACATTAATCTTTGGTACTCTTTGGGTGAAAGAGTGGTCTTCGACAGGCTGCAATTTACTCCAAGTATGTTCTTGATGTGATCTCTGACTGTAGTACTCTGTAGTAGTCTGGTGAATAAACAAAAAGGCAAATAAATATTATGGGGTCTTCCATACTGTGTAACAAATGCTCTGGTAGCATTAGGACTATGTTCAGGGTGGAAAACTTCTCAGGAACACCATGCAGAACTAGGACCATATGGGTACTGTGTCCTTTCTCAAGAAGAAACCTCTGCCGATGTGAAACACTGATGGTATTGTTTTTGTGCGCTAGACCTTATCAAGCCCTCCATGACAATCATGAGGTCTTCAAACTGGTACATTTGTTTTTAAAAGCCTGGTTTAAGGCTTAAAACCTTTAATAATGGGCATTAGGATCCTTTCATTCTCCACTTATACTCTTTGTTGCATCATTATTGTCTTTGTCTACGAAATTGGAACTTTAAAATGATGCTGGAGAGGTTTTACAGAGTCAAAACTTGTACTTTGATGAAATCTTTCCTATCAAAGCCTTCCCAAACATTTTCCTGCAATAACAGACTCTAACACTGGCCACAGCTGTAATGGCCTCTTTTTGCTGTAAACCACAGTAGCTGCGACTATGGAATACAGAGTGATTAAATCACTTTGCGACAACCCTGCACAATAAGAAAAACACATTAAAAAATCTAGGGAGTGAGGAAAGGATGCTTTGGAGACCTGCGGAATGGTGGCGGAACTGTGGAGGAATGGCGAAAAATGCAGTGGAATGGTGAAAACATGCAAAAATGGTGGAAGACTAGACAGGTGGAGGCTTAGTGGAGAAATGCATGCTGACCGTTCGATCATTGCATGGGGCGACGATCGATGGTGGAGATTGGTTGACGGAGATGCACATGTAGTTAGGTGGAGAACAATATTTAAAAAAAACCATAAGGTTTGAACCTTCAAATGGAGTGCAAATGGAAATGGTCGCGAATGGCGAGACCCGGTCATGGGTAGAGGGCGAATCATTCTGGACCGTCGGATCTCAGGAGGAGATCGACGGCTATGATTGTGTCGAAGGGCGATCGATGGTGGGTCTGGGGTCTTGTTTACCTTGGTTTATCCCCCGAGCTTCTTCGGGCGTGATCACCGTTGGATGGCACTGCCACAGATCGGAGGGCGCATGCACATATCACATCGGGCCTGCAGTCGATCTTTAACGCGCGATGAGAGCGGGTTTCAAAAATAGCTTGAGGCCATGTGTCGACCTGCGGCGTTGATCGTTGTCGAATGGGAAAACATCCCTCCTTCCAAAATCGGTGCGATCAAAACCGTTGGTTTTGCACAGTGATTGACACAGGGACCACTAGGACGGCTGATTTGTGGGCCGTCGATCTGCATATTAGATCGACGATTGATATGTGATTGGAGGAGTGAATGGGGGAATGCGAGCGCGAAGGGACTTGCGATGACCATTCGATTAACGGGAAATCGAAGGCGGAGATTGTAATCGTGAATTACAATCGAGGGGTGCAGTGGGTGACACTATTTTACAAATGTGATTGCGATCGGAGCGGACTTGTGACGGTCGTTGGATTAAGGGTGAATCGACGGTGGATAGCACTCCCGGGACTCATAGAACAACACATCATTGCATCGGAGTTTTTTTTTTAACATAGGAATGTGCTCCCGACCATTTATCTGATTGCGATAAGTGCTTTACGGGCTAGCGCTTGGTTTTAGCACCCGGGTCATGTGGGGAAGTGGTTTTGGGGGCTGGTCGAAGGGGGCCAAGCCTACATATGACAAAGGGGTGATTTTTGACCAATTTTCATGCATTTTAAGGCCAAAAGAGGAAAACAGTAGGGAGAATAAGGATTTATTTGGAAAAACCAAAGGTATTTGTGAGGCTTAGAAGGGGAAAAGGATGATTTATAGGATTAATGGGGAGAATAGCGAGGAGTAAAAAAGGTAAGAAAACAGAGGTTAAATGGGGGTGAGATAAGAAGATAATAGGGCCTTTTAGGAATTTTCTTCACAGCAGAAAGGCTTTCTCATGTAAATAGTAGTGGGGATTTATCAAAGGAAAAAGGCACAGGGAGGCTTCAAGGATGATGTGTTTTTAGGGGAAATGCATTCCTTGAAGGCTCAAAAAACAATATAGCCCCTTGTTTGTTTGTCAAAAAAAATCATAGGGGGCTAATAGTGGCTCCACATGGGGATGGCTTCTTCTTGAAGGAGTCAAGAATTCAGAAAATAAATCTTTGGAGCGGGCCAGATGCCTGATCTTTTGAGCCATATTTCTTCTTTGATTTCAACTATTACAAACATAATAAATCAGCAGCAACATTCCCAAACCATCTGCCTACCCATCCTACAATCCTAGAATTTTTTCTTCAAGGTGCATTTGAATTGGCAGACCTTCTTCATCATTTTTTATTGAAAACAGAAACACACTAATCTAATTCAACCCTTATCACTCCATGAGACCAGATTAAACTGTTGGCCTCACATGTTTCTCTACCTAATCTAATATCTACTGGGATTAAATTGTCCAGCAGGTTTCTTCTCTACATTCTACAACAGAAATTTAAAAACAGTCAAACTAGGATTAGACAGTCTAGTTTGCTGTGGGTCCAAGGCATAAAGACAGTTGCAGATGGACTGACATTACAGAAATTTGAAAACAAAATCTCGAAGGCTTAAAATCTGAAACTTTGAAGCATCCTTATTTTCTTTGTGACTCAAGTTTTGAGCTTGTTAGAGTCAATTTCTTCTTCATTTCAACTCTGGTTTTGGGCTTGTTAGAGCTGATTCTTCACTTCTTTTGGCTCAAGTTTTGATCATGTTAGAACCAATATTTGCACTTCGGAGGTTCATGTTTTGAGCATGTCTGAACCTCTCTTCTCTCTTTTTTTAAACATTTTCTCTTTTTCTTGAAAA
This sequence comes from Pinus albicaulis, assembly GCA_034641835.2. Lineage (NCBI taxonomy): Eukaryota > Viridiplantae > Streptophyta > Pinopsida > Pinales > Pinaceae > Pinus > Pinus albicaulis. The sequence goes on from CM076582.1 coordinate 1,481,723,847, forward strand.
CATAACACAACAATGGTATTTACAATGGAAATGGAAACTGGAAATTGGAAATCAGCAGTAGTAATGTTTGAGCATCCTTCCATTGACAGGACCCCCAAAAAAATTTGTACCATCTAGCTCTTGCAGAAAAAATGCATTTGGACCAACAATGGCCTGGATGATGTATGAACCCTGCCACAAACTGTCAAACTTGTCGTGCTTTCCCTTGTCCTCCCTCTTAGAGTCCCACTTCAGAACGTTGTTTCCTATCTTGAAGTCTGAGGCCTTGGTTCTCTTGTCAAATATCTTCTTAATATTTTCCTAAAATTTTAGAGCTCTATTGTAGATCTCTTCTCTTGTTTATTGGAGATGAATCTTCTGATTTATCCCCCTCACCATACTATCCTCTTCTGTCTGAATCTGTTGGACGATTTTAATCACTGGTACCCCAAGGCTGGTAGGAAACACTGCCTCTGTTCCATAGACAAGCTGATATGGTGACATGCCAATGGATTTCTTTATTGGAAGCCTGTCAGCCCACAAAGCATGCACTAACTTGTTATGCCATGACTTCTTATTCTCTTCAAGCAGTTTTTTGATAATGTTCACCAAGCTCTTGTTTGATGATTCAGCTCACCCATTACCTTGTGGGTAATAAGCAGTTGAATGACTGAGTGCTATTTGATACCTCTGACAAAAATCAATCATTTTCTTGGATCCCAAATTAGTAGCGTTATCAGTGATTATTTTCCTTGGACATACAAACTGAGAGAGGATCTGGTCTTCTATGAACTTAATGATAACAAAATCTGTGGCATTCCTAGAAGGTATGGCCTCTATCCACCTCGTGAAGTAGTCTGTGGCTGTAAGGATCCACTTGTGTTGTGCAGAAGAAGCAGGGTGTATTTCTCCTATGAAATCTAGGCCCCATTGCATAAAGGGGCCTTCAACAGTGATGGGTTGTAAAGGTAGAGGGAGGAGCTTTCTTTTTCCTTCAAAAATCTGGCATTTATGGCAGGAAATTATCATCTTATGGATTTCATTGAAAAGTGTAGGCCAATAATAGCTAGCTCTGAGTATTTTGTTAGCAGTGGCTTTCCAGTTCAGGTGGCCTCCACACTCTCCTGCATGGAACTCCTGTTTAATCCTCCCTTTTTCAGTTTCAGGAAAACATTTAAGCAATAGGCCATTTGTATGTTTCCAGTATAAACATTCATTCAGTATGAAATAGTTTCTAGCTTTTAGCTTTAGGAATATGGCCTTAGTCTTTGATATTTCAGGAGGGGCATTGAAGTTTGTGAGCACATACAGGATATCAAAATACCAAGGAGAGTTTTGAAACTGACCCTCAATAGTAGGGTCAGGAAATCCTTCCTGCTCATCCAAGGCATCTACCATGTTTATGTCAAGGGCTTGTAAATTTGATTCAGCCATTAGTTGAGCTAAGCCCTGACCTTTGATCAGTTTTTTGGGTTTTATTTCCAGGTCATACTCTAAAATCATGGCAATCCATTTTCCCCTCTTCCCATCCAGGTCTTGGGACAGGATGTCTTTCACCACTATGTTTGGCACATAGGCTATGGTGTGGGAATGTAGTATGTACACCCTAAAGTCTTTCAAGGCCTTAACCAAGGCGTAGGCCTGTTTTTCCATTATTTTATATTTTAAGGGTGCATCCCTCAGAGCCTTGCTGAAGAAAGAAATAGGTTGTTCCATTCCCTCTGGATTTTTCTGCAGCAGAACTGCAGCCACTGTATGCTTGGAGGAAAATGAAAATATCAGGAAATCTTTTGAGAAATCTGGGCTGATTAGGACAGGGGCCCGGGTGAGTGCAAGTTTAACTGATTCAAAAGATATTTTAGCCTCAACAGTCCACTTAACCCCTACACCTTTTTTCAGCATATTAGTCATATTCCTAAGGTGCTCAGCTAAGTTAGGAATAAACCCCCTTAAGAAATTAATTTTCCCAATAAAGGACTGTAACTCTTTAATGTTTCTCAGGTGTGTGATCTACAGTATTCCCTCAGCTCTTTATGGGTCTATCCTGATTCCCTTCTCAGATATGATATGGCCGAGAAGATTTCCTTCTTGTAGCCCAAATAAGGTCTTTTTGGGATTTAAAGATAGACCGAACTTCCTACATTTTTCGAAAACTCTTCTCAGATGTTTTAGGTGTTCTTCATCAGTCTTGGAGTAGACTGTTATGTCATCCAGATAGATGACAATGAAGTGCCATATTTCATCTGAAAAATATATGTCCATCGCTCGTTGGAAGGTTGCACCAGAGTTCATCAGTCCAAAAGGCATTATCATATACATAAAAGTGCCCCATGGAGTGGTAAAAGTTGTCTTGAGTTGGTCTTCTGGGAGTACTAACACTTGGTTATAGCCTAAAAAACCATCTAACAGGGAGATCCATTTTGAGCCAACTACCATTTGCAGGATATGTTCCATCTTTGGTTAGGGGTAATTATCTTTAAGGGAGGCTCTATTAAGGTTCCTGAAATCTATGCATAGTCTGATCTCACCTGTTTTCTTTCTCACAGCTACAAGGTTCGAGACCCAATCAGAGAACCTCACAGGAACTATTATTCCTACCTCATACATCTTTTTTATTTCCTTTTCTATTGCAGGCAATTGTTTTGGGTTTATCCTGCGAAGTTTCTATCTGAAGGGTTTCTGATTTTCTTTCAAAGGTATTTTGTGCTCTATGATGTTTGTGTCATAGGCCTTCAAGTCCTCATAGCTCCAGGCGAACACATCAATGAATTATTTAAATAAGTCGATGTATTTCTTTTTCATGTCTGCGGGTAAGGACTTGACTAATTTTATCATATTTGGCATATCTTCAGTGCCTATGTTGCATTCCTCGACATCAGAGTCTGAGTGCTCTATAGTGAGCTTTTTCGCTACATCGTCGAAGTCAAAAAGGTCCTCTAAAGGTGCCAGTCCCCCGGGGTATATTCTTATCTTTTGACTGCAACAGCTCTACTTCCTCTGTATCTACATTCTCATATTCCTCAGTTGGATTTCCAATCTGTTCGTTAAAGTGTTTATTTCTATGTTACAGGGTGGTTCTTGCTCATCTGAGGGCTCTTCACTTAGGCAGTTATCATTGGACTTGGAGTCTGAATCAGAAAATTCAAACTCATTCCTGCCTATCAGGAAATCCTCAATCTGCTTATCTCCCTCAAAAACCTGCCAATATTTCTCATTATCAGGTACTGCAGGTCTGAACTTCGTCTGAATGATGATTTTTTGGTCACTGGGAGGCTTGTGATATGAACTAGCTATACAATCTAATCCATTCGCAATTACATTATGACTCCTAGGAATAAACAATAGTTCATATTCCATAAAGGTATTCAATAAATCCATAGCGTCATTCCTGTACGTTCTCAGCCTAGGGTGCTTCGCTGTGTATTCACAATTCAATTGTTTTATGATTATCTCAGAGTCTCCATGCACAGCTATCCTACGGGCTCCTAATTTTTTCAACAAATTCAAGCCTAGGATAAGAGCCTCATACTTTGCGATATTATTTGTACATTTGAAGTTTAGGTTGAAGGCATGATTCTCTGCATAGTCACTCTCTGTGTTGTGTATCCACACTCCTGCTCCTGCAGTTCTCTTGGTGCACAACCCATCGAAATTCATTTCCCATAAGGGTTCATTCTCGGGCGTATCATTGTTTCCCTCCCCAATGCGGGTCTCGCTGGTCTGTTGTGTTACGAGGTCTGCATTGGACTGTGGATGGTTTCGTTCTTTGTGTGGTGTATGAGTTTGTGAGGGGTGACTAGCCAGCTATTCACATTCTGTTTCTTGTTTACTCGGAGTTTCGTTTTCAGTGCACTGTCCACAAATTTCATCTTTGTTTTCTTCTCAGGCTAGAGATGCCATTATGTTGAAATCTATGGGCGTTATCTCGTTGTTTGTATCTCTGTTTTCTAGGTCTGGCTCCTCTGAGGATTAATCATTGCAAAGGATAAAGGAGTCTAGATCTGTGTGTATAGAATACAGAGGAGAATTTTCAGGCCTTTCAGGGCTGCTGACCAGGAATTTCATTTGTGCCTCTTTATACAGTCTCCTAAGTTGGCTAAAGACAGGGATTGTGGCATAGGCCCCATCCATCTGCATGGTACCTTGCATCTTGGCTCCCCATGACCTCGATAGTAACATGCCATAATTAGGTGGAACATCTGCCACTACAACATCCATAGCCATACATTTGGCTGGAATCTAGGTTAAGTTCACACATAGGTCCTTGATCAAGCCAAGACACTTTACTCTGCTAGAGTCGAATGAATATAAGTATTTATAGGGGTAGGTTATCTCTAGGCCTAACCTCTCGATAACTACCTTAGGCATTAGGTTGTGTGATGCCCCAAAGTCATGCATTGCGTTGTGAAGGATCTTGTCATGGATATTGAGACTGATATAAAAAGGAGGTACTACCCCTTCCTGAAACTTCCCTTCTATCTTTGGACCAAACAGAAGGGCTAGTTGATTATCACTCAGATTGACAGTGTCACTGTTTTCCCCTAGATTTAAAGCTTTCAAAATTTGGCCTTTATATACATCCTGAGTGGCCAGCTCAGAAAGTGGGACAGAGATTTTAATTTTTTCAATTTCATTCTCCAAACTGAAGGGAGATTGAGTCTTTGTGACACTCGACTCTATTTTGTTAGCCACTACCTTAGTGGCTGAATCAGTGGGCTGATTCTCACTATGTACAGTGTTAGGGACTTTTTTATTAGGAGCACTAATTGCAGTGCTAGTGCTGCTAGTTGGTTGAATTTGTTTATCAGTGTTTTGGTTGTCCTTTTCTTTGTTCTTCCCAGAACTCTCAGTTGTTGGTTTGTTACTTTCAGCAATTACTTTAGAATTTTTCTCAAGCCTTTTCTTAATGGTAATCTCAGAAGCTTTGGGTTTGGAATTGTCTAAGGTCCTTTTGCTTCTAAGTTCATACTGTTCCCTGACCTGCATGATGGAATTTTCAAATCCAAGTCTATAATCCTCAGATTCTAATCTTTCCTCATCCCAATATGAGGGTGAGGGTTGATCTTCTACCATGGAACAGTTGTGGATTGAGTTATATGTTTCAAACATATTTATTATGTTCTCCTCAGACTCTTCTATTATACCCTCATCTTCATCAAGGAAGTTCTCTTGAAATGGGGGTATAACTTATTGATCTGATTCTCTTTGTCTGTTGGGAGTGGTATTGTTCCTTCTAAAGTTTTGGTTCTGGTTATGATTTTGGTTTCTATTCTAATTACTTACTGTGACAACCATTTTTCCCATCATTTTTTGTAGTTTTTCCATGTTTTTAGATAGACGGTCATAATTGGGGTCAGACATGGAAGCTACAGTGTCATCTCTATCTGTTACCCTTTTCTTAGCCCTCATTCTGGCTTTCTTCTCAATCAGGTTATCCTCAACACTTACTACTCCCTTTTTCATATCTTCCAGTGTGTTTTAATCTCTCTCCCTAAGCTGGTAGGCCATATCGGCATCAAAGCCTTCGGGATATTTCACTAGAGCCATACCTTGGGGAGGTTTCATGTATGGAGGAAGAGCATTATAAACGTTGTTGAACCTTGTAGAGTAGTCATGGACACTCTCTCCTACGTTTCTTTTAAGGTTCTTGTATTCTGTTAAGATTTGGAGAGGGTTGGTCTTAATTTCCCATTTGTTTATGAAGGTCTGATATAAGGAGGGTAGATCTTGAATGGTATTAGGAGGTAGGCCCTTAAACCATTTCTTTACCTCACCCCCTAAGCTCTGGGAAAATATTCTCATTTTGACCGTATCATCACCTATCTCCATGTAGTCAAAAGAATCTTCCATCCTGTCTACATGGTGTTGAGCTATGGTAGACTCTTTTGCAGTGAAGTGTGGGATCTTTGATTGATAATCATTAGGTAAAGGCACTAGAGGCTGAGGTAAAACCAGAGGTGCATACTAGGCGGCCATAATGGTGTTCTGATGAGGTAAAGGGCTGGCTTGAGCAGCTGGTATATGGATGACAGGGATACTAGGACCAGCAGAAGTCTGTTGAGAAGATTTAGGGTAGCAGAGCCCCAAGTTTTGAATGAAGTGAATGTCCGGAGGTGTAGATGGGGGAGTTTCTTTATCCCTAATGTGTTGACCACCGTGAGGTGGTGGACCAGGAAGCTCAAGGTCTGGCTGGTCTAGAGCACTGAATGACCTAGTTCTAGGTAAATTGTTTTGCGAGTCTAAGTCAAATAGTGGGTCTGATAGAGCTGTAAAGTCTTCCGGCACAGAGTTAGCTCTATGGATATGATAGGAAATAGTTGGTATTTTAGGTACAGGAGATTTCCTGAGAATGTTCTCAGGGTTTTCAACTATTTCGGGTGGGTCTAGGTTAGGATAAGCTCTTGTGTGAATGGTTCTTGAAGCTAGATATTGTCTTCAAACAAATAAGCTTACTCCTATTTGTTACTTCTATTATGGCTGATGTTGTTATGGAGGCTAGTCTTCCAGTGGAGTCTCATGTAATCCAAGATAATCAGCAGGCCTACTGATCAGTAGTGGAGTCTTTAATAATTAGGGAGCTATGGAGTCTCCAGGTGGAAGGTTTAGAATGTTTCAAGAATGGTATACTGTTCACCACAGTGATTTACTGCCAAAACTAGGTTGATTGGTCTCTTTTCCCCAGCAAAGTCGCCATTATGTTGGGGTTCCCATGTTTTGTCAAGTTTGGCAATACCAAAAGATGAGACAACATCAAAACCTCTTTCAGACCTCAAGATCTATCCCTCCTGGGTCCAGAGAGGGATCTCTCTATATGGGAAAAGGTTTTATGTCTTTGAAGCACGAAAGATGAGATATTAGGCTAGTTATAGGCACGAGGTTTGTTTGTTTGATTCTTTGTTTGGTTGTTGGGAATCAGAAAGGAAGGGTTCAATGTGAGGCAAGGATGTGTAAAGAGGATTGTAGGGAAAGGAGGGATAATTTCAAAGAACACTCGAGACCATTGGGAAATGGAGTCAGGAAAGGGTTTAATTGCTATTCAATATGTAGGCTTTCAGTTGGGCTAGTCATCTAAAGCATTGGATATTAAAGATGATAGTGTGGCATGAAATGGCAAGAAGGAAGGTGAAAGGCAAGGAAACCTCCAAGGTGATCCCTCAGGAATCAAATCCAAGGACAGGACATGCCATTGGACAACCTGTGATCCAGAACCTAAAGGTTAACTCTTCGGACAAGGAAACATTAAAGATTTAAACACAAAGGTGAAGACCTGAGATCAGAGAGACTTTGAACTCTCAATGTTTTGGCATCCAGCTTAAGGGAACTTAGAAAGGTTCAGTTAATTGAAGAGGACCCCAGTGAGACAGAGACAGAGTTCTAAACTCCCAGTATCCTAATTCATTCAATTAGAACCTAACAAGAACGTCTAAGAAAAGATTCATAAATTCATACATCAGCTAGCAGTAAATATTAGCCACTACACTGGTTAATTAGCTTGAATCGATCCTCAGATAACACATATAGCAAAAAACATTGAAGGCAGGGAGAGCAAAAACATAGGGTACCAAGCAAGGGTAAATCCTATGCCATATTTTTTATGCATGCTAGAGAAATGAAATGTGATGAATTACAAAGGAAAATAGAGACCAGGTAAGAAAAACATCACCGCTGCTTTAAATCAGGATCCAAAGAAATGTGCTTGTCATATTAAAGAGAAACACCATTCATGTACAACATTACCAACAGCTTGATATTCAGTCTGAAAACATCTTCCTCATCCTATCTTACAACTTTACACAGAGAACTTTGTCTCAAGAGAAACATCTTACAGTTCACAGATATTCGATCAACCCCCTTACAATGTTTTCTCATGAGTTTTTATATCTGAAAGAGCGGCAGAGGAGGTAGATGAAACACTAAATGAAACATTAAAATAGAGTAGGAAGAGGGGCTCGAGGACCATTCTGTTTTAATGTTCATACATTAATATTCGGTACTCTTTGGGTGAAAGAGTGGTCTTCGACAGGCTGTAATTTACTCCAGGTATGTCCTTGATGTGATCTCTGACTGTAGTACTCTCTAGTAGTCTAGTGAATAAAAAAAAAGGTAGATAAAGATTATGGGGTCTACCATACTGTGTAACAAATGCTCTGGTAGCATTAGGACTGTGTTCAGGGTGGAAAACTTCTCAGGAACACCATGCAGAACCAGGACTGTATGGATACTATGTCCTTTCTCGGCAAGAAACCTCTACCGATGTGAAACACTGATGGTATTTTTTTGTGCACTATACCTTATCAGGCCCTCCGTGACAATCATGAGGTCTTCAAACTGGTAAATTTGTTTTTAAAACCATGGGTTAAGGCTTAAAACCTTTAATAATGGGCATTAGGATCCTTTAATTCTCCACTGATACTCTTTGTCGCATCATGACTGTCTCTGTCTCCAAAATTGGAACTTTAAAATGATTCTGGAGAGGTTTTACAGAGTCGAAACTTGTACTTTGGTGAAATATTTCCTGTCGAAACCTTCCCAAAAATTTTCCTGCAATACCAGGCTCTAACACTGGCCGCGGCTGTAATGGCCTCTTTTTGCTCTAAACCACAGTAGCTGTGACTATGGAATACAGAGTGATTAAATCACTCTACGAAAACCCTGCACAATAAGAAAAACACATTAAAAAATCCAGGGAGCGAGGAAAGGATGCTTTGGAGGCCTGCGGAATGGTGACGGAACTGTGGAGGAATGGCGAAAAATGCAGTGGAATGGTGAAAACAGGAAAAAACAATGCAAAACTGGTGGAAGAATAGACAGGTGGAGGCTTAGTGGAGAAATGCATGCTGACCGTTCAATCATTGCATGGGGTGACGATCGACGGTGGAGATTGGTTGATGGAGATGCACATGGAGTTAGGCGGAGAACAATATTTAAAACAAACCATAAGGTTTGAACCTTCGAATGGAGGGCAAATGGAAATGGTCGTAAATGGCGGGACCCGTTCATGGGCAGAGGGCGAATCATTCTGGACTGTCAGATCTCAGGAGGAGATCGATGGTTGCGATCGCGTTTGAGGGCGATCGATGGTGGGCCTGGGGTCTTGTTTACCTTGGCTTATCCCCCAAGCTTCTTTGGGCGCGATCACCATCGGATGGCCCTACCACAGATCGAATGGCCCTCTCACATATCACGCCGGGCTTGTTGTCAGTCTTTAATGCACGATGAGAGTGGGTTTCAAAAATAGCTTGAGGCCATGTGTCAGCCTGCGGCGTTGATCGCTACCGAACGGGAAAAAAATCCCTCCTTCCAAAAGCGGTGCGATCAAAACCGTCGGTTTTGCACAGTGATTGACGCGGGGACCACCAGGATGGCTGATTTGTGGGTCGTCGATCTATAGATCAGATCGACAGTTGATATGTGATCGGAGGGGTGAACGGGGGAATGTGGGCACGAAGGGACTTGCGATGACCGTTGGATTAATGGGAAATCGATGGCGGAGATTGCAATCGCGAATTGCATTCGAGGGGTGCAATGGGTGACACTGGTTTAGAAATACGATTGCGATTGGAGTGGACATGCGATGGCCATCGAATTAATGGTGAATCGACGGTGGATAGCACTCCCGGGACTCATAGAACAAACTTCATCGCATCGAAGCTTTTGTTTTAACATAGGAATGTGCTCCCAACCATTTATCCGATTGCGATAAGCACTTTATGGGCTAGCGGTTGGTTTTAGCACCCGGGTCATGTGGGGAAGTGGTTTTGGGGGCTGGCCGAAGGGGGCCAAGCCTACATATGACAAAGGGGTGATTTTTGCCCATTTTTCATGCATTTTAAGGCGAAAAGAGGAAAACGGTAGGGAGAATAAGGAGTTATTTGGCCAAACCAAAGGTATTTGTGAGGCTTAGAAGGGGAAAAGGATGATTTAGAGTATTAATGGGGAGAATAGAGAGGAGTAAAAAAGGGAATAAAACAGAGGTTAAATGGGGGTGAGATAAGAGGAGAATAGGGCCTTTTGGGCATTTTCTTCACAGCAGAAAGGCTTTCTCAGGTAAATAGCAGTGGGGATTTATCAAAGGACAAAGGCACAGTGAGGCTTCAAGGATGATGTGTTTTCAGGGGAAATGCATTCCTGGAAGGCTCAAAAAACAATCTATCCCCTTGTTTTTTTGTCAAAAAAAATCATATGGGGCTAACACAATGCAATTATGTTTAGAGTTAGATTGTGTTGCAGGGGTGTAGCAGTGGAGGAGAGAGATCTCCAATTTCTGAGCTAGTTTTCCCTTGGAGGGATCATTGTTTCATCTGAAAGCTGGTGAGGAAGACTTCAGGGCTTCATTACATATTTTGGCAGCAGGCCAAGTATCAGTGATCAACTAGAGCACCGTTTCCCTCAAGGACTGTGTTATTTTGGAGAGCAGCTGCAGTAGTGGGTTTATTGCCCTATTTGGAGTTTTTGGGTTTCCTGTGTGGGGATAAACCCTTCATTTAGGAGATCTATTGGAGGAGGATAAGCCATATTTTATATCATATCAACCATTTTCCATCAGTGATTCAGTTGCAGAGATTATTTAGCCCTAGGGCCAAATCTGCTATATTTTGTATAGTGTGTATTTCCGGAAACCTTTCCTGGGTTGTCCGAGAAATCTGTTTTGGAGCATGGATCTCTAGCCTTAGCATTTTTGGAGGATTATATCAGCAAAAATATATTTTTATATATTTCAACTGCTATTCTCTCATAGATAGTGTAGTTTCATGCATTCCTATATTTCATGTGTTAACAACATTTCAGATCTAGGTGTATGCTTTCATGGGAGGATTGTTTGCCCAACTTGAGTGATATTTTCCTCAAGATATTGTACCTATTTTGTTTTTATATTCATAATTGAATGGATATATTGTTGTCTCATTCTTTGATCTATTTATATTTATGCATATTTCCATTTTTATGCACTTTATTCATGATTTCCCCATTTGGGAATATTACAGTGGTATCATAGCATAATCTTGGCTCGGCCTGTGAAGATATTGCATCTATGTTATTAGAAGAAAAAGAAGCTTCTCATAGAAAAGAGAAGGCTTACAGTAGAGACAAAGACAAGACTCCATTATTTTGATATATTGAGCGAAGGAAGTTTTCAGAAGTTCTTCTCCAAGCTATGCATGAGATTAAAAGAGAAATCAAGGGAATGAGGAGGGAAAGACATGAAGATACCTCAAGAATAATTACACATGAAGAAAGCTCTAGTTCTTTACATTTTGGGTGTGAGAATTCAGCTACACCATCAGATCTACAACGTGGTACCATGCCTACATTCTTGGAAAGAGAAGAAGAGGAAGGAGAAACACTAAAGGAGGAGACTCTTGGTGACTATCTCCAAGAATATGAATCTCAGTCTGGTAGATTCAAAGAGCATCTAAACTTCCAAGGGTTTTGTCAACTCAAAGAAGATAGAAGACCCAGTAACCTCAATAGAAGAAAAGGGTGCATGAAACACACTTTAGGTAGATTATTTCTACCTACTTTTTATGGGTCACCAAAGAGCACAGCCAAGGCTTCGGTAAATAAGCTAGACACATATATTCAACTGCATCAAGTTTCAGAAGGAGAAGCCATTAGAGTAGCAGTGCTGCATCTTGAAGGTAAGGCTTATGCCTAGTGGTTTTATGAATCTTCTTCATTGAATAATGCAAATATATCTACTTATGAAAATTTCACTAAGAGATTAGTGAAAAGATTTGATCAAAGACATTGTGTAAATTATTTGGGTGATCTGGCCAAACCCAAGAAATCTAAACCTTTACATGAGTTGGATGGATCCATGAAACCAAGTCCATTTCGGAAAATTTTTGAGGGGGTTAAATATCTGCAACATATTTTTCCAAGGGCAAAAGCCCCACTTCAGCAAGAATTTTCTTCTCGAGAAGAAGGCATGAGGATTCCTCTTTCAAAAGGAGATCAAGACAAAGTATCTCTTAATGATGAGGTATTATCCATTGATGAGGAGAAGGAAGAGGAAGAGTTGGAAATATCCTCTAGCGCTATGAAAAAAAGAGGAGATCTACTTCTATTTGGAGATGGAGATGAAGCAGTTGCTTCAACTAGAGGAGCTCTTGTATCTTTGCAAGAATTTCCAAGGGATCTTACAATGAAGATCGGGAGCAACATGTGTCTATGTTGATAGGAAATGAGACAAAACAATGGAGGAAGTGTGTTCCAACATTGAATACAGTCTTGGGGACACAAACTATGATAGATAATTCCCTTGTGATCAAGACTTTTGAGACCAATGAGATGTGGGGTTCACATGGGTTGATTACATCTGAAGAAGACACCTTAGATTGTGAGATCTTACAGAAGGTAGGAGAAGATAAGAAGGAGGTCCAGCATCCATTGATTAGGAACATACACACCCATCCTATTCAGGAGGTTTATGCACAAAATCAGGAGGATGATTTGCGCAGTGAGAGCAGGGACAAATTAATCCACTCACATTTCCAACCTGCTCTAGGCCTTGATGTTTCATTACTTGGAGGCATTCCACTAGGGAGACCCCCTGATTGGAAGAGGATCAAAGATTTATCTCAACCTGTTTCACCACTCATACATCCAGGAGGAGTGGGAACAGTGGGAGGTCATTTTGCAGCGCTGAGAGTCTTGGGTAGACTCAAAGAGGAGGGAGACATTCTCCCAACATCATCATTACCCACTCTCATTTCAGATTCTGCATTGAGGAGGGGGGAACATGGGAAGGATAGCAACCTTCCAACATGTACCTTTTGCATGGGATATGTCAAAGAGGAGGTTAACCATATGATAGATGTTCTTTGTGATAGATCAACAACGCTATCACTATGGAGGATAGATCCCTATTGGAAATCCTAGTTGTTAGTGTATTATTCCAAGGATATTTTTACATGCCTGATACTTGATGACCAGCTACATGAATAGGGCTATTCATTACAAGATGAATTCATCTACTATCATGGTAGGATCTTCTTGTCTAGAGCTTCCAAGCTCAAGGAGAAGTTTCTACATCCAGCACATCAAGATTTTCTCTTCATCCATACTTATTCCATTAGAGCCTACAACACCATCATGGAGGGATACACCTGGGAAGGCTTTGAAGAGGAGATATATCAGCATTTGAGGAGATGCACAGTTCTTATGGAGATGGAGGAGATACATAGTTCTATCTAAGAGTTATCACAGCTACCTCTTTCCTCGTTTGGAATGAGAGGGGATCTATCTATGGACCACTCCATTTTTATGAGCAGATATTATAGTAAGGAACATATTTATGTGCATGATAAATATGCATGATGTTTTACTTCATGCTTATTTGCACTCCTTTAACATGTATATGTAGGCCATTTCTCCAAGTAGGAGTATTCTTCCTTACAAACTTCATGGCCAACTCTGGGCCATAAATATTGTTGAACATGGTCACTCCCTAGGAGGATATAGGGAGATGATTTATCATTCAAGGTGTGCTCCAAAGGCACCCAACATTACTCACCTTCTCATAGAATTTGAGAAGAATATGGTAGAAAGTAAGTGGTGGGGAAACCACTTACCATATCATGATATGAGGTAGTCAGGAGATATACTGCACTAATTCCACATGTGGAACTATGATCCACCTCCATTATTTCATTTGATTGTTTATGTATCACTGATTTTGATCCCATATATTGATGATGTTCTTGTTCTTTTTATGGGAGTTATTGGAGGCAGGATGGAGGGATTGGATGTGCCCTTTAAGAGAGATATTATCCATGGTTCTTATGTTTCATATCTCTGGGATAGCATTGGACCATTCATGATTGCTACATTGGGTCTCTTGTTTCCTTATGGGATGAGCCATTTGGGTAACTTGAGTACTTGGGAGGTGCCTCTCATGAGCAGATGGGAGGATTTTTTCTATGGATTACCACTCTGGAGGGTGATTCATTTTGTATGGATGATAGCTTGGAGATTGGGGCTCCATATGGGAATAAAGGTTCCCCACATTTTCAGTTCTGTCCTTACAGTTGCTTGGGGACAAGCAACACTTGGGAGGGGAGGATTGTAATATTCCTAAATTAGCCATGAGCTAGTTGGAATATTAATTTTTGTTTTTTCTTTCTTGTTGATGAATAAGAGGATATGGAGATCCATAAATCTCCTTAATATGAATAAAATAAATTCCAAAGTGAAAGGAAGACATCTTGGTAGCTTAATTGAACACCCTTAGGTGTGAAAAGGGGTTGGAACACCTTGACTGGGTCAAATTTGACCAAATCAATAGTGTTGTCATGGAGTAGTGGCATTCAATGAGGGACATCACAGTTTTAGATGGAGACTCTTTTCATGGAAGTAGTGTCATAAATGAATGGGGCTTAGGGTTATAAATCTCATCAGTTATATAAGGAAGAGGATGGTAGCCATATTTCATAATGTTGAGGTATTTTATATTTCTGAATATATGGTCTGTTGAGGCATATACCTTTCTTTGGTTGTTTAGCTCAGATTGCAAGTGTTGTTTAGCACTGGGTGTTCCTGATCGGGAATCCCACCTCTTCCACTGAAAATATTTTTGAGGAGTCTTGCACTATACTTCCACATTTAGGCATTTGGCCAAGCCTCAATCTCATGTACAACGTAGTTCTGTTTAGACTTGGGTTGTGTTGCAGGGGTGTAGCAGTGGAGGAGAGAGATCTCTGATTTCTGAGATAGTTTTCCATTGGATGGATAATCCTTTCTTCCAGAAGCTGGTGAGGAAGACTCCAGGGCTTCATTACATATTTTTGCACCAAGCCAAGTAGCAGTGATCATCTACAACGCATTTTCCCTCAAGGACTACATTATTTTGGAGAGCGGCTGCAGTAGTGCATTTATTTCCCTATTTGGAGTGGTTGGGTTTCCTGTGTGGGGATCAGCCCTTCATTTAGGAGATTTATTGGAGGAGGATCAGCCATATTGTATATCATATCAGCCATCTCCCATTGGTGATTTATTTTTAGAGATTATTCAGCCCTAGGGCCAAATATGCTATATTTTGTATAGTGTGTATTTCCGAAAACCTTTCCCGGGTTGTCATGGAAATATATTTTGGAGAATGGATCTCTAGCCTTAGTATTTTTGGAGCATTATATCAGTAGAAATATATTTTTATATCTTTCAGTTGCTATTCTCTCATAGACAGTGCATTTTCATGCATTCATGTATTTCATGTGTTAACAACATTTCAGATATAGGTGTATGCTTTCATGGGAGGCTGTTTTCCCAACTTGAGTGATCTTTTCCTCAAGATCTTGTACCTATTTTGCTGTTATATTCATAATGGAGTGGATCTATTATTGTCTCATTCTTTGATCTATTTATATTTCTGCATATTTCCAGTTTTATGCACTCTATTCCTGATTTCCCCATTTGGGAATATTATAACAAATGAGATGCCTATCAATTTCTGACTTTAACTTCATGTGCATTCATGATTTCTGTCATATTTCCTCTTTTCTTGTTCTTGATGGCCGTGGACGCCCTTCTATCATTGGATGGGGTACGAATGCCCATAATAAATAAGCATGTGAATTAACCATGCGACTCCCTTCAGATATGCTGATTGGACAATAGAATTATTACAATAATGACATGTAGTCGCACTGCTAAATAATATATTCTATACAAACCACATGCAGTGTTTATATTGTTTTAACTAACAGAGCTGAAAGAAGCACATGCAGAAGGGTGAAGAAACAATTCTGAAAATACAGTATCCATGGGTGGAAATTCTCTTCGCAACTAACCTACAATTTTTCAAGTCTCAGAGTTAGCTCACACCATTCTTCAGCAGGCTGGTTGGATTCCATATTTACACAAACTACAAGGATTTAACACAGAAACATCGATTGAATTCATGCAGAATCTATGGGAAGGCCATATTATAGTTAAAGGATGAATTATACCAGTATCCAAATAAATCATTGCTGAAGTCTCCAGACTTCCAACAGAAGGATAAAAATGGACAGATAAACATGTCCTCGTAGAAGAAGCAATTTTAGTGTATCGAGATCCAGGTGAGAAACTGGAACGAAAATAAAAAGGCATTAAACCTACATCCCTGCAACAACCTTGGCAAGAATTGGCAGTCTTCATTCAGAAATACATCACATTTGATGGGTGTCGGGATGTGGTAAAGTCCCATCAACTTAAACTGTTAGTTGTTCTTAAGCAAAATATTTTAATCAATTTTCCCTTTTTCTTGAATTTTTTGTTGCATGATACTGTTGTTCGAATTAGAAGAGCTAAAAACCCTTAAATATTTGTTAGCCACCATGGCTTGATTAAATTGATTATTATTCATGAGTTAAACAAACATCAATTAACATGGGATAGCTTTGTTAATCTTGCCTTATCTACTCCTAAAGAAAACCCTGACAGAGCAGAAATTGAAATCCCAAGAACAGTCATGCCTAAGAGATCTAGAGGGAAGAGAACCCATATTTTGACCTCTTAACTAGTAAAATGAAGATGGTCTGAAAGGTTACATCTACAGCAAAATACTTCAATATTTCCGGATGAGACAGGGCCATCCCATACACCGCCTCTGAACCCTCAAAGTGTGTCTTTACTAGACTATGAGGAGGAAATGACTCAAGTACTAGAGAAAATGAGAGCATCTTGAGAAATTAGGAACCCATCTGAACAATCTGAGGAACAGAGGAACTGTTCAAACTAGTCTGCCTCCACTGGCAACTCTAGCCACACTGAATTCCTACCTTCCAATGATGAATTATAGGATTTTAGGGCCTTATGCCCCTCTGATAATGAATGGGTGAATAGGGAAGACCAGTTAGAGAGAGTATATGAGTCTAGAAATCAGTCGGGGGATATCATTCTATTAGAGAAAGAAACAGGTACTGAGACAACTCCTCTGTCACCGAAAGAAAATGATATTCCACCCAATAAGGACATCAATATTGGGATAACCTCTTTGACGCCTGAAGAAAACATTACTTCATTCAATGATGACCCTAATACAGGCACAACCCTTCCTGAACTTGAACCAGTTGTTGTTCCTTCTCCTGCCAAAACCCCTCCGAAGGAAAAATCAGCCGAAGTAAAGTTGAGGAAAATGAGTAGGAGATGCATAAAATTGAGGCAAATAGTAAAAAAGCTAAGGAAATTGTTGAAAGAAGCAAACAAGGCTTGGAAGCCTAACAAGGAATTAGCTACCATGGAAACCCAAGCATATTTTTTTACTCAAACAGTAGATACTATCGAAGTCTCTGTGCAGACTAAATCGATGCTTGTAGCAGATAAAGATACCCAAAAAATTTTTGACACCCAAACGATGGATACTGCTGAAATATCTATTCAAACTGATTTGATACTTATAGAAGACAAAATAATTAAAACGGATGAAACACTTGCTTACACTCCTTTGGTAGAAAAATTTGTAAATCAAAATCTTCTCAATAAATTAACTCAATTTCAGCATGAATTAGCCCAGTGCAAGCAGGAAGTAGTGCCTTTGCAAGAACATCAAGCATTATTAAAATGATTTCAAGAACTTTCTATAGCTAAAGACGAAACCTTTACCCAGCTTAGGGAAGAGAGAGAAAAAGTGAAAAGGGCACAGGATCAATTGGAACAAACTAAGAAGCAACCCAGTGTTGTTTGTTCTATTTACTCAGATGTATTGACTTGCAGAGCACCGACCACTAATTATGCTTTGTTTTTAGTACAAAGATATTTATTATTGAAAATCAAAGTTGTCAAAGTAGGAAAGCCTACCATTTTTAAAACCATTGCATAATTTTTCCAATGTTGAAATGAGCAGGATGAACAGGTCCAACATCTTTTGTGTGAATTGTATTTGCACAACTTCTTTTTAGAAGAGGATATAGACAGTAACCCTGGTCCCTTTAATGGGGATATTCAGTTCAAAACTTTTCTAACCTTTGCAAAAAAACAGACTATATGGGTTAAAGCCTACAATACCTTTCAGAAAAGAGAGCATGGTTAGACCTATGGGTTAGAGGGGAGCCTACAAAACCCCTACATTCGTTTACTCAACATAAGAATTTTATGCAACGAGAATGAGTGATAGCCAAGTTGGGGCCAATCCACAAAGATATTGTGCATAATGGAAGAGCATACATCCAGGATATTCAAGAAGAAACTTTATTAGCAGCCAAACAGAGATGGCAAGCCTCTACCAATAATGTTAAAAATAGGGAACCATTTGGAAATAGGAATTTTAAAGTTGTTGCTTCTCGTTTTCATTTATATAGTAATTTGATTTTTAACATGGGTCCTACATGGATAGGATGCAGATATAGATGTCCCATGATATGGTATCCTCCTAAAGATTAACATCATGATTATGAACAACCAGAGGGACATACAAACTATTATCACCAAATTGAGTCCTCTTGGGCTACTTCAACGGTCAATCTGGAGTAATTGTTTCAAACCATCTTTTGACTGAAGCTTAGCCTCTTCAGTCTAAGAAGGCTCTCTCATAGGTAATTTATGATATTGGTTAATGATAAAGATAGATGGATAATTCTATGAATTTGTATTGGTTTTGTATGTTTTTAGGTTGAAAAGATGAAGGCTTGATAACATTGGGCTTATGGAGTCAAGAAATCAGTAGGTTCAATGGCAAGGTTTCTTGACATGGAATTTGAGGCAGATCAGGGTCTTTAACAAAGGCCATTCACTCATAGAACATAGGTCAACACATTCATTTAATTACTAAAGGAATTCAGAGCATACAGTTATGAATTATGAGTAATAGCAATGAAATATACTACTAGTGGTTCAAAGGAAATTCACTCATAAAACATAGAAAAAAACAGTCATCTCATTACTAAAGGAAGTCGGAGCATAGAGTTATGAATTCTGAGTAATAGAAATGAAATCTAATGCAAGTAGTAAAACATATGTATATCAATAAAGCATTAAAAACCCCATGAGAATCTTAGGTCTATCCAAGAAACCAGTCTCTGTATTACTAAAAATAGTCAATTACATAAACCTGCAGTTTTGCCAAAAAGTCTCCAACCCTTGACAAATTCGACTCAGTGGCCTTTAATAGAGTTGTTACATCATGAGATAATCTACCTCCAGGATAGATACATCGAATTTTTTCCTAATGACACCTTGCATAACCATAAAACATGAACTTTAATGACAAACAAACACCTATCCTACTTGACAGTCCTATTTCAAATAGGACTCAAACTACTCATTATTATATTTAACAACATTATCTACTGAAAAAATTACATTACTTGACAAGGATACATTCAAATTTTCAAATTTATATGATGGGATTCATCCCTTTATGACCACTTAACTGAACTCATCATAACTAGGAAATAAGACCCTATTTTTTAGGCAAAAGGTTTTCTTCTTCTTCGAATACTTTCGCTGTCATTTAATCTTCAATTCATGGTCCTTGAGTGTTGAATAACTGTTTTACATGGTATTTAACCCTTCCATAATCTCCAGATGTCCAAAACTGCTCCAAAATCTACTGAAAAGGCTGAAATACATTGTGCTACGAAAGTAAGGCAGTTTCGTAGTGCACTTTTGTAGCACTGCAAAACATGCCTTTAACCTCAAGATTCTTGACGCTTTCCTTTTTCATAAGGATCATTATCATAAAACACATCCCTCTTACCAATTTAACCTATTAATAGCATTCAAAATTGTTCAAAAAGTCAAAAGATCAGCTACAATAGTTTTGTAGCGCTTTGTTGTCCTTCAAGCCCGGAGGCGCTACGAAACTGCTGAAAAGTGCTAAAAATGCAGATTTTTTTTTTTATAATTTTGAAATATGAAACTTGTAAGTGCCAAATTTTTTTATCTAACATGTCATTAGACTCAATCAACCATAAACCAACTCAAACCAAGAGTTTTGAGATGTCAATCTCACCTTTCATATTTAAGACATCCTTGCTGATTTTCCCTGTTTTTTTCTTTCTGAAAAATAGGTCTTACAACAGAGCTTATATCTCACAATCCATGTTGTAGGTTTAAAAATTGGATCAATTTTTTTTCAATAATAATGTTTTGAAGAAACACCTCTCTTTTTTTTTAGAAAACCATCTCCAGTTGTCCAGACTCTGCATTTGAAAAACATGTGTAAAATAGGAAAACTCTGTTTTCTGAAAATAGGTCTTCAAAGAAATCCTTGTATCTCCCAACTGATAACACCTATGAGAAAAGTGAGAGAGGTTTTTTTTATTTGATACTTTCTTGAAAATAACCTCTCTTAGGTTCTTAAAATACCTTTATTTTTTCCCAGAAACCTCCCTTGAAGTTGACTGCTCAAAGTTAGAAAACAGAGAAATGCTTCATATTCGCTACGAAACTATTAGCCAGTTTCGTAGCATTTTCTGCTTATTTTAAATATCTACGAAAGTAGGGATTCTTGGGTAAAATTACCTTTTCGGTACAAAAACCTTGGGAATTGAAATCTGTCAGAAAATTTTGAGTGATATGACATGAGGGAATTTGAAAGTGAGTGAGTTTAGACCTTAGGGTACGCTTAAACAAGAAAATTTTGAAATTTCCCTTGACCAAACAATGAAAAATGAATTCTATGACCCTACCATTTACACATTAACCTCTAGGATTTTTTCAAATGATGCTTCATTTTTATGAGTGATAACACAAACTCAGCATTTGTAAAAGTGAAACAAAGACATGGTTTTAGAATTTACAATGAAGAAGTATACCCTGCCTATTCCTTAACATAGCTACACCTAAATCATTTTTTTGCATGAGGACATGCAAAAAGGTAAGAAGGGGAGTATGTTGGGCCAAGGAAAAGGTACATTTTACCCTTATCTTTAGCATGATTTATTATTCATTTTTATATGTTTTCCTTCGTTTTAGAGATAAATCTAAGGAGAATGATGTAAAAATAGGGTAAGATGAATTATTAATAAAAGGTGTGTTTGATAGTATAAAAACCGACTTTTGTTGCCTTTATTGATAGGGAATCGAAACAAACTATCCATTAACCAAAATGACCTAACAACAGCAGACAAAGAAAGTAAATGAGATCACGTCAGTTCCTACAAATCTGCAAAATATGAAGAGACACACCTATTCTATATACCGTCAGTTGATGGTTACAAACCCTCAAGATCTCTTGATCCTGAGGATTCGTCATTCTATTTTGTTTCTCCTTTATGTTATAAAAGGTTGTAGGTGAAAGAAACAGGAGTCATTCATATATTATAATTTTCTGTAGTAAATTTGTTCAAGACAGAACCTTCGAACATGTGATGATGTATTGCTTCATTGATTAATGAAGAAGTTGATGTTTTTATCATAAGCAGATTCTAATTATTTTGTGGTAGAAAACTTCTAGAGGTTTCGGGTCCGGTCCCTGGGATTTTTCATGTTGTTTTGTATTATATGTTATTTCTTAAATGCTCATAATTTAGTTATTCTTTGTGCTTTGTAGAATTACCATTTGATTCATTAAATTCAAGTGTGATGTGTGATAATTTCCTTTTCAGTAGATTGAATTTATCATTGATGTTCCTTTATGATTGCATGATGCCTTTATATTCATCAGATTAATTTCAAATTGACTATGTAGTTATTGTTCAATTCTGCATTATGGTTATTTCTTAAGTTTTCCTATCATAATCATGAGTGCATGGTTTGTTGTTCAATTCCAGTTATTGTTACTTGTTGAGTTATAGAGAATTCCATTGCAAAATGTTAAATAGTTGATTGATGTTCAATTCATTGTTGTTCAATTCATTACATTTTTTGTTCAATTCCTGGAGCGTGTTTTTCAATTATAGTAGATCCTTTATTTCAACATTTTTTATTTATTTCTGCATACTTTTACATTAATAATGTGTTCCTTTGATTGGTTTGAAGTATTTCATAGTCTACTTTCAAGTTGGTTTGATTGAACTTCGAGAATTAGATAATATTTCTTACAACGATCTAGAGTAGTCAACCTCTGATGTCACTTGCATATATTTTGATTACACTCTTGAAATAACAAGACTTTCCCTAGGTTGATGATTAATGTAATGCATTTAGGTTACCTTGAAACAATCACCTTCTTGACTCATCACCCATGTCACTACCCATAACTTCATGTAACTTCAAGATAGGGTAAATAACATTAAAAAAATACATGGAAGCAATCACATCCTTAGGAACTCATCCGACCCCACCCATCCATGACAAGCATTTCATTAAACATGTCACAAACATTGCATCTACAGGTATAAACAATGGAATTAAACATGGGGGTCTCTTACAAATCTGAGAATAGCTAAGAAGCATTGCTCCCCTTCAACATAATTAACAATACAATCTACCTGACCATAGATACATTGTGTATTCATTTACAGCTAAAAAAATAGAAATATCCATACATCATCACTAATCAAATACATGCTTATAAATAGCGTATAAACAACATAAATACAATGGATATAATAGCAAAAAAATCCATACATAAACCAATACATTTGCATACCAAATACGAAAGGAATGAGCTCTTCATTTATTAGTGTAAAACCCAACCAGAGATGAGACTTCCACATTCAACTCGACCAGAGATTGGTTGAGCCAAGTATCACTTTATCCAATCACCCCGATGCCATATTCCAAGCATGAATTTGGGACATTATCAAACACATCAATCAACACCAAACCAGGGCTCCAGAGACCAAACTGTCTCAACCCCAAACTAGTGATTCCACCTCATAGTCAAAAATCAATAAACATCACAGATTGATCTATATCCAAGCTATTCCAGGGCTCCAGAGTGTTTTTTCCAAACAGGACTTCCATAACTAGTAACTCAAACCCAACTATTACAGGGCTTCCAGAGTGTTTTTCCAACCAGGGCTTCTAGGACTAGTAGCTATTCCCACCTAGGGATTCTAGATAATTTTTCCAACCAAGCGGCTTCTAGGAATTAATAACTCAACCCACAGCTAAAGGAATCATGAGAACCAACCAGAAAACAATCAATGGAAATGAACCAACAATACCATGACTATCCATGAAATGGCAAGGCTAGGAAAATCCACATGAATACACCATGCATGTTGTTGTACCTTGAGAGACAATCCCTTAGCTATGATAAGGAATAAGTGCTTAATACATTTACATGATTATGTCACTTAAAATATATGTCTCTTTTTTAATCACCTTCAAGTATTTATAATTAAACCCTTAGATATCAAACACAATGTATGTCTCACAATGCTATTATCTGTTGATGTTGAATGAAATGATTAGAAGAAAATGAAAGAAGAAAGTCCAAACTGATATGCTGTCATACAGAATATATCATCTCAAAATTCTGAGGAATTAATGAAAGAAGTAGTTAAAACAAAGGAGTGCCAATTAAGGATTTTAACTCTTGATTACATAGGTAAAAAGATATATGTTTCTCATCACTTTGTCTTATTCAAAGAAAGAAAACACAGAATGTGAACTAAGATACATATCAACATAAACAGATGCTAGAAACTTTCTTACTCATTCATTAATCATTGAAATATTTGAGTAAAAAAAAGTAATCTGAAGGTCAAAAACTTGGAACCATCCTTCCTCTTGAAAATTACATTAATTACAAAAAAAACAAACAGTTTGGAACTATTGTAACCAATTCCAACTACCACAACTACTTAGGACTTCAGAGGTTGTCTATTACATGCCTTGAAAATGTCTTATTACAATTACATTGTCTTTGGAAAAGTAATAAAATGTAAAAATATACATCCTAATCTATAGGAATTGCTGAAGATGTTGCTACATGCCCTTGGTCATCTAATTTGTCTTTCTTTGATGCTAAAAACCATTTTGGCAAGTCTATTGTCCATGCTCTGCACTTTTTCCATATCTATATATTTGTCCTGGGTGAATGTGTTAGATTATGATACTCCAATATGAATGCAGTAATTCAATTATAAGATGGTCCTTCTGTGAAAAGAGTTTTTACCAACCACAGTAGATGGAAATGTTTTTGTAGAAATTTGACCATTGTTTCTCCTTTAAGCACCTGAGCTTTTTCATGCCTATTATCAACTTTTCTTTTTGCCATAACTAGAGAATTCTCATAATAATCCCATGGCAAAAGATTTCCTTCATCTCCCCAACATGATGGTAGACCTATTCTTGTTAATTCATCAAATAACTTATCAAATTGACTTACTGCCTCTTTAATTTACATCAGCTTCTTTTTTGTAGCTTTCCTGTGATCATTTCTGACAATCATCTTATTTATCTCCACTGCATATAAGGTCCTGTATTTAATATCATTCTCTTCTAATTCCTAATCTATTTTAGAATTAATAAATTCAATGAACCTTTTAGCCCAGATGGCTCTATTAATTGCCTTCTGCTTATCTGTCATGATTGGTTCTTCACATTCCCTAATAAGACTTTTTTCCTTTGCAACAATCTTCAAACAACTCCAAATTGATTTCATTCAGAAATTATATCATTCCAAATGATATATTTGTCTTGTATCACTGAAATTTTTCCTTCCAGTCTTTCTTTGAGATTTTTAATCTCAGCATTAGCATTCTGAATATCGATTTTATATTTATCAACTTCATTCTCTATGATATGAATAAGCTTTGTTGTAGTCTCCAGATCTGCTTGAGCCTTTTCTGATCTCTTCCAGCCATCTGCAACTCAGTATTCAATTGAAAAATTTGTGCTTGATGATATTCATTACCTGTAGGAAAAACAAAAGTACAACTATCGTTATCAATATGATTTTGCAATGATATTGTAGTTTGCTTTATTTTGGCAGTCTCTTAATATTTTTGCATTAGTTGTTGTAAAAGCTTTTCCTTCTCATTCTCCACCTCTGCAACTTCTGCAGCCATATAATGTTCTCCTGTAGGCAACTTAAGCTTCTTCCTCAACGTTGATATTTTATTTCAGCACTCTACATCAATTTCTGTACAACAGTCTTGTCACTAGGGTCCACTCCAATCTTTACAATGATTTTCTTTAACTCATCATTCTGAACTGTTAAAGCTCTTACACTAGCATTCTCTAACTTCAATTTCTTAAGTACCTTTCCCAACATATTTTCTGCCTTCATTTCCATTGCATTGGTCTTGGTCAAGTCATTTACAATTAACTAACCAGTTTGCATATGAAAATTCATTTTATCCATTAGGGGAATCTTCTTCACATCCACAGTTACATTTATAATATTGAAATTTTTAGAAGAACCTATTGACATGTCTATGGGATGAGACAAGGAAATTCTGAATTGATCTTTTTCAAGATCCATGACATTCAAGAGTCTTGTTTGATCTAGAGTGACCTGATACTCAACTTGGGCTTCCATGCTGGCCTTCATCTTTTGATTCCTTTCTTCAATCTGTGTAAACATCTGTTTGATCAAAGGTACTTTCTCATGAGATATTTCATGACTCATAGGTGAAGCAGGAACATTTTTTTCTTCTCCTAAATGTAAAGAAAAACCAGGTGGGCTAAATGTAAATTCTTCAGTAAACTTTGTTCTCTTTTCAGCCCCCTACTCCTCATCATCTAAGTCAATCACTGTTTCTTTGCTTCTTTTGTTTGATTTTTCTGATATGATAGGGGTCTGAATGTTTGAACCTGCTAAACTTATCACATCTCTACTTGCTAACTTCTCCAAATCTGGCATGCTTTCATGAATGAAAGCTGAATAACCATTCTCAATTATTCTATTTGAAATTACATTGTGAGGGTCATAAGCCCAACTTTCCCCTAACAACATATGCATCTCATCTAACATTTTAGTAACCTCCTCGAATTCTTGTCTCATATTGACTATGAAAGGGCCTACAGTCATGGGTAATTTGTACATATGCCCCTTTTTCATGGGCACAAATTGAACCTGATCAACATTTAGACTCTATCGAATAAATTATAAGGCAAATAGCCTCATAGGTACAAATGTTGGAAGTCTGTAAGGCTCAATACTTGCTCCATATAGCCTAATTTCAGAGTAATCCTTGAAAACAAACCAATATCCAA
Source organism: Pinus albicaulis (assembly GCA_034641835.2). NCBI lineage: Eukaryota > Viridiplantae > Streptophyta > Pinopsida > Pinales > Pinaceae > Pinus > Pinus albicaulis. Next base: position 1,481,749,860 of record CM076582.1, read on the forward strand.
ATTTGCAAGTTTCTCCTAGAAGTAAATACTACTGAGCTTTAGGTAAAAAACAAGGTGGAGGAACTCCATTCAAGATTTTGTATGCAACTGACATGAAATAAATAGAGAAATTAAACAACCCTGATTCATTTTTCTCTCTTCTTACTACATTTGTCTAGAACACTACTGATTTCCTTTTCTTGTTTAAATCCATAATATTCAGACCTAAATGCGTGAACTATTCCACATTTTGATATAAGAACAAGTAGACAATTAATGAATGAAATTTAAAAGAACCTGTTAATGAAAGGCTCATCAACTATGAATTAACTGCCTTCTGCCAATATGATGGAATATTCAGTACTGTTCCTGATTTCATCATCATGGAAAACATCCCTAAGACTGATTTATCCACTGCATTGTCATCTTCTTTGCCCGGAATTTTCGTAATGTTGCTTAATACTGGTCGAATTTCTGCATCAAAAATATCCATAGCAAATTCTTTATCATCTGGTTGAAATTGCTTCATGTTTGGCTTCAAGAAGTATATGAACTGATTAAACTCTTCACTTGCAAGATTATCACAATAGGTTACTAGGGAATCGTCAGAGAACTGAACAGATGACTCTAACTCGAGATAGCAAAGGGCTTGACGGATTAGCTGGGTAGACATTTGCAAAACATTCTCTCCCTGACAATTCATAAAAAAGCATTTCCCAGGGTACATGACTAACACTAACCAATAAATAAATTCAGGAAAAAGGTGGGTTTTTGGGATACATGCAGAAAGTATTCTAGATTTGACCATGGCAGTGAAAACAGGGGAGGCTTTGTCATTTAGGACGACTTGCTAATAAAATGGAAGATGAATTATGGAACAAAGAGTATCTTGAATACCTCCCTCAGTTTCCATGAGAAGGATATGACTAGTTTAACCCGACAAGGATGAACACTTAGCCATGACTGAAAATTAACGTAAAGGATAACTCACAGGGTGGTCACTTCTACTAGGTTGACAGGAAACTTAAAACAAGACTCAGAGCAAACTAATTAGGAAAGATTTTGAAAAAACAATGCTAATTTTGTTTAAATAGGTGGCACGACTTCGAAATTTAATGCTGACATGACATGCCAACAAGCCATTGATCCGATGTGGAAGACAGCTGTGAACAACTCAACGTCCTACATCATTGCGGGGGCTCTTGGGGTACAGAGGAAAATTTTGGTTGGTGCCTTCGCAATGAATCTTCACCATTCATCTATGATGTCCTCGCAACCAACCGAGTCAACTATGAAGGCACTCATTTAATTAACTTGTGCACTGATTGTGCCCGCGGGTTGGGCCTTTTGTTGAAAATTGAAACTATCGATGCTTTCCGCCCAACAAAATGATCGATGTTTAAACATAAATGCGGAACCCACTTTCATAAAGTTTAAAGTGTTTAAAATTTTTACTTTAATACATCAACAAAAAAATTTTTTTTATGGTAAAGTATAAAAATTTCAATACTTTAACATTTTTACAACAATTTAAATTTTTTTTTTTTATATATTTTCAAAAATTGAAAATAAAAAGGATATGTAGATGATCCACAACACATGCCAAAACTAGTGAGGAAAAAATACATGCAACTTTGTACTTGCAATCAAATCCCATTGTAGCTATTCTTCTCGATGTCCACCTGTGATTTCCTACTCTTCCTTTGCCTTCTTTCTCCAAATAACCAAGTATCCACACTCTCCTAGAGTGCTCCAAAAAAAATCTAAGTGTCCAAGACTATGAGAGAGAGAGAGAGAGAGAGAGAATAATGAGAGAGCTCCAAAAATGCACTGAAAAAAGGTGCCAACTGATTGCATAGGAATTTTTATAGAAAATGCCTCTTTTTTCTTCATTTTCCATTATTTTCCTTCATTTTCCTCCTCACATGCAACCAGTGACATTTTACCTCCCTTTTCTCCTAATTTCCATTATTTTCATAAATAAATGTGCCAAAAATATTTTTTGCCTCTTTACTGCCTTAGCCATAGCCTTTTCCAATTCCCTTAGCCATAATAAACCAAGTAAACACCCCCTAGGATGTTTTTCCAAACATTCAGCTTGGAATACATGTCCCATCCACCATGGTCTTATATATTTTTGCATGAATTTTTACCAGGGTTTTTACACTCCTCATTGGCCATAATAAGCCACCCCCTCATTATGGAGTAACATTATGGAGTAGTGTAGCAACATAATAATGAATAAAGAAGCCCTAGAAGCGGGTGTTTAAATAGATTAAGGATGTGGCGACTCCTCAGTGTGGCATCTGGCTTAGCCACATGGCCATGCATGGTTCCCATCCTTCTGCCTTTAATACCTCCAGCTGCTGGGCTCATGCCACAACTAATTCCTTTACCTTTCACGTTAATGTATGTCTGGTATACGAGCTTGCGTGCTATTTCATGGTGCACTTCACCTCTTCGTTTTCATTTTCCTCCTGCAATCTCTCGGTTCTCGCTGCCTATTGCAGCTTCAAGCTCCTTTGCGACCTGCAAGCTTCGCCTGCCTCGCCGCCTCTAGCCTCCGGTCTCCCTTCTGCCTCTCCCCGTGCATCAGCTCCCTCTTGCTATGTTATGTCACGGAGGTATAGGATGAGATTTTGTTGGGGTCATGGCAGAGGCCAATCCTCTCTCCCACCCATATCCATCCATGACGATAGTCATCCCCCTCCTGAGGATAATTCAGCCTTGTACCCGTTTCAGTATGACTGCACCTTGGACCGCCCTCTGGTCACTGCCACCCTCACTGTGCACTTTCAGGAAGCTCCATCTAGCTCCGCTGGCTTTGGTTCGAGAAAGAGTCTCAAGAAATATACCATTTCCTTTTCTCCCCCTTAGCATTGCCGCAAATCTAAGGCGTTACCTGTCAAACCAGGAGCACATTCTTCTAGCAGGGAAAGCAGCGGCAATGGCAGTCCAAAGCGTTTAGTGGATGACAAGGGGGAAGGCAGCGACAGCCCTGTGCGTTATGCCAATACGTCGGAGCCCAATGTGCAGCAACCAAAGAAGGATGATGATACGTCGGACGACTACAGGTGTCTCATCATCAAGGAACCTCCACCTCAGCCTCTTCACAAGTAGCATGACACGCAGCCTCAGAATCGAGAGGTTTCCTCTCTCTGTGTTGTTTCTCCTTTCAGCTATCGTGTTTTTTATGAACTGTTCGAAAATTTCTTGGTAAATTTTTGTTAATGTTGGTTTCCCTATCCAGGGCAGCATTTTTTGTACTGGTTTCCCCAACTAGGGCGGTCATATTTTTGCTTTTTTGAACTCTGCTCCCCCCAGAATTGGCTAGCATAACAACTTCGGAGGTTAGCTTCGAAAATGTATATTATGTGCAAAATTAATAGAATAGTCTTACTTAGAAAAAATAATAATGAATAAAGAGTGGAGGTCATAGAGAACTAATGAGGAAGATGATGGAGATAGTGGAGGAATAAATGCAATATGATGGAGATAGTGGAGAAACAATTGCAGAGATGATGGAGGAAGTGGTGCAATATATGCACACATGATGGAGGAAGTGGAGATTAATTGCAGCAATGATGGAGATCATGGAGGACAATGCAGTATTTATGGATGCTAGTGGCCACATGTGCAGTGTAGTTATGATGTGGGCCAAGGTTAGGGAAGGCTCACAACCATAAAAATAAGATGAGGGAAGCAAAGGAGGGAGTCTAAATTTTTATTATTGAGTGTCATAAGACATTTATTTGCACGCTTAACTTGTTTAGCTAAGTCTAATGTGTTGTTTATCACCGGGTGTTCCCGAGCAGTAATCCCACCCTTACCCACGGGGGACTTTGAGTGCCTAATATGGGAAGGCTTTCTTGGGCGGAATTCATCATTTGGAAATCAATTCCACATTCATCCACTCTCATATGCATTTCTAGCTACAGGAATTATGCATTCTTGAACTTGGGTTTGAGAGTTGGAAAGTTGTTCTCAATACTTCAACTGAGAAACCTGTGGAGGGATCAGCCCTTCACACTTTGGAGCTATTGTAGTCTTCTAGGAGTTTCATTTTGATATCTAGCATCATGCCATCCATCTATTCTCCTGTGCAACAACATTTCCTGCAGTAATTGCGTAATTCTGCAATGAGGGTTTCAGGAGAAGATGAAGTTCCAAGCAACTCAGCTTGGAATCCTGTGAGGGATTAATCCTTCACTCCAGGGATAACTTTAGAAACCCATGATCATTATATTATTATCTATTATTAAGCTACATCATCAGCCTCCCAGACAATGCAGTAATTCTCAACAGTTGTGCATGCAACAACTGCATATTCAGTGGAGGAGCTAGAACTAAAGTTTTGAGCTTGGGAATCGGGAGAAGGGACCATCCCTTCAGTTAGTGAGTTGAGTGGGAATTATTGCAGTATATAGATCATTATTTCAGCCCCATATCATCATTTTTCTCCAGGGATTGTGTAACTTAGCCAGTAGGGGTGAAGTGTGCAACCTAAAATGGGCCAAAATTCCAAACTCAAAATCTGGCCAAACCATTGATGGTTTTTTCTGGGTTTTTAGATTATAATCCATGGTTAAAATAATAGATCATTTTGAGCACTCCAATAGCTTCTCGCACATATATCTTCTTCCCACTAGTAGCAGTTTCCAGCAGCAATAGTTTATACTTTCTAGTGCTAGGTTTTAGTAGTGTATTTCATCCGTCTTTTGTCTTGAGTGCATCCCTTTTTGGAGCACTATGTATATTCATTTGTTGTTGATACATAATGATATGGCTCACTTTTTTCTGCTCATATGTATGATGTTTTGATGTATTCCGACATTTTTTAGTTTTATATGTTTTATTCTTATTTGGAACTGTGCATATGTTCTGTATTCCTATCTTTCCCATTTTGGGATATTACAGTGGTATCAGAGTATGATATTTTGCTCAGCTTGTGGGAATTTCATGACATCAGAAGAATAAGAAGAAGAATTCTACAATAGCGGAAGGATTGAGTTTTTCCACACTTCTCTTCATATCTATGTAGGATCTCACCATGGAGATCAAAGAAATGATAAGGAAAAGGAAAAATGAAACTTCAATAGGGTTTTAGAATGGAGAAGGTCTGAGCACTTCCTATTATCAGTATAAGTAACTGGTAGTGTAGAAAGTTCCACAATGCCCTAATATGCCCACTTTCCTTGCAGAAGGAAATGAATGGCATGTAGGTGGAGGATATTTGGAGCATGAGACTCTGAGTGATTATCTTGCAGAGTACAAATTTGAATCTAGAGAATTCAAAGAGAATCTGACTTTCCAGCAGTTTTTCCAGATTAAAGAGAACCGAAGACCCTGCTGCAGCAATAGAGGAAGAGGGCATATGTAGAATAGATTATTTTTTCCTACATTCGATGGGTCATCCAAATCACAACAAAGGCTTGGATGGAGAAGCTAGATGATTTCTTCAAGCTACACCCAGTAGGAGAAAAGGAAGCCATTAAGACTGTAGCACTGCACCTTGAGGGTGAAGCAAATGATTGGTGGTTGGGCAGATTGAAACATGCAAGAGTGAGTGTGTATGCATATTTCACTCAAATATTGGTAAAGAGGTTTAACAAAAGAAAATTGGAGGCACTCTCCATTGAGACATTTTCTGATATTAATGAGGGAGAGTATATGAGGAGCAAAAGGAAGATGTCAGCACTGATACTCCAGGAGAAGAGCTACTACCACCACGACCAGTTGCAGTAGAGGTACTTGCATTGGTGGGAGGATCACTTGCATATTTGCAAGATGGCCCTAAGCATTCGACATTGAGAGTCGCATGCATGATTTAGGAGGTGCATGATGAAGAGGAATCAAATACCAGCACTGGTGCAGTAGTAGAGGAGCATCCATCACCATCACCAGCAGTTGGAGAAGTAATTGCACTAGTTGGAGGAACTCTTGTAGCTTCGTAAGATGTTCCCAAGCACAAGCTGATCCAAGGTATGCAAACATTTCCACCCCATGTTATTTTAGCACATCATATGGAGATTTGTGGGATCATGCCATTAGGGCAATTGCATGACCAAGGGTTAGAGAACATTGTTGATTTGGAGCAGCAGACTATCACTACGCAGAGGAGCCTTGATTGGTTCAAGGAGAAGATGTATAGCTATCCCAGTTTGACATTGTTGATCTGCATTGTAATATTCCCAAATGGGAAAAGCAGCAATATAGCTCACAATAATGGAAATAGCAGAAAATGTCAACACATTACATATGATCCAAAGATATATCCATGGTATTATGTATAACAGTAATAAGTAAGTATAATATCTTGGGGACCAAATCCCTCAAGATAGGCAAAAGAAGCCTCCAATGCCCAAAAGCACCCAAAACATGTAATACCCTGCTATAAAAAATATCTAAAGCAAGTACAGTACAATTTTAATGGCTAATACTGCAACTCGGAAATATATATGAATGGATATGATAATAACATGCTCATACAAGGCCAAAAATGGAGATCTATGCTTCCATGCACATTTCCTAGATAACTCAGGAAGGGTTTCTGGAAATACACCAAATACAAATGGTGAAACTAAAGCCCTAGGGCTGAAGAATCATTGCAACTGAAGCACATAGAGGAGGTGGCTGAAATTGATGTAGATCTGAATGACACTCCTCCAATAGATTCTCCCAATGAAGGGTTGATCCCTTCAATGAAGATCTAACCTCCCAAATATGGCACTGAACCCTCCTTTGGATCTTCTCACTAAAATAACACAGTTAGGGAGTAATACCGTGTTGTAGGAGATGATGTTGCCTTGGTCCGATGCCAAAATATGATATGAAGCATAGGGACATTCTTTACTGATCTCCCAATGGAAATAAATCTTCCTCCACTGAAGACAAGCTCAGAAATGGCCCAAAGAAACCCCCCACTGCTACACCATGCAACTCAGCACATATCTAAATAGAATCTGCATTGTAGAAGAAATTTGTAGCTTGGCCAAAAATTCGGAATGTGGAAATAATGCTCTAGAACTTCTCCTGAGTAGGCACTCTAAGTCCTTTGACTATAAAGGTGGGATTCCTGCTCGAGAACACCCCTGTGCTAAACAAAACTGCAATCTTAGCTAAACAACTTAAGAGAGCTACAAGTCTTAACAAACCATAAATAAATAATAATCCAAAAACAGGCTCACAATGGCTGCCATCCCCTTCCTTATATTCTTGGTGAGCTTCCTCACCTTGGGCCCCACTCATTAAAGGCACTACTTGCATGCAAATGATCTCCCTCCAAAATTTTGTTTTCCCTCATTGAATTTCCACTACTTCCATACCAGCACTGTTGATTTGGTCAAAGTTGACCCAATCTACATGCTTCATCCCTTGTTCACACATAGGGGAGATTTATCCAGCTCATTTTATGCCCTCCATTCATATTTGGAGTGGTTTTATTCCTACTAAGGAGATTTATGGGTCTCCCTACCCACTTATTCTTCTAACTAAGAAGCAAAATCAAAATTTAATATTCCAATTAGCTGCATGATAATTTAGGAATATTACAATCCTCCCCTCCCAAATGTTGCTTGTCCTCAAGAAAATACAAGGATAGATGTGAAAAATGTAGGGAACCTTCATTCCCATGTGAAGCTCCAACCACCAAGCTATCATCCATATAAAATGAATCACCTTCCATAATGGTAATTCATAGAAAAACTCCTCCCACATGCTCATGAGAGGCTCCTCCCAAAGGCTCAATTCAACCATATGGCTCACCTCATAAGGAAACAAGTGATATAATGTAGCAACCATATAATTTCCCATGCTCCTCCTGAAGCATGAAGAAGTGTGGGAAGTTTCATTTCTAATGGACACATCCAACCCATGTGTCTTTCCTCCAATCATGTCCCCAAAAATGATAAGAACAGCATCAACATATGGGACCATAATCAATGCCATGCTAGCTTCCATGTGTAGTACTAGAGAAGGAAAATGGTCCCTCAAGTGCAACCAGCGCAGTTTTGCTCCTAATTGCATCAGAATATGGCATGATGAGTGGTTTCCCAACCACTTGTTTACTACCCCAATCTTCTCACATGCTTGGAGAAGGTGTATGATGTACGGTGTAAATTGAGCACACCTTGAATAAGATATCATCTCCCCAAGATCTCCTAGGGAGTGGCCATCATCAATAATTCTTATGGCCTCAAGTAGACCATGAAATCTAGAAGAAAGAGTGCCCCCTCTTGGAGCAATGTCGTACACATGAATTGTAAGGAAAAACAAATACATAGTAAATGAATCATGATGTACATAAATACAATCTTTATCATGCACTTGGTTAAAGCTAGTAAGGTGGCTCATAGATGGGTCTCCTCTCACTCCCAATGACGTGGTTGTGATAACTCTACAAAAGAGTTATGTCTCTCCTCATCCTCCAAACAATCCATGCATCTCCTCATATGATGGTGCATATCCTCTTTGAAGCCTTCCCAAATGAATCCCTCCAGGATAGTACGGTATACTCTTATAAAACCAGTGGGTTTGGAAAGAAAACCCTCATATGCTGCATCTAGTAGCTTCTTATTAAGCTTAGAGGCTCTAGTCAAGAAGACTCTACTCTGAAAATAGATGACCCCATCTACCACTGCATATATCTCATCAGATAACTGGGCATCAAGCACTCTGCATGAAAAGAGATCCTTGGAGTATTCCACTAATAGCTAGGAAATCCAATAAGGGTCAATACTCAATAATGACAGCGCTACTAATCTATCGTGTAAAGCACCTGTCATGTTGCTGCTCTCTTCTTTGACATCTCCCATGCCAAAGTAATATACCATGATGCTGCAATCTTGCCTCTGCTGCTCCTCCTACAGCTGCTCATTTTCTAGTGAAGGTGGAAGTTTTTGGAGGCTAGCCTTCCATGAGAAGCTATCTCCCATCAAAAACTTTCAGATTTTTGCCAATGAAAGCATGAGTGGCCATCAACCTCTACAAAATATGGAATATTCCTCCCAATGTGGAAACATCTTCTGATTCTCCAAAGCCATGGAGTGGTCTCTTTGCACCATGATGGTGCCATCCCTCCCAATGTGGAAATATCTTCTGATTCTCCAAAGCCATGGAGTGGTCTCTTTGCACCATGATGGTGCCATCCATCCATAAAACATCTTCTCTCAGCACAAGATGTTTGATGAGAGTGGGTAATACTGATATTGGGAGAATGTCTCCCTCCTCCTTGATCCTACCCCAGACTCTTTGCATTGTGTCAAGTCCTCCCAAGGTTCTCACCCCTATGGGATCTACGAGTGGTGCAACCAGGTGTGAAGCATCTCTCATCAACTCCTGATCTGGTGGTCTCCCAGGTGGAATGCCTCCATGCAATGAGACATCAATGTCAAGAGTAGACTGCATATATTTATGGACTGCTTTTTCCTTGCTCTCACTGCACAAATCAGTCTGCCTCTTTTGTGCATCAACCTTCTGAAATAGATATCATATGATGTTGGCCATCCTCCCTATCTTCTTATTTCATCTGCAAGGTCTCACAATCTATCAATAATGGCACATGCTGCTCATGGATTGTGCGCTGACCTCCACATGTTAGATCTCTTGGAACTTCTTGCAAGGATACAAGAACTCCTCTCATTGGAGCAATTTCTCCATCTCCCTCTCCATGAGGTACTAGATCTACTACAGACGTGACAGTGTTGTTACCTCTTGCCTGTTTTTCCCCTTCATCATGAATGGAGGTTACCTCATCATCATTAAGAGGCTCTTTGTTTTGATCCTCTTTTGAAAAATGTATTTCCATGTCTTCCTTTTGAGAAGAGAGCTCTTCTTAAAGATGGGATCTTGCCTCTAGCAATGTATTCTGCAAATTTTTAACCCCATCAATAGCATTCTGGAATGGAGTTGGGTTTATGGATCCTTCCAACTCATGCAAAGTGTTTGTTTGTTTAGGCTTGGCTAGCCCAACCAATGATGTTTTAGAATGTTTTACATCAAATATTTTCACTAACCTCCTAGTGAAATTTTCATAACTAGATACATTTGCATGATTCAAGGAAGAAGTTTCATAAAACCACTAGGCATAAGCCTTACCTTCAAGATGGAGTGCTACTACTCTAATGGCTTCATCTTCTGAAACTTGGTACTGCTACAAATAGGTGTCTAGCTCCTTCACCCAAGCCCTAGCTATACATTTAGGTGACCCATCAAAATCAGATAGAAAAAATATACGCAAATCCTGTTTCTTGAACCTCCCACTTCTATTGTGATTTCCAGGTCTTCTATCCTCCTTGATCTTGCAAAAACATTGGAAATTTGGATGATCTTTGAACCTCTGAGATTGAGATTCATACTCTTGAAGATAGTCACCAAATGTCTCCTACTTTTGTACATCTCCTTCTTCCATCTCTCTTGCTATGAATGTAGGCATAGTAGAGTGTTGTAGATCTGATTGTGTGGTTGAATGCTCACACCCATAATATGAAGAAATGGAGATTTCTTCGTGTGCAAATATTTTAGAGATATTTTCATGTCTTTCCCTCCTCATTCCCTTGATTTCTCTGTTAAGCTCATGCATAGTTTGGAGAATAAGTTCTGAAAATTTCTTTCCCTCCATTCATCCAAATAATGGATACTTGCCTTTGTATCTTCTGTGAGAAACTTCTTCTTCTTCTGATAACATAGATGCAATATATTCACAGGCTGAGCCAATATTATGTTGTGATACCACTGTAAAATTCCCAAATGGGAAAAGCAGCAATATATCTCACAATAATGGAAATAGCAGCAAATGTCATCATATTACATATGAGACAAAGATGAATCCATGGTATTATGTATAACATCAATAAGAAAGTACAAGATCTTGGGGATCAAATCCCTCAAGAGAAGCAAAAGAAGCCTCTAATGCCCAAAAGCACCCAAAACATGTAATACTTTGATATACAAAATATCTAAAGAAAGTACAGCGCAATTTTAATGGCTAATACTATAGCTAGGAAATATATATGAATGGATCTGATAATAACATGCTCATACAAGGCCAAAAATGGAGATCTATGCTCCCATGCACATTTCCTAGATAACCCAGGAAAGGTTTCTGGAAATACACCAAATAAAAATGGTGAAACTAAAGCCCTAGGGTTGAAGAACCACTGGAACTAAAGCATATAGAGGAGGTGGCTGAAATTGATGTAGATCTGAATGGCACTCCTCCAATAGATTCTCCCAATGAAGGCTTGATCCCTTCAATGAAGATATAACCTCCCAAATATGGCATTGAACCCTCCTTTGGATCTGCTCACTAAAATAACGTAGTTAGGGAGTAATACTGCATTGTAGGAGATGATGATGCCTTGGATTGATGCCAAAATATGATAGGAAGCAAAGGGACCTTCTTTACTAATCTCCCAATGGAAAGGAAGCTTCCTCCACTGAAGACGAGCTTAGAAATGGCCCAAAGAAACCCTTCACTACTGCACCCTGCAACTCAGAACATATCTAAACAGAATCTGCGTTGTAGAAGAAATTTGTAGCTTGGAAAAATGCCGGAATGTGGAAATAATGCTCTAGATCTTCTCCTGAGTAGGCACTCTAAGTCCCCCGAGGATGAAGGTGGGATTCCCCCTCAGAACACCCTTGTGCTAAAAATCACTGCAATCTTAGCTAAACAGCTAAAGAGAGCTACAAGTCTGAACAGACCATAAACAAATAATAATCGAAAAAAATGCTCACAATGGTTGTAATCCCCTTCCTTATATTCTTGGTGAGCTTCTTCACCTTGGGCCCCACTCATTAAAGGCACTACTTCCATGCAAAGGATCTCCCTCCAAAACTACGTTGTCCCTCGTTGAGTGTCCACTACTTCCACACCAGCGTTGTTGATTTGGTCAAAGTTGACCCAGTCCACATGCTTCATCCCTTGTTCACACAAAGGGGAGCTTTATCCAGCTCATTTCATGCCCTCCATTCACATTTGGAATGTTCTTATTCTTACTAAGTTGATTTATGGGTCTCCCTACCCACTTATTCTTCTAACTAAGAATAAAAATCAAAATTTAATATTCCAATTAGTTGCATGCTAATTTAGGAATATTACATGCACACAACACTTTTCGTTGGAGTGTGGAGTTTCTAAGGATGGGATTAGCACAATCATAATGCAGGGGATTTAAATAATAGCTTTCAAGAACCGAAAGTTACTATCGTATTCTATTTATGACAAAGAGATATTGGCCAATATGCATGCATTGGTCAAATTCCGACAGTTTTTGATTGGCAGTATATTTCGGGTGAAGACCAACCACCATAGTCTCCAGAATCGTTTTGAGGAGGAGGACTAGCTGCAGAAGAGGTAGCAATGATGGATCACTACAATGAAAGACTATGAGTTCAACATTGTGTATGGAGAGGGCCATGAGACAGTAGATGCACTATCATGGAGATCAGGAATGCTATCACTGAGGAGCAATGATGATTTGAGGGCCCAATTGTTATTTGAGAATTTTGATGATCGCTTCACTTATGAAGCATTGGATGGGTAGATGGTAGATGGTAGACATCATGTGATGGATAACATCTCCCATTATCAGGACAGAGCCTTCTTGATGAGCACCTCACAGCTCAAAGAGATGTTTCTACATGTAGCATATTCAAAACCTCATAGGTTCTAATAGGCCACTAGAGAGAGGTTATCAAGAAGATACCTCAAGGAGGATGCACTATGATATATCATGGAGTGCAAATATTGTCATCAGATTGTGGAGGATGGTATTGTTGACATTGATCTGCTGTCGAGGTATCCACATTGCTTCGAAATTTTCACACAATACATCTCCTCACCCATGACCGGATTATCTTTTTGGGACGTCTTCTTGGTTCATGGTCTTCCCAAGGCCATATATAGTGATGGGAACAATTATTGTATCAGAATTTTTTAGTGGGAGCTTCTCCATTGGGTGGATATCGAGTTGGTGCATGATATGATTCATCACCCAAAGTTGGATGGATGGATGGAGATGATGAGCAAGTGGCTGGAAAGCTACTTACAAATCTATGACACAGGGTAGCAAGAAGCATGGCTGCACTGGCTGCTCTTAGGTGAGTAAGGTTACCACCCAACATTTCAGATCGATATGTTCTATGCCTTGCACAGTACTGAGGTGATGCAACAACAAGAGGCATGGCTGCACTGGTTGCTCTTGGGTGAGTATGGTTACCACTCGACATTTCACATTTGTATATTCCATGCCTTGCATAGTACTGGTGTGATGCAGCAGCATAAGGAATGGTTGCACTGGTTACTTTTGGGAGAGTATGGCCACCATGTGAAATTGCACATGTCGATTGGAATGTCACTATTTTATACTTGGCATGATGATGTGTTGTGGTAGCAATAGGCCTTGTTGCACTGGCTTTTCTTGAGGGATTATGGATACCATACTTGGTATGATGATGATGTGGTATGGCAGCAAGAGGCATTACTACAGTGGATGCTATTGGGAGAGTATGGTTTGACATTTCGCATGTCAATCCATATGTCTCTATTTCCTACTTTGCACAGTGTTGAGATGGTTCTTAGAGCAAGCAGGCCACGAGGGCCAAGGATTGGAGCATAGAGAGACACAACCTACTCCAATGATGTAGCATGGGTTGGAGAGATAGTTTATGAGTTGGGACTTTCCACTTGGGGAAGAAACCACTACACTTCACATATCTCATGTAGAGAAGAGGCTCTTGGACAACAGATGGTTTCCACTTGGGGACTCATTGATGAGGAGAGCCATCTAGCTACACAAGTGGAGGCCATTCTAGACATTCTAGAGAGGCAACTATGGAATTGGGCATGCATAACACATTGGATCAAATGGGGAAACCTTCCATATGAGGATGCCACTTGAGAGGGAGATGGATTTATGCAGCATCCACTTTTGCAGTTGCTTGAGGACAAGCAACATTTTGGCGAGGAGGACTGTAATATTCCAAATTTTCCATCAGCTAATTGGAATATTAGAGTTCTTATATTTATTATTTAGTTAAGTAAATAAAAGGGTGGAGGGACCCATAAACCTAATAGATGAATAAAATCCACTTCTATAGTGTGAATATCAGTTAATTGAGTAGTGGAATAGCATTATGGAGTAGTGGAGAAGCATAATAATGAAGAAATAATGTAGGTCACAGAGCATTAATGAGGAAGATGATTGAGATATTGGAGGAATAAATGTAAGATGATGGAGATAGTGGAGAAGAAATTGCAAAGATGATGGAGGAAGTGGTGGAACAAATGCACACATGATGGAGGAAGTGGAGAGTAATTGCAGCAGTGATGGAGATCATGGAGGACAGTGCAATGTTTATGGAGGTTAGTGGCCACATGTGCAATGTAGTTATGAGGTGGGCCAAGGCTAGGGAAGGCTCACAACCATAAAAGTAATATCAGTGCAACAAAGGAGGGAGTTTGAATTTTTATTATTGAGTGTCATAAGACATTTCTTTGTACGCTTAAGTTGTTTAGCTAAGTTTCTTATGTTGTTTAGCACCGGGTGTTTCCGAGTGGGAATCCCACCCTTACCCATGGGGGACTTCGAGTGCATACTCTGGGAAGGTTTTATTGGGCATAATTCATCATCCGGAAATTAGTGCCACATTCAGCTGCTCTCATCTGCACTTCCAGCTACATGAATTACACATTCCTAAAATTGGTTTTGAGAGTTGGAAGGTTGTTCTCAGTACTTCAATTGAGAAACCCGTGGAGGGATCAACCCTTCACACTATGGATCCATTTTAGTCTTCCAGGATTTTCATTGTCATATCCGGCATCAGGCCATCCATCTATTCTCCTATGCAACAACATTTCCTGCAGGAATTGCGTAATTATGCAATGATAGTCTGAGGAGAAGAGGAAGTTCTAAGCAACTCAACTTGGAATCCTGTGAGGGATTAATCCTTCACTCTAGGGATGACTTCAACAACCTATGATCAGCAGAGTGTTACCTATTAGTAGGCTACATCATTAGTTTTCCTAGACGGCGCATTATTTCCTAGCAAGTGTGCATGCAACAGTTGCATATTCAGTGGAGGAGCTAGAACTCAAGTTTTGAGCTTAGGAATCGGGAGAAGGGACCAACCCTTCAGTTAGTGAGCTGAGTGGGTGCTATTGCAGTAGATATATCATTCTTTCAGCCCCAGATCAGCAGTTGTGTCTAGGGAGTGCGTAACTCAGCCAGCAAGGGTGCAGTGTGCAACCCAAAAAGAGCCGAAATTCCAAACTCAAACTTTGGCCAAACCATTCTTGGTTTTTCTAGGTCATTCGAGTAGAATCCGTGGTTAAAATTTCGAATCGTTCTGAGCACTCTAGCAACCTTTGGCACATGGATCTTCTTCCCAGTAGCAGCAGTTTATACTTTCCAGTGCTAGGTTTTAGTAGTGTATTTCAGCCATCTTGTGGCTTGACTACATCCCTTTTTGGAGCATAGTGTATATTCATTTGTTGTTGATACATAATGATATGGTTCAGTTGTTTCTACTCATATTTATGATGTTTTGATGTATTCTGACATTTTCCAATTTTATATTTTTATTCTTATTTGGAATTGTGCATATGTTCTATATTCCTTTCTTTCCCATTTTGGGATATTACACCATTGTGTTCCAAGCTCTGCATTTAATTCCACCACCTTTCATCATTGGGGAGTGGATCATGGCATATCCTCACCTATGTGTGCTTAGTGAGGCAACGACCATGCACCTCTCTTATCACCTCATATGGGGATGCTTTGGAGTTGATACTTTGTACCAAAAAAATGAACTTTATTTAGACCATAATTTTCTTGTGTATTATATCATTTTAAAATTTCCTTAGCTTATTCAAAATAATTTGCATATTAATATTGATGTCCTTCCGTACTAAAATGTGGAACTTTATTGAGACCATGACATTTTGTTCATATTTTATTTTCAATTATATTTAACTTATTGAAAAATTTGCAAATATCACCCCTGCCCCCTTTTTTCCTTTCAACAAATGATATAACTCCTACCGGGGAAAAAAATATATACCAACATCAAAACCATTTTTACATTGAATGTGAATACCAACATAGTTCATTTTCATCTACGAATTTGATATTGAATTACTTTCACTACTTCATAGTCCCAAAGATGATGACCATGATGATGATAATCTAATTTTAAGGTCACAATCATGCTAGACACCAAATTAATGTATGAGACTCTCTTATTTATGGGTCAAGGGGTCCACCTTGACCCGATAATTTAACTACTAAAATCTACGAAAATGTCTCTAAATTTGAACATATCACCTCTTAAAAAAAATTATCTCTTCATAATTATTAAACTCACTCATTATACACGATCCCAAAAATACATCATCATCTCACACACATTATATAATTGTTTCAACTTAAATCTTTCAATCTCCCATGTTCTACTTCTGATCTATAAATTTGATATTAAAGTATTTCAAATTCATCCCTTCTCGATGGAATAAATTGTTTTATCTCCTTATATTGTTCCAATGTTATACTTTCATCTATAAATTTAATCTTTGATGATCTCATGATCCGAAAAGCACATCATCCACCACACCTATACAACAAAATTATTCAGATTCATCCCCTCTCCACCGAATAAATATTTTTATATCCCCGTATTGCTCCAACGTTCTCCTATTTTATTATAAGCCATAAGCCGTTTCATGTTCCTGTTTTGTTTTCGCGATGTAATTTATTGTCTGCCCCTTGACCTCGGGTTCCTTTTAAAAAGTCAGGGACCGCCCTTTTTCCCAACGACTCAATGAAGGATACGCTTCCACGTACT
Organism: Pinus albicaulis; assembly: GCA_034641835.2. Lineage (NCBI taxonomy): Eukaryota > Viridiplantae > Streptophyta > Pinopsida > Pinales > Pinaceae > Pinus > Pinus albicaulis. The sequence continues at coordinate 1,481,766,681 of CM076582.1, forward strand.
TGAGCCTCCTCACCGTGCCTATCGGGGCCTTTCTCATTAAAACACGATAGATATTAAGTGTTTTTTTTCTAATTTTATTGGATTGTTAGTCTAACATCCTCAGGAATTGGTACACAAAACCATTAACTTTATTCGGAATACTCATTTTCCTTCATGTTGTTCATGGTAAAGTTGGTTTCAAATTTTATGGATAGGATTTGAGAATGAGAGTTATTCATAAAGAAATAAATTATTTTATGAAAGAAAGAGGTGTTCAAATTTGATCGAGATTTTAATAAATTTAATGGAAATTTTAATGATAGTATTTTATTTACCACTAAACCATAGTAATATTAGTTTGTCTTTTGAAAAAAAGTTAAAGATGAGAAATTTCAAACAAAAATATTTCAGATATTTAAATTTGATAGAAATTTTGATTATAATTTTCTATTTATGAGTATATTTTTCCATTCTATAAATAAACTATTTCAATAAGTGTACCAAAACTTCAATAAATTTAACAAAAACTTTGATGAGAGTATCTTATTTATAATATATTATTCCATTCAACATTAACATCAAAGAAAATTAAGTTCAAATTTATTTTTGAGAATAAAAAAAAATTGAATTTCAAATTGATGAATATTTATTTTATACATTTTAGCTGTAATGAAGAAGGTTCAAAATTGAGGTTGTCATTGTCCATTAAGAAATTTCTAACTCATCATGAAAGGACATGAATTTATTTCTCATGCAAATTGGAATTAAAATATATATCAAGACAGAGAGTGGATGATGCTACTTTGATTGTGCATCCATATTTATACAAAATTTCTAGGCACTTACATGGATTAGAAGATTATTTTTTCCTCTTCATATGTGGTAGTGGTTGTCATTTCGGATTTTGGTTAGTTGAAGCCTTTTTGCAATGGAGGCAATAATGATGCAATGAAATAATTAACATTTCTGACAGTCTCCCACTTAATTATTCCACCTTCAACATTCAACTCAATCTTGTAAATCCATTTTACACATACACTATTTTTACATTCAAGAAAATCTACAGGCTCCCAAATATTATTTCTTTCTATAGTGTCAATCTCTTCATCCATAGCCTTTACCTAAACTTCTTCTTTAACAACTTCTTCAAAATATATACGATCATATACAATTAATGCAAAATTTGAAACTCGTTCTATTTCCTCATTTTGTTCATACCATTCTTTTAAACTTCTAGTCTTCTGACCTTTAATTTTGTTCCTTAAAGTAGCTAATGTAGGATTAGATTCATTGCTTACCTCTTATCCTATTGCTCATTGTCCACGATAACCTGATTGTTCGTTGTACCCTTGAGTTCTTGGTTTTCTAAACTATAATGGGTCGATTCGTGGCGTTTTCCTTGTCAAAGTTCTTGTAGTAGGTGTATATGGAATAAACTATCCATCTTATACTTCATTCTTATCTACATTATCATCTCCATGAGATAATACAGTTCCATGTGCAATAGGTTTATGTATGCTTCCATCCCAAACATCTTCTTACCTGAATTCCACATCTCTACTTAAAATATACTTCTTGGTGATGAGATTATAGATTTTATATGCCTTAGAATTCTCACTGTATCTAATAAAGAGACACTTCTCACTTCTTTCATCTAACTTCTTTCTCAATTATTTAGGCACATGTGCATAAGAAACACACCCAAAATTTATTAAATGAGATATATTGCAATTCTTACCACTCCAAGCTACTTTGGGAAGTTAATCCTTCACATTCCTAGTGAGACTTCTATTAAGAATAGAAATAACACAAGTTATTTTTTCTCCCCAATATTCATTTGGTAGATGCATTCCTTCAGAATACTTGGAACCATATTCATAATGGTTTTATTTTTCCTTTTAGCCACAACATTTTGCTATGGAGTATAATGTGCAATGGTGTATTTTTTGATTCCATGAGATTAACAAAACTCAATGAAATCATTTAGCATATATTCACCACCTCTATCTGAACTTACAATTTTAATATACTTCCCACTTTCCTTTTCAACCATAGCTTTAAACTTTTTTAATACATTAAAAGCTTCATATTTCTATTTCAAAAGATAAACCCAATTTTTTTTACTCTAGTCATCAATAAAAGTTAAAAAGTAAACATTACTAGCCAATGAGGGTGTTTTCATAGATCTACACAAATCTATGCATAACATCTCTAGTGGATCTTTCACCCTATATGAAATAATTTCCAGATAAAAATTTGTTTCTTTGATGCTTTGAAAGTATACAACTCTCACATGAGCTTGTTTGTTATTAAATGCTAGCTACCCATTTCACCATTTGTTTCTTCTGTAACAAATCTAGACCACCAAAATATAACTGGTGATATATTAAATTCCATAACCACGATTCATCCAAATTCTTAGTTTCATAATCATTCAAGGAGGGAGATATTTCATTTCTCATTATGAGTGGAAGTATCCTATGCTTTTTCATCTCCACCCTTGCTATTAGCTTCTTACTTGGATATTTATCAATGATTGTACATACTTTATTCTTGAAGAACACTGTATACATTTTCTCTATCATTTGTCTAATGCTCAACAAATTGCATTTAAACTAGGTACATAATACACATCATCAATTTTTCCTCTTTCACAATTTATAGTATAAATAACAATCACTCATTTACCTTTAACACATACTTTATTATGGTTTCCCAACTTGACCTCAGACTAAATACTAGTTTCTAGAGTGGCAAACAAATTTGTGTTTCCAATCATTGGATTGCTACATCCACTATCCAAAAAACAAACATCATTTGAACATTATTGAGTCACGTTATAGGTCAAAACCACTAAATTCTAATTATCTTCAGACTCTTCGGTGATGTGTGTGGAGTGCTTAGCAGCATCTGGTTACTTCTTCTAACACTTGTTAGAAAAATAAACATAATTTATACCTTTGATCTCCTTGTTGCCAAGTTCTATTGTTACCCCCACTTAAATTATAAGGGAGTTGTTGAGATTTCTCCTCATGCTCAAAATTATCCCGCATATGTCTTTGATTAACTACTTTGTTGCTTATTCCTTTAATAAATTATAGTTTAGTTTTGAAGGTGCTTTCCAATACATTATCATCATATCTAGTCATTTTGGATTCATGTGAAATCAACAAACCAATCAACTCATCAATTTACATTTAACTCATGTCTTTAAACTCTTCTATGGATGCAACCACAAATTCGATTTTTTTTTTTTTCGAAAACTTTAGGAGGAATTTATCAACCACTCTCTTATTTGAGAGGTCTTCTCCATACTATCTATGTTGCTTAACAATACTCATGACTTGAGTCATAAAACTATGCAAGGTTTCACTATATTTCATTTTCAAATTCTCAAAATCTCTTCTTAAATTATGTAACTTGACATTCTTCACTTTCGATACACCCTAGTAACAGGATTCAAGAGTGACCCATGCCTTCTTCGAATACTCTACACATGACACCTTTGGAAATATCAAATCATTTAAGCCTTCTTGAATTAGGCCAAGATCTTGTTATCCTTATTTCTATTCTCCCTCTATAATGTTTTCTCAAAATTTGTTAGAGCCATCTCTTCTTCCTGATCAACAAAATTTGGATAGCCATCATTAATGAATACCCAACAATCATGACAATGCAACAATGTCCACACTTTAATAGTGTAGGAATCATAGTTTTTCTCAGTCAAAATAGGGACCTATGACTGAGAAACACTGGGATTTGTTGTCATCTCACATAGTTAACTGAAATCTTCAATTCCTCCAATTTATGTTGAGAATGCAGCAAGATGATGGAGCTTCGTGAAATGAAGTCGCCTTCACTAAGTGGGCCCGCAGGCAAATTCTGGCGCAAAGTCTATTTTTAGACTATGTCTATTTTTAGACATACGGAGCATAATTTGGGAATTCTACTTGGAGATTCTTGAAGTATGCGACATGTCGGTAAAAATAGGTGGATTGGCTTTTTGAGACCAGGCTATTTTGTTGTATCTCTAAAATAAATCAAATATTATTTACCACCCTTAATAATATTTTGTTATAGCAATGATTACTCTTGGAGCACTTGATTAAAGTCATGAAGTCATCATGGCCAGCAAAGAAGGAATGGTAATTACAGTTTATAGCATCTTTTGCATGGTTAAACGATTTAGAACAATCATGATTTAGACAGTCGCAGAATGAATCATTTAATTATGCTATTTTATCTTAGTTGAACTAGTTGGGATTAGTTAACTAACTAATCAACTAGATATGAGTGAAGTGAATTAAATATTATTTAATTCACTAAATATTAACTCATTAGTCAACTCAAGAACACTTCAGTTCACTACAGTGCATGATCAGTTCAGTGGAGACCAGTGGAAGAGGTAGATGAAAGGGTGAGTAAAGCTATCAGTTGGTAGATTTGTTTTATATGAGTTTTGCATTACACTTGGAGGAATTGTCCATGACAATTACACAATCAAGGGAAGGGGATTCGAACCTTGAACCTCTTCATATACAGGCCATGATTGCGCAATAGAGGCAAGGCAATTGGCGAGGAGTTTTGAACCTCAGACTTGTTCAAAACTGAGTCAGATTGTGAGTAACTTCATGAGAGAGTACTGAGTACTTGTGAGGAGTATTGTACTTGTTTGGTTACGTGATTTCTCCATTATAATATACACAATAGCTGCGGGGTTTTCAGCTATAGGCTTTCCCCATACATACTGAGTTAATGTGTGATTGATTTGATGTGAGATTGCTTCTATTATTTCCGCATGTGACAATTAATTGTAGATGAGATTATGTGTTATGCATGCAATTAGAAATTGATGTGTAATCGGGTTAATCTCCATTGAATAAGTGATTTATTCAGCTAATTTCTACATGGTATCGGAGCAAGATTAATTGTCGAGATCTATTACGGTGATTGCAAATTTATTTCCTTGGACAGAGTGTCTAGGCAGGCACCAGGATTCATCTTTCACAAATGAAAGGTACGGTAAGAAAGCACTAACGATTAATCTCTGATTGGAAATAATTTGTTCTCAAGTGTAGATCGGAAAGCGAATGGCTGAGTTTGGAATTCGAGTTTTGTGGCTTGTTTCTTGGTGCCGATGTTGAAAATGTCTTTCGATAGTTTGCGACTCGAATATGCTCTTGAAAGGCGGTTCGGAATTATGTTGCATGGAAGGACCGCATGGAACGTTCAGAAAATCGACGTGAAGGTTAAGATACGATGTCCCAAAGCCAACGAAAGTGCGACTGAAGTCGAAGCATGGCAAAAGAAGATGGCGAAATGTTGAAGGATCCTGTTGGAGGGCGTCAAGGATCATATTGTATCCAGCCTGCATGGAAAGGCTTCTCCATATTTAATGTGGAAAGCTTTGACGGATCTATTCTAGAGTAAGAGCGACCAAAGGAAGCTGGCGCTCAAAGATAAGCTCGGGAACATCAAGATGGAGAAAGGCGACAGTATCGCCAAATACCTCACGAAGTTCACTCAATGCAGAGATGAGCTGGGAAGTGTGGGGGTGACTGTCGAAGATGAGGACATGGTCGACCTGGCTCTCCTTGGTCTTCCGAAAGCTTGGCACTCATATCAAGATAGTGTCAATGGTCGGGAGAAGCTGCCGGGATGGGAGCGCCTTTGGGCGGATCTCATGCAGGAGGAGATAAGGAGGACTACTCGAGATGGATCTTCATCAAAGGGAGCTGATGAAGAAAACTGCGCTTTGGTTGCCAAAGCAAAGAAGGGGAAGGGTAAGAAAACTTCTCATTCCAGTGCAAAGGGAAAGAAGCAGGATATGGCGAAAGTGAAGTGTTTTCACTGCCATGATCACGGACATTATGCTACCAATTGTCCAAAGAAGAAGAAGAACAAATTGTCCAAAGAAGAAGAAGAACAAGCAAGCGGGAAGATCTGCAGATGGAGAAGCTTTGGCTTCACAGTTCGAGCTTGACTTTTCACTGATTGCATGCTTGGTTTCAAGTGTGATGAGATCGGTGTGGTTCTTGGACAGCGGTGCGTCATTTCATATGACGGGAGATCGGGAGTTGTTCTCAGATCTGGAGGACAAGGATTTGGGTATGCACATCGAGATGGGCGATGACGGTAGATACAGTGCGACTGGTATCGGTACCGTATCCTTTCAGAGGGAGTCTGGTAAACCCTTTGTATTAAAGGATGTCATGCATGTACCCGGATTGAAGAAGAACCTGATTTCAGTAGCGATGTTGGAGGATAAGGGGTATGATGTGGTCTTCAGCGAAGGAAAAGCCTTCCTGCGTAGTAAGACTACTGGAGAGACCCCGAAGATAGGGGTTCGAACTCAGAACCTTTATCAGTTGCAGGTAGATGACTGCGCAGCTATGGCATGCAAGGCGGGAGAAGTGGTGAGCCGGGATGATGAGGGCGAACTATGGCACAGGAGATTGGGCCATCTTCACCATGGAGCTTTCAAGATTCTGCAGCAGATTTCTACTGGACTTCCTAAGGGCACTCTTGCGCAGTCAGATCAGTGCAAGGGGTGTACTTTAGGGAAGTATGTGAAAGCCACCTTTCACGAGAAGGACAGTCGCGCCACGACGATCCTTGAGAGAGTTCACACAGACGTGTGTGGTCCTTTCTCAGTTGCTTCGACAGCAAAGCACAAGTATTATGTGATCTTTGCTGATGATTTCTCTCGAAAGTGCTGGATCTTCTTCATGTCGAAGAAGAGCGATACATTCGCGAAGTTCTGTGAGTTTAAAGCACTGGTCGAGAAGGAGTCGGGGAAGAAGGTGATTTCTCTAAGGAGTGATAACGGTGGTGAATTCATCTCGGCTGAATTCAAGGAGTTCTGCAGCGCAGAAGGGATTCTGAGAGAGCTCATCGCACCCCATAACCCACAGCAGAACGGGGTGGCTGAGCGGAAGAACAGAACGATCGTGGGTGCTGCACGGGCGATGTTGCATGATCAGGGCCTACCCCTTCACTTGTGGGCTGAGGCATGCAATACAGCAGTGTATGTGCAGAACCGTTGTCCCCACAAGGTTCTTGGCATGAGTACACCAGAGGAGGCTTATTCTGGCAAGAGGCCTGATATTTCCCATTTGCGGATTTTTGGTTCTCCTGTCTACATGCATGTGACGAAGGATACGAGAAGGAAGCTGGATCCAACTGCTGAGGTTGGAATATTTTTGGGGTACACTGATACACCTCACAACTACTGGGTGTATTTGTCAGACAGTCGAAAGACTGTTGTGCGACGGGATATAAAATTTCAGGAGGAGAAAGCCATGCAGTGTTCGCTTGAGAGGGAGCTACACTTGCATGCAGATGAGGAGCCGTTAGTTCCTAAGGAGGAGCTTCCGGATGTGGATCAGCCACAAGAGGAGGTTCAGAAGGTGGAAGAAACCACCCAGGCAGCGCCAACCATCAGAGGGCGCATGCGCACTACAGAAGCTGAGCGACTGGCTCGGGATGCAGAGAAGGTTGTAGGACCACCTACAGCACAGCGCAGACAGAGACAGTCACCGGATCGGTACACTGGATACATGGCTCTTATGAGTCAATGTGTTGTGACGAAGCCATCCTCTTTTGAGGAAGCTGTGGAGGAACCCGCATGGGTTGATGCCATGATCGAAGAATATGATTCGATCATCAGGAACAGTGCATGGGAGATTGTCCCAAGACCGTTGGGAAATCAGTTGTAGGTTCGCGATGGATCTACAAAGTGAAGCAGGCGGCTGACGGGAGTGTGGAGAAGTACAAGGCGAGATTTGTCGCCCGTGGCTTCTCACAGATCGAGGGGATTGACTATGAGGAGACTTTTGCACCCGTCGCAAGGTACTCTTCCATACGGACGATCCTTGCTCTCTCAGCGCAGATGGGGTGGCACATTCATCAGATGGATGTGAAGACTGCGTTCCTCAATGGAGTTATCGAGGAAGAGGTGTACATAGAGCAGCCTGAAGGTTTTGAGATCTTCAGCAGTGAGTCGCATGTGTGCCGACTCAAGAGAGCACTGTACGGGCTGAAGCGAGCACCTCGTGCTTGGTACACTCGGATAGACAGCTACTTCACCGGGCTTGGGTTCTCCAAGAGTGAGGCGGATCCAAACCTGTACCAGATTGTGGTGGAGGGGAAGCTATTGATCATCGTACTGTATGTAGATGATCTGATTTTGACTGGAGATGAGCAGTTGATACTTTCATGCAAGGAGGATCTTGCATGAGAGTTTGAGATGAAGGACTTGGGCATCCTTCATTATTTCCTGGGATTGGAGATTTGGCAGCGCAGTGGAGGACTGTTTGTTTCTCAGGGCAAGTATGCCCGGGAGATTCTGGAGAGGTTCAACATGCAGGGCTGCAAGCCTGTTGATACCCCTCTTCCTGGAGGATGGAGGAAGGGAGATGCTACTTCGGAGGAGGTAGTGGATGCCACTGTCTATCGACAGTTGGTGGGGTCGTTGATGTATCTGGTCAATACTCGACCCGATATATGCTATGCAGTTAACCAGCTTTCGCAAGCTATGGTTAAGCCTACCAAGCTCTTTGGGAAGGCGGGCAAGCATGTATTGCGCTATATCAGAGGCACATCGGGATATGGTCTATGGTACAGACAGGAGGATGGAGTGAAGCTTTCTGGTTTCACTGATGCAGATTGGGCAGGGAGCCCAACAGACCGGAAGAGCACTTCGGGAGGAGTTTTCAGCATTGGGTCGACAGCAGTTTCCTGGTACAGCAGGAAGCAGAGATCCGTGGCACTCAGTTCAGCAGAGGCCGAGTACATGGCAGCTAGCTTGGCTGCATGCGAGGCTATTTGGATGAGGAAGATCCTCGAGGGTTTTTTCAGGGTCATTTGAGCCTGCTGATCTACTGTGATAACCAGAGTTGCATTAAACTCTCGGCTAATCTAGTATTTCATGATAGATCCAAACACATCGACATCAGGTACCATCATATCAGAGATTGTGTTCAGCCGAGAATCATGATGCTTTCATATGTTCCCACGGAGGATCAGGATGCCGACATCCTGACGAAGGCGCTCACCAGGAGCAAGTTCGAATTCCACAGAGGCAGGATAGGGGTTGCAGATAATCCATATCTTGCCGAGAGGGAGTGTTGAGAATGCAGCAAGATGATGGAGCTTAGTGAAATGAAGTCGCCTTCACTAAGTGGGCCCGCAGGCAAATTCTGGCGCAAAGTCTATTTTTAGACTATGTCTATTTTTAGACATACGGAGCATAATTTGAGAATTCCAGTTGGAGATTCTTGAAGTATGCGATATGTTGGTAAAAATAGATGAGACTCATATTTTTAGGTCACAGGCTATTTTTAGGCTGCCTCTCCTAAAAATATGGAAGTCAAATATTATTTACCCTTAATAATATTTTGACTATAAACAGCAGTTTACTCTCTTGGAGCACTTCGCCCGAGTCATGGGAGGTGGCTCATGCAACCGATGTAAGGAATCACTGGGTGTCTAGGGTTTGATGGCATTTCATGGTTGACTTTTACTGACTTCGTTAAGTTTTGGTGGAGTTAATGAGACAGCTAGTGGAGTTGTGTTCTGTTTATTTTAGTTGAACTAGTTGAGATTAGTTTAACTAGCTAATCAATTAGTTATGAGGGGAGTGAATTAAATATTATTTAATTCATTAATTAGTAACTCATTATTCAACTCAAGAACACATCAGTTCACTACAGTGCATGATCAGTTCAGTGGAGACCAGTGAAAGAGGTAGATGAAAGGGTGAGTAACCAAGTGCTAGAGGACGCTTTGTATGGGATTTATATTACACTTTGCTGAGGAATGGTGTTTGACACCACACTTCTGCTTCAAGGAGATTCGAACCTTGGATCTCTACATAGACAGGCCATGATTGCGCAATAGAGGCAAGGCAATTAGCAGTGAGTTTTGAACCAGTAACCTGTTCAAAACTGAGCTAGATTGTGTGTGACTTTATGAGAAAGTACCGAGTACTTGTGAGGAGTATTGTACTTGTTTTGTTACATGATTTCTCCATTATAATATACACAATAGCTGCGGGGTTTTCAGCTATAGGCTTTCCCCATACATACCGAGTTAATGTGTGATTGATTTGATGTGAGATTGCTTCTATTATTTCCGCATGTGACAATTAATTGTAGATGAGATTATGTGTTATGCATGCAATTCGAAATTGATGTGTAATCGGGTTAATCTCCATTGAATAAGTGATTTATTCAGCTAATTTCTACAATTTACAACATCTCAATCCAATCCACTTGACAAAAACTAACCAAAAATAGATCATGACTTTTATGTTGTTGTTAAAAATCAATATGTAGTGCACAATTCCAATTTCAAAAATATAACATGGGGAAGTCGTTGTTGCAATTCAAATACATCTACAAATACAACCTAACCTATGTATCGAGCTTTGACATAAACAACAAACATGAGACTACTGATGCGACATCACCCAAATTATACAGGTTTAGAATTGGAACAACTGACCTCTCAACGACCTCAGATGGGACCCAATTGAACTTTAGCTCAAGCTTGCATCCACCTTGACTACGTTGACCTAACTTCGAATCAGAGTCTCCTCATTGGCTCCTTCCTCACACACTATACCAAACTCTGATACCAAAATGAGAGACAAAGGACACAACAAAACACAGCTACAACTACCAAATTACAAAAAAATATCAAAACAAAGAGTGGATGATCCTACTTTGATTGTACATCCATATTATACAAAATTTCTAGTCGGTTAGATGGATTAAAAAGGTAAATTTCCCCGTTCAGATGTGGCTATGGTTGTCCCTTCGGATTTTCGCAAGTTGAGGTGGTGTTTGTGGTGGATTCGGTGATGAGGCGATGAAATAATTAACATTTCTAGCAATTAAAAGTTACTTGTCAAATTTGAATAAAATTTGTTTTTGATTATTTCAATTGAAGAGTGACAGCTTTTCATAATATATTTTATTTGTCATTATTTTTATGTTTATTTCCTTTTTAGTTGAATTTTTTTTATTACCATGGTAGTTAGAAAAGAAATAATGTGAACAATTTTCCCCATATCATGATCGTTCAAAAAGAAAAATGTTATTATATTTATACAATAGAATCATATTGTTATGGAGCTAATGAATTCAAGTGTCACTTATTTATTGAATTATGTCTAGTAATAATTTTTCTACATACATAGGAGAAACAATTCCTATTTGAATCAAATCCCCATCATCTTGTTGCTAAGATTTACAAATGGTACCTACCAATCTTCCATGCTTAGGCTTGGAGATCTTTTTACCTACTCAACTTTCTTGTATTCAATGCCCACTCACCTTGATTGCACATACTACCTCCACTTGTTTGGATTTATGAATATTCCTTACATGTCCTCTTTATGCCTATAGATACACTACAATGGGAATTCGATGTGCCTAGATTGATTTATTATTATTATAAATTCAACATGAAGTAGGTAGTATTCAATTTAAACATTCATTCTTGTTAATAAACAATAATGGTATTTTTGTGTTATATTTTTTTTTGTCAATGGTGTTCTACATCATAATGCACATGTGCACAAATCATAGGCCTAAAATGCTTGTGAAAAAACATTTCTATAAGTTATATTTCTTACATGGATAAGTTATAAGTTATATTTCTTATATGGATAACTATGCTTTTGGAGTCTTTTAATAGTTATGTTTTTTTTATTAGACATTGTAGTGATATCCATAAAATAATAATATACTTTAATTGCCCTAAAAAAATCATTGCCATTGTTTAGACGATTAGACCAATTACCTTATAAAAAAATAATAATGAATTCATGGTCATACCAATTTCAATAAATATGAGAAATAGTATCTACTAAATGAAAAAGTAAATAGTTTCATTGTAGAATACACTAGTCCAATTAAAATTTTCTCTATAAAATTCCTATATAAAATGTAAGTAAATGGTCCTATTAAATCTCCTTCATATAACTATTATAAAAATTATAATAATGGTAAACTGTGTACCATCTATATGTACTAAGTATACCTAAAATTCTTACATATAATTTTGTATACCATGAAAACTATGATATATATAAAATATATATGAAACTTTAAATTAGTTATAATTTTTCTATAAAACCAATAATTGATTATAATTTATAAAGTTTGAAAACCCAAAATAAAATTATCCCTTCGAATTTGAGCCCGGTACAGACTGATGGTCACTCTCAACTTGATTTGGTTTTTCCATGTAAATTTACCTATTACTGGTATTAGAATTGGTGACACAGGTTGTTGGTACTTCCTTATAAATTAATTGATTAAATTCCTCTGCAGATCTAGGTGAGGAGTAGGACAACTCCTTTGTCTTTCTCTATATGAATGGTAAGTAAACCAACACATGGCGCTTTCAGTTTGGTTTTTTTAACTTTTTCTTTTGTTGTAAATCTGCTTTTTGCTTTGCATTTTTCTTCGTACATCTGTATTGGGGATGAATACAAGAAGATCATGTTACCAAATAAATCTAATTTTTATCCTTAAATTCCCAAAGTTTTTCCTCATGATTAGCGGACAACAGGCCATTTTTATGAGTAAATCGCCATAGTTTTTCCATATGATCAAAGGATAACAGGAAGCCTTCACCCTCCACTGTGAGAGTTGAGCGATTCTCATGGGTCGCATCGTAATAAAAGTCATATTTGATCTCACCTGTGTAATTTGTGGAGATACTGACCCATCCACATGCATGAAAATAGAAACTTAAATGCCCATAAAACATGGAAGGTGAGCGAATCTATTAACAGGTGACTCAAACAACTAAATCTGCGAGTTGTAACAATCTCGCGGGCTATTATGGTAATGTCAGGGAGTAAACTGGATTTTAATTTAATTCAATTCAATTGCTCTATGGCTAGGCCACTGACCAAGTCTGTGATATATAAAATTATGTGAATGATGAAAGTCTCTATGCCACTGACCAAGTCTGTGATATATAAAATTATATGCATGATGAAAGTCTCATGTTAAATTTGTCTAGGCCAAATCAATATAGTGCTTAAACAAATAAAAATGACAGAGAATTGATAAAACAAGGACTTGGGTCAGGGCACGCACATTATATAGTGATGGTGTCAAATAACTCAAGAGACATAACAACTCAGAGAATCAACTCAACTACACAACTCACACATAGAAAACAACGACTTCTAAAACAATATCTAAACAGTTACATAAATCTAAAATATTTATTTCTCTATTATCTCTAAATATAATCCAAAGACATGTAATCCCACGGGATGGGGTGGATACACCGAGGAGGTGGGGTGATACGCCTGAGAGCTTAGAGGAAAAATTATCCGATTATACGGACATATTAACTAAATCTGCAAGTTGTAACAATATCACCGAATCTGATGGTAATGTGTTTTAAAATAAACCTGATTTGATTAAAATAAAAATACGTGTCCGATTATACAGACAGATTAATTTAATGGAACCCTAAGTACGAACCGGTCATATAGACAGATTATTTTACTTAAATTCAAAATACACGTTTGGTTACAAGGAGAGATTATTATAATTATTCGAAAGAACTGAAATTATTTCGTAGATTTTCTGTCCCAATTCAATGAATATACACATAAAACAATCTAGTTGTTATTAGTTAATTCCTAGTATTACTATTTAAATATTATGTATGAAAAGAATCCGAGGAAAGTTTGTTAAATTAAAGTGGGTCATTCATCACTTTAAACATATTTCTGGATAATCAGTCGAAGAAACTTCTCTGAACTTTGTTTCTTTTTTTCTGTGATTTTTAAGATCTGCTCATTTAGTTAAATTGAAGTGGGTCATTCATCACTTTAAACATATCTCTGGATAATCAGTCGAAGAAACTTCTCTGACCTTTAATTTTTTTTTCTGTGATTTTTAAGATCTGCTCATTTAGAAAACCTAACCGTTAGATCAGGACAATAATCTATTTTTACAGTAAACTTGCTGTTTTTTTCCATTAACAAATTTGCTGTATAAGAGGTGCCAGTTACTGTTCTATTAATTTGATTAAATTTTTTCGTGTTCTGAAATTTACTGTCATGTAAAACCAAAACTAGACTAGGGCCATGGCAGTAGTGGATCTATTAGAAAACATAGAGGGGCCAATCTCATCGATATACACTATTTAACCAGACTAAATTGCACGCAATGATATGGTAACCCATTGTAAAAAATGCAGTGAGCTTCCTGGAATTGAATTAAAACAAATCAGAACCGCTCAGATCACTTCCAAAGTAATTTTCAGGTACCTGCCAGCAGCCACCATTATGGCTTGTCCAAGTCTGTACTGGTCCAATAATGCACTGGAATCCCATGATCTTAATATTCCATGATGATGATGATATACGCATTATATATATACAGTTCTAATTCACTGCATAGAGGAAACCCTACATAGAGCTCATTGGACATGGTGATTTTATTTTTCTTCATTCAACTCCTTTCAAATGATCATGGAAAATACAATAAATTGGGAGGTAATTCTGGTATTCTTTTACAGCTTTGGTTTCACCATGCGTAACTTGTTTTTCATGAGACAAATATGAAAGAATAAAACATGAAGCTTTGGTAATAATTGTTGGAATTTAATTCCAACTGCAACATAAAACAGCTGGACAGAAAATCCGATTGCTGTAGATATTTCAGCAAGGTGGATGCCTAAAAGTGGTGCTTGATATTTTGCACATCACTGTGCATTTAATTTACAGAAGTTATTGCCCCTGCTACAGCCGACTTGATTTGTTCCAAAGGGCATCACCGCTTGCAGCATTCAATATGCTGATAAGTTTCAAAGATATTTGTATTATTTTATTGTTTAAAGTCAAATATGTTTTTAACATATAAATGTAATGAACATCAGTTCTTTTTTATGTTAGAGAGTTTGAGAAATAGAAAAAGACAGAGAAGAAGGCAGAGCAGGAAAAACAGAGGAAAAATAGAGTCGCTGTGTTTTGGAGCAGCAATGCATTCTACAGGCAGTTTCAGCAACTGTCTGTGTGTTTCAGCAACAGACTGTGTGGAGTTTCAGCAACTGTCTGCCTGTTGCTGAAACACGAATCTGTGTAGAAACAGAATTTGTAAAAACAGAGTATAGAGTTTTTGTTTATTCCAGAGCTGTAGTTCTGAAGAAGTTTGTAATTTTTATTGTCATTTTTATGGTTAATAAAAACAGTGCTTTTCTCCATATCTTCTTTGTCCAGATTTCTCTCATTTCTTTGTGTTGAATTGAGGAACTTTGCTTCCTCTGTTTTGTTCGAAATTATCAGAAATTTCCATCGTGGTATCGGAGCTGGTCTAGGCACTCAGTGAGACAAAAACAGAGTTTGTTTTTTCCACTGCAGGAGCTGTAAGAAGCTTATTGAGCAGATTTCTGCAGCAGAGAAAGTTTTTTGCTTGTTTTTATTATACAGTCAGTATCTTTTCTTTACTTATACAGTTAGGATGGCAGATGCTGGAACTGGTTTGACAAATTCCCAATTTCCACAGTTTAATGGGAAAAATCACAGTTATTGGTCCATAACTATGAAAACATTGTTTGCTTCTCAAGGAATATGGGAGTTGGTTGAAACTGGCTATGCTGAACCTGCAGATGAAACAGCATTGGCTGCTTTGACAGTAGCAGAAAGAGACCTGTTGAAGAGCGACAGGAAGAAGGATGCCAAAGCCCTCATTTTTCTCTTTCAATCAGTACATGAAAGTGTTTTTCCACGGATTGCAACAGCAACAAAATCCAAAGAAGCATGGGATATTCTCAAAACTGCCTATCAAGGCATGGAGAAGGTGAAGACTGCAAAGTTGCAGATGTTGAGGAGAGACTTTGAAACACTCAGCATGAAGGAATCTGATACAATAGATTCATTCTTCACTCAGGTTATTGGGTTGATAACCCAGATAAGATCTCATGGTGAAATTCTTGAAGAAAGAAGAATTGTAGAGAAGATCTTGAGAAGTTTACCCTCAAGGTTTGAAGTTGTTGTGGTAGCAATAGAAGAAACAAAGGATCTCTCACAGTTCACAGTAGATGAACTGAGTGCTTCTCTTATGTCTCATGAACACAGACTGAGTAGAGGAACAGATTCCTCTTTTGAGCAAGCATTCAAGACTCAGATGTCTTTCGGC